>JARFIW010001199.1:0-1231197 GCA_036346225.1 Platerodrilus igneus
ACCTTTAGATCATTTAAAACGTCGTTCATTTGTCAATTTCATCAATGAACAACAGGCTGATTTTTCTCAAAAATCACGTTTACCGATGAGGCACATTTTGAACTTAGTGGCTATGTTAATGAACAAAATTGTCGTATCTGGGGTAAGGAAAATCCACGAATTATTGATGAGAAACCTATGCATTCTAAACGAGTTACTGTTTGGTGTGCATTATAGTCAGGTGGTGTAATTGGACCTTACTTCTTTGAAAATGCTGCTGGTGAAGCTGTAACTGTCAATGGTGATCGATATCGTCGGATGATAACCGAATTTTTGTAGCCTGAATCAATGAATATTGATCTAGAGGATATTTGGTTTCACCAGGATGGCGCTACATCTCACTCTGCACAAGAAACAATTGCTTTATTGAGAGAAAAATTTCCTGGACGTGTAATCTCAAGAAACGGTGATGTTATTTGGCCACCAAGATCATGTGATTTGACTCCATTAGGCTATTTTCTTTGGGGTTATGTGGGTTATGTCAGGTTTATAAAAACAATCCACAATCGAGTCCTGCTTTGAAAGATGAAATTATTGGTGTCATTGGTGAGATAGAGCTTCAATTATGTCAAAATGTCATTGAAAATTTTAACAAAAGAGTGGACGTCTGAGGAGCTGCAAGAAGAGGCCATTTGGCAGATATTATTTTTTGCATATACATGTCATTAGTGACACTTCAATTACCAATAAATAGTTTTAAAAATAAATGCAAATGTCTTATTTATTGTTAAAAAAAACACGCAATTTGAAACACCCTATATATGTTTTTCCGACATTTTTGTTTACATGTCCGGGCACTCTCACTTCATATGATGCAAAATCTATTTATTTTTTTTGTAATAAACGAATTCTGATGATATTGCATGTGCCAACTGATAACTAATCGAATTTTTACATATTACAAGTGAATAAAATGCTTCGACTAGAAGATGTTGCAAAAATAAGCCTGACGTATTCTGCTACATTTGCGAAGAATTAACCATTGCAACTAACAGGAATCGAGTCACAAATTTCTTTAAGGGTGATTACCATTTTTACTTTAATATTAAACGTGGTGACCAGGATAAAGCATGGGCGCCACACATGGTGTGCAAGTTATGCACCGAGTATCTGCGTCAGTGGACCAAAGGCAAAAAGAGTTCTCTGATATTTGGAATTCCCATGGTTTGGAGGGAGCCAACAAACCATGTGACTGACTGCTACTTCTGCGCAGGGATAAACCGAAAGAACCGAAGAGGCCTCATCTATCCTAATCTTGAATCAGCACGTCGTCCTTTGCCTCACTGTCATGAAATTCCGGTACCTGTCTTTAGAGAACATTCTGACATCAGTGACGAAGATTCGTCGAGTGTTCTGGAAGATGAAGAAATGATTCTTAACGATGATGCTCCACATCCTTTCTCCCAAAAAGAGCTAACGCTCTAGTTCGCGATCTCAACTTGTCGAAGTCCTCAGCCGATCTATTGGCATCCACATTGAAGGAAAAGATCCTCCTCTCTGACGGTGCTCGCATTACCTTTCACCGCAACAGACATCAGGAGTTCCTCGGTTTTTTCTTTAAAGAGAAAGACTTGGTGTACTGTACAGATATTGTTCAGATTTTGCACAAGCTTGGAGTGCCACAGTATGACCCTAGACATTGACAGCAGCAAGCGATCGCTGAAATGCGTTCTGCTTCACCACGGAAACCAGTTTGGCTCTGTACCTGTTGCTCACTCGACAGCACTGAAAGAGAAGTATGAAGCGGTAAAGTATGTGCTGCAGAAAACTTGTTATGATCAGCATGAGTGGCCTATATGTGTTGACCTGAAAATGGTGAATATTTTGTTGGGACAACAGTCCGGATTCACCAAGTACCCATGCTTTCTGTGCATGTGTGATAGTAGAGACACTGCTCGCCATTACACAAAGAAGGACTCTGGCCTGTACGGGAGGAGAACAAGGAACATTATCAACATTCCACTAGTAGACAGAGCGAAGATACTCTTCACACCGCTGCACATCAAGCTCGGCTTGATTAAACAGTTCGCCGAAGCTCTAGACAAAGATGGTGACTGTTTCACTTACTTATGCCATACTTTTCAAGGATTAACCATAGAGAAGTTGAAAGCTGGCATTGTTGATGGTCCTCAAATCCATCAGCCCATCAGTGATCCTGAGTTTAAAAACTCTATGAACCAAGTGGAACCGGAAGCATGAAAGGCTTTTGTTCAGATCGTGAAGAACTTTCTTAGCAACATCAAGGCCGGGAACTACGCAGAACTTGTCACCAATATGCTGACTATTTTCAGAAACCTTGGATGCAACATGAGCATCAAAATGCAGTACTTATTCTCACATATGGATCGGTTTCCCGAGAATTAGAGATCAATGAGTGATGAGTAGGGGGAGAGATTCCATCAGGACATAAAAGAGATGGAAACCAGGTATCAGGGACGCGGGGAGGCAGTTATGATGGCTGATTACTGTTAGTCTCGGATGAGAGACATTCCTGCTGCTGGGCATTTGAGGGCTTCGAAGAAACGGGAATTCATGCACTAAGTTTTTGACAATAATGACGTAACGTTCAATTTACATGTACTTACCTTTATCAGTATTAGTTATTCAATGTGCATAAAATGATGTTTGTAACAGTTAATTAATACATTCTGATAGAACATGTTATTTTGTCTCTGAAACCTTTTTTGGGTGCGAAATATTAACGTAAAAAAAACGATAGTGTTACAAATATGTAATCAATTTAGTCAGAATATTGGATATTTAAAATTCAAAATAGCATTAAAACTTGATCTGATTGAAAAAAATGGACGTCATTTTTGCAATCAGCGTAGCGAAATGGTCCTAGGGCAGTTGAAGAAACCCAGACAATTTTCAAAAAAAATTTTTGTTGCCCAGTGTAATAAATGCTGCCAGTGTTACATATCAATTAACTCTTATATTTAAACAACAATATTGTAAATCAAATAAGGGTGACGAGCCAGTGGCTGGACACTTCTATGAAATATCTCCATTACTTTCCTGCACAAATTTCAATTACCAAGATTTTTCTTTTATCATAGAAAAGAAAGATGGCTTGAAATTTCTAGATCTTATTTCACAAATACAGGGTGTCCAAGTCCTCAGCTACACTTCTATAACTTTTTATTGTTCAAGATATCAACTTTCCTTTTATTTTAAACGATAGTCACGGTTAAGCTACACAATTTGAAAATATTTCCCTTTATACAAGAAGTACAAGGGCAAAAAATTACGAACAAATTGTGAATCTCTTAATTTCCACATACAGCGATATATGTTGCCATAATGTCTTTGAAGATTCATTTTCTCCACTCGCATTTGGACTTTACCCCCTAAATTTGATTTTTTTCCAATACTCCACCCGAAGGTACTACATTGGCCAAGAAGCAAGTTTCTTTACCTGGAAATTTTGAATTTTGTCGAAACCTTGCTGCTCTAAGCAAGGTAGGGATCATTAGCATGCATGACAACTCTCGCACACGGGACTTAAAGTTTACCTCTCATCCGACCGGGGGCGTATTTTTGTGGAAAATGTTCGCCTCGAACCCGGGACCTTGGGCTTAGTAGTCACATACGAATCAGCTAAGTCACGAAGTTGCCTGGACTTTTTCCCCGCAAATCTAAGGTCTGTGAGTGACAAACATAGTGAAAGCTTTAGCCAAGACACTATATATTGTGAAAACAGATACCAAGGGAAGTAGAACCACACATTGCTTGCCGATTATTGTTGCAATCTGATCAGAGATGCTCCAGAGGTAGCCTTCAAACGAAAATCACATGTAAAAAGATTTTGAGATGTGGTAGTGACATGGTATGCATAATTTGTATTATAACAAATGTAAATCTTATATAATGAAGCGTTCCACTATAAAAATATGAATAATTTTTGACTGGAGGCTGATAGAAACATTCTGTTAACAAATCCGCAATCAGCAGGAAAAATCCTATAAGAAAATTACAATTTATTGTTCATTGTAATTATTTGACAGTTCTACAGCAAAATATTTTTTCACAGGTAACTAGATGTAAAAGTTTATATAAATAATTTACTCTAAATAAATGTATCAATTAGTTAAACTATTTGAATTTCTATACTAAATAAAAAACATAATCTTATAAATTTTACTTCTTAGGAAAAGGGAAAGATTAATCTTTCTAAAGAACAAAACGTATACAGGGCAGTTCATATAAAATAACAAACTTGCCTTATATTTAAAAGAAGTCGTTCTATTTTACAATATACGTGAAACTTGCTGTAGAAAGGGACATATGCCAAAAAAGTTAGTTAAATGGCAAGGGCGTTCAGTGGAAACGGATATTGATATCTTAAATACTTTTTGAAATGCACGCATTTAAAAGTTCAAATATGCCTTACCACTTGTTGTAAGAGAATTTTGGCATGAAGTATATCGAAAGTAGCGCTGTTATATATTTTTAGGATAAAGATAATGGACAGTTTAAATTCATTTTGAAATTTTATTTTTATCATGTCACTATCTTTTCAGTATGATAACGTGTCAATATGTCCATGCTTCAAATAGAATGCCTCAAACGGGCCTGCACCATTCGCTTCAGGTGCATTTAAGGGTTTATATACATAAACTGTTGTGTAGAACTATAATTTTCAAACCCATTGGATCACTGCTAAATGCACTTTCTTGATTTTTGGTTCTGGTAACCTCTACATCTTCCAACTGGAAGGTACCCTCGAAAAAACCTTAAACTAAGCGAAATTAAGTGGTGTTCAACAAAATTATCAACTTATGACATGTATTCCTTGACAGTGGTCCGTCAGTCCTATTTAAAAGCTCACTCTTCCTGTTTCTTTAGTTAGATGGCAAGCATTACGTTGTTGTGTGTAGTCGACGTCAACAGTATGTCTTGGGGTTACAGAATTGTAGACGACGTACCTTATTGGAATTTTCTATCTAATGTTCTAAGTCGAGACTACACGCTACGCATTGATATTAATTTTCAAAGTAGTCGTAGCACTACGTAGCACACACAAATATGCAAAAAACGCACGTAATTCGAAACTACAATATGTTGGTATGATGAGCTAGCTAGGTCGTGGTTTTTTGGATTTAATGGAGGAACAAGTGTCGCCCTACAACTAATTTTCCCAAAGGGTATTTTAAATTAATATTTATTTCGGGAAAGATAATTTTCAAAAGACTTTCTGTAACAGCTCCACTACAAAATAATCAGATCCGACTAAAGTAAAATATACGCAAACATACCAACATTTTTAAACACTACTACAAATACATGTAAATCTGCACCTGCAATTTTGTAAGAAAGGTTTTCACAGAAATTAAATAGTATGTCGCAGTTAATGTCTTTGGTGATGACTCGAGCAGTCTGACGTAAATCAAAAATCTTAACCAATAGGTTGTGATTTGCATGTGGAGAAAAAAACAATTGGCAATTTTTGTAGCAACATTTTAATTTATTCTGCTTCAGAGTAATTAATTGTTGACTTTTTATTTTACCATTTCCCAAAATAACCTTAGTGCTTAAACAAAAAGTGTCGATTGAAAAATTATCAAGATTATAATAGATACTGCCAATGCTACATATCAGTTAACTCTTATATTTAAGAAGCAATATTGTAAATGAAATAAGGGTGACGAGCCAGTGGCTGTACACTTCGATGATATATCTCCATTACTTCCCTGTACAAACTTCAAATACCAAGATATTTCTTTTACCATAGAAAAGAAAAATGGCTTGAAACTGCTAGATTTTGTTTCACAAATACAGGGTGTTTAAGTCCTCCGCTACAGTTCTATAACTTTTTGTTGTTCAAGCTATCAACTTTCGCTTTATTTTAAACGATAGCCACGGTTAGGCTACACAATTTGAAAATATTTCCCCTTATACAAGGTGTTCAGAAACTCTCCTGCCAAACGGAAGACACACATACTAGACATGATTTAATGTCGATTTAACCCAAATGGAGGTGGGATAGCCAATTAAATTATAATTTCTTATTTTCAAATTTTTAATATATTTTACGTCAAATTTGAAAAGTCTTATGCTTTTCCGACCTATGATGTGCTCTTGTTTGAAATGGCTAGCATGTTCCGTTTTCGGGAAAATTCAATTTCAACTTATTGTGTTTACTACATAAAACCTTATTTGAGTACTAGAAATACCAAATCAGCTATTTGTGTCCAAATATTTTGATCCAAACAATTATTGTTACTAGTGTTGTTTTGGAAAGGTTAAATAAGTGTAATTTGTATAAAAATGGTTCATTTTACTAGTAATACGTAAGATATGTTTTTGCCGAAATTTATAAATACGTAGATTCTTTGTTTTACTACACTTACTGTACTTACTAATTATTTAATTCAGTAACTAGTTGCTTAATACTATTCCAATGCATGCAGTATTATCCAACATCACGAGGTCGTGTCGTTAGTTCATCAAATCAAAGGGCATTCGCTCCCGATTCTTGAAACAAGCAAGATTGGTTTTTGAAGGAATCTGGTGTACGATATGCGTATCGCCATCTAGGATTTGTACCTTTCGATACGAAGGGAACCTATAAGTTTTGCTTTCTCTGTTAACGGTAACCAGGTAAAAATATTTAATTAGGTATACTAATTTAATTTCAATTACAGCGGTCTAGGTAATAGTATCAAGAAGATTTATTTAAGCCACGAGGTCAGATCTTATTGACAAATATGGCGGGCCCGGACGTTTCGAGCTAAATTCATAAAAAGCGCCCGGCCGGCTCGACCTGAGTACTTAGAAAGCTGGCTCGGCCCGGCCCGAGTATATAAGCGACCCGGCCCGAAATCGAGCAGGGCTGGACCGGTTCGGGGTGGGAGCTTTCGGATCAAGTTCGGCTGTCTCTACTGTGATGCAGTAATTTCTAGCTATAGACAATAAATTACAGAATATAATCTTCAGTGTCCCGCAAAGAAGTAGTATTTCAACAAGGGTAGTAATGTGCATGTTTGACGCACAATGCAGGGACATACTTATAACTGTTTGGAATGCATTCATAATCAAGTATGAAACGAAGCATATTTTATTAGTGGTAGTTGATGATTTTGACACTACATTTGATTTTCCAATGCTCCGCCCGAAGGTACTACATTGACCAGGAAGCGAGTTTTTTACCTGGAAAATTTTGAATTTTGTCGAACCCTCACTGTTCCACGCAAGGTAGGGATCTTTAACATGCGTGATAAAACTTACAGACGGGACCTCATTTTACCTTTCATCCGAACGAGAGCGTATTTCTATGAAAAATGTTAGCCTAACATTTTTCAAGCGGACCGTCTTGGGATTCGCATACCGACTACGTCATGGAACCCCCTGACAATTTTACCACTAGAACTTTTTATAATAAATGTTTGAATTATTAGATAGGTACAATTAAGATATAATATAAATTATAGCTACTGGGCGCTTCGAGGTGCTCGAAATTGCTCGCCGCCGAAGGGCACTTCCGTCCTGCCCTAATAAACCACGCGGTACTGTAATTAGTCGTACAAAACTAGAATAATTATTAGTTTGAAAAATAAAATTGACAGCATCCGTATGGCAACTCTTGAACAAAGTATCACTAACAAAACTATATCTGAATTGGAAACGTATATTCACTTGCTACTGATAGTCCAATACGTGGGGGTTTTTTGAATGCAAACGGTGGGGTAGTAGCGATTTTTTAGTATGTTATTAGGCTTGGGGGCCTAATAAAAATCCAAGTTTTCGACGTCAAGGCGCATGCGCTCGAGCCGCCATCTTAATTTTAGGTAAAAAATTTGGTTTTTTGATAATAACTCAAAAATGATGACTTTCACGACAAAAGATGTTCTATAGAAAGTTAAAGAGGACAAAATTTCCTACATTTTTTGTAGCACACACATGTTAAGAGTTACAGCTCCGTGAGGTTGCACTATTTGAAAAAAATGCGGAAATTTCATTTTGGTTGAGTTTTATTCTATTATTCTTTTTATATATCATTATATTTTTACATAATTATAAAAACAACTAAAAGGCACTTGAATATTATCATTCAACAGTATTATACTTTTTGTAAACAAAGTTAAAGACGAAAAGTATATTGCATTTTTTTTTAATTTAAGAATAGTAAATTATGATTTTAGAGCGTTACAAAAATTACTTTCTACTGCATTTTGGTACGTCTCGATGGTCCGGGTTGGTTATTGTCGGTGTCCTGGTCGTAGTTTTGGTCCGTAGCCTGAAAAATGTCGTCATCCTCGTTCTCGCTTTCAATGCGGAAGCCACATACAACCGAACATTTAGGTCCAGTCTTTCAGCAGCTGCATGCCCCACCACACCCCTTTTTGATGTTACCAGATACAGATTTTAATAATAAATCGGGAGCTGGTTTTTCATCGGGATTTAACTTTTTTGCCGCACACCATTTGTCAGCTAGAAGTTTGTAACCTGTGTCCCGGAAGCAGACGACAGGCGATTACTTATGTTTTTCAACGATAAGTATATCTTGTTCATATTTATTCATAAGACGAGCTTTTACGGTTCTCTGATCTGACCGATATTCCCTTTCAATTTGGTCCATGAGCTCATTAAACGAAAATTGACATTCTTCAGAATTCTCGGTAAGATACAAGTAAATATATCCCATCGCTTCGTCAACATTAGTTGCAGGCCGATATCCTCTTTGTTTCCCCGATGGCACTCGATTATACAGATGCTTTTGACATGACATATGATATCTTGCCTCTACTGCAACCAAGTCTGCCACATGTTAAATTCTTTTTATTATTTCCCGTCCCCAGTCATCATTCCGTTCTTCAGCTGCTTTAAAAATTGTAGTTTTGACTCCCAATTGTTGCACCATTTAAACGAAATCTCGATGAGATGAGAATTGTCCTCTTTTTTTTTGTTTATTTAAAAAGTTCGGTGTAATTTCTTCAGTACAGAGAAAACACTGTGCTTTAAAATTAAAAGTCGGTATACTAGATCTGCGGGATGTCGACGCTACTTGAGGTTCGTTATCTTTTTTACGAAAATACGCAGCGATCAGTTTTATCATTAAAATAATTTTTTTGACATGCGCCATGCACAGTTACAGAAGGTAGTGTTCTAAAAATGCGCGTATGTGCGCGATTGCCTCGTAACTCGCTCGATTTTAAAGGTGTCTTTACACCTCTTTCCTTTACAACGACAACGTCACTTTCACTTAAAGTTTTCTCACAAATAAAGCACAAATCAACTTGAGAATTTTCCATTATAACAGCGTAATCTTCGGCAAGCTAGACAATAAGCACACTGACGCATACAGACTCAATGCACTGAAAGTCATTTATGACCCTCTCTCAATACCTACTAGACAGCAGTTGTGCTCTCGCTATCTGCCTATCCGTTAAGATTTAGGGTAACGTATTAATATAAAATTAAAGTAGTCTCTTTAAAAATAATTTCAATTTGATTCGCATTTGTTTAAATTATTTATTTTAGTTATTAACAGACAAAAATAAAATATAATATTCTAAATTTCGATATACCTTTCGCCTTTAACTTCGTCTACGAAAAGTATAATACTGTTAAATGATAATAATCAAGTGCCTTTCAGTTTTTTTTTATAATTATGTAAAAATATAATGACATATAATAAGAATAATAAAATAAAACTTAACCAAAATGAAGTTTCCGCATTTTTTTTTCAAATAGTGCAACTTCACGGAGCTGTAACTCCTAACATATGTGTGCTACAAAAATTTTTTTCTACAAAAAATGTAGGAAATTTGGTCCTCTTTAACCTTGTGTAGAACATCTTTTGTCGTGAAAGCCACAGTTTTTGAGTTATTATCAAAAACCCAAATTTTTGTACCTAAAATCCAAGATGGCGGCTCAGGCACATGCGCGTGGAGGTCGAATACTTAGATTTTTCATTATAGCCCCAAGCCTAACAACATACTAAAAAATCGCTACTACCCTACCTTTTGCATTCAAACACCCCTTTTTGGTGCTCACGTACTGGATTATGAGTAACTTTTTCACTAACTTTCAAGAAGCTTATGTTTTTAAGACTAAATGGATTAACAAGTTTATAGGGTACAATTTCTGCAATCACGTACACAAACTGCTTATCATAGCTTAAGCTTTTCAGACTATTAGTTGTTCAATATGTCTATGAAGTTTTGATTCTAAAAAATTACTAATGCGATATCAATGATCAGTTAACGACACCAAAATGAAAGATTATCTTTGTCAGTGTACAAAGTTGCAAGCGTGTGCACTGTATAGAGTTATTTACTAAAATTAGAATAATATTTGACACAAACTTAACCAAAGTAAAAGCCAAAAATTGAATAATATTTTCTATGATATCAAACTTAATGGCATTTCAAACACAAGCTAGCAATAATAAGCCAGGCACTATTTTTTGGAAATTTGTGAGATAGGGTTTAATTCTAGTACAATTTATTACATAACTACAATTTTTTCATATCCTTGTAAAAGTGTTTATAGTCGATTGCTTTAAGCGATAGTAAGCTCTAACAATTCACAAGGCTACTTTTATCCTGGAAACTATTTAAAAATCATGTAGGTTAAAAAATAAAATGTTTCGTTACATGTTTTAACAATCGAAACCTGAAAATTAAGTTGTACCGTTGTAGTATGTAGTTGATGTATAGTAGTATCGGCCACGTGTGCGTGAATGAAATGCACCCTTGCAATGTGTCCAGCGTGCGGTCAGCGGGGGTGCGTTCAACAAGTAGACCACTGCCCCGGTCGATATATCGATTGCACACAACACGAGTTGTGGTTGTAGAAAGTGCACACACATCAGCCGGTTATCCCTCACCACCCACTCACCCCCTACACCCAACATTTTTCTTCGATAGACTACTGAATCAAGAGCATCGAAGACTTGTTTTCAACATACATCAAATATAACGCTGCGTGAATGAACAAAACTTTACGATGTTTATGCATTTAGCATGTCAATACAATATAGCAAAAATGAAATTATCATTGGATTAGAATTCTTGCAAAGAATAAATTGCCATTAAGAAGTATGGCGTATTGCCAGTAATATATGCATCGCCAGGATTGCTTATTAAAAGCACAATCTACCGCATGATTTCTCCTAGGAAGGTCAGCCGTTACTAAAGCTATTTCAACACAATTAAAATTCATTCTACTTATCCTGTATTGATTTGAATATAAGGGTACTTCGCTAGTACGTCGTTGCAAAATTGCAAAAGAAACCTTCCTGACACATACATGAACAGCAAGCTTGAAGTTCCGATTAAACAACAATTTGTTAAGTAATATTTTTAGATAAACCTTACATGAAAGCAAATACATTCCAAAAGTACTTACTGTAAACTTGCTGACATTGTATGAAAAATTTTATTACTGCTCTACTTAGGCTTTAGCAACTAAACGTAGTTACAAAATGCTATTGGTCTAAGGGACTGTATTTACATTGTTATTACTTACTAATCATGCATGTGCCATGTGCCTACCCTATACGTGCTAAACCTGTATACAGGGTAGCACACAATAGGTATTGACTTTTTTTAAGCTGCTGTGATAGGCTTAGCAATAAAAATACAAGATTTAGAGAAGTATATATTTAATATACCTACAATTCAGTTTAAGAACTATTTTTTAAAGTGCTCACCACTTTTTTATATACATTATTGAAGACGTGTTTCAATACTCTGAATTAAATTAATTACTTGGTTCATTTTGTTTTTAAATCTATTTACGAACACCTTGGGGTATTCAAGTTTGGTGATCTCTATGGTCATTTAACATCACCAGATCGTGAAATGTGTCATCCAGGAAACAGTTCGAATTATTGTCATCCAAATTTGTGCACTAGGGCTCGTATAGTCGAAACCATGAAAGAAGTCGTCTGCGTCATCTCTTATATTCGTACGAATTAAGTTGAAAATTTTAATACCCAATAAATATTTCGATTCGGAAGTTTCCGTCAAGCTTCGCGCATCTGCAATGAAGCACGGTTGCCAATAATATTTTCTTCTCTTAGAGGTAGTTGCTTTAACTATTTTTAAATTGGCGCCCTCTTGTTTTACGAGTTTAATGAATTCAGTTAAAATAAAACGCATTTTCGTAAATTGAGTTACATATATTGATCTGAAGAGAAACGTACAATAACTGCAATATAAACTATTTACGGCAGCTGTATTGAAATCTTTCTCCGTACGACAACTTTGGCAACCGTGCTTCACGGAAAAATTAACATTTTGTCTTGTTGACATTCAATAAAATGACTAATGACATCTTCACACCAAACACTTAAATTTTATTAATTCTTTTAAAACTTTAACAAGTATATTCCATTTACCAAAACACTAAGAAAGATATCCTATTCTAGAAAAAGCTTAATTTAACCAAAAGTTCGCCGGTTAAGTATAAAGTTCACAACATACGGACACATACTCTTCTCTGTCGTTTTCCCAGATGAACGTGTTGACGTATGTCTTTCTTTAAAACACATACAAATCGCATTATTATCTTTATCATATATATTAGTTAAGCTTTTAAATAATCTTAAACGTATGTTTCGAATTGAGTTAGGCACCTATGACGGAGCGGACTTCTTTCGTGGTTCCTACTAAAGCTCTATCTTGTTATAGATATACACTGTGATTTTCTATTCGGAGTCATTGCAGCTCAGCGGGTAAAAAATTCTGGATCAAATCTAATTTTTTACCACATAGAGGCTACAGAAACTGCATCCTGATTTTCTTTAAAGAATAGGAACCCAGTGTCTCACATGCAGTCATTGTACACAGCAGGGCCACTTTATGAATATGAAGTGGTTATTCATATAAATTTTTGAGGCGAACAGCCTATATTGGTAATTTTGTTTATTTACGTACCCTGGTAAATGAAAATGTGCATTGCGGGATTGTTCAAAATGTTTGGACAGTTTTGCAGAAAACCACAGAATTTTATACAAAATTGTAATTAAATAGGTAAGTCTGAACATAAAACTTGTACATAAATATTGACATTAAAAAACCAATTAAACGTGACTGTAACATTTTAAATATTTATGATTCCGGGTTGGGACCGTGTCATTTTATTAACTAAGGTCGACGTTTCCCTCACTTTTGTAATGGGCTTCATTAGGACAAGAAAAGAAAATAAGTAATAAAAATAAAATAATAATAAAGATAAGAATGATAATATTAAGTAGACAAGCCTATGTTGACAACAGCAGAACCGTGACGTTCACTGATTCGCTACGACACTCCTCTCTATTCATGATCACTCATGCATCAAGTTCTCGCCCTATATAAACTACCACTTTCGCTACTTTCACCAATTACTTCGCCACAAGACACCTTTTGGCTTTGAATGGGCTAGTGAGTCTGCTAGTTCAAGAGCAACTTTACTTTTTACACTTTAACTTGTCTACTTAATATTATCATTCTTATCTTCATTATTTTATTTTTATTACTTATTTTCTTTTCTTGTCCTGATGAAGCCCTTTACAAAAGTGGGCGAAACGTTGACCTTAGTTAATAAAATGACACGGTCCCAACCCGGAACCATAAATATTTATAATGACTCCGGCCGTGAAAACATCCGACAATGTGACTGTAACAATTTAATAGTTCGTAGACAACTATGATAGATAATAAGGAATTAGGCATTTGATCAGTTTTATCATATTCACCCCTCTCTAAATATAATCACTGAGAAAATCGGTATTTTGCCGATCTCTTTCAGAAGAAAGTAGCAGTTCAGTTCGTTGAGACGGGTCGTTATTTTATTTTAAATCAATATCGGTTGCGGTTTCTTCTAAAGGAGTAACTTCCGTTTGAACTTGGCCGGTAAGTCTCTTGTTTTGCACCTCATAACTGATCGAAACATTTCTCCATTGTCTTTAGATGGAGTTAAATGCGAATTAGCCATTGTCCCTTCTCTCCCGCTGTTAAGGCGAACTAAAGAATAATGCGAATTTTAATGTAATATTTGTGATTTTTCTGTCGTATATACATACTAGGGCGGTTTTGTGACTTAATTGGTTTGCATATGACTACTAAGCCCAAGGTGCCGGATTCAAATTCCGACACGGACCGCTTGAAAAATGTCAGGCGAGCATTATTCACAAAAATACGCCCTCGTTCGAATGTGAGGTAAGATGTAGGCCCAGTGTGCGAGTGTTGGCGCGTCTGTTAAAGATCCCTACCTTGCTCGGAATAGCAAGGGTTCGGTAAAATACAAAATTTTCAGGAAAAAAACTCGTTTTCTACCCAATATAGTACTTTCGCGTGGAACATTGTAAAAAATTAAATATAGTGTGTAGGTTTGTACTACCTATGACAAGCGTGTCTCTTCACTAATACCGGACCAGGTTGAAGCCACAAGGGAGTGAAGTGCCTATTCGAAGACCGCTTTTGGTGGACGAATAATCATTCATGTGGACCTTTGTTTGTCACGGTGCAGAGTAAAGACCGCGTGGAATGTAGAGTTTGTCATAGTACCTGCTCCGTTGCCGGATGTCTACTTGTTTTTCTTTTAAGGCTAATTTAATATAATTAAAAATGATCCCATTTTATCTCTCCGCTTGAACATTGCTTTGCAGGTTATATGGTGTTGTATAACTTGTTACAATCTCATGCTACATCAAAAATTACTTGACCTCGTTTCAAATGAAAGCAGAACCACGATCGGATTGTATCTAATTTGATAGTCCAATGAGATGAACAGTTCTTGTTATGCACTAAATCAATAAAATTTGAACTAACGTGCTGACAAGCAAAGACACAAGGGAAACGAGAATATTTGTCCACTTATTTTTGCTATTCGACGGTACAGGACTTTTGAAATCCATGGATAGTCTCTCAATGGTGACATTGCTTTAATAAACATCATTTTGTTTGATAAATCTCGGTTGGAGTTCTAGACAGATTCCACAGTTAGACGTTGCATCCCTCACATCCTACGCAGATTATGGTAGATTTTTGCTGCGTACCCAATGAGTTAATGTTTTTATTGCTGGATGACAAAAACTCTTGTGAAGCTTAACTAGATTTTCTTTAGAATCCAGGATAACAGCTATGCGTGAAAAGACAATCGCAACAGTATCCTCGGAGTCTGGTACATAAACAATGTCGAAGTGATAACATGAAAGTTTTAAACGTCAACGAAGAACTTTATGATTTTCTATCTTACAACCTTCTTGACTTTCACCACAGATAGTTAAATAATCCAAATAAGCTTCTATTCTTTCCAGTTTTACATCATAAATAATTTTGTGTATCATTCGTTGGAAGCACACAACACCAATTGTGACATTGAATGAAATTCGACGAAACTGGAACAGATTGCCACGACTTCGAAAGCCATATATGCTTTTTGATCATCTACTACCAGTATTTGATGATAAGCACTTGGTAAGTTAATTTTACTAAAAATTCTAATTTCATCTATCCTACCAAACACAACTTCTACAGATGGCAAAGGAAATGCATGCAGCATCGTAAACCGATTAATGGATGGCGAATAATCTAGACATAAGCATTTTCGATGTTTGTCATTTGCGACAGCTCTCCATGGTGAAAAGCTCTCTTTAATAATTTCATCGTTTAGTAGTTTTTGAATTTTGAAACAAATAAACTTTAAGTTGCTCTGTGAATAGCTTCGTGATCTTATAGCTTATCGGTTTACAGTCTTGCGTTAAGTATGTCTGTCGAAAAGGCACACAACTTTAGTGCATGCCGCCAGCCTCAAAAATTGGATTGAACAGAAGAATGTTTCTTAAGTACATTATGTCCAAGTATAATGTCGGACACAGATCATCAAAAATTCGCACTATTATTTGGTGGTAATTGCCTAAAACTTTCAATGTCGCGTCACAAGATCCTTTAGTTTTTCATCGACATTAGGACGTAGCTAAACGTTACCTCTTGTTCACAAGGCTTCGCCTTGAGGTTTAGCTGTTTAACAATTTACTGTCCATAAAACTGCTAGTTCTCTCGCTATCAATCTGAACTTTGACGTTATTGTTCCTTATTAAGGAAGAAACTATAGTATCCCTAAGGTAGAGGTAGTAGATAACAAGAACGATATGGTTTCAGGATCAAATTCCTGTTGCTTTCCTACGTCTATAGTGTCAACGAACCTCTTGCTTCTACACACTTACTTGAAATCACCCTTGTTTCCGCAATCCATACAAACAGCATTATAGATTGGGCATTTGCGGGAGTGTAGTTCATTTTCACAGAAGAAACATTTACTCTCGGTAGTGGATGCTATTGCAGCATTTAACAAACTACGAGAAGCAGTGTTCATATAGACATTCTATTATCCTCGCTTGATGATGATCATCACTCAGGTTAAGGCTAGAGTTTTCTGTAAGTTTTTGACGGATAGCACAGC
Source organism: Platerodrilus igneus (assembly GCA_036346225.1). Taxonomy (NCBI): domain Eukaryota; kingdom Metazoa; phylum Arthropoda; class Insecta; order Coleoptera; family Lycidae; genus Platerodrilus; species Platerodrilus igneus. The sequence goes on from JARFIW010001199.1 coordinate 16,438, forward strand.
ACAGCACAGCAATGAAAGCATCTCTTCTGCAACTCTCTTCATTTTGTTCTGCAGATACATCTTTAAATTCGCAATCCTTTGACAATAATCTCAAAACTTAAAAGTACTTGTCGACAGTTTCACCAAAATGTTGTCCACGCTTGATCAGTTGGTATCGCGCATGTACCACATATTTGGATTCAATGAAACTACTATTTAGCTGCATCATATGTACCAAAATCTTTTATACAATCAAAAACTTCCGACGATTCGTTGATACGTTGTACTCTCAGACACAGAAGACTAACTGTCGTATGATCAATGAAGAAAGTAACAGTTGCGGTCTTCAATATCATTATCTTTCTTGAACATCGAATATCTAATACGCAAGATAGACATATCCGCAGCAATTGATGGTTAAACAGCAGCAGACCAAAAACAAGCTGAATTTAGAAGTTTGCCTAGTCATCTCTTTCGAGTGCATGCACCTGCGTCTATAAAATAGTCAATGAGTTCTTTAACCACAATTTTGTTGAATGCTTGTAGGAACGAGTGGTATCGCTTGGCAATAAGAAACTTTATGGTATGTGCCTCTTTTGTATATAATTTAGAGACTGACAATTGTTTAATACTGTGCTGCCCTGTAAAAGTACTGTATGTAATGTTGGAAATTACGGCTCTGCTCTTCGATTCTTTTATATCTACTTTCGGTAGTAGTATTTCTTACGATAGAGCGAAATACGTTGGAGATAAACCATTGGTCCACGGAGGTTTCTTCAGCGAAACAGTGCAGGTCCTTACTAAAATTGTTTTTTATTGTTAAGTCGTTTAAATGTGATCAGTTCAAAGATATTAGATACATAGTACGTGCTCCGAGTTTGAACCGTGTCATGTAAAATACTAAGGTGGTTGAAGTTTCGAACTTGGTACGGAGTGTCATCAGGGCAGAGCGTGATTACTACTTCGGAACGAACAAAAGTTATACGCATAATTGACGCGGATTAGTGTCTGTCGCAAAGTAGTTGCGTCAAGAAGAATTACTTCCATAGTCGCCCTACAAAGCTAAAAGGTGTCTGCTTAACAATATAACGATTGCTACACACAACAGTTTGAAAAACTTGGAATCATGTTTTTTCACGTTGAGCAAAGTAATTAATCTCTGAAATACTATCAATCTCTCATAATTAAACAAGGTAGTTAAGAATTGCCATTGCACTTGCTACAAAGCATCTCTCTCTAACATAAGTTATATAATGTAATGTCGGTATTATATCATTTGTATAATTAGTGTTATTACATATTTTATAATACTTATATGTTGTTCGTAACATTTGTATACCAGCTGTAATTAACTGGTGTAATCTACCTTAACCTTGTACCGTTTTAATGAATAGGCTAAAATTTGTCTAATCAAATGATCTTTCTTTGAATACCTCTATTAGGAAATAAAAATATTGTTACATTTAGTAGATGGAAAATGGAAAGAGGAAGGTTGCTCAAACACATCCCAGGTAGACTTCCAAATTTAAGAGCAAGTTACGCCTGGAAAGAAGTTATTCCAATAGAAGTGACCGAAAAACAATTTTGAAACATTATCATGATAAACCTACTTCGAATTATTTTGGGATTAAGAATTGTACATACATATTATCGGCCTTAACTCTGTGCGGAAGTTGCGATGTATATTAATAAGTATGAAACCTATTTGTCTCAAAGACCAGAACAGAAATTACCAATTGGGAAAATATCTCGTCATACTGTTGCGTCAAAACTATGGCAGATGGTTGATTTGGTAGGCCCTAAATTCACAAAAGGTTATCCTTATGTTTAACCTGTTGTTGATACTTTTACTAAATTTCCACCGTTTTCTCCACTTCAAAATGCAACAGCATCGTCTATTAATCAGAAAATCGAGGAATCTGCAACTTCATTTTCCAAACTATTACATCAAAATATAATTCACATATTATTTTCACTGCACAATATCGTCCTCAAGCTTTGTCAGTCGAGAGGATGAACCAAGTACTCAAGGCTATGCTTGCTTCATATGTAACTGAAAATCATAGATCACCCTTAAGAAATTGCTTTCTTCTTTTCTGGTTAGTCATGCTCTTGTTTCCCTCCATACTGTCGGTCTGTCACTGAAAGAATGGGTATATCTCTTCCCAGTAATCAGCTAGGCACAACATCGCTACTGTCTAAGATGAGTTGACAATGTTCTATTACTTACTTTTATGTACTCCCTTCCTAGTCATCAACCATTTGCTTCCATCGGAACTTTTTTTCCTTCTGGAACTGTCCACAGCTCAAATCGAGAGGAAGGTAAATAAGCTGGAAAGGTACTAGAAGCCCAGTGTCACTCTAGATTAGGCACTCCAACCATGCCGAAATCCATCCTTAGGGTACCGGTTCAGTCATTGATCGACTGTTAATGCAAAGAATATATTTTTCCTTTACATTAAAGTTTCATTCCGAATAGACCTGCATCTTGAAGAAGTTCTAGATTACTAGCACGGTGGGCTGGCTTGCGTATTCCAGTGATCTAAAGAATGAGTTTGACAGTACACGTGTCAAAAATAGTAACTAGAATTGTACAAAAACGAATGGAAAAACGAGCTGAAGAAATACTGGGAGAAAATCGATTTGGGTTTAGACGAAAGAGGGAAACACGGAAGGCTATTTAAGCTCTGAGGGTGATAATGGAGAAAGTGATAGAAGAAGTGGAAACCGTGTATATAGGGCCTATAGATCTGGAAAAAGCATTTCACAATGTAAAATGGAAAACAATGTACGAAATACTCAAAAAGATTGGAATGAGTTTTAGGGATAGACGGATATTATACAAGGAGCAAACAGCGGTAATAGAATTAGAGCAGAAACGTAGAGAAGTAAATATTAGGAAAAGAGAGAAACAGGGATATGCATTACCTCCATTAATTTTTAACTTGTACATTGAAGAGGCAATGAGTACTGTCAAATGCAGGAAGACATTTGGAATTACTATGCAGGGACAAAAGATTGATATGCTTAGATTTGCAGATGATATAGCGGTATTAGCATTAGCAAAGTAGAGTTAAAAGCTGCTCTTAATGAAATAGAAACAGTTCTAGCAGAGAGATACGGTATGAAAATTAACAAAAATAAAACTAGAGTTCTAGTATGCAAAGAAAGAAATAATAAATCAAAAACAAGAATACAAATAGGTAACGAGAACTTACAAGAGGTTAAGGATTTCTGCTACCTAGGAAGCCAAATAACGCAAGATTGGAAAAGTACAAAAAATACAAAACAGAGATTAGCACAAGGTCATGCTACGTTTAACAAGAAGAAGCAACTACTGTGTTCAAAGACAACAAACATAGAAACAAGGAAAAGATTGCTTAAAACATATGTGTGAAGCACAGTACTGTACGGCTGTGAAGCCTGGACAGTAGGAGTAAAGGACAAGAAAAGGTGCTACTGACGTATGATGAAGATATTACGGACAGACAGGTTAAGAACAAAGAGGTACTAGAAATGGTAGGGGAAGAAAGAAATATGTGGAAAACATTAAAAACTAGGAGAGATTGGCTAATAGGCCATATACTAAGACATGAGGGAATAATGCGGAATATTTTAGAAACAGAGATAGGTAAAAAGAGAAGTAGAGGTATACCTAGGCTAGACCATTGCACACAGATAATGAAAGATGTAAGATTATGGGAATTTCAGAGAAATGTGTAGGCTAGCTCAGAATAGAAATCAATGGAGGTACGCATCGAACAAGTCCCAAGATGGAAAAACAAATGATGAAATAAATAACTGTACTTAAACATGATGATTATTATAAACAACTACAGGTATTGGTCTTGCAGTATTCTCAACTAATGTTAATTGTGCGAAAGGATTTCCTACTAATTCGGCAAACGTCTAAGTGCTGGGGGATCATTGGCAGCCACAGGCTGCTACTCCTTCACATACCTTACACGTGATTTTCCAATGCTTCAAAGGTACTAGAATGGCCAGGAAGCGAGTTTGTTTTTACCTGAAAAATTTTGAATTTTGCCGAACCCTTGCTGTTCCAAACAAGGTAAGGATCTTTAACGTGCGTGACAACACTCACACACTGGACCTACTTTTATGTTGCGTCTCATCCGAACGAAGACGTATTTTTGTGAAAAACGCTCGCCTAACATTTTTCAAGCGGACCGTGTCGGGATTTCGAACCCGAGACCTTGGACGTAGTAGTTACACGCATACCAATTATGCCACGGAGCCGCCTTGCCTCCTTCACATACCTTACATGTATTTTTCCAATACTCCACCCGAAGGTACTCCATTGGCCAGGAAGGGAGTTCTTTTACCTGGAAAATTTTGAATTTTGCCGAACCCTTGCTGACCCAAGCAAGGTGGGGATCTTTAACGTGCGTGACAACACTCACACCCGGGACCTCCATTTTACCTCTCATCCGAACGAGGGTGTGTTCCTGTGAAAAATGCTCGCCTAAAATTTTTCAAGCGGACCGTGTCGAGATTCCTCCTTCACATACCACTGAATCTCAGTGAAATTTGGTATATAATTAGAAAACAATAGAAGGGAAACCGAGGTATAGATAGGCTGTTGTGGGAATTTCTGGGAACCGCGTAGGCTAGCTCAGAACATAAATAAGTGGAGGTACGCGTCCAACGCGTTTCAAGACGGAAAACCTAAGGAAACAAAGAACAAGTGCAATTAAATCTGATTATTATTATAAACAACTACAAGTGTTGGCTGTGAAATATTTTCAACTAATGTTGATTGTGCGAAAGAATGTATTGGAAAAACTATTAATTCGACAAATGCTCAGGGCTGGGGAGAACTTGGCAGCCGCAGGCTGCTTACACTCCTTCACATACCTTACGTTTGATTTTCCAATGCTCCACCCGAAGGTACTACATTGGCCAGAAAGCGAGTTTTTTTTACCCGGACAATTTGTAATTTTGCAGAACCCTTACTGTTCCAAGCAAGGTAGGAATCTTTAACATGCGTGACAACACTCACACACGGGACCTCCATTTCACCTCTCATCCGAACGAGGGTGTATTTTTGTGAAAAATGCTCGCCTAACATTCTTCAAGCGGACCGTGTCGGGATTCGAACCTGAGACCTTGGGCGTAGTAGTCACACACATACCACTACGCCACGAAGCCGTCACCCCTTATCATATCATATCACTCAATATCGAGGAAATAGGGTATACAATTGTAAAACAATAGAAAGTGACCGAACTGCATCTAACAAGAAAGAACAGGAACTATTTTCAATGAGAACAAAAATAGAAACAAGAACAAAATTGTTCAAAGCATATGTGTGGAGCACAGCATAGTACGTCTATGAAATAGGGGCAGTAGCAAAAGCAGACAGAAAGAGATAGAAGCCGTCTGGAATGCTGTGGTTTCGATGTATGAGGATGATCGCATGGACAGACAGAGTTAATAACAAATAGGCTATAGAAATAGTAGAGAAATTAGGATATCTGTGGAAAACACACAAAATAGGAGAAGTAGAAGGGCAAGATACGTTCTAAGGCATTTTGGGGAATAGTACGAGATATATTACAAGCAGAGATTGGGATAGAGAGGTAAAGGTATAAGAAGACTGCGCTAATTTCAGGGAAATGTGTAGGTTAGTTCAGACTAGGAAACAATGAGGGTACGCGTCTAACCAGATACAGAACTGAAGAGCTAATGATTGATGATGACATTAAAGTTGTAGATTGTCAAGAGGAAAATTGGTAATGGAGGGAAAGATTTATTATTTTTTCAAAAAAGGGGGGTGTAAGATATTTTTTGGAGATACACGGGACAATAGCCTCATGGGGAATTTGGGGTTATTTGAATAGATAGCTCAAGATAAAGATAACCTGAAGCGTAGCGGCATGAGAACCCGCACGTCTAGACTCACCGTAGGTGTTCTCTCTTTTCAAAGTTAGTGAGAAGGACGTTTTACGACTCATCACTTTCATAGATTAAGCTAAACATACACATACAACACACACATGCAGTTACCTACACACAATTTTTCATACTATTGGGTTGATGTTGTCTTGGTGTTTGTTTTTCAGTTTCTATGCCAAATGGTTTTAATTTTATTTAAATTTTTTAAAAAAATCTGATTAATTAGAAGGGATGTACATTCTTTTGAAATGTTTATTATCAAATTTCATTTTAACAGTTTTTGTACTGATAAATCCCAGCAATAGGGTTTGGATTATTTCCTTAGAAAAATACGATTTTAGTTTACATGCATGCTTGATCTAAAGAAAAATTATTTTTGTATCTAACATTCGATATACTCAAAAGTTATCAAATTAGTTAAGGCGGTTTTAAATTAGAAATTATATGGTGGTTACTTTGTATTCTAAATAAGTGCAGCTTTATAACTCACATGCTTTGAATATTAATATATAATGTTGGCGACTACGATATCACCATATTGGAACGAAAAAGTTTACACGTTAGGTTAAGCTAATTCAGAAAATGAAAAATGCCTTTTTCTGGTTCAAGTTAATGTTTAAGACAATTGTACATATGTTCGACAAAGAAATAATAACAAAAGTTATTTCAATTTGCAGTCTTAGTTGATTTGTCCGAATTCTCCCGAAGATAATCTCGAACCGTTTTATGCAGAGAAGGTTTCTTTGTTGAGCACTGCATCATTACCATTGATAGACGTAACATGCAAGCTTGTGTAGGTATAGTTAACCATTCAATAATAAGGTGTCGATCTGATTAATGTGATTAGTTAATAAAGTTTGGAATAATATCCTACCGGGTTGGTTAACTTTATTGTTAGGAACAATCGGTATAGTCACTAAGGTTTTTTTTTTTTTTATTTATTCTAACGTTACAATTAGTCTGCTACCTAAAAATTACAGCAAACCTGTTACTCCATAGAGATATAACGGAATTATTTGTTACCTTAAGTTATATTGGTTAGTCTTATATTATTTGCGTTTGGAAATACTCTTATTTGTGTGTGTGTGTGTGTGTCTGTGTCTATGTGTGCGCGTGCGTCTATGTCTGTGTGCGCGTATGGGTGCGTGAGTATGTGTGTTTCTGTCTGTGGTAATGTCCTTAGGACTGCTTTCCTTCCCAGCTTCTGACCGTCGGCAGCCGGAAATCAGAAACCGAAAAGTTCGCATTCCTGTACGTGTCCTGGCTGTCAGGAATGCGAACTTCTCGGTTTCTGATTTCCGGTTGCCGACGGGCAGAAGCTGGTAAGGAAACAGTCCTAAGGACATTACCACAGATAGCAACACACACTTAAGCACCCACACGCGCGCACAGACACAGACGCGCGCACACACACACACACACACACACACACTAAGGTGTGACGTTTGAAATCTTTGGGTACCTCGCCTGTCTCATACATATAATTTACAAGTTGGAAGAGATGTTATATTACTGCTTGTGCAGCTACTTTTAAAGTTTCTGCTTGCACCTTATCCATGCCTGGTACATTATTATTTTTCAGACGTCTAATGCTGATCCAAACTCATATTTAAGTGTAAAATATCCTAAGTAATTCTGTTCAATGTTTGATTCCTGTTACAGTGCTTTTATTTCCGGTTCTGCATCATCATCATTTTGTTTTCGACCTTATTTAAGGTCGGTTTGACGCAGCTCTAATTTCTTTTCTATTCTGTCCTAATCTAAAAAGCTGTACATACCCTTCACAACATAAATTTCTAATTATTTGACTAATATAGCTTGGTCTAGGTCTTCCTATATCCTTCTATCTTTTTCCTATCCACCTGGCTCTACATAGATATTAGCAACCTGATGGTTGTTAAAGAACTCTACCATGTTTACATGATTACCATTTATAAGAAAATGAAATATAACCTGGTTATCTGCTTCAGAAAGGAAAAGTGTTAAATTATATGTTATGGTAAAATTTAAGCAATGAATCGCTGTCAACATGCCAGACCGCTACTTAATTGTGAGTTATGTCATGGTGACGTTTAATAAATTATATGTTATGGTAAGGCTTAAGCAACGAATCGCTGCCAACATGCCAGACCACTACCTAATTGTGAGTTATGTCATGGTGACGTTTATTAAATTATATGTTATGGTAAGGCTTAAGCAACGAATGGCTGCCAACATGCCAGACCGCTACCTAATTGTGAGTTATGTCATGTGATGTTTATCAAATTATATGTTATGGTAAGGCTTAAGCAACGAATCGCTACCAACATGCCAGACCGCTAACTAATTGCGAGTTATGTCATGGTGACATTTAGTTAACTGATTTTTGTTTGTTTTGTTTTCGAACTTACTTAAAGTCGGTTTGACGCAGCTCTAAATTCTTTTCTATTCTGAGCCAGTCTAAAAAGGTCTACATATCCTTCACAACCTAAATCTCTAATAATTTGACTAATATAGCTTTGTCTAGGCCTTCCTACTCTATTTTTATTTGGTAGTCTATAATCTAAGACTTTACTAAATAGTCCCTCATGTCTTAACTGGTGCCCTATCATTCTATCTCTCCTGACCTTTAATTGTTTCCACGTACAGTGTTCCTCACCTAACCTTCTATAAACTTCCTCGTTTGTTACTCTATCTGTCCAACTAATCTTTAACATTCTCCTAAAACACCAAGTTTCAAAAGCTTCTATCTTTTTCTTATCTACTTCTTTAATCGTCCAAGTCTCACTACCGTATAGTAGAACGCTCCATACGTACGACTTTAAGAAACTTTTTCTATTATCTAAACTATTAGCTATTAGTAAGTTTTCCTTTTTAAAAAACATTTTTCTAGCTTGAGCTATTCTAGCTACTATATCTCTTCTGCTACGTCCATCCTTTGTAATTATTCTACCTAAATAGCAAAATTCATCTACCTCCTCTAACTCGGTATTACCTATTTTTAATTTTGGTTTAGAACTAGGCTGTAACTCACTTGTCATTATCTTTGTCTTTACTGAGTTAATTTTCATACTATAGTTACTCTGTAGTATCTCATCTAAAATATTTAAAAACTCTCCTAACTCTTTTCTAGACTCTGCTATAATGGCTATATCATCTGCAAAACGTAACATGTCTATTTTTTGTCCCTGTACACTAATACCTATCTCTTTTCTCTCTCTAGCTAAGTTTAAAGCTTCCTCAATATAAACATTAAAATCAAGGAGACAGTATACAACCCTGTCTAACACCATTTCTAATCTTAGCTTCCTTTTCTATTTCATCAAATCTAATTACTTCGCTTTGGTTTTTATATAGACTGTAAATAATTTTTCTATCCCTATGAGAGATTCCTGTTTTTCGCAAAACCCTGAACATAACAATCCAATTAACCCTATCAAATGCTTTTTCTAAATCTACAAACGCGAAATGAGTCTTTTTATTCTTTTGTAACCTTTTTTCGATAATTACCCTAATCATTAGTATTAGTTCTCTAGTCCCTCTGTCTTTACGAAAACCATATTGGTCTTCGCCTAAATAATTCTCAGTCAAAGCTTCTACTCTATTTTTAATTATTATTGTTAGTATTTTGGAAGCATGAGAAGTCAAACTAACCGTTCTAAAATTCTCACACCTATCAGCTCCTGACTTTTTTGGGATTGGGATAATATTATATTTTTTTCAAAATCTATTGGAACCTCACCTGTGTCATATATTACTTTTACTAGTTCATATAATCTGTCTAATGTTTTCTGACTTGCATATTTTATTAATTCTGCGGGAATATCATCTATCCCTGGCGCTTTATTTAGTTTAAGATTCCAAACAGCTCTATCAAATTCCTCTCTTAATATTGAGAACCCTATTTCTACATCCTCTTCTTGGTCGTTCTCTAACTCATCCATATCGTCTCCCTTATATAAATCTTCTAAATATCTTTTCCATCTATCTGCTACCTCAACTTTATTTATTAGAAGCTTATTATTCTCGTCTCTAATACCATTATATTTTTTCCTATCTTCCCCAAAAAACTGCACTGTAAGCCCTGTCTGTCTTACCTGCTTTCAAATCATCTTGTATTCCCTTACAATTCTCCTCCATCCATTTATTTCTAACTTTTCTACACTCATGTACTATCTTATTTCTAACTGTATTATATTTTTGCTTACTTTCACTATCCACTTCTCTGATAGGTTTAAGCTTTCTTCTATTCTCTATTAAATCTAATATCTCCTTTGTTACCCGGGGTTTTCTCGTTTCTATTTTTTTCTTACCTATAGTCTGTGTTGCTGCATCATTTACAGTCATTTTTATTTCTTTCCATATATTTTGTGCGTTCCCTTCTACAGCTATCTCTTTGCTCTTATTATCTAATACTTGTTTATATTCCTCTTTTACCCTACTATCATTAAGCTTACCTAAATCCCATCCCTCTCTTTTAACTTTTCTCAATTTTTTGAATTTTAGTTTACTCTTCATTTTAACTAAGTTATGATCGCTATCTATGTTAGCCCCTGGATAACTACGACAGTTTTTAACTTGGTTTCTAAATCTTTGTTTAACTAAAATATAATCTATTTGGTATCTAGCCCTATCACCTGGCGCTTTCCAGGTATATCTTCTCCTAACATGTTGTTCGAATAGGGTGTTTACAGTTACTAATCTATGTTCCTGGCAAAACTCAACTAATCTTTCTCCTCTATCATTTCGTCTGCCATACCCAAATTTTCCTACCATTTTTCCCCCACTACCTTCTCCCACTGACGCATTAAAATCGCCCATAACTATAAAATTCTCATCTCCTTTTACTTTTATCACTATACTATTTATATCTTCGTATATCTTTTCTACTTCCTCATCCTCGTACTGAGTTGTTGGCATGTAAACCTGTACTAAAACAGTGTCTGTGGGTTTTGTACTCAATCTAACCATAATTATTCTATCACTAAATTGTACGTACTCTTTAACTTTATGTCCTAATCTTTTACCTAACACTATTCCTACCCTTGCCTGTCCATTAGTTGAAGAAGTTGTAATTATTCTATAATTATCTTTCCAAAAGTCATTACTATCTGGCTATCTCACCTCACTAATACCTAAAATGTCCAACTTTCCCTTTCTCATTTCGACTAATAAATACGTTAACTTATCTACTCTAAGTAATGATCTTAGATTCCAAGTCCCTAAATCCACTAAATCGAACTGTTGTTTTATATTCTTATGATGACGAGCCCCAAGTACCCCTCCCGGAGATCCGCTTGAGGGAGTATTTTACCTCCGGACAAGAATTTTACTTGTGAGCTCTCCATCATATACATTTCGTGTTTTAGGCCACGCACACCTAGGAAATATTGTGGTAGGTTCCCATATCTTTCCACAACGCAGTTTTTAAAGATTTTAGCAAAAAACCGTATCCGTCACGGCCAACCCCCAACAAGCTTGTAAATTATTGGGGATCGCCCGAGACCAACCGACCCTCCTCCAATATCTTTTAGCCAGCAAGGCTGCTGCCTCTTGCTGCGCCTTTTAATCGCCTTTTACGATAAGCAGGCTTACTATAGTAATATTCTTTATCCCCTACTATAGGGACCCCGCATATAAATTTCCTATATATTCTTGCCATCTAACCACTTTCTCTACATTTTCTATGATGAAGTTCCCCATGCGTCCCTATACGAATATATACCCCTAGAATTGATTCTAATTAGTTTGTAGGCTTCGTCTGTCTTTTCTATTTCTATCTTAGTTTTACTTCTTTGCACTTTTCATCAATCCATTGTTCTTTAGTTTTTCTGCATTTATGAATAACGTCGCATTTATTGGCTTTGTAAGTCTGTTTTTCTGCTTCGTCTGGTCTGTATTTTCGTCTTTCTTTTATTCAATTCAGAATATCCTTTGCTATCCATGATTTCTAATTCTCTTTTTATTTATATTCCAAAATATCTCTGGCCGCCATGTGTAAGCTAAATATAATGTTATTCCAATCTGAGTCTACTTCTCCAGCATAATAAATTTCTTCGATGTCTTTCAGCAATTCGTTTGACTTTTTCAAAAACCTTATATATTTATCTTCTCGTTTTCAAAGTCAAAACGCTTTTTTCAAGCATTTTTTAAAATTTTTAAATCTTAGTGCGACTTTCATAACTACTATATTGTGGTCAGTGTCTATATCTGCTTCAGAATAGTTATGGCAGTCCTTTACTTGATTTCTAAACCGTTGTCTAACAAGAATGTAAACTATTTGATATCTTCCTATGTCTCCTTACATCCTCCATGTGTAGTGTCTTCTAGCATGATGTTGGAATAATGTGTCTGTAATGGTTAAATTGTTTTTGTCACAAAATTCTACTAACCTATTTGTCCTCTCCTTTCTCGTACCTAAGCCAAATAAACCTACTACCGCTGCTTTGCTCACCTACCACTGCATTAAAATTCCCCGTAATTATTAAAGTTTCATGTTTTTTTACGATATCTTTGTAGATCGCTTCTACCTCTTCCTCAATGTAGCTAAAGGTGGGCATGAATACTTGTATTATTACTGTCTTTACCGGTTTAGATTGTAATCTAATCACGGGTACTAATTCGTTCTTTTGTAAGTAGTTTACTACATAACGTTCTATTTTCTTCCGCATAACTAGCACCCACATACAAATTTTGCAGATTCTGTATGAATTACCATAGTCTCCACTTTAAAAATCCCCCGCCACCGCCGCCGAACTTCGCTAATCCCTACTATGTCTAACTTACTTGTTTCATGCTTCTGATGTTCCACCCTGCGATCGCAAAATGCTCCCGGCTCTTCTTTTAATCTTGCCGATCACATTCTTCGAAGTAGTTCCCTCCCAAAAATTCAAATGCGTTACTATTTTAACTCCTGAATCTTTTATCCCAGATGATGTTATCACTAATAATAAAAATGTTTTCAGTACTCTGTGTACTTGGGAGATAATGTGGTGGTTTTCCGTTGCTTTCCACATCGTAGTAGTGTGTCTTAGAATGCCATGCGAACCCCCCAAGGCCTCTGCCACTCTAAGTACCAAAAGAGCTGCTGCCCTCTTTCAGAGAACTGTCTTAGTCTAGTTCCTCACTAAAGACCCTACTAACTTTGGTTAAACCTATAGTTCGGCTCTTTAGCTCACTGGAACACGTAAGCCATTCCTCCCGTTCTAGAATTTCTTCAAGGTACAGGTCCGTTCAGAATGGATCATAAAATCAACATTCGTTTTATTATGGACGTATTAATGTGACATCTAACAATAATGATTATGATTTAGTTGCAGTGGAAGCAAAAACTTGAATGGAAATCCAGGCTCGGGGTTGTGACTAATTTTAAAAAAAAATACTAAAGATTTAATATTGTCGAGTGACAGTTGTGGTGGCAAAAACCACAATATGAGAGTGATGTTGTTTATAAAAGATAATAGCTTACAGCAATTCTAACTACGTCGCCTAACGCTTGATCATCCCTTTTGTATAACAATATAGAACTGTAATGGTTTTAAGGTAGCTCGATAACGTACACCTGATGAATACACTGAAACGATGGAAAATTGCCAAAGAAACACGAATCGCCGAAAGAATAAAATTTAATTAAATCTACGGAACTACACAAATTATTAGTAGAAAAGAATTCCACTACCGACAAAAGAATAAACCGGCTTAGAGCAACAAAATTTTATTAACAAGAAATAAATCATACTTTATATTCGCACTAACTTTTTGTAAGTTTCAGAGAAAAGACAATTAGAAAACAAGAGATAAATCTACGGAACTAAAAAGAAGCTCTTTCGGCCTGAAAGTCTTATAACGTTCACATCTTTTACAAACGATTTGCCTATTCTTGGATACACACTCAAAAAAATAACAACACGGTTTTATAGGCTCGGAGGTGTTCCCTAATTGGAAATCGCAAACGAGGCTGAAACTATAGCCGAAGTAGAGTAACAGCATGAAGGAATGTGATGATTAGTATATAGATCGAAATATACTAATACTCTTAATATTTCTTTAACACCTTCTCCACTTTTTTTTATAAAAATGCTCTTATTATGATGGGAAGTTTTAAACATTTATGTTTAAGATGTTATAATTTTTGAAGAAACAAGTCGGTATTCATTTTTATAACAAAAACCAGATTGAATTATGTCAAACATGTACATATAAATATAACAAATAAAAAATTTCATCAGATTTTCTTCTTGTTATCATAATTTTATATCAAAGAGTGATCGCTAACCCAGAACCCGGTCTATGGGGTGAATTATTTCTCCAATTGGAAGAACGTTTGAACTATCAAAAATTAGATGACAACATAACTACTTAAATTAGAAATTTTCAACGTCACTATATTTCATTTGATGGTCCACCTTTGGAACACCCTGTATAACAAATACGCTAAATACTGCTACGGGAGCTACTACCATGAAAAATGCATTTTAAGATTTATTTGGGCAAAGAATTGGTGTACTTTAATATCATTACGTTTTAATACTTCAATTTATGTTTATGAGTTAGTTACAAAGAATTTCCAAAGCAGAAAAATTGCTACGCAGTTCAACGATTTCTTTATATTTCTAATATATTAGGTTGGGTGAATTCTAACCAGGTGGGTAAGTTAGAAGTTTCATAACATACAGCCTACCGGATTTCATATAGTGGAAGACAAAGGTGTTAGTTATGTTAGTATTTACCCCGTACTGAGCAACTGCTACAGTTCATTATAAAGATACCTTGATTTTAGTTTTTTATACTTGTATATTACGTACTTAAGTTTCGCTAGAATGATTTTCAAAGCCGTTCTTTCATATTTTGATCCACTTTCATAGCTGCTACCTTAAACAGGCTCTTCGAGAAGTAGGGTAGCAACCCTGTTTTTCCAATTCATGAAAATTACGAACAAAAGATAACGTTCTTAGCCCGCATGTATATAAAGATTAGCTCAATTTACCTACATGAATTTAGTTAACAATCGATATTCGTTAGAAAGTTTCAATTATTATGTGACGGGGTACGATGCTAAAATAGGTCACACATCCCAGTAGGTATTTTATTTAAAGTCTTACAATGACAACCCTTAATTTAAAACTTATTCCAAATGATATTTTCTCATGCTGTCCCAACTTCTAATAGAAGTGTCTCCTACCTTAAATTACTTTTATTCAGGTAAGATACTTCTACTGAATCCTTATATTGGAAGGCAAAGCTTAGTTATGAGATTTTATTTTTAAGGGACGTAATTTAATACCCTTTTTACTGCTGTAACTGTCTAAGGGTAAAATAAGGTCACTTTATGTTTCTTCATGGTGTAACTGAGTGCGAACCAATATTAATTTTTATTCATTGGCTTCACTATTTATAGCTTGCAAGAAGAATTCTTGAAATAACAAAAACTACCTGAACTTATTTTATGCTATGCTTACACCCACTATATTTAACGATCGCTCACACCTGGCTAATTTCAGATTCCTTTCCTTTGAAACCAAAAGCAAACCCATTGTTATTTATTTTTACCTTTGCATTTGAGAAATTTTAATTTTTTGTTACAGTAGGTTTTAGGTAGAGAATGTTAAGCAAGATTAGTGTCAACAATAGAGCAAGCAACCGGCTTAGAAATCTGTTCTGGTAAGTTTCTAACATGTTCCTTCTATTACTAATTGCTTTAGTGTTAGTGTTGCATAGACCTATATTCTTCAAGTAAAATGTTAACAGCTGGTAGACCAGCTAAGCTAATTTAAAGATACCGAGGACAGGATAACATGTGAGATTTAATAATCGGTTATTACGTAATATATAATTATTAATAAAATTAGTACAGGAAGTTCCACCACAAGTCTTATATAGCTGCTTATAAAAAAACTTTCAGTTTAATAAAGTTGCTCAAATTTCTTCCGTTTGTAGGTTATAATACGCGTTGAAATTTTGACCCATTTGTCATGGTATGTACCAAATTTTACTAAATAATTACATCAGAAACGAAAGTCACAAAATTGATATCTCAATTTACGAATTAGCGTGGACGATCGTAACGTAAACGCGTAAGCTTTGAAGCAAATGCGATCAATCTCTTTAAAATTTTTGAATTGTGGAAATAAGGTCTATTGATCTATGTTCATCAGGGGCTAAAAAATAACTAACAAGAAAACCCACAAAAAGCCTCTAATATATAAATAAGCACTTATTACGAACTCTAGAATTTGTCCATTTACACACAATTTAAAACAATTAATTAAGCGTTCTCACCAAACATTTGTTAGAAGTCTGAATCCTCAAATACTTAGTAATTTTCAAAAAGTGTGCACCGACGAAAGTATATCATATTTTAGGTTGAAAGCAATTTATCTGCATAATTTGAGAACACTGATTGGTCACACATCTCTAGGCAGGAGCCCCCATTTTGTAGTCTGTAGGAGACGTGGGGTAATCTGGGAGTATGAATCCCCCTAGAAGAAGGGGACGAAAATTTGGGAGTCAAGACTGTTTATGAAATATTAACCTTCAAATGTTTGCTAGTTTTTGACCATTAAAGAAATTTCAATTTTTACCCAGGTGAAAATTAAGATCGCTCCTGTTACTAAAATACTAGACTACAGTACTAGTAATATATACTATAAAAAGTTTTTTTTTAGATCAGTAGATATTCACCTACCATTGCAGTAGCAAAGTCCTTATTCCTTAACAGAGAAAATGTTTTAAACATTTAGGGTTATATCATCATTAGGTCTTCAGTTCTGGAACCGGTTAGACGCGTACCCTCATTGTTTTCTATTCAAAACTAGCCTACACATTTTCCTGAAATTCGCACAGTCTGCCTCTATTACTATCTGATCTAGGACTACATCTACCTCTTTTTTTCTATCTCTGCTTGTAATATATCCCATACTATTCTCCAAAAATGCCTTAAAAGTATTCTGCCCTTCTATTTCTCCTATTTTTTCCACAGATATCTTTATTCCCCTACTATTTGTATAACCTATTTGTTATTAACTTTGTCAGTACATGCTATCATTTTCATACGTCTGAAGTACAACATTCCAAAGCCTGCTACCGTTTTCCTGTTTGCTTTTCCTACTGCCCGTATTTCATAGGCATGTGCTGTGCTCCACACATATGCTTTCAACAATTTTCTTCTTGTTTCTATATTTGTTGTCTTTGATCATAAGCGCAGTTCTCTCTTGCTAGATGCAGTTCGGTCCCCTTCTATTGTTTTACAATGACATACCCTATTTCTCCGACATTCAGTGGTTGTGAAGGGGGGGTTACGTGGCGTAGTGGTATGTGTGCGACTACTACGCCCAAGGTCCCGGGTTCGAATCCCGACACAGTCCGCTTGAAAAATGTTAGGCGAGCATTTTTCGCTAAAATACACCCTTGTTCGTATGAGAGGTAAAATGTTGTCACGCACGTTAAAGATCCCTACCTTGCGTGGAACAGCAAGGGTTCGGCAAAATTCCAAATTTTCCAGGTAAAAAAACTCGCTTCCTGGCCAATGTGGTACCTTCAGGTGGAGCATTAGAAAATCACATGTAAGTTTGTGAAGGGGGTAAACAGCCTGTGGCTGCCAAGTTCCCCCAGCATTTAAACATTTGCCGATTTCATATTTTTTCCAATATATTTTTTCGCACATTCAACATTAGTTGCAGATATTTCACAACCAACACTTTTAGTTGTTTATAATAATCATCAGATTTATCTGCGCTTATTTTTTCGTCATTAGGTTTCCGTCTCAAAACTGGTTGGACACGTACCTACACTTATTTATATTCTGAGCTAGCCTACACAGTTCCCTAAAATTCCCACGTAGCCTATATACAGCACGGACCCCCTTCTGTTGTTTTCTAATTATATGCCCTATTTCACCGAGATTCAGTGGTATGTGAAGGGGTTGTGACTACTACGCCCAAGGTCCCGGGTTCAAATCCCGACACGGTCCGCTTGAAAAATGTTAGGTGAGCATTTTTCACAAAAATACACCCTCGTTCGGAAGAGAGGTAAAATAGAGGTCCCGTGTGTGAGTGTTGTCACGCACGTTAAAGATCCCTACCTTGCTTGGAACAGCAAGGGTTCGGCAAAATTCCAAATTTTCCAGGTAAAAAAAAACTCGCTTCCTGACCAATGTAGTACCTTCGGGTGGAGCATTGAAAAATCAAATGAAGTGTGGTATGTGAAGGGGTTTGAGCAACCTGTGGCTGCCAAGATCCTCCAACATTTAGACATTTGCCGAATTAATAGTTTTTGGGGTTATATATTAGACACTAATATTTATCTGAAAAAGCAAATTCTAAATTTCTTTTCTTCTTGCCGAACAAGTCGATCCGTTTTTCTTCGAAACCAGAGGAGTACGCTTTATTTCTGTGAACACCGAGCAGGTCCTCACCAATAGTAATTCTCAGCCACGCTGTGGGGGTATGGTTTGGTAGAATATAAACATTCTACTTACTACTGGGTAGAATATCGTTTCGGGAAGTATATCATGAAGCTTTGTTTTTAAACACTCCTTATTTGCTCAGACGTCGTGCTATAATCTGGCTTCTGCTTCCAATTTGTTTATTTGATAAAACTTATGCAAACTTTTTATATCTCTCTTGAAATCTTTGTTTTCTCCTTTTTTAGTAAATGAGGGTGAATAATTCAACCTTTGAAAGATATGTCTTTACTTCTTTAAAATCTAGTAACAAGTGACTTGTTTATAGAGTCCATGTACGGAATGTATATTGCCACTCTGAAATAGTCTTCAGGCGATGAGTACTGGATATTATATCTGTAAACTGCCTAACAGCCATCCTTGTGAGTGTTATGTCAATTTCGAGTTCCTGTCAATCTTGTTGTACTTCCCCGAAAATGTTCATGAACTCGTCGTTGTTTTCTCTATGCTTCTGATAATTAGCTAAAAAGTTTGTGTTAACGTATCTGCAGACTGTTTGGAGATCCAAATCAATATACTGGAGTTTGTTGACTATTTGGTCTAAACATGACAAATATCTTGATATAATGTGTAGACAAATAATAAATGTAGTTGATGTTGAGTCGTCTATTTGGCTGGCATGCGTTCTAGTGCCTAATTGGCTTCACGGCTATTTGCAAAACGATTGAGACTATCCTTGATTGTCAAGAAGTTTTCTCTGAATACCATGATCAATGTATATTTCTATGACCATCCAGTTTCACAAAACATTGGAATGAAATGTTTTATCTCTTCGACAGTGTTACGAATTTTCTGGACACTTTTAAAGTCATTGACAACTAACTTTAGTCTGTGAAATACACAGTGGAAATAAACAGCTCTCGATTACTTTTCTCTAATCCTAGCATGCACTCCACTGTCATGCCGAGCTATTGTCAAACAGTCATCAAAGCTCAAACCAACCAACTTATTCTTTTACTGTAAAGTTCGATTTTTCGTCAACAAATCCTGATACCAAAGACTATTGCTCTTTTCCACTAATGTCAGCCGTTTCGTCAGCCAATAATAAAAATGTTGGCGATCTGCTCACCTCATCAGCAATCTCTTGTTGCATCACAGAACCACATGTATTTATTAAATTGTTTTGGACCCTGTGTGATGTATATTTTGCTTTTACATCATTGTTTTCTAAATGATGTTTCAACACTTTGTTAGCCACACTTACTCTGAAAAACCTTAAACATTTCTTTCATTTGAGTATCACAAAATATTAAAGTTGCAAGACTTGATTTTAGTTTTTTGTGATTAGCACTTACCAGCTCTGTGACTCGATTGTCTAACTGTTTGATGACATCTTTCTTTTCATTTCTATGGACTCGCAAAAAGTTTTGGTCTTGCCTGTAGGTTCAAAATTCCAAGTGATCTTTTCATGTCCTCGAGCACGTTCTTGATAATATTTCTAAACATGATAAGCATTTATTACAAAAGCACCAAAACTACCTCTTTTGAAAACTAGTTTGAAAAGAGTACGAAACCTATAACCTCTCCTGAAATATAGCTAAATATATGTGTAAATTGTTCTTCGTAATAAATAATTACCTAAAGGAATTTTTGAATTAATAAAATCTTAAAACTACTAGATTTCACAAAAATTGTATAATATGCAATGCTAATTACAAACGGTCCTTTACAGAGCAACACAAATTATTTTAATTAGTTTAACCTTAAAATTCAGAAGTGTAGAATTAATTTCAGACATAACCTCCCAATGTTTCTTAGTATTAAACAGAGTCTTCGGTTTCAATACCACAAACCCCAAACCAAATTCAAATCAAAAACCAATTACGAATGAACCCTATTCAGTACCACCAAATAAAATACGTTAAAGTCATTCTTGTCCAGAAACAAACAGTCAAGTGAAGATTTAAAATTACGTATTCATATCTGCAGTATTATTTGTATTTCAACACTGGCAATGCAATACTAATATTTGAAAAAATATACGAATAATATTCGAAAGAAAACTTGAAACTGTACACGAAGTTTACAGTTCGAAGCCCTAAAACGCCCCATTTCCTAACTATTTTAAAACACGTCAATTTACTTACGACATTAACACCTGCTCAACTGAAGTACATTTTCATTAACACAAATGAAACCTTCACTATTCATACTTTCACTATTAAGTGATACTTTATTATTTAAAAACAGTTTGCTCGATCCCAGAAATTGTAATAATCCATTGCAAAATAAATCAACTCATATTTCTAGCATTTAATGCAGATAAAGGAATCATCTTCCCAGGAATTTCATTATTAAGCGGTCTAGAATACTTCGTAAAAATCACGTACTCCTTGCTCAACAAAAAATATTTTGAAACAAAAAATCCCATCCGTACAGCGCTTTGATTACTGTTGTTTCTGCGTCATATGCGATGTGTAAAATTCTGTGATTTAATTTCGATAGCCTCTCTAGGTAAATAACCACTAGTTTAGATATCAGTGTTACCATTAGCAAATGCTGATTTTATTCAAAGGATTAACTGTGACCTGCGTGACAAACTGCTCATCCTTAAGAATTATTACTTTGTCATAATTTTAAAATTTGTATAACGATGCAATTTTTCAGGTTTAGGGTTTAATAAAAATAACTGAGCTCTTCTTATTAATAATTTCCTTTGATGAATAAATGATAAAAATCTGTTTCATAAATACGAAGCGCGTTTTCCTATTACGAATAGATGCATCCGCGTGTCTTTTGAAGATTATTAGAGATTGTTCAGTTTCTTTTAATAAAAACGAAATAGTGGTTCTTACTGATGATTTTATTTATTAAATGCGTAAAACGGCGAATTATTTAATTAATAAAGAGGGCACTTTTGTATACACAAGGGTTGTGAGAGTTGGCGCGTCCTTCATTTGTTGTTGAAATTTTGCATTGCGCCCCTGTCAACTAAGATAGCGTCTTTTTCTCAGCAATATATATATATATATATATATATATATATATATATATATGTCGCATAATACTGTTCTTGCATTTTGAGTATAATTAAAGTTGACATTGTTCTGTTATCGTTATTCATTAAGGTACAAACAGTGAACATCTGGACATCGTCATCGGCAAAAGTTAATATTTAAATGGCATAATTTAAAACCGACGATGACATTCATTAGATTGTCGCATTGTGATATTAATTTGAATCAATTAAAAACCCAAATCTGTGCTTTGTCGTTTACTTCAATTATCTGGCCTTAGCTAATTGAGGCCATGGACTGAGTCACTGTACAAAGCATTGGCGAGATAAATAATTATAGTATCGCACTTGAACTTATTCTAATTTTTTATATCATATTCATAAGCATTTTCTTTAGTAGAAATCTGATTGTTTAGCGTCGACCATATAACGAAACCTGAAAGTGTATTTTCCGTGATACATTATGCGCAACAATTATGAAACTAGCGGTTTTGAAAACGATATAGGTTTTCTAACTTCTAACGTAATCAAATAAATTTCTTTTCTCGCACCCTTAAATCATATTGATTTTATGGTCAAAACCCTTCTGTTTAACACAGCGTTAAAGTAATGTACGAAGCCCATATTATTTGTAAGTAAATTATTGATTGTGTCCAATACATAATTACATTATGAATTAGGGTGGGGGTGATTAAGCCGCCGTCATGATTGGCTAGAGGGATGAAAAAAATGACTCACGCAGGGTGTAAAGTATTGACTAAACAATTAACGCTACCCCTTAACTAAATTTCATATTATTACTATCAATTATTTTAGCAAGCAGGTGAATTTTTTTCGATCGAGAAATATCCACGTGTTCTATTTGTATCCACACATTGCAGGGTTGTATGCAAAAAAGGGTTGTCGCGTTTACAATATCAATGTTCACGCGCCCACTTCTCTATTCAAAAATGCAGTAATCATCGTTGTAAATTACCATACATACCTACCCTTACTGGTTCTTTTTTATGTGACCGTATGCTAATTGTTGTGGGTATGCAAATCCAAAATAACTCTATCACAGTAGGCAAAAGATATAAAGCAAATCTCGTTAACCTTATAGGTTTCAACTATTATCAATGACTTCCTGGAAGTGTGCTTAACATCTTCCGGATTTAGTACGTGACCAGCACGCGAATATATTTTTTCAGTATGGCACGCTTGGTCCTTTTGAAAAAATTTGCATGTTGTGGTATCAAGCAACAGCCAGTAATATGAATAAGCGACTGATTATTATTATAATACGCACGACAAATATTCAGGAAGGTTTTTGATGTGGGCAAATACGAATTATATCTCTTATGTAAAATAAATTTTGATATCAAGTTTTGCAATTAATTTATAATCAGAGTGTTGTTACTATATTACAAAAGTGTGACACCTGTTATTAACTATCATAAAGTAAATAATTTATTATATGAAGTCTTATGATTTATGGTAATTTAAATGTCATTAAAATATTGAAAAGCCATAGTACAAATTACAGCTTTTGCTAGATTAATATTTAATATCCTAATAACTTCTACCAAAGGTTTCAAAGACTAAATAATCTAGCCTTTGTGGTTGAATAGCACAGTGTGTATTTAAAAGAAAGGTTGTTTGATATTAATGTTTTCTACACATTAGCGTAACAATTTCTTTCCACCCAAGGAAACTTGTTACCATTATTTGTTTAGTACTCAATAACTGAAGTATACATTAGCCTTTAAATGTACTAATAAAATTTACGATTGCTTTTTTTGGCTGTAATACTTATATTGATAATGATCGGCATAAACTAGTCTAAATTATGAGTCACACTGCAGCTGTGTATAACAATTAACTCATCTGTAATGCTTATTAATAGGTTCTGGCACTTATAAAAAAATAGGATTTTATCGTATATAGAATTGTCAAACGATTTAACTTCATGGCGACAAAATTTTTCATATGAAAACCCAGGACATTTTGTAACAAAACTTCCATGAGTTAATTTTCGGGTCTCAAATACAATCAAAAGATATCACGGTAAAAATTAAAGAACGGATTACTGTAGATCCAATAATCGAAAAAAGAATTTCCTTGCAAACACTATTCAATAATAAAACTTTGCACTTTATTTTGGTCACTACTTACATTGCATCAAAGCTTCGAGTCGGGATCCATTTTCATCAAACTGAGTCGAGCTTGCTAGTTTTATGTTAATGGAAGTTATCTGATCAAGCAATTTTGATCCCGCCAAAATTCGAGCGATTCCTGTTTTATGTACAAAATAATTTACTTTTTTCCTTCAGTTTAATTTTTTGAATCCTTATCTCAATTGGTCTTGTTTAGTCAAGTACCCCAGTCATACTTTATGATACGTTCATAAAGGCGTTACAATATAAAGACAATTTTTGTAAGTAGCTGTACTACTTAGAAGAATTATAGAAATAACCATAAATTTTTTGATCATGACTGTCAGTAGTATTCTCTGCTATAACAAGATTTAGGAAATATAGTAACTATGATGTGGTTCTTCCTTTTGATTATAATTGCCGCCTCTCCAGACTGTAAAATTAGCATAGCCAAAAACAAGATAATGCTTTCTAAATGGTTAAAATACATAGTGCTGGTACAGCATTTAGGAGAAGTTGTAGCAAAATTAAGGATAATATTTTAAAATATAAGATTTTCTCCCAAAAACTGAACTTAAAGGCTGGGACAGACTATAGGTTTGCAATTTCTATTTAGCTAAAGAGTGCAAATATATTATTAAGAAAACATTTACTTAGAGCGACATATGCTGTCATAAAATCCTACAGATAATTTTTGGTTAAAAACCTTTTGCGTTGATTTTAATATTATTGCGCACTCACATTCCTTACTACAAAAGCCGCCCCTCCCTACTCAAGCTCCATTAATACGTTAAAAATTTTCAGAAATAATGATGACAAACTAAAGGCTCTACTTTAATTAGGTTGTATTATAACTTGATACTTTATATACGGTCAAATGAATCATCATCATCATTAGGTCTTCAGTCCTAGAACTGGTTGGACGCGTACCCTCATTGTTTCCTGGTCTGAACCAACCTACTCATTTCCTGAAATTTGCACAATCTACATCTATCACTATCTGTGTGCTAAAGTCTGATCTCGGTCCACATCTACCTCTCTTTTCCTATCTCTGCTTGTGGTATATACCGTACTATTCCCCAGAAATGTCTTAGAACGTATCCTATGCTTCTATTTCTCCTATTTTTTCGTTTTCCACAGATATCTTTATTCCTCTACTATTTCTATAACCTATTTGTTATTAACTTTGTCTGTCCATGCTACCATCTTCATACATCTAAAGCACAACATTCCAGAAGGCTTCTATCTCTTTCTGTTTGCTCTTCCTACTGCCCCTATTTTATAGATGTACTGTGCTGTGCTCCACACTATGATTTGAACAGATTTCTTCTTGTATCTATGTTCGTTGTCTTTGAACATAGCTGCTGTTCTTTCTTGTTTGATGTAGTTCGGTCATCTTCTATTGTTTTACAGTTATATACAATATTTCACCGATATTTAGTGTATATGAAAGGGGGTAAGCAGCCTTTGGCTGCCAAGTTCCCCCAGCACCTGAACCTTTGTCGAATTAATAGTTTTTGCAATTTATCTTTATGCGCAATCAACATTAGTTGAAAATATTTCACAGCCAACACCTGTAGTTGTTAATAATAATCAATAGAATTAAGAGCACTTAGTTTTTCGTCATTGGGTTTTACGTCTTGAAACTGGTTGGACTTGTACCTCAGCTTATTTATGTTCTGAGCTAGCCTACACCGTTACCTGCAATTCTCACAACAGCCGATATACATTACATGTGATTTTCCAATGCTCCACCCGAAGGTACTACACTGGCCAGGAAGCGAGTTTTTTTTACCTGGAAAATTTTGAATTTTGCCGAATCCTTGCTGTTCCAAGCAAGGTAGGGATCTTTAACGTGCGTGACAATACTCACACACGGGACCTCCATTTTACCTCTCATCCGAACGAGGGTGTATTTTTGCGAAAAATGCTCGCCTAACATTTTTCAAGCGGACCGTGTCGGGATTCGAACCCGGGACCTTGGGCGTAGTAGTCACACACATACCACTACGCCACGGAGCCGCCTTACAGCCGATATACAGCTGGATTCCCTTTTATTGTTTTCTAATTATATGCCCTGTGGTATGTGAAGGGGGTTAAGCAGCCTGTGGCTGCCAAGGTTCTGGGCGTCGCCGTGGATCAATGTAGTAAGCGTAAGACATCCCAAGGTCCTGGGTTCAAATCCC
Source organism: Platerodrilus igneus (assembly GCA_036346225.1). NCBI lineage: Eukaryota > Metazoa > Arthropoda > Insecta > Coleoptera > Lycidae > Platerodrilus > Platerodrilus igneus. Next base: position 42,049 of record JARFIW010001199.1, read on the forward strand.
GACACGGCCGACTGCTTGAAAAATGGCATGTGAGCATTTTTCACAAAAATTACGCCCTCGTTTGAATGAGAGGTTAAATGGAGGTCCCGTGTGTGAGTGTTGTCACGCACGTTAAAGATCCCTACCTTGCCTGGAACGGCAAGGGTTCGGCAAAATTCTAAATTTCCAGGCAACAAAAGCTCGCCTCCTGGCCAATGTAGTACCTTCGGGTGGAGCATTGGAAATGTAAATGAACGGCTGCTAAGGTTCCCCAACACTTAGACACTTGCCGTATTAATAGTTTTCAAATAAATCCTTTTGCACAATTAACATTAGTTGAGAATATTGCAAAACCAATATCTGTAGTTGTTTATAATAATCGCCATTTTTAAGTATAGTTATTATTTTTGTCATTAGTTTTTCCATCTTGCGGCTGGTTAGAAGCGTGCTCCACTGATTTCTTTTCTGAGCTAGCCTACACATTTCCCTGAAATTCTCACAGCCTACATCTTTCACTATCTGTGTGCAGTAGTCTAACCTAGGTCTACCTGTACTTCTCTTCTTTCCTATCTCTGCTTCTAATATATTCCGCACTATTCCCTCATGTCTTAGTATGTGACCTATCATCCTATCTCTCCTATTTTTTTTACTGTTTTCCATATAGTTCTTTCTTCTCCTACCATTTCTAGTACCTCTTTGTTCTTATCTTTGTCTATTCATGGTATCTTCATCATACGTCTGTAGCACCACATTTCTTGTCTACTTCTCCTACTGTCCAGGCTTCACAGCCATACTGTGCTGTGCTCCACACATATGTTTTAAGCAATCTTTTCATTGTTTCTATGTTTGTTGTCTTTGAACACAGTAGTTGCTTTTTGTTGTTAAATGTAGCACGACCTTGTACTAATCTTTGTTATATATCTTTTGTGCTTTTCCTATCTTGCCTTGCTGAACTTCCTAGGTAGCAGAACTCCTTAACCTCTTGTAAGTTCTCGTTACCTATTTGTATTCTTGGTTAAACTAATAAGTTCAATATTAATTTTCATTATAAATATAGTAATTTTTTGACCCCACTGAAATTAGGTTCTGAAACGAATATTGCAAAAAGCACAAATTAACACAAGTTAGACCGTACAATTTGTTTTCCTTGTTTCTTAACAATTCCATCAAACGCGGAGGTGAGAGTCTTTCGAATCCTTTGCTACCATAAATTTTCCTTTTAGTATTAAGCACAAGCAGAACCGCAGCCCAAATTATCAATCTAATAAAATTGGCACCGCTTTAACGCAGGAAGAAGGATATTTTGGCGCAGCTAGAATTACCCTATATGTGATTTTCCAATGCTCCACCCGAAGGTTACATTTGTCAGGAAACGCGTTTTTTTTACCTGAAAAATTTTGAATTTTGCCGAACCTTTGCTGTTCCAAGCAAGGTAGGGATCTTTAACGTGCGTGACAACACTCGCACACGAAACCTCCATTATACCTCTCCTCCAAACGAGGGCGCATTTTTGTGAAAAATGTTTGCCTAACATTTTTCAAGCGGACCGTGTAGAGATTCGAACTCGGGACCTAGGGCGTAGTAGTCATACGCATACAAACTACGCCACGGAGCCGTCTAGCCAGAATTACCACAAATATATTTTGGTATATCTTAAAAGTAGTTATATCAGGACTCCACTATTTTTCGATTCGGATTCGAGCAGAATTTTGATTCGAGCTAACACAATTAATGTCGAGCCGAACTCAACATTAATATTCTTGAGAATACAAGAAACTCAGTTCCACTGGGCTAATATCCATCCATACTGCATATTTGTATATATGAGGAAAAAATTTTCAAGCGTTCAATATTTTAGGTTCCCTTGAATTTGATTCATCATTTTAGATATGGTGTAGGGTGTAGAGACCGATAAGACAAACAAAAAATGTTTATAACCTGTGGTTTAAAACAAACACGAAAAAGTATCAAAATTGTTCTAAAACCACTGCAATGTTAACTATGTCACAAACAAGATACACAATTACATCATAATTTAAAGTCGACCAATTAGGTTGAGACCTTCAACAAACTTAAATTAGTGAAATAGAATGCATTTTTGCTGCCAAACAAAATAGCTTTATGCACTTTAACTGTTACTGAAATAAGCTTAAATTTTTGCTAAATTTCACATATTTAGATAATAATCGTAACAAAAAAAAATATTCCATAATGCTGATGTAGTCCACTGTATTGGGGTTTTGATGTAGTGTTGCGTTTGTTTACAATTCAGCGTTTATGCAGAATACGATATCCTACTTTTCATTACATAACGCGTAACTGAGGTTAGATATAACTATGTTTCACCTGTTTGATTTTGTATGTTGCACTACGTGCTTAGGTAATACACTTAAACGCAGTGTTTGGACTTAATTGTAATTGGATCTAGGTAATTCGAATTTTTATCGTGTAAGTAGCTTAATGAATGGTTTTTTGGAAATACGAAAACCCGACAATTATACCAACCACGAATTTGCAGATACGGTGGAAATTTCGAACACTTATTGTGAAATCATTTCATGTGCGTTATGTGGTTCAGGTTAGTACCTGCATACGTAAGTTATTTCTTAAAAAACATATGACGAAACAGCAATCCTAAAACTTTTACTTAAGTTGACGTAGTTGGATCATTTAAAAAGCGGTCCAAGAGTAAAATGCCTTATAGGTTTTTGTTTAGCTAATCAATCTCTATCACCTCCTGAAATAAAATTAATGCCACCATGTACATATACAGGGTTATTCACGTTATACGCCACAAAGCATTGTGGCTAAATTGCTTGATTTGAAAGAAGTTTGCAGTTGGGATGGATAGGTGCCCAGTGGAGCTACATTTTAAAGTTATGTTCGTGCTCAATAAACACAAAACGTACCAAAGTTGTATTGTATTAAATGGAACGCCCTGTATGATATTTTATTTTCCGTTTCTACTATCAACATAAAAGCGACTTTCATTAAGTTTTTGAAGCCTAAACCTTACGGTTTTTGAAATATTTTGTGAAAATGCAGCGACAATTTTAACAATTAAATTTTCTACATCACTTTTGGTTTTTTTAAACCCAAATTTGACTTCAGGTTTAGTAACTGAACAAGTTTTGTCTGGCACTTGTGAAATATTCACAAATGTATACAAGGTGTACGAAAATCATTACTAAATAATCGCAAACTTTGTGCGGTAACAACTTCTTTAATTTAAATAGAACACCCTGTATTTTATGTCAACGGCAGATGTAAAATTTAATGTTCTATCGAATACTAAAAATAAAATAATATACAGGGTGTTCCATTTAAAACAATACAACTTTGATACGTTTTGTGTTTCTTGGACACTATATATTACAAAAATAATTTTAAAATGTACCTCTACTAGGCTTCTATATAACCCAAAATGCAAACTTCTTTCAAATTAAGCAATTTAGCCAGAAGGCTTCGTGGCGTATAACGTGAATAACCCTGTATATATTGTGTGTGTGTGTGGATTGTAGCTCGAAGATGCCCGACTTGGGACGATAATAAACGTAGCTGTGAACTCTAGTAGATGAATTAAAAGTGTTGCCCTAATTGCTAACTCCGATTGAACAAAATAATGAGAATCAAACGTCAACCTTACAATGACATCAAATATTCCCTAACAAACAATTTTTCAAATAACAATTGCTACCTCCACATACAACTTTTCTTTAACAAACAATATCCTCCAAGCATGTGTAAATAACACACCTACATTTTCGAATAAACTCGAATGTGTAAATAGTACACAGCAAAGCGGATTGATTAAGAGTGAATACCTTTGAAGCTGCTGCGTCAGGGGGGGTTCGCATTATTAAAGCCAATCTATGACTTGTGTTGATCAGTGTTGATTGAAACTTCAGTCTCGGTATGCAATCGATCTACATTAAATGTACAGTTTTTGGTAGTTAAAAATTATTTAAATACATTACAATGAAAGACAAACAATTTTAAACCAATTAAAACTATTGTAAGGGAGACTGCACTTAAAGAGATGGAAATTTATAGAAAATCAATAAACGTATATTTGTAATTGATAAATTTGCATGAAAAATTTTATTTCTGAAATGATTTAAAAAAGGATGCAGCATAGATCAGTAATTATGCTGGTTAATTACAGCCAACCAGAAAAGAGCTGTAACTGTAAAATATAAACCAATTTGTTTAAATAATTTAAGTAATTTATAAAAACGCATATTTTTAATGTAAGTTTAAAATAAGTGTGGCGTGTAAAAGTCAATTTAATTTAATTTAGAAGTTTTTGGTAAACCTACGATACAAGTTTTGTCGCTATACAAAATAAAATTGAATTCAGATAAGTTTAATACGGTTTAAGGGGAAGGTTATTAAATCATATAGCTTATCAAGGTTAACGTTGTACATAATAAGAAGTTATAGATGAGTGATCATTCTAGGTTTAAAGAGATATTCTGGACTCTATAATTAGTATTTACGCTATGTGTTGAGAGGAAATTATTTTCATTGATGTTATATTTAAGGTATTTTTTAAACCTTAACTAGGAAACAACAGTTGATGAATTACGCAATTATAACTCCAATCTCCTATATAAACTAAGTTTCGTAGTTGATGCGTAAATTGGGGTATTGACCAAAAAATTAATATACTATACAGAACGGTAAGATTTTTACCAAACAAAAAAACTCAACGAACTTGTGAATTCATAACTGTGATTTACATAAAAATTTAATGCAGACGTTTTCCCACAAAAGTATCGGAATTAGAAACAAAATAAGTTTCCAGATCCTTAACACACCAATTTCCAGCATCGGTACAATTTATATTTCTCAAATGAAAAACTAAACGGGAGATTTTCCTTATAATAGTACATAACACATATTTCGGTTGTAGTATGGCAGAAAACTGATTGGCGTCATTATAAGGAACTTTATTTTTACGCAAAACTATCTCTCCAACCTGAAAGAAAATATCTCTCTTATCCATTGCAGTTACCGATACCTTTCACAGATCCTAAATTAAACCGTCCAGTAGCACTGCTCCCGACAATTAGTAAAATCCTAGAACGCATCCTTATTCAAAAAATTAGCCTCCATATAAACAAAAACTCCCTCTTTTCTGAAAATCAACATAGCTTCCGCCCCGGACACAGTGCCAAAGATACCATCCGATCCCTTATCACCACTGTTCAAACATCCCCCTCCAAATATGTAATAACCATTTACCTTGAATTCCAAGCTGCCTTTGATCTCCTCTGGTGGCTGAATATCCTATCACAAATTAAAAAATCCACCTTTCCTCGTAATATATACCAAATCCTAAAATCCTATTTACGCTCACGAACTGCAACCCTTAGCTCCAATTATTTATCCGTCACAAAGTCCCTATCCCAGGGCTGTCCGCAAAGATCAGTCCTCTCACCTACATTATGGAACCTCTCCATAAATCCCCTCCTAGACCTAGACATCCCTAATATCTCAACATTTGCCTATGACGACGACCTTACCTACCTTGTACACGGAAACTCCCGAAAATCCTTAGAAAACACCGCCCGCATTCTAACCCAACATATTGAATCCTGGTCCCTACTGAATAAACAACCCTAATCACCAGCCAAATCAAAAATCCTCCTATTAAAAGGCCGCCTCCAACAAGCCCCTACAATCCACTTATTTAATACACCCCAATCCTCTCCGAATCAACCAAGTACCTTGGCATCCAAATAGAATCCCGACTCAAAATGCACGCTCACCTATTATATCTCCGGACCAAAACAAAATCAATCTCAAACAATATACATTAATCTATACCAAAATCCACAGAACTGATTCGTCCCACTCGTAAATTAATCCTTCAGCAAATAATTATACCTATCCTAAGCTATGCAATTGACTCCTGGTACCCGTTAACAACACCCCATTCCCGCATAAACTTAAATCCAATTATAAGACCTTTCCTATTATTTTCTACAAGAGCATTCAGAACCTCCCCCACCTCTGCATTATACACTATCCTGAAACAACCACCTCTAAACATCCTGCTTCAATCCAAAGTCCAAATCCGCAACCTTAAGAACAAAAGACCAATACAACTACATGACCGCCCTCTTCTACCCGCAGAATACGAAACAATGACGAGGACAAACATAATGAACCTAATAAATGATTCACTAACATACACATGGCAAAACCAATGGGACAACGACACATCCGGCAGACACACATCCAACATTTTCTAGAAAATTACGGACATTCCCGACCATATCTCCTACTCCAATCGATCCACGATTCAATTCCTGATAGGTCACGGCAAATTCAAACAGAAATTACATTCCTTCCAATTATCCCCTTTCCTTTCTGTCCCTGCTCTAATCAAAATATTCCTGAAACCCCCCCACCACCTAATATACTTATGCCCCAACTCCGTGATTCACAAAACCCACTTAAAACACGCGATCCCACTAGATCCTTTTACCTCACTACCCAGTATGCATTTCCCAGTAACAAACCATCCCCTCCAATTTGACCATGTCCTTAACGAAATCCTAATCACTAAACCTCCCATACAATAAAATAACTCATTTCTCCTCCAAAATCTTTCCCTAAAACTATTGCCCTCTACACCATCATCCCCACCCCCACAACATTACACTACACTACAGATTCTCCACCACCAGCTACACCTCAGATCAAACCGGCGATAAGGGCAAAATTAACATCAGCAAGACCGACCTACATAGGAAAATTGTATATTGTAAACTTGTTTATGATTTTATAATTTTGTAAATAAGAAATTATGCAACGATTCACTAGTATAGGCCTTTGGCCTAGGTATAGTGTCAAACAATAAACGAACGAACGAACGAACGAACGAACGAACGAACGAACGAACGAACGAACGAACGAACGAACGAACGAACGAACGAACGAACGAACGAACGAACGAACGAACGAACGAACGAACGAACGAACGAACGAACGAACGAACGAACGAACGAACGAACGAACGAACGAACGAACGAACGAACGAACGAACGAACGAACGAACGAACGAACGAACGAACGAACGAACGAACGAACGAACGAACGAACGAACGAACGAACGAACGAACAAACAAACAAACAAACAAACAAACAAACAAACAAAAAACAAACAAACAAACAAACAGCAAACAAACAAACAAACAAACAAACAAACAAACAAACAAACAAACAAACAAACCCTTCACAGCCTACGTGAAGGAATATTATATTATGCTTACCGACAGCTGTTTGCTTTACTCATTGACAGTATGTAAATTGCTTACAATCTATCTCTCCAACCTGAAACAAAATACTTCTCTTACCCATTGCAGTTACCTATACCTTTCACAGCCTGCGTGTAGGAATATTATATAATGATTATCCACGACTGCTTGTTTTATTCCTTGACAGTATGTAAATTTCCTACATTCTAGAAATGTTAAGAGGAATACTTTAGGCTATAAGATTTGTCCAAGAATTTGGGGCTTTATATTTAAATGTAATACTATAAATATGCTTTTGTGTACCTTTACGTTTCAGTAGCTTCTATTCAGCATGAATTCGGTTTGCATCGATATAGTAAGTAAGTAGGTATTTAGTATACGTAGGTTTATGCCGCTGTGCAAATATGATTAATTAGTTGTTTGCTGTGTCAATAAAAATTATTATCAATAAAAGTAGTGAATGCCACTTAGTTTTGTTATTCTAAATTATACGGCAGTATTAAAGAGGTGTATAATGGCTGGTTCTTTTGTTTACAAAACACCTTTGAATTCGATTGTTACTAGATACAATGAATTTTTAATGTTAATACAACAATTTAATATTGTATGCTGCCTAAATTCCTAGCAACTATTTATTAGAGTATATTTTGCATGTGTTTCGTGATTAGTTATCCTTTCAGGTACAGATGTTCGAAGAAAAGGCAAAATTGTTCGGTTTTTTTCTTTTCCTTTCCCTTCCTTTGTTACCCCGTGATTAGGAAAACATTCCGTTACTGATTTGGTTCTTTTAATATCGGTCCGCGTGAATTACAGGTAACAGAATTTATAAAAATTAAGCTTTCGGTTTTGTAGTTTTGATTATTGGTATTATCCAAAATACACAATAAATCTGCTTCTATAAAATGGTGCACGTCTCTGACCTTTAGTACATTAAATTCTGAAGCAATTCACTTTCAAGTTTATTTTATAAAGCATGTTGTATTCTATTTATTATAAGGGTCAATTAAAAGTTAAACTTTTACTATTTCGCCTTTCAACCATTTTGATGCAATTGGTAAAAGGTATTCACTACTAAGGATTTTTTAATATTTAGTAATTCCTAAGAACTGATTTGGTGTTCATTTTTCTTCACTTGTGCTGCACTAAGGTGCATACCGGTTTTTTATATTTAACTATAATTAGTTTTTAATCAGAACCTTAATCTGTGTTTAGTAAATCATAAAATGATCCTGCTACCGAAACGAGTCACCAAACAAGGGACTTTTTCCGTCTTCATTCATGTTAACTCACAACTTGTTACATGCCAAATTGGCACTTAAACATTTTTTAGTTTAATTTTGATGTGCGGAAGTTTCGCGCCACAAATTCAAAAGACTTGGCGTATATTTCCGTCACGTCAAAAGTGGGTTGGGCGAATAATTTCGCGCCGACGCGGGAAAGGACAGAAAAGTGTGGTTTTTCCGATGGGCTTTGTAACGTGGCCGTTTGCTTTTGAACATCGAGAAGGGCGGTCGTGTTTGGTATCGTATCTTCATTTTTATTATGTAGATTTCCTTTTGCTTATCCTTGTTTGACTTTACCTGATAAACCTGTTTCCTTATCGTTTCCGCTACATATAGGAATTAGATACGACCTTGGAGTAATCCACGACCCTAGAACGAGCCGGATGTCCATGCTCCGCTAACAGCTAACCGGAACAGTCACCATCTTTAACTATCTTAAAGGGGGCTCCAGCCATTTGGAAGGCGTACCCTCCGTTAATTGCCTTAAAAGGGGCCATCAGTAGCCCTGATGGACGTCAACAGAAGCCAACTTTAACTCAACCCCGCAGGACGTCGGATTTCTTATGTAAGTACTTTAATTGCTTAATTTGTTCGCTAATTTAATATATATTTTTCCGCAAACTGCGCATTTAATTTGTGCATCGTGTGACGTCATTGACAGATGGGCGCGCTAAAATCTGTACAAAGATTAGCGTTACCAACTGCCCGTGGCGTCGCTTATTCCGCGCTTGCGCGATGTAATTTTAAATTGTAAGAAACTAACACACCAATTTAAATCAAAATTTTGTTGCGTAACGTAGTTACGTGAAATTGAACTTCGTTGCATATTGCGAAAAGAGCTTTTGCATTATTATCATTTACAAAAAATGAAGGTTTCCATATATTGAAACGTATAACACAATTATCAGCTATACAATTTTTGTACTTTCAAAATTGTTAACTATTATTTTTTACTCGTTTGTATTCATATTCCACCGTTAACATCAATTCCTAATTTTTCTAAGGATGCCACTTCTAAATTTAATATTTGCTCTGTGCATTTCTAAAATCAGAGTACCTTGGAGACATGCCTCAACAGATAGTGTCGATATCTACTTAATTCTTTGAATACAAATTGCTAAGTCATATTTTAGAGTCAAACCGTACAAGTTAGAATAATAAAATCAGCATAACTCATTAACCTTTCACAGCAAAAAGTTCTCGGTTTAATTAAAAATTAAATATTTCATCTGCACCATCAAGCTGTCAAGTCGATACTAACAATGATAGGAATTTTTACCAGCTAGAATGAGAATGATTATTATAAATAGCTCTTCAATTTGAAATACGAAGTATGCGATCCCATTGGTATTTTGATAGGTATAGTTGAGTGTTTGTCTTCTAAGTTGATTATTCACACTAATGCATCGTATACAGGTTAACTCTAACGAACCTACCACTTTTGTTTTGTCTACTGGTTTTTGGTGAGGCAAATACTTAATTGCACAAGCTTCGTGGTTGGTACTGAAATAAAATTTTATGACTTATGACCAAAGCTTTCAGCATATTTATACATACATTTAAAAACAGGCCTACTAACTTTTAGTATCCAGAACTGGAAGCTTAGTTAGCTTGCACTAAAATTTTAAAAAAATACTTATATAAATTAATGTTGAAAGAAGCTTGTAGTCAAATGCTGCAATGAAAATACATTTTAAAGAAAATGGAAACATGAAGTACAAACGAATTCTATCAGTTATTAAAATAGTGGAGGTTATTCTTCTTCAGTTCAATTATTGGCCTTCAGCCACACGGCACGCAGCCATTCAAGGTTCCGATACGTTATTATTTAGAAAATAAGTGGGGGGCACAATCCACTAGAGTGTGTCTGAGATTGTCTCATGCCCCCCCTCCTTTCTAGTGTGGTGGAGAGACGATGGATACGACAGGTGTCAACAAGGGTATCTAGGAATTAGGAATGGTAGAGGTTAGATTTAATTTGGCTAGCTTTAAGAAATCTAGTAACTACTTTAATAACTCTAGCATGCGGGTGGCCAGATAAATCCAGCAGGTTGACAGGTCCATTAATGATTTCTACTGATCTCATATATAACATACTACAGTTTTGCAAATTGTTAGGGCATGCAAAGAGCATATGTTGTAAGTCCCCTTCTTGTCCACATTCACACAAGTCTGTAGCTCGAACTCCAATCCTACTTAGGTGTTTTGGGCTACTACAATGTTGCGTTTTTAATCTACAGAAGGTGGTGATGTCAAATCTGCTTAAACTTTGTATTTCTTTAAACCAAGGGGTTTTTAATGGTTCTTTAACTATTTCCATGTATCGTGCTTCTTTAGACAATGTCTGATTCTGCCACTCATTCACCCACATTTGCCTAATATGATTTATCCGTCTGGAGAGAATTCATCGATGTGCACCTTAGGCTTGACCTCAAAATTATTTTTGATAGCTTGTTTCGCTAAGGTGTCTGCGACTACATGACCATTTATTCCTGTATGGCTAGGGATCCACAATAACTCTATTTTAAATCCCATATTTCTCAGCTCTATTATGTGTGCTTCCGTGTCCAAGGCCATCTGGTCCCATTCCCTGTTTATGCCATTCCTAGAAATCCTCGATAATGCGCTCTTTGAGTCACTAGCTATCAAGTAATTATTGCGACTATCATTTGCTGTGCTAATTATTTCAATGACCGTTTTGATTGCGAAGACTTCTGCAAAGCAGATGCTCATTTTTGCATTAATCTTGACAGCTGAGTTTATGTGAAAGTCTTGACTAAAAATACCCACTCAAATGCCCCCTTCCACTGAGGATATTGAGGCACCTGTATATATTTTGTGGTATCCTTGGAACAATTCACTTACTAGACTGGTAAACTCGATATTGTTACTAGAGCATTGCTTAGCTAGCTTGCTATCATGTACCTCCAATTTCGTGAATAACGTTTGAAACTTGGTCATCTTCCAATATCGCTAGACATTTTTTCCTTTTCCAATACTATGTTGCATTATAAGACTCATACATGTTCAATACTTCCTTCACAATGGTTCTTGCTTTAAAGCTAATCCATTTAGCAACTGTTTTTGTGGCAAGAAAGATCCGTCTATATTTCAAGTACGTCTCAGCACGTTTCGAAACAAGAGCATTAGTTGGAGTGGATCTCATAGCCCCTAGTATAATTCTTAAAGATTGGAATTGCACTCTGTCTAGCCTGTATAATGTTGCCCTGCTACAAGTAATCAGCATTGAACCATAGTCCATGTGTGATTTAATGATAGCTTTGTATATATTAAACATGGTTAGTGGGTCTGCTCCCCACCAAGTTTTTGCAACTATTTTCCTGACGGTAATTCCTTTCTGGGCTTTGCTATCGACATTTCAACATGGTCTTTCCAATGAAGGTGCTCGTATATGATCATTCCCAGATACCTTACTTTGTGCACTCTCTTTATTAGTTTATCCTTGAATACAATATTAGAGATCTTTTTATGGGTATTACCTTTGGAAAATGCAAGATATGATGTTTTGATGTTTTTTCCATTGATACCATTAGTTGTAGCTGATCCAATCTTTCTGCAAGTTGCGTTAAGGTAATGTTTATGTTATAAGCAATTTGTTCATATTCTGTTCCAGAGCATATTATTACTAGGTCATCTGCACACTGAATAATCCTAGTTCTCCCCTCAGCCGGCTTTGGGATGTCCTTGGTGAATATGTTAAATAGGATAAGGCTAAGCGGAGAGCCTTGCGGTAATCCGCAATAAGTCATCTGCGGGCCTAAAGGTAAACCTGTGTATTTATCTCTAAGGTAGATATTTCTTTGCCTCAAAAGTTGTTGTATAAACTAGACTGTGTTTGGTGACATTTTAATTTCTTAAAGTGTTTTGGTTAGAATTTCTATATTAACATTGTCATAAGCAGATTTAATATCCAAAAAGATAGCTATTGCTCTGTCTTCCCGGGCAAAACTATTGTATACTTGCATTGTTAAGGCTGCAATGCAGTCTATAGTATTTTTACCTTTTGGAAATCCTAGAGTTACTCATGTAAAATCTCTGGTGATTCCACAAAGAATTCTATCCTATTTTTGATCATGGTTTTCATTTTTTTCTTAATACAAGTCTGAAGGACTAATGCTCTATAGCTCGATGCTTCTAGTGGATTTTTGTATGGCTTAAGGAATGCAATGACAACACGTTCTTTCAAGCTATCTGGGATTGGATCAAGGTTCAAATACCTATTGAATAACTTCACCATTAGCTTTTTAGCATTTTCCGGTATGTGCATTAGCATCGTATATAAAATTCCATCTAGTCCTGGGGCAGATTCCCTTTTTCCCTCTAGCACTATTTGAAGTTTGTCTAACGTTATGTGATTATTCCTGTCATCTACATTTTCTTCATCTTCCATATTAGTGTCCCCTTGATGAAAAGGTTTTGTTAACAAGTTAAGCAGTTCTTGCTGACATAATTTATTAAGGGGTGTAATATCTGGGATGCCGTTGCCAAGATAATTTGTCAGGCTTCTCACGGTACTCCAAATTTTTCCTATCGGCGTTTTTCTATTCACGTTTTCGCAGAATTGTATGAAAAACTTTTTCTTATTATTTTGGAGGATTCTTCTACATTTAGCACTTTTTCTTTTAACTTCTAGGAAGGTGTCTAATGAGAAGTCATTGTTCAATTGCTTCATTGCATCTCGTCTCTCGGTAATAGCTGCCTGGCACATTTTGTTCCACCAAGCTAGCTGCTTTAATTTTTTAGTGTGGTGTTTGCGCTTTTTTCTGGGTATAGCCTTCTCTGCCCCTTTGTTTATGGTTTCTATGAGCTATTCATATGAGTCATTACCTTTCATTTTTAAATGGGCGTCGACATACTTTGTATACTCTTCCCAGTTCGCTCTGGAGGTATTTTAAGTATAATTAGATTGGACCGAATATTTTCGGGCCATGGTGTGTGAATCCACATACTGTGGGGAAATGATCACCGTTTCCTGGATCAGGATATACTTTCCACAGTATTTGTGTCGCCTGTTGAGCCGAGCAAATCGTGAGATCCGGTGCAATTGCATTATTATCTGGGGCTGTTAATCTTGTTGGGGTTCCATCATATAGCAGGGTGAACTCAGCATCTTCCAAAAACTTAAGTACCTCATTTCCACTTCTATTTAAGGTCGTAGACCCTCATATATGATGGTGTGCATTAGTGTCACCAACAATTATAATGGAAGTTGTCATTTGGTCAGTAACCTTCTTCCACTCATTGGCAGTCATACACATGTCAGGTGGACATATATGCTCAGCACCGACGCTACTCCAAAATAAACTGCAATACACTGTATTTTATAGTTTAGGAAGGTAGTATCTAGTTTAATTAGTTTTCTAGGGATTCCTGATTTAATCATAATAGCTACACCACCTTTGCTGTTCCATCTATCTTCTCTATATGTATCATAGGTTGGGATTTTGAATCGTTGGTTTTCATGTAACCACGTTTTATTAGGGTAAATGATGTGAGATTGCTCAACATGGAGCAGAATTTTTAAATTTGAGTTGCTAGCATTACAACTTCGAATATTTCAATGGATAATTTTCATTACTATTATTATTTTAAGCTATGCAAATTAGAACTTATTTAGAAGTATACCGTTGGAAACTGCATTCTGTTCGAAGAATTAGAATTGGTGCAGTCTTCTCATGGGTAATTTTGAATATTTTCTCTGGTTATTAGTTCTGGTTGAGTTAAATCAATCGATGCTATTTCATTAAGTTCTGCCAGCATTCTGGCTCTATTGTCGTTCTTGAAGTTTTCCTGATTCATGATTTCAATAATTTTTTGGACGCAGTCTCTATTATTGTTCTTAACTTTTTCATGGGCTACATATATAGCCCTAGGATTGGGCAAAATTGTTAGTGGGTTCAGACAAGCCCTATGGGCTTTATAATCCACAGTTGGAGGAGAAGGGGGGGTTAAGCTTCTTCCTTTTTAGGAGGATTTGGGAGTATGTTTCTTAAGGTTTATTCAAGTTTCGTTTCCGTTGACTTACAGTTATATCTTCGTCCAGGGGTTTGTCTGCCTTCTATTTCTGAGTTCCGCAAAATCTCTAGGATTCCTGCTCATATAAGGCATATTGCTAACTTTCTTTCTAGCATCATAATATGATATGCTTTCAAATGTCATAATGTCCTTTATCTTTACCTGTCTTTGGTATTCCAGGCACCTTTTATCAGACGCTTTATGATCTTCCTTTGAGTACTAGCAATTGGGCAAAATTTTTGCCATTGTTGCCGCTCGTGCTCGTCACCACATCTTACACATTTTACTTTGGGGCTTCTGCACTGAGTTTTGTTATGCCCATATCGGAGACATTTCATGCAGATTATTGGGGGAGGGGGTCGTATATGGTTGGATTTCAATTTCATTGTAAAATATTTCAACTTGACGTGGCAGAATTTTCCCACGGAATGTAAAAAGTACTTTACCAGTGGACACTTGCGCCATTTCTCCATTTTCGTTTAAACTTCTCCTGACAAATCTTCTAGCCGCTAATATTTCATATTTCGATTTAGTATGAGCTAGTAGTTTCTGATCCGATATCCCTTTAAATATCCCTTAGCTATATCTTTGCACGTGACCATATTTCCCGGTATAAATCTTTTATAACCATTCTGGGACATTTGTTCATTTTTTAGAAATTCATTCGCATGTTTAGGAGTTCTAAATTTGACCGAAACTCTATTTATTTCTTGTTTTTTTATTTTACTTATGCCTTCCACATTTGCGTTAACCAAACTTTCTTAAATATCCATGGGGTGATATCTACCCATGTTTTGCCCTTCTTTTTCAGCTTCCATCATAACGACAAATGGGCCGAAGTCTGACGGACCATAAGTTATATTATCCAAAGGATGTGTTCTTTTACTTTCCCTCCGTGTTTCAGGCATTTCATTAATTTCCGTGCTGATGCGAGGGCCTTGATTTATGCGATCAAGGTTTTGCTGTTTGAATGACTCGATTTCTTCTAATAGTACTGCACCATCGTTTACTTTTGCCGTTGCCTCAAGGGCTGTAATCTCTTCTTGCAATATTATTATGGTGTCCTCGGGATTGATACGTCCATGCTCTTCATTGCGATTGATTATGTTTTTAGCTTTGGGTGATAATAATTGGTATAATGATGAGGATGGCAGGGATCATCCCCCCCCCCCCTAACTCATTGGACATTGGGATTACAATCTACAGGGATATGGGTTTATGCAGGTGGTAAAAGCAAAATGTTAAATAAGCAATCGAATGGATTATAAGAAAGCGTGCAGATACTCTTACCAATATATTACAAATTGTAGGGAGGGCACTCCCGAAAATGAATTTTAACTATCTAAAATCTTACAAATCAGTTTGAGGTTGACTTTATTCCTTTTCTCTAAGTGGAGGTTATGCTGTTTCACTCTCTTTTCTGAAGAAACCACTATCTAGAATACAGCACTTTAATAGCATTTGACATAGTTATGCTTTAAAGAGTATTCCAATATACAAGGTATAAGTAATCATTTTAAAGTTCTACGAAAATTTTTTCATCCGGGTGCTAACGACAGCTATCGCTAATACTACTTTACATGTAAAATCGCACTTACAATTTTCTACTCCGCTATTTGTTTTGTAACAAAATCGTAAGAGAAGAAAATTACTCACAATTTAAAAAGATAACGGACTGGTAAGTTTGTCACCAAAATAGTACTCGAAAAAAGAAAAGAAAAAGCATTAGGTATGTCAAAATTTGCAAAAATCGTACTTGTCTTCATTGTAAAGCAAAATTTTTTATTAACTGCAAACTGCCAGTTTTGAAGATTTGTTCATTATAAAAGTCAGTTCAAGTATTCGATAAATACAATGGTTTTAATTTATACAATTCGTGAAAAGATCAATTTCTGAAATGGTTTTATTCCGGAAGTAGCGTGTACAAGATCCGTAACTTGTTTGGTTGTTTATATCCGGATAGACCGATACCAGTGTCATGTTCATTTTCCTGCGTTAGAACTTCCCTGCATTTTTCTAATTAAATATCTCTTTTTCTTCAATACTCGTTTTCACGTTTGGGAATATTGATAAATTATACGACCTGCATATCATACTTTGAATATTCAATATTTATTATAGTCAATTGCCTTCGTTTAAATCGTAATTATATAAAGCCACGTTTTAGCATGAACTATGCTTGCATTTTATTTCAACTTATTATGATGGGTTTCCGAAAATTCTGATATAATGCGAATTTTATTATACGCTTGCTGAACATCTGATTTTTGTTTTATAAATGTGAGGTTGTATATACATGGTATAATGGTACCTCCGTACATTGTCGTTTCTATTTCATTCACGATTCTGGCGTGAAATAACATGAAATTCGACCCTGTTAACAAGACATATTGGGTTATGTTAATGGAAAGGTGTTTTTCTGGACCATTTTTAAAAAAAAACATTTTATACGTCGTGGATTAAACGGTTTCCTTGTTTCATTAAAGATTGTCCTGTTTGGTGGTTGTATTCATTTATTACCATTGTCATTATTTCGAACGGGCAGTTACTGATGAACCACACTATCGGTTTATATTAGAGCAACTAATAACTGAGGCGTAGGATGACCTTAAAAGTTTCCGAGAACATAGCTTGCATAGTGCGTAAAGCAACTAAGAAGAATGTTGTTACTAAAGGTTCACAGTGTTGATTTATACAGTATTGCCCGAAATAAACAGTACTGAAATTGTAATTGTTTTGTATATTTAAAAAATACATCTTATTGACACTTTATTATATGTTCTAAATGTGCACCTCCTCGTTCGAGACAGACTTCATAACGATGTTCTAAGTTTCTGGTCATGTTATTGAATAAGGGTTGTCTCAGGGCTGCGAAGAAGACTCTAACGGCATCCTTTAATTCATCGATGGTTTGTGGTGCCCGTTTGAAAACGGCATTTTAGCCATGCCCCAAATGTATGCGTCTGGAGGTGTGAGGTCTGGAGAATGTGAAGGATAAGGGAAGTCAGTAAATCGTGATATGAATTTGCTTGGAAAATGTTCTTGAAGAAATTGACGAATTGCGGCAGCAGTATGGCAAGTTGCCCCGTCCTGCTGAAAAATTGGTTTCGAAATGCCAAGTTACGTGCACGACAGAATTGACGTAGATCAGGGATAAATCGTGTTAAAATTTGTCTGTACCTCTGTTGATTAAGTGTGACTTGCCTACCATTCTCTTCGATAAAGTACGGACCAATGATTCCGTGTCCGGAAACAGCACACCAGACACTCACTTTTTCACTATGTAAAGGAACCTCTTGAACCTCATCGGGTCTGGCAAAGCCCAGAAATCGATTTGTGCGACGATTCACATAGCCTGACAAGTGAAAATGTGCTTCGTCTGAAAACCAAACATTTTTCAAAAATTCAGGATTTTCATACTGTAACGCGAGAATTCTGGCGCAATATTCCACTTTACTGCGATAATCCCGAGGATGTAGTTGTTGATGTACCTGAATCACATACGAAAATGTACCCAGCTCCTTCAGGATTCTTTGAAAGGAAGTTCTTTTAAATCAAGTTGTAACGCTGTCCTTGCCTGGCTGACTTTCGGATTTTCTAAGA
This sequence comes from Platerodrilus igneus, assembly GCA_036346225.1. Lineage (NCBI taxonomy): Eukaryota > Metazoa > Arthropoda > Insecta > Coleoptera > Lycidae > Platerodrilus > Platerodrilus igneus. Next base: position 60,218 of record JARFIW010001199.1, read on the forward strand.
TTTGCTCAAAACACGTTCATGGTTATTGTTGTTGTTAACTGTCCTGGGACGCCCCGAGTTTCCTTTTCGTTCGCACAATACACTACCTGTATTTCTAAACTTTTCAATAACCTTCAAAATTACAGCATTACTTGGAGAACGTTTATTAAACCTTTGTGTGAATTGATCAGACACGTATAGCAAACTTGCACCATTACGTCGGCCGATTCCGTATGAACGAAAATAATGCTCTACCAGAAACACTTTCTCCTCTGTACTTAACACCATTTTTAACAATTAGGCCCTACTAATTACTTGTTTGAGGTTTACTTGACAGGTCTATACTAGCTAACTTGAGTGTGACAGCGCACGCATAAAAACACCGCCAATAAAAATTCAGTACTGTTTATTTCGGGCAATACTGTATTAGAACACTCAATAACCGAGGCGTAGGGCTACCAAAAAACTTGCCCGAAGGCACAATTTTCATTGTATGAAAACGAAGTAAGCATGCTATTATTACTAAATGTTCATAGTATCGGTTTATATTAGGGCAGCTAATCGCTGAGTGGTAGGGCTACCGAAAAATCCCTGAATATATAGCTTGCGTTGTGCGAAAACCACTAAGCAAAATACTGTTACTAAAGATCCACAACATCGCTTTATATTAGAGCGGCTAACATCTGAGGCGTAGGGCGACCGAAAACTTCGTGAAAACATAGGTTGCATTATGTAAGCCAACTAAGCAGTATATTACTACTAAAGGTTTATATATCGATTTATATTAGAGTAGCTACCAAAAAAATTCCCGGGTATATAGCTTGCACTGTCCAAAAACCAACTAAGCAGACTATTGTTAATAAAGGTCCACTGTATCAGTTTAAATTAGAGTAGTCATTATCTTACAAATAGCTTTACCGGATTCTAAATTGTTGTTTAATATTGGGAACGTTTGAATAAAATTTGAAAAAGAAAATTGGACGTGTAGGTATGCGTTACAATTTTTCATAGGTACCTACATTTTTTAATTTAAAAACAAATGTAAGCTTACACCAAGTTCTGTGTAAACTTGCCTTCTTCAGGGGATATATTTACACGGGTGGCATCACTCAAAAATATTTTAATACATAGAAGAAAATCGTAGTATGAGGTTTTTCAAAACTGTTAAAATAAAGCTTAATTGGCATGGTATGAGTAAGTAGGGAAAACATGCATTTAGCTTTTATCATCGTCATTAGGTCATTAGTTCTGGAACTCGTTAGACGCATACCTCCATTGTTTCCTAGTCTGAACTAACCTACACGTTTCCCTGATATCCCCACAGCTTACATCTTTCACTATCTGCGTTCAGTAGTCTAATCTAAAGCTACCTTTAACTCTCCTTGTTCCTATCTCTGCTTCTAATACAATTCTGCATTATTTCCGTATGCCTTAGTGTATGACCTATCATTCTACCTCTCCTATTTTTTACTATTTTCCACATATTTCTTTTTGCCATTAGCATTTCTAGAACCTCTTCATTCTTGATTTTGTTTATCCATGATATCATCATTATACGTCTATAGCACAACATTTCGAAGGCATCTATCTTTTTCCTGGTCACTTCTTCTACTGTCCAACTTTCACAGCCGTACAGTGCTGTGTTGCGCAAGTATGCTTTAAGCAATTTTTACATACTAGTACTTTAGTTTTATTTTTATTGATTTTCATACCGTATCTCTCTATTAGTGCTAATCATTAAGAGCTGCGTCTAACTCTTCCTTGGTAGAAGTTAATACCGCTATATCATCTGCAAATCTAGGCATATTAATCTTTTGTCCCTGCATAATAATTCCAAATGTCTTTTTGCATTTGACAATATTAATTGCCTCTCCTAAGTACAAGTTAAAAATTAACGGGTATACGGCACATCGCTGTCTCACCTCCTTCCTAATATTTACTTCTCTGCGTTCTTGCTATAATTTTATTGCAGGTGTTTGCTCTTTATATAAGCTAGGTACCGTCTTGGTACAATTCTAGTTAATATTTTTGACGTGTGCTGTCACACCAATTGTTCGAAAATTTTCACATCTATCCGCACCTTTCTTTTTTGGTACAGTGACTATGATGATACGTTTGATATCGTTGGGTAATTCGCCAGTCTCATACATATAGCTTACAAGTTGAAAGAGACGTTCTATTATTGCTTGTCCAGCAGTGTTTAGTTTTTCTGCTTGCACCTTATCTATACCCGGTTAAACCAAGAGCTGGGAGTAAAATTCCCTTCCTTATAAGATACCAAAAGTTTGCTATTGTAAACGTATAATGTTGTAAGCCGTTTAATATGAGCCACCCGTCTGCCACCCTATTTTTTTTTAAATTCAAAAGGTCGTCTAGAAATGCCTAATTAACACCAGGGTCATGTGCGTGAAAAAATGATCAGAGAAAAGAGATTAATTAAGAATAGGCGTCTCTGCAACCTAAAGTGGTCGTCTTTTAAAAAAAGAGGGGGTTGAAATGACATAAAACCGTCACCAACTTCTTCATTTAGGAGATTAACACAGCGGAGTGGGCAATATAAAGCAGTGCACAGCAGAAACTTTTTAAAAATGTCAAGTGGCTCTAGCATGTAGAAGAAATTTTAACATGAAGTATGCTGACATACAGATTCCCCAACAGCAGGACTTTCGGCTATTGGGATACCATTCAAGTTGTTACAGTAAATTCACTGCAATTAAAAAACGTAAAATGGAGTGCATAACAAGTAATTGATTGAATGAATTGCTAATGTTTCATCATTCGATTGTGCCTGAACATCACTTTACGGAAGAAAACTTAAATATGACCAACACTCGATCAAAAACAATATTTTTAAAAAATCGCAACACTGGTATTTTAAAGAAAGCGTACATTTTTTGTAAAAAAGAATTTATATATATATATATATATATATATATATATATTAAAAAACGAATTGGATTGAGTTGCTGTCAAACAAAAGTTTTTGAGTCTAAGATAAAACAATACGCTACCTTTCTAAACGATCAAGAAATGTAATCAAAAATGAAAGTCGTCGATTTTGTAGCCAAAGAAATATATTATCATATATTGTGTCGCACCAAGTATACATGTCAATTTCAGAAACAAAGGAAAATAAAAAATCTACAAGGTGACTGGTTCACCAAAAAGAATCTTCATCAAGGAGTCCTCAAAAAGTTTAAAGAATTTATACGATAAATATATTCGAAGATCTGGAAGCCTATTTTTTAAATAACCTTCACGATATATATTGTCAATATTTCTTCGATTCTGCTATATTACAAAATAGTCAAAGCAGAACCACCACCTTTTCCAATGCTCGTTTGTTGGAAAAATTAAAATACATTTATAAACAACAAATAAGTATTACTAAGCATAAAGGAAAATTGATCGTTCACAGCGGTAATTTAGATTTTGAAATGCAAAATATATTTGCACTAGTAAAATGAAAACCAAGGAAACAACAATTGAAAATGTGGCTTTTCAAATTCGCAGAGAGATATTAAATACAAAACAAAATCCTTTACCTGATTCTATAACCTTAAAAGACATATATGCCGCTGAATGTTCCATTCCGCCTATGGCACGAAAGTTTTTTACAAATTTATTATGTGGGCCATTTAATAGACGACATGAAGAAAACACAGTAGTAAGAACTGAGTCCCTTGCTCAAAATGCAATCTATTCAGTGTCGAATGGACGAATTAAAACTCCAAAGCATATGGAACTTGGTATAGCTATAAAAAGCATTACAGGAAGTCGTAAAGTTATTAATATTTTGAATAGACGGAACACAGCATCAGCTACTGGGTGGTTGAGGAACTAGAAAATGTTGACTTACTCTTCATTCAACGATAAATTCGTAACACCATATGGAATTAACCAAAAGTCACAACTAGTGACAGGCTTAGCATTTGATAATTTTGACAGATTTAACGAAACGTTGTCTGGAAAGGATACACTCCATGATACAGTTAGTATAATCTATCAAAATAAATGTGATACAATGAACGATTCCGTAAGCAATATTCCTGATGTTACACCTTTATCTACTGTTAGTCCTGCCACTTCACTATGTAAGAGGCGAAGAATGTTTGATATATTAGATACAGAAATTGAGCCCTATTATGAAAAACCTAAATTAAATGAAGTGATCGATATACCATCATCATTATCAATAGATGAAAATAGATACATGCGTATACGGCAACTATATAACTTATGGATTGTTTCACTTGCATTGCAAAATTTAAAAATACCGATATGGGTAGGTTGGAATAGTCTTAAGAGTACTACGGTGTTACCCGTACAATCTATTGGCTAATTACCACCAATAAATGAGTCTCCCATCTCCGCGGCAGTGGTAGCTCACACACTCAGCGTTGCTCAAAATATTGCATTGCAATGCCAACAGCCTTATGTTAGCGTTACGTACGATTTGACCATTGCAAAAATAGCAAATCAAATTCAAAGCGAAGAGCGCCCAAAATATAGTTATGTATTTATTCAGATAGGAGCTTTTCATGTGCAGATATCATTTTTTAAAGCAGTGGGAAAATATATCGAAGAATCCGGCGGTCCCTATATCCTCACAAAATCTGGGATCTTAGCGCTTGGTTCACTAAATGGATTTCTTACAGGCACACATTTTAACAGATGTAAAAGGATTCAGCATATGTTTGCCGCGGCCTTACAAATTTTATACTTTCAATTTTACCTCGATGTTAATAATGTATGTACTTTCGATATAATAACCTAATTGCAAGATGTTTTGGTGGGATACGACAAATATTACCATGAAACAGAAAATGCCGTTCGTGTAGTGACGGCAAAATTTTGGATTACTTACATAAATTATTTATAATTATTCCAAGAATTTTCAAGGAGCATACGAACTGGAGATTTTGAGTTATATCTTTCTTGCTTACCCAAAATAGCAACGCTTATGTTCTGTATGAATCGCCAAAATTACGCAAGATGGATTGTACGATATTTTAACAATTTTGTAAATGTGGAAAACACGCATCCCGGTTTAAAAGAATCCTTAATAGATGGTGGTATTTGTATTCGAAGAACTGATAAATATTTTTCTGAAACACCAAATGACTTAGCACTAGTACAAGTCCTCAATGCAGATGCTGCAAATAAATTAACAGGTAAAAATAATATAAAAATAATATATATTTGTTTAGAATTTGGTTTATAGAAATTATCTCCTTCATGAATTCCATATCCGCAAGAAGGCGATGGGCAGCAAGTCATTCATTACGAACTTCGCTAGTACACATTTATTAGAAACTCTACTACTTAATTCTAATGAAGATGTAACAAATGATCTACGAAAGTACAAAATAACGACTGACACTATGTTTATAAAGGAACTACTTCATCAGATCGGTAATACCTTAAATCCATTTTCATCGGAAATGTTGGATAAGAATTAACTCGTCAACTTAGCCACCGGCAAAAGTGCAAGTGAAGCCACAAAAAATTTCCTTCTGAATATCAATTCCAAAGGCGAAATGGCGAGAGATAAATTCATAGCAGAATGCAAAGACAATGCAGCTAGGTTTGAAAAACTAATTCTCAAACAAATAATTCATACATTTGCATCAGACAATAAGTTTAAAAATAAGCAAAATGATGGAAAAATAACAGAAATAGAAGTAGAGCGCAATTTAATGGGAAGAATATTAGTTTTAGCTCTAGAACACAAAATTGACCTACTAAATGTATTGTCATTTCCGTTGACGGCAGTTCCGCTATCTTTAAGCCATATTGATAAATCGATGAATAAAACATAAGTCTAAATTATTTAAGCTGTTAGAAAAGCAGGTACCCAATTCTCCTCCTCCAGATAAAATAGATTGCACTATTTTTGATGGTTTCTTCTTTCTACATCTTCTAGGGGACATTCCCGTTACCTTTGAAAAAGTAGCTTTGTATATTCTTAAAAAGTTGTATCAATGTAAAAATAAAAGAATAGACATAGTTTTTGATAGAATTGTATCACCGTCGATAAAAGATTCTGAAAGGGATCGCCGTGCTAAATCAGCCAATAGGAATGTGTTTTCGTGATTTCTGGAGAAGAACAAAAAAGACCAATGACTCTGTAAAGGCATTACGGAATGATTCTTTTAAATCAGCTCTTGTTCACTTTTTAGTAAACTACTGGTACACATTAGACAGTGCAGTAGGGGTTCTTGGGAATAAAACCATGGGAAAAACTGCGAACAAATATGTTATATATTTTATGAGAATGAGGGTTATGTTGTACGTGAAGTTGATCAGTTACTCTGTTCTTATCACCAGGAAGCTGATACTAGAATTATTTTTCATGCATTTAACCTACCTGCAAACACAAATGTTGTCGTACGCGCCTCAGACATAGATGTTTTAATAATAGCTCTAGAAAATATGCATCGGATGGTAAATAAAATATTATTATGGTTAGAAACAGATTTACAGTTTAGGAATACCTTACGATATTTATAGGTTAATAAAATTTATGAAAGCTTGGGTGAAACTGTGTCGAGAGCATTGCCAGCTTACCATGCCTTTACAGGAAGCGATTATACTGCGTCATTTGCTAGAAAAGAAAAGGTAAAGCCTTTGAATATTATTCAAAAGGATACAAAAATTGCAGAAGTTTTTGCCTCGTTAGGTACCTCTGAATTAGTGTCGCAAGAAAACATTGACACCATAGAAAAGTTTGTCTGTAAAATGTAGACCTAATTTAAGGCGGGTAAACGAGGTGCTATTTGACTTGTTTATATCAAATTATGACAGCAGTCGTACATCACAACGAAAAAACCCTTTTGACAAAATAAAGAACTTTGATAGCAGCTTACTACCACCACGCAGTGATACATTATTTAGTAAAATCAAAAGAGTAAATTAAATTTGTGCAATATGGAACTTTGCAACAGAAGCACAGCCAATGTTTTATAATCCTAAAATTCATGGATGGATTTTAATTGATAACAAGTACCAAATAGAATGGTTTGCGGGCCCACAGACTCGTCCTTCTCTAGCTGAGATTACAACGACTTCAGTTTCATCTAATAGTAATGATGATGATACTGATGATGAAATAAGTATTCTCTATCACCAGTCTATTGATGAAGAGGATGTCTAGCTTGTGCATGTACAACTGAGATATTTTTAAAAACTGTTTGTATTTAGATATTTTTTATAAACCTAGGTATATTAATATACTATTGGTGTAGGTATTTCAACTATTGGTTTTAGACACATATTCTGATACCGTCATATAATAGCTTAAGAATGGTAGAAATTGTGTAGCTACCTACTGCAGCTGATGAACAGCACTTATTTTTCGTACAGTTCTATTTCCATTAAATACTAAAATTAAAGTTTGTGAAACATGTAGTTTGCAGTTGTCAATCTATCAGTTTATTCTCATTAAATGCATCTGCTTTAAAAATGCGACCGCCTATATTAAGTGGCAGACGCTCTTATAGCAATACTTTGAGACAGGCGTGGATCTAAGAAAAAACTACGGGGGGGGGGCACAATTTTGTTTGGAGAACGTGTCGCAAATATATTGAGAAAATTGCTGATTTTTGCCTTTAATATACTGATTCATTCACACAGTTAATGTAGACGACGCTGACGTGGAGGACTGTATTCGCGCCTGCTTTGAGGTTATACAAAAACCAGCCGGGTATAAACAAGGCAATAACTACTTCCATATAAGATAGGATCCGCAAGGGTTGCTTTCGTCACCTTTGAGCTCGTCTGCTCTTGAAACGCGACCGTCTGCCGACGTTTACTTTTTTTATTTAGATTAGTTAAATGATAATATTAATGAATAATTTTGCCTAGCATGGAGAAAGTAATTCGAGCATAGAGGATCGAAATCAATATATAAAGTGTTGGTTATTTTGCAAAAAGACAAGCCCGTGACCGGTTTCACTGTTCTTGCAGATCATCAGACGGACGCATATCTTTTTGCAAAACAACCAACTAAAGTTCTAAATAATTATAAATTTACACAAACTATGAAGTGTATTTATCAGTGCAAATATTTCTCATGCGCATCTCTATACTCGAGAATAAGCAACTAACTATCGAATGACTGTTTCCAGTCTCCGACGTGCTAGTGTACCGAATGGCATTGCCAGACAAACATTCGTTATCAATGCTACATAAGAATAATTTTGCTAGATGGAAAATTCAGCATAAGATCAAATACTAGTACTAAAGCACTGGCGGTACGTTTGCAAAGTACAACCCAGTGCTAATCGAGGAAGTTGGTCAACGAAACATTCTTTCCAATTAAACATTAATGGAATAATTTTGCCTAGCATGGAAAATAATCGAGCATAGAGGATCGAAATCAATAATAATGTTGGTTATTTTGCAAAATGAAAGCCCGTGACCGGTTTCACTGTGCAAATATTTCTCGTGCGCTCTCTATACTCGAGAATAAGCAACTAACTATCGAAGACTGTTTCCAGTCTCCGACGTGCTAGTGTAGATGGCATTGCCAGACAAAATTTAAATAGCTGGTCAAAGACAAGATGAAAATTAAATAAACAAATGACCTGGGTAGGTAACAGGTCATTTGTTTATTTAATTTTCATCTTGTCTTTGACCAGCTATTTAAATTTTGTCTGGCAATGCCATCTACACTAGCACGTCGGAGACTGGAAACAGTCTTCGATAGTTAGTTGCTTATTCTCGAGTATTGAGAGCGCATGAGAAATATTTGCACTATAAATACACTTCAATTTGTGTATTATTTTAGAACTTTAGTTGGTTGTTTTGCAAAAAGATATGCGTCCGTCTGATGATCTGCAAGAACAGTGAAACCGGTCACGGGCTTGTCTTTTTGCAAAATAACCAACACTTTATATATTGATTTCGATCCTCTATGCTCGAATTACTTTCTCCATGCTAGGCAAAATTATTCATTAATGTTTAATTGGAAACGAATTGGTTTCCGTTGACCAACTTCCTCGATTAGCACTGGGTGCAGTACCTTCTTAGAAGGTCCGCCAGTGCTAGGTAGGTAACAGGTCATTTGTTTATTTAAATGATAATACATTATTTTGCGCAAAAGTTTGTTGGTATCATATGAGGAAGTTGGTGACGGTTTTATATTCATTTCAACCCCGTCTGCTTTTTAAAAGGCGACACTTTAGGTGGCAGAGACGCCTATTCTTAATTAATCTCTTTTCTCTGATCATTTTTTACGCACATGACCCTGGTATTAATTAGGCATTTCTAGACGACTTTTTCAACTTAAAAAAAAAATGAGGTGGGGTAAAGGCGACCGTGGCAGAGGGTGGCTCATATTAAACGGCTTACAACATTACACGTTTACAAAAGCAAACCTTTGGTATCTTATGTGGAAGGTAATTTTACTTCCAGCTCTTGGTCTAGGTGTTTAATTACCTCTCAGACTCTTTAATGCTAACTCAAACCTATCTCTAGGTGTAGGATATCCCAAGTCGTCCTGTTCAATCTCTAATTCCTGTTCTAGTGCTTCTAGTTCCTGTCCAGCATATAAATTCCCTATATATTCGTGCAATTTAACCACTTTCGCTACATTTTCTATAATGATGTCTTTAATACAAAAAATACTAATTATAAATTAAAAACTGTGTAAGTATGCCCCAGTCTACCCAATTTTTAATAATTTAATTTTTATTTGGTTTAAGCTAATTGAGGTTAATTAAAGATTTGTTTCTGCAACTTGCCATTTGGAGCAATATAAAAAATGTATGATATTAAGAACGCAAGTCGTTCAAAAGAAAAAATGTCATATAGTGTCTGTACACTTTACTGCATATTTAAGAAACCAATTTTTATTAAGACATCGCAGCTGGAAATGAAACTTTATTAATAACAAATACTACAAAGCAATTCCTATAAATTCGATATTTTGTTTCGCAAACGTCTGGGAACAGAACCAAACACGCAAGTGAATTTTTTTTTTCGTTTAATTTTTCTAGCTTTTGAACCTGTATATTGGTATTATGAAAAACATCAATGCATAACTAATTTTGTAATATTTGTTGCAGTTATTTCATTAAAACCGAGATTCCAGTTACAGGTTGTTGTTTGCCGAACGGGAAATCGACCTATATAAAAAACATTATGTGTTAAAACTTTTCCAAAAAGAATTCTATACTAAATAGTCGCATTGACCTACACGATTTTATCCAACGTCGCTAATGACACAATTTCGCATAGGTAACTAAATATTTTACTCCCTCGCCGATACAAATGTCTTAATCTAAATTATTATTTCAAGAAGAAAAAATACACAAGAAAATATTTTTCGGTACGGCACACAGATTAGTAATGTCGTTCTCAATAGGTATGTATCTAAACAAATGTAATATTTACAAACACGTACAATTTTTTCCAACTTGCTTATATCTAGTGTCATTGTAGCACTTCTTCTAAAAACAAATTAATTACATCGTGAAAATTGGAATATTTTCATTGCTCAATACGCAACTGTTTGATGTTCGATATTCTAAAGCACCCCAGTGTAGTTCAATTTCGCTGCTTAACAATCCTACCCTCATTTTATTCAAAAAACAGCAATGTATGAAATTTTGAAGCGTATATTTAGATAGAGTAGCATTCCCTATATTTTTGAGAAGCGGCAAAGTTGATCGTGGAAGCACGTAGCATCAAAAGCGCAATCATTCTCCCTGTTTGTAAAAATGAGGGAGAAAACTAACACAAATTCATTATACAGTGTCTAGTATATAAACGAGTAGTCCTGTAGTATATTGTAAATGCGCATTCCTAATTTCACACAAAACGCGTTTGGCTTGCCATACAGATGGGGATAAAGATCAATACGAGAACCGAAAGAATATTTTTGTTTATTTCGCTGGGGTGTTCTTTAAGACGTTCAAAGACTTTCATTGTTTTTAAAGCAATAAATTTGGAGATATACTTCAGTCTACTTTTATTGAACATCGTTCATGTCTTTTAGATATTAAATTTCATTATTACCTGGATCAAAAGCTCGAAATAGGTTCGTTATGTGTTATTGTTCAAATTCTGGCCCAAATAAATCCACAAAGGACAATTTCTTATCAAAACTACAGTCGTACAAAAAATATTTGGTAATAAACTTTTAGAAGTAGCTCGAGAACGTGTCGGTATAACCTGAAACCTTCGTTCAAATCTAGGATCATCCCGTACAAAATTTTAACCATTTAACAACCCTTATTGTGGACAATACGAGCATTTGCACCCTTTCCTATGATTAGTCGTTCGAACTAAGTGTTACTAATGTTTTGAAAATAATTGCAGCCAAAGTTGTTCTGGTCTACTCCTTACAAGGTAAGCCCGTGTTTTGTGACAATTTCACTGGCTGGGTGCTCTTTAGTATCGCATGCTGTAAATATGAAAAATAATTTCTAATGCAGTATAGCGTACGGTAATAAAATTAGTGTACCGTGTATGCCTATCATTGATATTAATAAAGATTCCGCCTGGTTAGATATGCATATCGTGTGTTATAAACTACGATTACTATAATTTTATGAGTAAATATCTATGCATCCCATAAGTATTTACATAATTAGTGTGAGATAATAAAGTGCAGTAAACTTTGTTATGATGAGCATTCTGTATGATTGTATAGTCGAAAGATGATTTGAATTTTAACAATTTGATATTTCAAGTGTATTGATTTCAAAGTATGTTTCAGCATTTCCTATGCACAAATTCGGGTTGTCCGATTTACTCGACGAACTACGACTTTCTTTGAGGTTTCTTTTCAGTAATCGATAAATATATGCTCAAAATTATGACAATTTACATTATACTTTTCATTCTGAAACATTTCCTACGTTGTATTGCAGGTACCCACAGTTTATAAAATACGGTCACTTTAAAAATTTTCATTGGAGTAGACCATAATTTAAGTCCAAGTTGTTAGTATAGAATATATACACGTGCAAAATATCTACCATATCTGATACGTGGCGAGCCAGGTTCGTAGAGATATCGGTGCATTATTGGTTAACTACAAGTCAGATATGACGAGATATGAATTTCGTAAGATCCTAATCTGTACGTTGTGGTTAACAACTGCAAAAAGTATTTTCCAAAAATAAATTGTAGTTTTGTAACAAAAAAAATATTCGAACTGCTTTCCGAACTGAGGCAAATAAATGAAATGTATCTAAAGGAAGGGGCACCTCTTCCCAAGACGTCCACTTACCTACACTTTGGTAAGTATTTACTTTTGTTCTACATACAAACATAAAATCACATATGATTTGTGTTTTTATAGGTACTACGAGTTGCTCTTATTCACTATAGGACAAGACAGTCTACTAGATAGCATTTCAAACATTGAACCCCACTACAAAATCAAATGACATTGAAGAAAAAAATTTGGTGTGTATGAATATGCTGAAATGCAAGTGCAAGAAAATATAGACCTTGGTACGCCAAAACAAAACACAGAAGAAGTAGGATGAATTTATTTATTATTCAAATTCTGCTGCCACTTCAATAAAATAAAATATTGCGAGTATTTTTCTCGATTATTTATTGCTTCCAATGGAATAGATTTCGTTGAATTGGCCTGATGTAGAACAGGGTGTTATGAGTACTTCTTCTGCAATCTCCTTCAATAATTTTACAATTATTTAGATCTTTAGCGTCTATTGATGATGTAGTTATGTAGGATTGACTTGTTTTCTTAAATAATTATGTAGCGTACAAATAGCAAGAATACTGTAATTTTTTTTTTTGTAGAGCAACACCTATTTTTGTGTGTAAAATTCTGAACCTAGATGCTATCAAACCAAAAGCGTTTTAAACAACATTTCGACACGTGGAAATACGATAACTATAAACACGTCTTTCATTCGTCTAGTTTTTCTGCGGAAACGGCTTTAAAATATGTTCAAGAAAAGCAAAATTTTCGTCTTCAACTATGACAAAATTTAGTTTGTCGTGTTCATCTCTGTAAGGGAATCACAATTCGTTCTTAACTAATCAGTCGAAAAACGTTGTTGTCAATATAACTCCACCATCAGATAATCGTCCTTGCTAACGCTATCAGTACAATGCTTAAAAGTTTTTTATAATAATAATATCGAACTTCTGATAAAGGCGGACTTTCAATTTGAATATACTCTCCGTCAAGTGCTTCTCCGCAATTTTTCATTTGCCAATTGCGCAGTTTCTATGTATATATATATATATATATATATATATATATATATATATTCATGTTTTGTACGAGGGGCCCTCGATATGTATCGGGAATAAATAACATATCAAACCTTCTTTACTGTTCTTCAAAATATTCTCCACGACGATTGATACACTTTTACATACGTTGGAATCAATTTTCATAGTATTTTTTTCATTTCGATTGAGATATCTTCAAAACATGGGTTTTGAACGCGTCAACTACATCTTCTGGTGTCGAAAATCGTTGTCCACGCAGTTTGTTCTTCATGTGTAGGAACAAAATAGAAATCATTAGGTGCCAAATCAGGAATGTACGGCGGACGACCTTCAATTAGATGTTTTGAGTGCTCAAATAGTTACTTGTTCAAGCCGATGTGTGAGAACTTGCGTTGTCACGATGGAGAATGATTTGGCGTTGTCGGTTTGTTTCTTATTTCTCCGAAAACTTGTGGCAAACAAACGGCTGCATACCAAGCAGAATTAACTGTTCTACGATCCTCTAAAGCAACGGTCGTGACGTCCATTTATTTCGAAAAAAACATGCAACCATTTTCGTCGAAGTGGTTCGATCGCGGACAACTTTTGTTGGCTTTCGTTTATCTTGGAAGATCCATACAGTCGACTGCTGTTTACTTTCGGGTTCATACGAATAAATCCAAGATTCGTTACCTGTGTAGATGTTATACACTTCGTTTGATGCACCGCAGTCGTATTTTTTGGGCATTTCCTTGCAGCAATCGACAAATTATGTGGGATCCAACGCGTACATAGCTTTTTCACAGCTAAATGTTCTTGTAATATCGAATGTATACCTGTCATGCTAATGCCTAGAGATGCCTGAATCTCACAATAAGTCACATGAGAATCTTGCATTATCAATTCGCGCACAGCACCGATATTTTTTGGCACAACAGTTGATTTTGGACGATCTTCTTTAAATTCATCCGCTAGCGAACTATGATCAAGATTAAGTTCACTATGCTAACGATATACAGTGGTTTTAGTTCGGCTTCTTCCCCAAAAGTTGAAATAAGTTGATTCAGGTACTGTTGATGCTGATAATCCACGTCGAAAATCATAAAATATTATCGCACGAAAATATTCACGAGTTAATTCCATTTTTTGGTCGAGACGAAATTTTCAACTCAATCAAAACAAAACAAATAGTGTTCATATGGCAAAATGTTATAAGTATGTATACTTTCAAAAATGTCAAACTTTAGGTTAGAAACGTCAGATCGTACCTAATAACACCAGTGTTGTCAGTTGCCGATATATATCAAGCATCCCTCGTACTTAAACACTATAAAAAAAGATAATTAAAATTAATGTTCGAATCAGTGGATATTCACGAACATCTTCGACTTTTCAATTATTAGCCTTTATAAAACAAATTAATTACGAAAAAAATTAGTGCACTTAAATCTGACGATCATTATAAACAACTACAGGTGTTGGTTTTGAAATTTTTTTAATTAATGTTGATTGTGCGAAAAGATATATTTGAAAAATATTAATTCGGCAAATATTCAACAGTTGGGGGACCTTGGTAGTCACAGGCTTCTTACCCCTCTTCACATACACCTACATGTGATTTTCCAATGCTCCACCCGAAGGTACTGCATTGGCCAGGAAGCGGGGTTTTTTTTACCTGAAAAATTTTGAATTTTGCCGAACCCGCCGTTCCAAGCAAGGTAGGAATTTTTAACGTGCGTGACAACACTCACGGGACCTCCACTTTACCTCTCATCCGAACAAGGGCGTATTTTTGTGAAAAAATGCTTGCCTAACATTTTTCAAGCGGACCGTATCGGGATTCGAGCTTGGGCATAGTAGTCACACGCATACCAACTACGCCACGGAGCCGCCCCCTTCACATACCACTGAATCTAGGTAAAGTAGGGCATATATTTAGAAAACAATAGAAGGGGAACAGAGCTGTATATAGGCTCTGGTAATTTCAGGGAACTGTGTAGACTATCTCAGAATATAAATAAGTGGATGTACGTGTCCAACCAGTTTCAAGACGGAAAACCTTATGACGAAAAGAATAAGTGCACTTAAATCTGATGATTATTATAAACAACTACAGGTGTTGGTTTTGAAATATTTTCAGGTAATGTTGATTGTGCGAAAGGATATATTTGAAAACTATTAATTCAGCAAATGTCCAAATGTTTGGGGATCTTGGAAACCACTGAATATCTGGAAAATAGGGTATATAATTGTAAAGCAATAGAAGGGGAACCAAATTGCATCTAACAAGAAAGAGCAGAAGCTATGTTTAAAGACAGTAAACATAGAAACAAGGAGAAAATTGTTGAAAGCATATATGAGTGGAGCACAGCACAGTACGTGTATGAAATGGGGGCAGTAGGAAAAGTAGAGAGAAAGAGGTAGAATCCTTCTGGAATGTTGTGTTTCAGATGTATGAGAATGATAGCATGGACAGACAAAGTTCATAACAAATAGGATATTGAAATAGTAGGGAAATAAAAATATCTGCCGAAAACTAAAAAAGATAGGAGAAATACAAGGGCATGATATGTTCTAGATCATTTTTGGGGAATAGTACGGTATATATTACAAGCAGAGATTAGAAAAATGAGGTAGAAGAAGAACTAGACCAGACTATTGCGCGCAGATAGTGATAGATGCCGACTGTGTTAATTCAGGGAAATGTGTAGATTAGCTCAGAATAGAAAACAATGAGGGTACGCGACTAACCAGTTCCAGGACTGAACACCTAACATGTGATTTCCCAATGCTCCACCCGAAGGTACTACATTGGCCAGGAAGCGAGTTTTTTTTTACCTGGAAACTTTGGAATTTCGCCGAACCCTTACTGTTCCAAGCAAGGTAGGGATCTTTAACGTGCGTGACAACATTCACACACGGGACCTCCATTCTACCTCTCATCCGTTTGAAATGTTAAGATTTTTCTCCACTAAAGAGCAGGTTTGACATCTCGAATCTAGTATGAGCATTTGATGCGCGTACTTAATATTACAATTGGTGAACATTGAAAGATGTAGTATATCCGAACTGAATCTGTCAAATCAAATCTCTACGTATCTGATCTTTACAGATAAACCGCTTGTGCATTGGACGCAAATACACGACATATTAACAACACGAAAATCTTGGAAATAAAGTTTAAGGTTACTAAATTCTTATTCTGTAATCTCAAAATTTCTTTCTGACATTCCGATATTGTAAATAATGTCCTGCATTCAATATTATAAACTTAAAAATAGGTGATCGACTTACTTTAAAAATCACCTTGTTCTATATGTAATCGGGTTTTACGCGAAATTCGCGAATACAATTTTAGCCAATAAGAAAGATACTGCAGACAGAGCAAAATAGCGAAGCAGTAGACAAGAAAACAAACAAGCATAGAATGTTGAAAACAAAATTGTAAATGGTTTTTAACAAAATAGCGTTCACATGCTTCAGATTTAGGCAGCAGTAGATCAATTTGGTAAATTTAAAAATGCCAAATAAGCTTTGTTTCGATTTAAACATTAGTTTTTGAATATGCCACGCTTCAACTGACTGCACAAGGATTCTAGTTATTAATTAATCGTAGAGGACTTTTTTGGTATAACTAATTTAGGGGTATTACACATTGTAATTTAGCTGGAAAATAGGCCTTGTGAATTATCCTCGGAACTTATATTTAGTTTATTATTATGTATTTTGTAGTAAAAGAATGTCAGATGTGATCTCCCACGGTTGAAAAGAATATGCGTCGTTGTTTCGATCAATCAGAACGCGCTACGTAGAAGCGAGCGGTTGTTAAGTTGAAAACAACGAGCGACCGTTATTCATTCTAAACATAACTACCTTATCTTGAGGAAAAGTGGCCATAATGCTTTAGTGTGAAGAACTTTCCCGTTAATTTTCCTTGCTATTCCCGCTATTATATCTCTTAGGTGTATTCTGTTTAATATTGTAGGTAAACAACGGACTCCACTAAATAAATTTCTTATAGAAGAAGAATATCGTTAATATTTCTGCTTGTCAAAAATGTAAAGTACAAAGCATTTGTTAATTGGTGTTACCTTAGAACTTAAACATTCAAATAGGCAAGAGGTACGCTGAACTATATTTAATTTACATATTTTAATGTAAATTGAATAACTCGTTCATAAAATTCGTGTAATATTATTAGGCGCTCTAGGCGAGCACGCGATATTCTACTGTATTGCACTTGTTGTATTGTAATAAACAAACAAAATCTATACGTTTTATTTCGCATTTCGTAGTTTGAATATTTTCTGCATTTTACACTCTATACGCCATTTCCATGTTTAAGAGATTCCTCGATATAGTCGAGATTATTTTCTTAATTCGATTTATAGATGTTGGTCCTGGTTGTTCAATCATGTTGAATAATTTGATTGTACTTTGTGAAATATGTTTGGGTGTAAGATCTCGTCTTTTACACTCTAATAGAAACATACAGAAATATACCAGAAATTATACAGATTGGAAAAAGAAATGGAAGCATTAATTAGACAAGTAAGGTTGATAATACCCGTACGTGTAGTTAATAATTTTTTAGATAGACAATTAGCGTTGTATAATACTGTTTTCGGTAGGATTAAGGATAGTAATTTAATTAAAATTTCTAACTTAGGTAATGGTCAATGGTCATCAACATGATTTAACTACACAGAAATGGTTTAGGAATATCTCAAATATTAAAATACCGAGTCATATAATACAACTATTAAGTTTTGGCCTGAAATTTAGTTTACCATTAAATAATAGTGAAGTACGAATACAAATGCTCCTAGCAGATTTAGAATCCATTTTGGAATTAACTAATGAAGAAATTCGAAATCTATACAGGGCCCGGGCAACTAGCGTAATCACCACCTACCTAATTAAGAAAAGAAATTCTAAACAGCGAATGAATAAAACATATATCCAATGTAAACATTTCCTAAAAGATCATCCTGATTTATTAATTTTAAAAAGTGACAAAGGAGGCGTGACTGTCGCCATGAACAAAATGGACTATCAAAACAAAATGGATATGATTCTTTCCAATAGTGACATGTTCATAAAGTTATCACGTGATCCCACTATGGTTACACAAACAAAAGCCAATTCGTTAATAAACGCAGTAATAAACAACAATCATATTACACAGCAGACTGCGAAGAACCTAAAATGTTATGATTCCGAATGCCCAAAGATTTATGGAAATTACTAACAGATGGCTTTCCACTTGCACCAATTATAGCCGGTTTAAAAAGTCCTACTAATAACATTGCAAAATTTATAGCCGATATTTTAAAAGCGGCGTATGACCAAAACAATCCATACTATATACAAGACAGTTTTGTTTTTTCAAATTTTGCTAACAATAAAATATTTCCCAAAAATTATATTATCTCTTTAGATGTAGTTAATCTTTTTCCAAATCTTACAAAACAAACCATTGTTAAAGTAATTACACTAAATTGGCCGAATATTGTTAACAAAGCACAAGGAATGGATATGAATACATTTCTAGATTTGATACTCGCACTTCAATTGAACCCCACCTCAGAAATCTTAGACATTTTTAATAGTTTTGACGAACACTTAAAATTTACTGTGAAACAAGAAGATCAAAATAATTCCATACCCTTTCTCGACACTAGAGTTATTAGGAAAGATACACACATCATGTTAGATTGGTACCAAAAACCAACATCATCGGGTAGGTGCATAAACTACAAATCAGACCATCCACTATCAATTAAAATAAATTTCATAACACAAATGATATACAGGATAAAGAAAATTTGCCATCCCTTTTTTATTAACAATAGTTTAAAAAAGTTGTCATCTTTATTAATTGATAATGCTTACCCTAAGACACTCGTAAACAAAATGATATTTCAAATGAACAATACCACGAATATAGTTAAAATGGACAAACGGGATAATACTTTATTAGTAAAATACCGTACTCTACCTCAAATTGGCACTCTAACTAATAATTTAATAAACATATTCAAATATGAAGATGTAATAATAAATAAAAAATATATAAAAACGGTGGGATGTCTGTTTAGCAAATTGTAACCTGATCTTCCTTCAATTTTTCAATCACATATAGTATACAGGATTTGTTGTATTAATTGCATTCAAACATATATTAGGCATACGTCGCAGATCATGAAAACGCGATTACAATTACATAAAAGTGATGCAAAATTAAAACCGGATAGAAGTGCTCTTGCATCACATACACATTATCTAGGCCGTAAACTTGATTTTGATAGGGTGGAAATTCTTGCTAAACAATCTGTTCTTACGAAAAGGAAATTTTTAGAAATGTTTTTCATTAAACGTGAACCGAATCCAATGAATAAAAAATCGGATACAGATGGTTTAAGTGTTATTTATACTTATTTACTGACATCACCTCATAGACATGGTTAAGATGGCCCTGTGGATGAGTAGCAGCACAAGATTAAATTATATTTATTAAGGTCAAACTTGTTTACATAGAACTAGTTTCATCAATGAATAATTATATTGTCACACTGATTGTTCATTTAGTTTGTATTTACCCATTGTGCATACTGATACAGAGAAACAAAATTTTTAAAATTTGTTTATTGTTTAATAATTGTGAAACGTGTTATAATTGTTAGGTTTAATGCAATTGAAATTATGCTGAGATTTTGGAATATGTTAACAAAGTAACTTCTCACATTTGTGTAAGCACTACTTTTTAGTCTGTTTTTAGTTGTTATCACTTAACTTTTTTAGTGTCCTGATGAAGAAATTAAACTATATTTCGAAAGCTAGACATTGCAAATAAAGAAAATGTTTAACTGATTGTTTTCAATTTTGGTCTAGTATTTTCCCTTAACAATTCTAAATATAATAATATATTTAACGACCATTACAATATTACAGATCAATATATATATATATATATATATATATATGTATATATATATATATATATATGTATATATATATATAAACTATAGATTGTTTAATTAAAATATTAGGAACTATTTAGTTCGAAAGAAATGCTTCAAGTAAGGTCTATTTATTTCTATTCCTGACGTTTCGAACCCCTTTGGGTTACTTTTCGAAAGCTAAAATGGTGACACAGTTAAAATAAAATTGCTTAATTGAAAATTTACATATAAATTTACACTATCATTCTAACTTCTACTAGCGAAATCTTCAATAATTCAAACTTTAAAAACATTTAAACTATAAAAATCTTAAAACTAAATATGAACAATGTGAAAAAATTTTGATTGAAACTTATCGAAAAATAATACAAAACGTTAAATTTAGAATAAAGCATAAGCTTTCTAAAGAATCAAAATTACTGCATGACTGTGAAACAAGGTGTTATGTTAAATACGTAACTTAATCTATAGGATTGCATCTTTTTACCTATTAAATTTGTAAAGGGAAGTGTAAACCGCACTTAAGTTGTTTATATCAAATTTTGAATTTATATTATTTTGAGTTCTGTTGATATGGTATGACTCTAAAAACAGTCTTTTTTTGTAATCACGTTCAACTTCAATTATTTTAACAGTAAATGGGTTGTTAACCGCAGCAACAAAGACATACCTAAAAAGGTAAAAGATTTCTTATCACTAGGACCAAAGTTTAATTTAAAAATGAATACGTTTGAGATCAACATGGGAAAACTATTAGCTTCAGCAGAATCAATAATTAACACAGATAAACTCACCAGTATAGAAAAAAACACATTACGAGCTAAGATTACTAACTGAATTACCAACTTTGATTCTTTAGAAGGCTTATGCCTTATTCTAAATTTGACATTTTGTATTATTTTTCGATAAGTTTCAATCAAAATTTTTTCACATTAATTGTTAATATTTAGTTTTAAGATTTTTATAGTTTAAATGTTTTTAAAGTTTGGATTATTGAAGATTTTGCTAGTAGAAGTTAGAATGATAGTGTACATTTATATGTAAGTTTACAATTAAGCAATTTTATTTAAACTGTGTCACCATTTTAGCCTTCGAAAAAGAACCCAAAGAGGTTCGAAACTTCAGGAATAGAAATAAATACACCTTACTTGAAGCATTTCTTTCGAACTAAATAGTTCAATGCTAAGGTGATACTAATATATAGTTTAATTCGGTGTTCTTATTCTACAATTGTTTCTATGTATTTTACCTAGTTTTAAAATATACAAATATATTGCCCTTAAACCGTCAGTATCCGATTTCAATTTAAGGCATTACTATTGTTTATGATATGTGTTATTTCAAGAAAAAGTCTCCCTTTGTAGTTAACTTCAGTATCTAAAATGTTAACCTTATTAAAGTCATGACGGTGATTATATTTTTTTGAATGATAGGCTAAGGCACACGAATCTTTTCCTATTTTGAAGTCACTCCTATGTTGAACAATTCTGGATCGTATCCATTGAGAAAACTGTCCAATATAGATCTTATCGCAGTCACTACAGGGAATGGAATAAATGATATTGTAATTGTTAAGCATAGGAGTCCTGTCTTTGATAACAGAAAATAAATGGTTGATTGTGAAAGAATTATATCTAGCAATTATGACAAATTCTGTAGGACATTTATTAATTTAAAAGTTAAGTTTTTTACCATAGGAAGTTTTTTGTACGTAACATCAGTAGAGGGTGTTATATTCGAGGTAAGCTTTTTGTTTTGGACTGTGTTGAAAATGAGTTTTTTTGTTAAACTCTTAGGAAAACCATTATTAATAGCAATTTCTGTTAACAAATATAAATTTTGAAATGTAAGGACGGATGCGAGATTTTAGGTATTCTATTTTTTAAACTTAAAACAGTGTTAATCTTTTGACTG
This sequence comes from Platerodrilus igneus, assembly GCA_036346225.1. Classification (NCBI taxonomy): domain Eukaryota; kingdom Metazoa; phylum Arthropoda; class Insecta; order Coleoptera; family Lycidae; genus Platerodrilus; species Platerodrilus igneus. The sequence continues at coordinate 82,279 of JARFIW010001199.1, forward strand.
ACACTATGATTAGAAAAGTAATTAATACATCTTTCCGAACTTGTAGGTTTTTTGTACCCATCTAAAATAATTATATTTTCTGTGTTTGATATCCAGAAACTTTAGCTGTTTTTAAAAACTTTAACTAGCACATACAATTCACCTTAGAAAGAGAACACGATAACTCAATCTCACTTCTGGATATCAAACTAATCAGAAACACCGAAAACATCATTATTTTAGATTGGTACAAAAAACCTGTAAGTTCGGGAAAATATATTAATTACTTTTGTACATAGCATCAGTCAAAAGATTAACACTTTTTTAGGTAAAAAAAATAGAATAACTAAAATCTCGCACCCGTCCTTACTTTTTAAAAACTTACATTTGTTTACAGAAATTGCAATCAGTAATGGTTTTCCTCAGAGTTTAACAAAAAAACTCATTTTCAACACAGTCCAAAACAAAAAACTTACCATGCATATAACACCCTCTACTGATGTTACTTACAAGAAACTTCCTATAGAAAAAAACTTAACTTTTAAATTAATAAATGTCCTACAGAATGATTCTGTCATAATTGCTAGACATAATTCTTTCACAATCAACCATTTATTTTCTGTTATCAAAGACAGGACCCTATGCTTAACAATTCCAATATCATTTATTCCATTCCTTGTAGTGACTGCGATAAGATCTATATTGGACAGTCTTCTCAATTGTTACGATCCAGAATTGTTCAACATACAAATGACTGCAAAATAGGGAAAGATTCGTGTGCCTTAGCCTATCATTCAAAAAAATATAATCACCAACCTGACTTTAATAAGGTTAACATTTTAGATACTGAAGTTAACTACAAAGGAAGACTTTTTCTTGAAATGACACATATCATAAACAACAGTAATGCCTTAAATTCCAATCGGATACTGACGGTTTAAGTGCGATATATACGTATATTTTAAAACTAGGTAATATAAATAGAAGCAATTGTAGAATAAGAACACCGAATTAAACTACAAATTTTTATCACCTTAGCATTGTATTTTAACTTATAAAAACATCTGTCACCAATCAGTCATGTATACTTTAACAAACTGTGACGATATGCTTTTAAGTTTAACATGTTATTTTACGTTGGTTGTTTGTGATATATATTTATATTTTTGTTACGTTCCTGCTTTTATACTCACATCAATACTCCAGTTTTTGTAAGTGATTTTATCTATAATATTTTAATGATGTTATAATATTGCAGCACCCTGATGAAGATTTTAATTAAAATCGTTAGCTTGGTTAAAGACAAAAAGTTTTAATCTTTATAAATAACATAGACCTATAAACCCTTTATCTAACTCATTTAATTATATATATATATATATATATATATATATATATATATATATATATATATACTTTTGTAGTTTCTCGAACGGAAGTAATATAAATATAGTTTGATGGTTTTTGGGATACAATATATATATATATATATATATATATATATATATATATATATATTCTTTTATAGTTTTATTCGTGAAGCCGAAGAATACAACGATATAGTTCATTAAGCGTTCGGTAAATTCACAGAAGTTCTCTTATTATTCTTTTCTCTGCATCGACTTTATTCCAAAGCTAATATTACAAAATCATCCATAAGTGACTTAAGTGATGATATTAATTCAATTAATTGAAACGTTGCCACAATTTGCTCCGAGAAAGTATCAATGTGACAATTCACAATAAAGGAAAATATGTTTTTTTTAAACATGTAAAAATTATTATGTCTTGATGTAAATACCAGCAGTTTTCGGTTGTTCAATAAACTGATCTTCAGATTCAACTGAACTTTGATAATTTAAAGGTACTTTAGAAAGCTCTTAGGACTCGTACTTTTATAAAGAAGAGAGATTAGAAAATACTTGATAACTGCAATACAAAAGTGAGAACCGCTGTTCGTGCGCTTTTCAGCAAAAAACTAAAGAGTTAGGTTTTTGTGATCTTACAAAATAAATTTTCGAAAATTGGATTATTAGTAACCCATTCAGAGCTGAATGTGATATGTTAGATTCAAAATTTGAGGCACCTGAACATCTTTAAATACTTAAATATAAATTTTAGAAAGCTTTAAAATAAGTTTCAGGTGTATACGCATGCATGCATAATTACCTTGATTTTCTGTAGGAGACATGTCGTCATGTCCATGGAGGTAAACACAAAAGTGCACATAGAAGTTCTTGCAACTGGTACAATTAAACACTAAGTACTTGTTTTTATTAAAATCAAAGTCTGGTTACTTCTACATTTTAGCGCTTTAAAAATAAAAAAAAAATGCGGTCAATTATTCTTAAGGTATCTCTTAATGCGGCATGTTTGCGAATTGGAGCTTTTGGTGAGTTCAGCTTTGCAAATAAAATGGACAGATGTAAACAAACGATTATGCTGGGCATGCCTGATGCATGTCCTACGCTGTTAAATAATACCGAATAAAGTTTTGTTTTAGTGTGCAATACATGTCATAGTCCACTTACAAATAGGGATTATAAGGGCCAAAATATTGTAAGATATAGAGAAGCGGTCCTAAAGGATGAAAAGAAAACACGCACAATCAGTTCTTGAAATTATAATTGTTTACTGTTGCTGTTAAAAGCCCTGCTTTAAAAATTAATAAAAAAAGGGCTTAGTTTGCATATGTTTTAGGAAAATGTTTCATAATAACGGACCGGATAAGCTTTTGAATATATTACTTGTATTTTTAACTCGCGCATTTTTTTAATAGAAATAAAATAATAATTGTCTTAGCGGAATAAGCGTTTTAAATAACACCATCTTTAGTAAGAGCAAGCTTGTTTAGATCCATCAAAGAAAATACGTCTTCTAGCGCTAAAAACGGTGGTTTACAAGGAGAATTACGATTTCAAAATAATTTCAGTCGTTTCGTTTCAGAAACGTAGGATGAAAACCAAACCTCCTACATTATAAATGTTCTATTTTTGTATAATTACTTATTTTAACATCTTATACAATTTTTGGTAGACACAGAAAATCCTTTATATACGTTAGCAAACAGCGTTTTTTACATAGATTGTTTAACAGGTTACTTTGAAATTTCCTTCAGCATTTTAGGGCGAATCTAGAAAGCTGAAGTGTCCACAAGCCAAAGTGGGGTTTTAAAACCATTTCATATGTGTATGTTTACTTTTGATGAGGTCACGAGAGAAAACTTATAGATGTTAAATGTATAAAGTTGGCTTTGCCAAGATTCTTAGCAAACACTTGTTCTATATTTTATTTTTAGATTTCATATTAATTAATCCGTTTTGCACGTGTAGACAAATTTTGCATAAAATTTATAAAGAAATGAAACTTAATTTTCAATATCATTTCCCATTTAGTGAAACCGTTGTTGTGAACTAAAAATACTATTTTAGAGCAACTTTAGTTTCCGTGCAAAACTTTTCACGCGTATTTTGTAGGTTAAGGATACTAGCATTGACACGCACGTGTTTCTAGATTGGAGAAAAACTGAAAGTTTGCTTTTTCGCCAAGTGAACAACGAATTTCTTTAATTTTATCTGAGACTGTTGTTCGAATATTATAACATTAAAGCCCATGTAAACACTTGTACAAAATTTTTCCTGAAAATTGTATACAAAACATCAAGAAGCGAAAGTTAAGGGAATTCCCCGTTTTAGGAAAGTTTCTAGGACGGAAAACTGTTTGAAAGTAGAGTTTCCGATCAATTTATCACGCGCTCGGGCTTTGAACCGCACATTCTTAGACCGGTTTGTATTCGTAATAATATTGTTTGTTTGTATTGATAAAGTAATTTAAATAAATGAAATTTGATTGGACAATTCCGTAATTAAATTAACAGTGGTATTTTGCACTTAGCACCGAGTTTTGTTCTTGGACCACAAGCACTGTAATAGAAGTAACCAGAGTAATTAAAACCGGCTGATAATTACGGTAACTGATTGTAGCGTTCCACAGCGACGCCGACGCTATTCTGGCGCCAGGGTTGAGCGCCGGTCGAGTAGTTAGCACGCCTGCCGCATTTGCATGGCGCTACCGTCCGCCCCACCTTTCGAACAATGACAATCTTATAAGTCTCCCACGCATTTGAGTGAGATAAACGAGCGCATTTTACTTTTTAAATTTTTAGGGGTGGATATAAGTAAAAAGAAGAACGATGTATAAAAATGTAGTATTTACCGTAGCGTTAGTTGGAGGAAGAAAGACGCGATTGAGGACGATATTAAATTGGAATTCGTATTGAGAATAATACATAAAAGAATTGGAAGCAAGTTATTGGGATCTTAATGGGCACAAAGCAAACACTGCAAAAATTATAGATTGCAGAAAGCTCTAGACTGGCGATATTAAACGTTTCGGAGTGAAACAGATTCACATTTCATTAAGAGGGTTGAGACGGAATGAAATTACATACCCCATAAGAAGAACCGAGATGTGGATACGATGCCCTGGACGTTCGCTTAATGAGTAAGACAAAGATACGCGTTGTCGGGTGTTTAATTTACTCATGCTAGAACGAGCGAGCAATATGCAAGTTAATTAATCGGTAAAGTAATGAGAATAAAGCGCATGCGCCCTTTTGTTACAGGGTATGAGGGTATGGGTAGTCATCAACGCCAGCGCAGATTAGAAGTACACTCCAAGAGAAAATTAACAGGCATTTTTTAATAATATCGAATGCATGTGGGTATAGTACGAAACGCGAAGAAAGTTTCCAACTTTCACCCCAGTGTGATTGACGTTCCTTGCACTACCCTATTCCAAGCTTTCTAAAGCACATAGCTTTCGACAACCTTTAACAATTGTCATCTGCAGAAGCTTCTGGATATCTTTACCATAAATTAGCCCATTCACTGGCTATGAGAAATTTCCAATTTCCTACGGAATTACTTTCACAGCAAAGCTCATAGTGTACGGAAAGCTTAAAAAAGCAAGTTCAGCGCGACTTACATGTTGCATGTGTACGGCACTGAAACTCAGGAGATATAAAATTTAGTTGTATTGAAGTTGGAAAATTTGTAATTTTAAAGTTAAGGAAACCCTACGGATAAGTTGTAGAGTGTAAAACTGCAGTTAACTATTCAGTGCGAAAAATATTTACATACGGTAATAAAAAAATTTTGTCGACAAAGTAGTATGTTAATTATGCTCTTAAATCAAGATTCGAGTAAAGCTATAAAAATGATACAAAATGAGAATATTCTTTACAAACTTTAACTAATTGATGTAAACTATATTCCTTATAACTTAGAAAATCCTTAAATAAATTCTCAAAATATATCAATTATGAACTACTGATTAATAGTGTAACAATTACAAGAGGCTTGTAAAAATGTTAGTTTTAGTAAAAATCAACAAAGTCTAGAAATACTTGCGCTAAGTATTATTCATCATCATCATCATTCAGTCCTAGAACTGGTTAGACGCGTACACTCATTGTTTCCTATTCTGAACGAACCTACACATTTCCCTGAAATTGCACAGTCTGCATCTAACACTATCTAATATAGGTGTACATCTACCTCCATTTACCTTTTTCCTATCTCTACTTGTAATATATCCCATACCATTCCCCAAAAATGCCTTAGAACGTATCCTGCCTTCTACTTACCCTATTTTTTCAACAGATATCCTTGTTTGTGTACTATTTCTATAACCTATTTGTTATTAACTTTGTCTGTCCATATATCTAAAGTACGACATTCCAAAAGGCTGCTACCGTTTTCCTGTCTGATTTTCCTGCTGTCCGTATTTCATAGGCATACTGTGCTGTGCTCCACACATATGCTTTCAACAATTTTCATCTTGTTTCTATGTTTCTTGTCTATCATCATAGGCGCTGTTCTTTCTTGTTATTTGCAGTTCGGTCCCCTTCTATTGTTTTACAATTATATACCTTATTTCTCCGACATTCAGTGGTTGTGAAGGGGGGTAGGCAGGCCGTAGCTACAAAGTTCCCCCAGCACTTAAACATTTGCCGATTTAATATTTTTTCCAATATATCTTTTCGCACAGTCAACATTAGTTGCAGATATTTTACAGCCAACACCTGTAGGTGTTTATAATAATCATCAGATTTATCTGCACTTATTTTTTCGTCTCAAAACTGGTTGGACACGTACCTGCACTTGTTTTTATTCTGAAATAGCCTACACAGTTCCCTGAAATTCTCACACAGCCTATACACAGCTCGGTTCCCCTTCTATTGTTTACTAATTATATGCCCTATTTCACCGAGATTCAGTGGTATGTGAAGGCAGTTAAGCGGTCTGTGGCTGCCAAGATCCCCCAACACAGACGTTTGCCGAATTAATAGTTTTCTAGTAAATCCTTTCACACAATTAACATTATTCGAGAATATTGCCCAACTAATACTTGTAGTTGCTTATAATAATCATCATGTTTAAGTACAGTTACTTTTTCGTCATTAGTTTGCCCATCTCGAGACTGGTTGGATGCGTACCTCCATTGATTTCATTCTGAGCTAGCCAAACACATTTCCCTGAAATACACCTTTCACTATCTGTGTGCAGTAGTCTAGCCTAGGTCTACCTCTACCTCTCCTTTTTCCTATTTCTGTTTCTAATATATTTCGCACTATTCCCTCATGCCCTAGTATGTGGCCTATCATCCTATCTCCCCTATGTAGCATCACATTTCAAAGGCTTCTTCTACCTTTTTCTTGTCCGCTTCTCCTACAGTCCAGGCTTCACAGGCGTGCAGTGCTGTGCCCCACACATATGTTTTAAGCAATCTTTTCCTTGTTTCTATGTTTGTTGTCTTTGAACACAGTAGTTGCTTTTTCTTGTTAAATGCAGCACGACCTAGTGCCTATCTTTGTTTTATATCTTTTGCGCTCTTCCCATCTTGCGTTATTTAGCTTCCTAGGCAGCACAAATTCTTAACCTCTTGTAAGTTCTTGTTACATATTTGGATTCTTGTTTTTGATTTATTTTCCCCTTCTTTGCATACTAGTCCTTTAGTTTTAGTTTTGTTAATTTTCATATCGTATCTCTCTGTTACAACCGTTTCCTTGGTATAGTTACTATGATGTTACGTTTGAAATCTTTGGGTATCACGCCTATCTCATACATATAGCTTACAAGTTGGAAGAGATGTTCTGTTACTGCCTGTCCAGCGGCCTTTAGAGTTTCTGCTTGCACCTTATCTGTACCCAGCGTCTTACCATTTTTCAGACCCTTTAGCGCTAATTCAAACTCATCTCTAAGTATAGGATATCTCAAGTCATCATTTTCAACGTCTGATTTCTGTTCTAATGCTATTAGTTCCTCTCCTTGCATATAAATTCCCTATATATTATTGCCATTTACCTACTTTCTCTATATTTTCTATAATGACGTTTCCTCCCGCGTCCTTTTAATTTTTGCTATACGGTTATATATCCCTAAAATTGATTGTAATTAGTTTGTATGCTTCATCTCTCTTTCCTATTTCCATCTTAATTTGTATCTCTTTGCACTTTTCATCAATCCATTGTTCTTTGGATTTTCTGCATTTGCGAATAATTTTCTTTTTTATGGCGTTGTATCTCTGTTTTCATGTTTCGTCTGATTTATTTTTGTATTTTCGTCTTTCTTCTATTAAATTCAGAATATCCTCTGTTATCCATGGTTTTTTATTTTCTTATAGAGTATACCCCAGAATATCTCTGGGTGCCATGTCTAGACTGGATTTAATGTTATTCCATTCTGTTTCTACTTCCTTAGTATCAGATATTTTCCAGATATTTTTCAACAATTCACTTGACTTTTTTAATAACCAAAAATTTAAAACAGTGCCAGCAGCTTCATGACGCTTTTTTCTTTTGAAGACCACACTAATCGAACTCTACGAACCACTATATCTTCTCTTGTCGTTACATTTCTGATAGTGTTACATATTTACTTCTTAACTTAACTCGGGGTTGATAGCTGATAAATACCTCAAAGTTTAGACACTTATTAATATAACGTATTTAACTATACCGAACGCTAACACATTGAAATACAATACCTTACTTCGGGTTCGTTATCTTTACCCTTAGCATTTAAAACCTTGGGATACGAGAGGTTTATTCTTTTCTACAGTTACGGATAAATTGATCACACGAGTAGAACGTTTATGGCGCCACTATACCAAAAATTGTTCCTTACCTAAAAGCAATGTATAAAACAAACCAATATTCCTTAAGGCGTTTTCAATGTAATTTTCTCTGTATTGATATTATGAGTGCGGGGAGAAATAGAGATATTACATACACATTTATTTGGTTATTTACTTCTAACATAATAATGTTAATATTTCTTAGTTGGAAGTAGTTATTTTGAGAAGTTTATCTTTGCCTACGTATTATTACTATGCAATAAAATACCCAATAGTAAAAAGATAGGCATAATTATTCGTTTGTTTTGCATATTTCCAGAAGTTTAGCATTGCAGTAATTTATGAAAAAAGGTAAATAACAAAATCAGGCTATTAAATATAATTAAATCTTTAGGAAATATGAAAAATTGTTTAGTATCGAATAATAACAGTTTAATGAATTATATAGTTCATTGTCAAGTACAAAATAAACATCCCAAAGATATCTTAATTATATGCAATTGGTAGCTTCTTGAAGGGTGTCAAAATCAATTATGAACGATATATAACAAACATGCTTGTTTGTTTACGAGTAATGTTGCTGGATATCACTTGCAGATAATAGGGTTCAGCTTATTAAAATTTATAAATTGAACTGTAGATATTTTTTCAAGGTCTAGCTGTGTAATTTCAATTGAAAGGAGCATTATAGGTCTTCCTTATTCTATAACATTTCCTTAATCTCTTATAGGTGTAGGCGTCGTCTATACTAATTAATGCGTTTTTAGTGTATAAAGTGTTATAGCAAATACACTAAACAGCATTGTTAAATATTTCACTAAAATCACACATTTTATCCAAATCCATATTATGCAGGAAGTTCTTTAAAGACACGCCATTAATTTAGAACCATGCGTACAGTGCTAAAACGAAAAGTTCCTGTAAACAGACAAATAATACTTGTTTGGAGTATAGGATATTAAAATTATAACAGTTTTATCGTATTTTAAATGTAATTTCTAGAGCTTTTAAAATAAAGAAATTGAGATTGATATGCAGTAAAACATTAGCAATCGCTATGCGTAAGGGCATTGTTTAATGTTGTTTGACATTATGGTATGTCTTATATCTATCTATTTCTTTGCCGATTTCCGATTGATATTTAATAATGGTTGAACATTTCTCGGATTTATGTTTAATCGAACCACATCTTCCTAGAGAAGTTATCGATAGTGAACTTGAAATGCTTTACTCCCTGCCACCAGTTTTGTTTAGGTCCGTTTCTTTTCGTCAATCACTCTCTCGCTACCCGAAATCGCATCATTGCTACCATGTTAATGACTGTTCACTACTTTCGCACTTTGATGACTTTCTTTACCTATTTGAGTCCTTACCTCCACATTGCATTGCTGTGTCAGAAACATGGCCAAAACCATCCTTGTCTGATTCCTTGGTAAACTTTAAAAGATATAGGATTATACGAAACAACAGAGATGGGAAAAATGGCGCCGGGATGGCTCTTTATGTTCGTATTGATCTTGGTTGCAAATTTATTGCTTTTTCTTCTTATATGTATAAGACACGACCGGAATATCTTTTGTTGAAATAGTAGTTGTCCACGCAAGAGTCCTGGTTGAAGATGTTTGTCATCATCATCATAAGGTCTTCAGTCTTGAAGCTGATAAGACGCGTACCCTCATTGTTTCCTAGTCTGAACTAACTTACACATTTTCCTGAAATTTGCAGTCTGCATCTATCACTATCTGCGTTCGAAAGTCTGATCTCGGTCTACCTCTACCTCCCTTTTACTGTATATGCTTGTAATATATCCCGTACTATTCCCCAAAAATGCCTTAGAACGTTTCCTGCCCTTCTATTTCTCTTATTTTTTTTGTTTTCCACAGATATCTTTATTCCTCTACTATTTCTATAACCTATTTGTTATTAACTTTGTCTGTCCATGCTATCATCCTCATGCAACTGAAGTACAACGTTACAGAAGGCTTCTATCTGCTTCTATCTGCTTTTCCTAGTTCCACAAGTAGCACACAATCAAAGCATTAACCCGAATACCGCTTCCTTCAAATCAGTAGTTTGTGTTTAATAAGGTGTCGACCGGTGATGGTCACAAGTCTGTACTGCGCATTAAATCAAAAGTCGTAAGTTTCGACAAAATATCGAGCTCGATGCTTCCACAAATCTGTACAGTTGCTCTTGAATCTTTAACTGGTAAACTAATTCATCTTTTCGCGCTGCTCGATTTGCACTAGCATGGAGGCACTCCATACTTATGCCATTACCAAAGAAAGTGAACCCTTTAGGTCCAAAGGACTATCGCACGATTACGATTTTACCAGTGCCTTCTAAATCTGCTGAATAATTAGGAAATGATCATGTGATGTTATTTTTTATGCGCTATAAGTTACTACATTAATCAAGTTTCTGCACGAATTATAGTACATGAACACTGAAAAAAATAGGATAGAAAATTTTACTACAATTTGGTATTTAAAATATTGTAGTAATTATTAATAGAATTTTTGTTCATAGTACAATAATAACTTAAATATCTAATAGTCAGTGTTGTAGTTTTTCATATAAATTTGTGTCTAAAACATTCTAATAAAATTCACTACTTTAGAATTAATTTTTAACACAATAGCTTCAATAATTCACGTATAAAATGTTTGGAAAAAGTATCGTAACGTCTAACAAATTTTGTATGAAAATTTCACATCGAAGTGTTGATTTTTACAATCTTTGAAAAAGTAGAACAGATAATTTTACTACAATTTTGTGTTTGATATATTGTAGCAATTAATAATAGACTTTTTGTTCATGTTACAATAATAAACTTTAAAATTTCCGAAGTCACTGTTGTAATTTCTCATACAAATTTATGTTTAAAACATTCTAGTATAAAATTCATTATTTTAGTATCAAATTTTTTTACTAATAGTTGATGGTAGTATTTTAGAAAGTGAAAGTGCGCAGGAAGCCGCCATTATTGCACCAGATATTATTATTAACGACTTAAGTAGCATGTTTTGGGGGCGACTGCTCCCACATTTCCTCCAGCTTCCACATTGCCCCACACATCTGGACCAATTTACATGTAAATTCCCATAAGGAGGAAATGAGAAAGATGAATCTCCGCTTGCTCCGCCTTGCTCGGACACCACTACATCAACCATCTTGATTACGTCACACCCGCATTCTTTCCACCCGCGAGATAAATCTTTCTCCACATTTCCACCCACGAGATAAATCTATATTGTTTGTTATCAATTAATATTAGAATTTTCTCAGCTACCCGAATCTCTAGGAATTTTTTAGATTGCATCACCCCTCAGGGAGCTACCCTCATTTTAAGATTTTTTGCTGGTGGCGATTTTTTGCCCGTCCTTATAAATTTTTTAGACATACAACACATCAGATTAGTCTAGAATTTTATACAGAATCCGAATCTGCAAACGGATTTAAAATCGGACGACCCCCCTGCAAAGTTGCACTTTTAAAGTCCTGAACCTCTAAATTTTGCTCTTTGCTCTATAAGCAAACCTAACAAATAGTTTTCTTCGACTAGCCATTGCATCTTACGAGATAAATGTACATTGTTTGGTATTAATTAATATTAAAATTTTCTCAGCTACCCGAAATTCTAGTAATTTTTTAGATAGCACCATTCCCCAGAGAGCTACCCTCATTTTAAGATTTTTTACCGGCAGCGATTTCTGACCGTCCTTATTTTTTTATCATTTTTTTAGTCATGCATTACATCAAACTAGTCTAGAATTTTATGCAAAATCCGAATCTGTAAATAGATTTAAAATCGAACCACCCCTTACGACTTTACACACACCCTCTAAATTATAAATTTCCTGCAGCTCATACCTAAAAGAAAATCTAAAAACCATTCTTAAAACTTTTTACTACAGACAATTTTTACTAATACAGTTTAAATTTCGTAAACCGTATTTCTAAATACATATTCACAATTTTTATTCTTAACCTAGAACTCCTCATATCGGCTTATACTTATTAATATTTATTTCTAAATATAGCACCTTTTCAAAAGACCAACCGGACCCACATGTTTCAAATTCCTCTGATTTTGTTCTCATGGTTTCGCTTAAGACCTCGTACATATTTTCCAGATTACTAGAAGATGTTATAACCATACTTTTGTGTTAAAGGATTTCACATCGGTAGTCTCTTCTCCCATTATTGTGTAGACGCCTTAGAGTTCGCAATAGACTTTTATTGCTGTATGTTGTATTCTTTTTTCATTAAGTAATCGAATAAACCGCTCTTTCTGGTTCCAAAGAAACTCGAACACTCCATCGTCGACACTGGCGTTCTTTATGCGATAGCTAGCCATACGGTTGTTAAACGCTATGCTAACCATTACTACACCATCTTCATCAGTAACGGTAACTGTTGCATTTTTATGTCTGTTGCTTCTCAAGTGTGCGGCATAGGTAGTATTTTCCATTTCGAAATCGCATACTTTACACATAATTCTTGGTTGTTTCGTACAAGACCCTTTAACAGCTGGCGGAGCTGAACATTTACGGCTTAATGACATACCATGCTGTTTTTCCTTGTGTCGCTGTAAGGTGTCCATTCTCGTAAAAGCGGTACCGCAAGACATACAGTTTAAGTATTTTGCTGCTGACAGATGTATAAGCCTAACCCTGGACGATGTTACACCACGACATTTGTTCTGGTGCCGTTGGAAAGCAATTTTCCAGGTATAGGAAGCACCGCAAGAGTTGCATTTAAAAACGTTTGCAGGTACCATTTTAGTACAAAACAAAATCCGCACTACAGGACTGTGGCAAAACTTGTAAGCGATCTAACTTATAACTAAAGAGTTTACTCTTGAGTACCTGCTTTATGTGCCCTATAGAATGCAAACCAAAGGTTTCCGAAGACGGCCGAACGATGTTGAGGATTCAGCGGAGAACTAAATGACGCCATCTTTTACCAATCCTTGCTGCTCGTCCAGTACATTTAGCACCAATGCATGCGCCCGGTTCGCTCCGTCCATGCTGCGAATGCAGTTAGTAGAAACATCGGAAACGTCTTCTACGTTATACGGATCAACAATCGCATCGCGTGCATATTAAAAATCCAAAAGGGTGGTAGCACACGCATACAAATTGGTTGCAAGTCTTGCAGTAGAAGATGCAGTGCTACTATAAACAAAAACTTAATAAAACACTTTAATCCTTTACTAAGGGAATACCAAACTTGTTGTCTACAGAATACTTACTAATAAAACAATTTAATTTTAAATAACTTCTACGTCATATTTTAGGAAATGGCAGGCTTGAATATTTTCCTTGGAAATAATCGAAGATTGCCGAAGACACTCGAAGAGTGCACAAACGCGGTCACTAAACCAATTAGCATTAATACCAAGTATTCTGTGGTTTCGTAGGTTGCTCATTTCCTAGAACCAAATCTTCCGCATAGCGGTCGGTAGCACGTAATTATTTCTAGAACCGTCAAGTACTCCATACTAAATAAAGAATTAGATGCTTGGTGACTGTTAACATCCAATTCACTCGTAAAAGGTAGAAGAAACTCGGTCAATCATCCGTCTAACTTATACTTCAGTCCGCTCCCGTTCTGATAATTTCCAACATTTTTCAAACGACAATGGTATCGGAATTGTTAAATCTCCGAGGGATCTATAAGTCGTGATCAATTACACGTTCGAGCTACCGGTAAACTAACATATTTTATAGTAACAGTGCGCTGTATAATACATGCATACCCATTCTCTGCACTACTGCTGTTCTTGTAGTTGCTTGAAAAAGTCAGTCGCCTTTTTTTACTGCTAGGACCGCTGCAAAGCACCATTCTATACTTTCTTTAAAAGTATAACACATCGCGCATTTTTTTGTCTGATAATTAAATTTGGCTCATGTAGGCTTTTACACTTTCGCATGTTTAAATATCTAATAGGATCGATTAACGACTTTCGATTATTTTAACTGTACCACCATACATTCCGCTGCACCGTTCTTTTTGAATCCAACGATCCGATGGGCTTCCACACACTAACACTTAACGTATCGTTCTTACTATTTGTTAAACAAAAACTACCGGCATCGCCATGTCTGTATGTGGACGTAAGCAGATGTTTGTGGATGTGTACGAGAATATGTAACCATATACATTAATCAGTGTAAGCCATTTTATTTAGTCCAAGAAAACTACCATTTTTCAATGACTGGTGCTACGTACATGGAAACCTTAATTTCTTATTGGAGAGAATCCTTATTTTCCCACGCACTGTTGCGTAGTTGCATGTCCACCCCTTTTGGGGATCTATGCTCGTTATAGGTTGTAGGACCCTCGGTTTTACTTAACTACACTTCGTGAGACCCCTTTAATCTTTTTAATCGTGTCTTTCTCGTTTACAATACAGTAGGACTTGGTTTTTGTACCGACGAATTCTAATACTAGATCCCCATTAAATTCGTCTTTGAATTTCCCTACAACTTTTTTGTTGACAAGCGGCATATTGTATTTATTATCCGCGGGGAAGTCACTCTTTTAAGATAACTATATTTTGTTTGGTATCAACTAATATTAGATTGCCAAGTTGTTTATTAACACCAGGACTTGTTATCTGCCACACAAATTTGTTGTATATCTTAATTCTTGCATTGGTTGTTAGCCATGTTAAACAATCAATTCCCACAGTTTTATCGTTGTCAACTATAATATTACACTTTTCTTGGTATTCGCCCTTATAGCATAAGTTATGGTTTGTAGTTAAATATTTACACATCTCCATCTTGCTAAATATACCCGCAAAATCTTGGGTTACATCCATGTCAAAAAGATAGTAATAATCTTTTTCGAGTTCGTCTAATATATCTGGTTGTTCCTCCAATAAAGTTTCCAACTTAACATCTGCTAGTTCCACTTTTTATGGAACACATATTGAATTTTGGAATTTTTTATTAATGCATTTGAGGTCTTCTTTTCCGATAATTTCTTTTACTCTCTGGCCCATCTTGTTAGTGCTTTCCAGAGAAAACGGAAGATTAGCTTTAACACCATGCCTAGCGGAAACAAATCGGTCGAACTTTCTTCGTAGATAGCTGTTAAATGCACCACATATTTCTTTTTTAGGATAAACATCTTTTCGTTTGCAGATGTTTGTTCGGAGTCAGAAAGGTCGCAAATTATAACCAACATTATATTGTCACAAAATGGTTCTGTAATTAGTATGTGTAGTCCGCCAGTCAGCATCTGTTCGCCTTCGACATAACAAATATTACCAATATCTGTCACCAGATTATTGTTGCACATATTTTCTGCCAACAGTCATAATCCAAATCGCTCATTTGTCGGTTTCACTTTATTCCCAAGAAGTTGAGAAACGTTAATTACCTTGGAGACGCTCATGTTTACCGTTCTAGCTACTGTCGAATACTAAATCGAGTACGAAAAAATTGCCCCCTTATGTATCCTACAAAGAGTGGAGGCGTATATTGCCAAAGATAGCCGAATATGTCGGACACCGCCATATCGCTTACATTCTCTTGTTTAGGAACTGTTTTGTTATCCCACCTAGGTCGGCAGGGATGCGCATCGACATATGTCCGGATATATGTCGGACATTTACAATTATTTTCAATGACTACAGAAAGCTTACAAATTATACGACGCACAGTCCGGAGTGGTGTTAAATGCAAAAATAAAAGCAAGTTGAATGATCGGTACCTGAAGAAGCTGAATAGATACACCTTTAAATTTCATGTGGTTTAAGAAAAATATAAAGATTTTGGGTGTACGTCTACTCGGAGCTAGAACAAGATGCAAGTAATGCAATAAAGTAGCTCATACCCAAGCTAAACCAATCACTAAAAATGTGGAAAAAGCATTTGCGAAAACTATCATTGGTGCGACAGAAAATGATAGCAAACCGACATGTAGCACCAAGGCTATGGCAGTTTATGCAAGTGTTCCCATTCAGCCCATCACACTTTAAGTTAACACAAAAAAAATGCATAGATTTCATGTGGAGTGGAAAAAACTAGACAACTGCAACAGATTTATATCTACAAATTGAGCAGGGTGTCATAGGACTGGTTAATCTGACTACCAAACAAGACACTCTTTGAATATTTTTAGGTTTCAGGATAATAAACAGCAGTAATGACGGAAAACGTACAGTGGTACTAAAATATCTATTAAGTATAACCAATCCCCACAAGTATCATGGCAAATGTTAACATGCCATAAGTGCAATGACCTTGTGAAAACAGGTGTGGAAAACGCTTTAATATACACTTAGAGAAAACAGCTACCGTACATCAAAACTTGTGCACATCTATCAAAATATCAAACTCATACCAGCAACAGAAAACAAGCGTATTGAAACAGATACAAACCCCCCTGTATAGAAAAAAATGGTACATTTTGGATTTCACGCTGTAAATGACTTTATGGATGACAGAGAAATAAAGTAGACATTAAACAACGCATAAATCTGGCGCCACTCTTAATCAGAAGTGATTTGCTGTTACGTTGTGGTCAAATAAAGGTATTCTTCATTGGTTACATCAAACATGCAAATAGCACAACAGATCGAAACAAGTTTATAAAAGTATCTATTAAGGTCGAGATCAAAACTATTGAATTATGGCAACAACAAAAACTGTGGAGATGCATTACATCAAAATACTGTTATTGCGATGACGCACTCGTACGCTACTGGTCAGATGACACAGTACATCGGTCGTCCGTCGTTGGGACAAGTTATGTAATTTCCTGAATATTTGCAAAGAATCGCATGACAAATTTTGTATTTTTGTACAAAATGTAGTTCTTGATAATATACAGAATTCATTCTGCATTCATATTGGCGATTCTTGGCCCATATTGATTTCGTACGAAAGCCTGTAGAAGTTAGGAGTTATGTACATTGTCTAACGAAACCACTGATTAACAACAAAAAACTAGTTATCAAAAATCAACGCTACGGAATACAAGTAGAAACCTGGCTAACTGCATAATCGTTCTTGCAAAAAGTTCGTACCACTGGTCAACGACAGACAAATTCATGAATATATCAAGTCGCAGCGGACACTTAGACATATTCAAAAGACGTCTGAAATCAAGACTATCCAAGAAATTTATATGGTATCTAAGGAACATCACTATACAGAGTTTTGAACAAGCATGGACATCTGGCAAAGCGCTCTGTTGGGTCGAAAATGGAACATTACATTTTTCAGAAGCACTAAAGAATTAGCAACAGAATTTATAAAACTATCAATTCAAAGCAGGTAGTTTACCAGAAGAAAAGGCCACATGGGTTCTTACTTTTCTCTACTTTTTTATTTCTACTTATCATTTTTATTTTATTCATTTTAATTATTAAATACATTTCCTCTTCGTTTGTTAATATATCATAATACTTACAGTTTTAATAAATAATAATCATAATATAGTCATAATAATAATACACACACTCGCGCGCGTGCACACACACACAAAACAACGCAACGCAACACAACACAACACAACACAACACAACACAACACAACACAACACAACACAACACAACACAACACAACACAACACAACACAACACAACACAACACAACACAACACAACACAACACAACACAACACAACACAACACAACACAACACAACACAACACAACACAACACAACACAATACAACACAATACAATAGAACACAACACAACGTAACACAACACAACACAAAACAACACACAAAACACACATACATACACACACGCGCGTGGCCGCACTATTACATGCATAAACACACATTCATTTATTCGTACATACACATATAATCCGAGTGGAGCGTGATGTCACACTGCTCCAATCGCTTGTTTTTGCTTATAATTGTGTCAGTGAAGTATTGATAAACTGCTAAACCTGACTGCGTATCAGATAAGTCTTGAAAGGCTAGGAAAATTTCGAAACAGTACAGCTTTCCATAATATCTTGCGGTATACAATTCCAAAAAAGTGAACTGCTAGTAAAAATATGAAGATGAAGAATTTTGATGTGATGTATAGGAATAGCTAAAAGTTCATTACTCTTACTATTGTATTGTCGATAGAAAGGAGAGAAATAAGAACTTCTTCGGGTAAATTGAGGATTTGTTTTTAAAAGCTTTCAAATTAGGACAGTTAAATGAAGTTTATGCCGTGTTACGTGTAAATTTGGCGATAATGACCTGAAACGTAACAGAAAGGTTTGCAGTCAGCTAGCTCTACTGGCGAAGGGGGGAGGGGAGTTCAACAATAGCAAAAGGAATTAATCGGAGGTGTACAATTTTAACACATGCAACTGACCTGAATAAGGTCTCGGAACAGTCAGTGTAATCATAAAATGTTGGGTTCCAACTCACCATGGCAAGTGATCTCCGAAACGACAAAAGGATTATTTCTGAATTTTTGACAGGCTAATAAAACCCCGTTCTCACTCATTTCCTCTACTACTTTAAACTAAGCACAAATAAGAAAAACTACAAACTTTCACTCACCCTATATCAGCAGACTTGAAACTTATCAGCTTTGACAATCAATCCAACACAAATAAACTAGATTCTAACCCTAATTTTCGCCAAACTGCGTATATTTAAAAAAGAACATCCTAAATTTTCTTAATTATCCAACAAATTTGACTGTTTATATAAATTTCTATAACTACAATCGTGGTGAGTATTCCTAGTACATATTGCTCGTGTATAAAACGTGAATCTACGTAAAATTTTAGTACTATAGAATTAAAGGCGAAAAATATCAATAGAATATAGCAGGTAAGAAAAGTCAAAAAATTTTGTCACCTCACCTAGTACCAGTAATACGTTTAATTCTGCATTATGAACGCGTTTTAGGGAGTTTTTTTACTAGCAAACCCGAATTCAAACTACCGTATTTTTATTACTTACACTTGTCGTCGCTCAATTTAGTTGATGGTCGGCTTTTTACAGCTATAGAAACATAACTGAACGCTTGTGTTTGGAATGCTCCCTGTTATATTTATGTGATCGTACATTTAAGTTAAAATGTCTGGAGGAGGGCGTGCTGCTGTAGCTTCCCATCGAAATCATTCGAACTTGCATTTGTCAAGGATTGTCTTACTGCAGGAGTAATATATGTCCAAAAATGTTCACACGGTGATTTTTTACCATTAACATATGCGTCGAATTTTTTTTACATTTAATTTTTATGACGTATCATGAATCGGGACTATTTAAATAATTTGCAATGTTTTTAGGAACGTTACACTGCCTGGGATTATTTTCAGTACCGCACTTGTAAGCTGATGCTTCATGAAAAATATGATGATGTTTATCGGATTTAATACCTTTAACGTGAAGTTCCGATTTTTTTAATTGGTGACTGAGAAAGAGTGTACTACGTATTTTATCATATATTTCAGTATTATATTTTTACACTATGATGCAATAGTTTCATTATAAACTGAGTTTCTATCAAATTATTCACCTAGCTTTTTACTGTGGTCCATACAGTGCTAAAATTGAAAAAAATATTTCCCTATATACTATGTAAGTATATTAAATGTTACAATCGATAGTCTAATTTAAGTCAAGATAAATATGTGTAGCTTAGAGTTACTTTGTCACGATATCTTAAGTAACAAATAAATCGGATACGGCCATTTTGGGAACGGTATAACTGTAAACCTAAATTTGATAATAAGTTAGTATACAGTGCATCGCACTAGTCAAAATGTAGAAAAATTTGGGACCGAACAAGTTTTACTTTTAGTTGATCAGGCAGAAAATGTTTCCCCTACCCGTAAAGATTTTTTGCCCACCAGTAGTTATAGTTGTAATGGTTCACTATTAGGTTATTTGTAAAATTGTACTCATCGGATCAACACACGCGATCCATAATATTCGGATCTGGTGCATACAGTTCAGTAAAATTTTTCGTGATAAAATTTAACCTACAATCTGCATCCTCTTCATAAAGAGCGTGTACTAAATGAATTTTGTATGGCTTTATTTTGTTATATTTTAGTATTTCGTGAACAGAACCAATTGATACATCTTACTCTTTTGATATTGCTCTTACGAACACATGATGGTTGTTTACTGTACTTGCTAATACACCGACGCTGTGTGTTTCATCTGTCGCTGTTTATGTGCTATTTTGACATTTCCCAAATGGAAAACTACCGGAGTCTGCTAAAATATTTGTTACACGAAAAATGTATTTTTACTAGGATAACGTCTTTCGCGAAACTCTGCAGTGTACATCCATCGGGCGGCCCTTTTGACCTTTCTATATGGTTATATCAAAATATTCTTCGTTAGAAAAGCATAATGATAAACGTTGAAATAATAGACACACGAATAAACTTTTCAAAATTAACAGTGTTTCAAAATTGATACAAATTTCAAACATTCGTTCATTTTTCTAGCTTATTTTGCATTTAAGGTAATTGTAAAGAATCACAACGTGTGCATATTATTATGAATCAGAAAACAATAATACTTTGTTACGCTTCATCTCGTATTTATAAATTTACTGGCTCTTTAATTTAAAACCATTTCAATTTCTACTTATTTGAGTACAAGGGTTCGTTATATTTTTATCATTTCAAGTAAGCTCAGTTAAGCAACCAACTTTGCTACTCCTTTTATAAAATTTACGAGTACACAATTTTGATATGATTCACTTTCTGGTTTTTATCTAGGTAGCGGTTGATAGGAATTTCCCTGTATTTCCTGAAAGTTGCTAGTTTAATTGTAATTAGGTAAAACAGCAGTGTTATCTATAAAAGATAGAATATAGTATAAGTTGTTTCTATTCTATATGAAATTTTCCTGATTATTCTTTAGAAAACAATTGTGTAAATACATTGGTGGAATGAGTTCACTTGATTTATAGCGATAGTTAGGGTTGTTTCTTCTGTGATAAAAGTATAAACCAAATCGTACAGTTTCAAAATCCTTATAATGAAAGCCGTGCTTTCTCTTATATGACTAGTGGGTAAATGTTCCTTTAATAGAAATGCTAATATTCTTAGCCCGGTTTGTAATCAATATTGTTCGGATTTTAACCCACATTCTGAGTCGTATATTTGATTCTCAAATTGTTAGGTTCTCTGAAATAATGCTTATTTGGTCGTACCACAGAAATTTTACTTTGTCGTTACCACCCATTTTGCTTGGCTGTCGTATGCAATTTTGAAGTCAAATTTATTAGAAATACGATTAGTTTCGAGTTTAAACCCTATGTAGTACCTTCGTGCGGAGTATTGTGGACGTGAGCGTAAGAGAGCGGTCCTTACTTACATTATACTGTCGTTTTATGCAGATGAAGTTATAAAGAGATACATACCTTGCAGTTACTTAAGACTACGAGGACAAACATCATCAAATCCCAACAGGTACGATAGTTTCATTTACTTCGGGTATGTGGTTTTGCTGGTAGTAGGTAAATACTTAGAGATAATGAGCAACACATTGTTGCTTACTTAATGCTGTCATTATTAGAATAAGGATTTAGTGTAGTTTGGTATTTTAATGTTTATATATTGATAGAAAACTGTGTTAATTGGTTTTGCAACTCAGTTGTGTTAGTGACTAACTATGGCTGTTAATGTTGAGTGCACTTACAAGCATTATTGAAAATGTGTCATTTGTTCCTTAGGTATTAGTAGGTTCTATTTGGGGCAAGGTCATGATAGTCAAAGTAGGTAAGGATTTTGTTGTGTATATATATATATATATATATATATATATATATTCCTGTGATTATTCTCGCTAACCTAGTCAATTACTTCGTGCCCTACCGTTGAGAGCCATTATTTCTGTGATTAAATGGATTAATTCGTGCCTGACAAATTTCTACAAACTTGTCTGAACTCCAAACCAACTCCATCAAATTGCTTCTAACTGCTTTCCCAAGCTGATTTTCCTCGGTTAGCTCTGTGCACTACCTCCTATGATATACTTACCCCAACTACACATTCTTTCAACACCCTTATATTACACACAACAAAATACAACAATAAAATAAAATCTTTGGACAAACATACTCCCCTTTTACTCATATGACATAAATGATACTTCAGACAATCTCAATATTTGCAATAAAACATTTCACCCTTTTCTTCAATCTAAATTGTTTGTGAGTTATTACACTTCAACATTTTTATTTCTAAGTACATGGGCCTATCGTGAAACTCTAAATTTACCTTTTCTTGGTCTATAGTGAGCTCAGTATAAATCTTTTTCCTTGATATGCATAAAATATTGCATGGTCAAATTACTCTAAAGACCCGTTTACTCTTTACATCAAAAATTATTATTCCTGTTTTTACCCACTCAAATAATAATAGAAAATTGGTTTTTATATACGGTAATTAAATTAATTTTTAGTTCATAAAATTTTCCCCACATAATTCTAATCACACATAGTTTTATAACACAGTATCAGCACCACAGTTCGACAATAAAACAAAATTCGTTACCTGATGTGTTCTTCGGACGCACCACCTCCCTAGATGACTTCCACCAAACTCAAGTTCTTGGATTTCCCCCAATTTCTCACTCCTACATGGACAGCAACTCCATCTCAACTTGTTCATCCAGTTCCCCCAGTTATTAGTGGATGGTTTCCATCCAATCATCTGTCCTAATCCAAATTTTGCCTCTGTCTTAATTTAACGTGACACCAGCACTTTCGTTCAAGAAATACTTGGTTTGCTTACCTCAGTAGCATCCTGTTTTTACTCGTACAATTATTTATAATAATTTATTTTCAGCCCGTTTAACTTGTTAGCACCAACTCGTGCATTTACAACACTTGTAAAAATATACGGCGGACTGCTCTATGTTGCGGCTTTTAATTTTAAATTAAGACGTTTTCTCGATGCTACTTAGTGTACTCGAAGCGAATCAGAAAATTAAGAGATCTCTTCCACCCCTAGCAAGAACTTTTATAATCTTCAAACCCCTTTTCTAGTCACGTATTTCCACTGTCCTCGCTGAACTATCGCACCTGCCACAAACAATTCTCCAAATTCCTGCACTCAAAACACAACAAACTTTTAAAACTCCGAATTTCTCCCGCTCCATCACGGTTATCCAACGAAAAACTATCTACCAGCTGCAACCGTCGAAAAGTACCCAGAAAATCATTCCTCTCCATTTACTCTAACAACATCCAAACCATAACCACTGTTTTCTGTCTCTGTCTTGTTTTCCTACTTTTATAGAGCCCCACTACTGCTCTGTTGTGTACGGTTACTGCCTCCTCGCTAAATGTGCGCCTTGAAAATTGATACCGTCGACAAACATCTTGTATTTTTGTTTCACCCAGTTGTTTTTAAAATATACTCGTCTGTCACGCGCTTGAAAACTGCTTGTACTTTTACCAGCTGATGTTGCTTTAGTTGCCTTCTAACGATTCTCTGTTCCTTAAAATTATTGATTTATGCTTCAAAGTAACATACTGTTCGTTAACATGGCCTTTCCGTTGTACAATACCTCGAAATGTTATCGTAACGTTTTCTAGCTTTCACAGAAATATTTATTTACTTGAAGCTTTTATTTCCTGAACTCCTCTACCGTTTTGTTATGTTATTTTGCAGTCTTCTACGAATTAAATGAACGTACTTTTTAGTTTACGATTCCAAACAAATATCCGTTCCAACAATTATTAATTTTTATATACCACGAAGCTTTAATATTACACATGTTTGCCTGCAATAGTCAACCTCGTCTTACGTTAATGTATACAAATTATTGATTTTTACCTACCACGAAGCTTTAGTATCATACATGGTTGTATGCAATAGTCATCCTTGATATCCATCCTACTTGTCTTTGCATTATATTATTGGAAACAAATTATTACTTTTGAAGCTACATAAAAATATGTCATTTAACACTAAAAATTTCTGTATGTAATCGTCTGGCGTCGCCGTGGATCAATGTAGTAAGCGTAAGACTACGGATCCCAAGGTCCCGGGTTCAAATCCTGACACGGCCGACTGCTTGAAAAATGGCAGGTGAGCATTTTTCACAAAAATTACGCCCTCGTTCGGATGAGAGGTTAAATGGAGGTCCCGTGTGTGAGTGTTGTCACGCACGTTAAAACTCCCTGCCGTGCCTGGAACGGCAAGGGTTCGGCAAAATTCTAAATTTCCAGGCAACAAAAAACTCGCCTCCTGGCCAATGTAGTACCTACAGGTGGAGCTTTGGAAATGTAAATGAACTGTATGTAATCGTCTGCCTTGTCTTATACTAAAGTATGCAAATTATTGATTTGAAGCGTAATCAATAAATTATTATTTTCTATCTACAGGGTCGTTATAAAAGTACCTTTTTGGCCTATTTACACACGTTGACCTTTAACCTACACGGTAATATATATATATATATATATATATATATATATATATATAATATTTTTTACTGTTACAGTGGTTAGTTCTGCTATCCTCAGTTACGCGGCAATATTTAAGGTGTGTATCACCGAGTAGTTCTTTTATTTACAAAACACCTTTAATGTGACTACTGCTTAAATATGATTATTTAATATTAGTACGCGAGGAGTGAAGAATTCCGATGTTTGTCCTTAAATAAGTGGTTTAATATTGTTTTGCCATTAAATTCATAAAAGATTTATATTTTATATGTTTTTTGTGTTTAATTATCCTTTCAGGTACAGATGTTATACAAACGGTGAATTGGATCGTGCGTCCTGTTGTTTAATTTTTAAACCTCTTCCTTCTTTTGTTACACGTAATTCGGGCGAGTATTCCGCTACTGATTTCGTTCTTTTCCTACTGACCCCCTCGTCCTACGGGTGGCAACTTATTGTAATAAATTGTGTAAAAGTATTTTTTTGCCGAAATCATAAGATGTAGGTTAATAAAAGTTATTACAAAAATGCTACAGAAACCAAAGATGCAAGAAACTATACCATTCTATTTAAAAAATCAGAGGTGGATAGCGCCACCTGGCGACGGCAAACGCAACTCAAAATCTTGTATGTGAGCCCGCATAGTCCATATATCACAGTTTTTTAAAACTAAGAAATCTTTATTCATTTTGAAGATATTGCACTGCCATGCTGAACTCCCTGTATAGTAGAAAACAAAAAGAATATTTTTCTCAGTTGCCCTTTAGAAGTACGTGACAATTGCACCACTTTGTAGTACAACTTACGCAAGGTTGTTATTTATGTCTAATTTAGGGAAAACTATTTTAAAACGAGTTTGCGTTGTTACTTGACAAGTATTGAACACGCTACAACTATTGGTGGTTTTCTGTGGTTAAGTAATGAAAGTAAGTTCCGAACAGAAAGGAAATTTTGTGATATATAACATTCAATTTCAGCTTAGACTTGTTGATTTTAAGTATGAGGTAACAGTTGACTTTACTTTCAAATTTCAGATACCTTCAGTATGCGAGGCGAAAGACTAGGTATCATCTAGCATTGTCACATAATCACTAGCTAGTGCCTTGTCCACCAAGCAATTGAAATATGTATTAAGACTTTTTTTAGATTATTAAATGTTACTTTAGTAAGAGGCCGATTGTTGTATACGTTCACTTTCTTGACTACTTTTAAATGTAAAAAGGGATGAATTATATATACTGGCTGTGGAAATATGGGTTTAATATTGGTAACGTACAAACCCATTATGAACATTAGTTTTCAGTTTCTTAATTGTTTTAACAATAATTCGAAACTAATCATGATTAATAAACGCATGTTTTCTTAATGATTTAACTATAAATCCGAATGATATCGTACCTCTTATCGACCATTAACCCTGCCTTTCTCTAAAGTCTGCCATTCACATAATTTAAAGGAAAAATCAATCTAATGCGTATTTATTAAATCTACCCACTCTATGCATACTTTACATTACTAGTTAATCTTAAAAATAGCACATCAAATTTAGGTTCAATTAGTCTCATTAACAAATTACGCTTTGGACTACCTACGGTTGTTTGTCAGTACTCAGCACCAATTTGTATGATTTAGCATCATTAGCAGAATAGACTCGAGTAAAATCTTGACAATCAAAAATGAACCCATGAAATCTTAAAGCATACCAAATTAATTGTCAGTGGGCGAAATCACTGACTGGATAGATATATTTATTTTATAAATAACTAGAATAAACTTACCCAACTTTTTTCGCTTTATTAAATCCTACTTCATTGTTTAATAACAACACACACTTAAAGCACTATTTACAGGGTAAGTCACAGTTATCATAACGAACTACATACGGTATTTACAAATCGAAGGTGTTTATTTACATAACCTTAAATCGCAAATTGTACTGTATGAGATCTACATACACGCAACGTTATCCTTAGCAACCGCGGGCAGCTCACATCGTCCTGTTTTCATCGCTAACGGAGATGTTCTGGACAGCATCCGTCCACTATTCGTGGGAGGGGCGGTGTAATTACTCCAGAGAGGGGACTGGACGCTAACAATGTAGTTAACATAACACCGTAATGAACACCTTAGACAATGGAAGTTGTAAATAGTTAAGATAATCCATAAATGGATTCAAAACCTTTGTTGCTTTATATTCTAGTTTTACAGAAGTTAGGTCGGTGTGTATAGTTTAGAAGTAGCTAAGGGTGCATTAAATATTTGCATATATGCATGCAATGTTTGGCAATATTAATGAGATTTTGTTTAGCCAAATAAGATTTCAGGAACTACTCAAATTATGTATACGTAAATATTTTGTGCAAATACCAGGCAAGTTTCTTTAATTAACCCTTCGTTACTCGTGCGTACTTTGTATGCTGGCAGTACTCGCGGGGTGTCGGTGTCATGAACACCCCAATTTTAAAATGGCTCTAAGTAGCATAAAAGTTTTAGTAGCTACATTTAAGTATTTAAATGACAAACTTACATCAACGAAATAATTTATTTTCTATTACAGAACTAACTTCAAGAACAGTTTTTTTTTTTAAATTGGAGTATGTAAAGGTATAAAGACGTGAAAAATGTTCACTAAATACAAACTTTTAAACAAAAATTCACTAAAAACAATTCATATACTTGTACTGCACAATGTTGAAAGCTTCAAAAGCACACGTTACTCATCTTTTAAACGTTTTCTTGAATTTTTTGCCAATTGTTTTACATTTAATATATTTGGCACGCGAACAAATCGCACGTTTAGACTCTTTAACTACTGGCTGTTCATTTTCTTGCTTCCGAGCATTTATGTCAGCTGTATTTAAAAAATCGTAAAATATTCATAATGATCAACGATGACAGGCTCTTCTTAGTAGATAAACTACAGGCGTTCTGAGCAACAAGACTGGTTTTTATATATATGTCTTATGGGAACATTTAGTGTCTGTTTTTGCTAATTTTTGTATATGTGGAAAAATATTAATGACCGTGGAAAGATTTGTATAGTTTTGAGATGAAAGGATTGAGACGCCCACGGCATGAACCGCTGATTCCTAGCATCTTTATGCTAGACCATATTATTGCTGGATAGGCAAATGTGATATGCGTTTTGTTTTTGCAAAATTTAGATATTATGGTTTGAACAACTAAAGCAGTATAATTAATAGATTACTAATCTATACCAATATATATATATATATATATATATATATATATATATATATATATATATATATATATATATAAAATCAATATTCTTCAACGATGGGTTTAAGGTCAGCTGGTAGGATTTAAAAGTAAACTCTTTTTAAATGCCTAAATTTTCGGATTTTATTTTATCCTCGATCACAGGCTTTTCTGAAATAATGTTAACTAGGCTAAAGTTTACATAAAATAAATATAACTTACAAATTGGGAAAATAAAATTGACATCTAAATGAATGGATTTTCTATATAAAAGTTTTAGATTTTATTGCTTTTTGAAGTTGTAAAATTGTATAATTTGTAAAAGTATAAAAATGTCAAAAAAATTTTTGTTTCTAAATTGATGGATTGTATAATTTTGTATGTGTGCCTGCGAATTTCTGTTTGTAGGAGTGTTTGTGCGCATGTTTGCTTGTGTTGTGTGTATGCGTGTGTGTAAGTGCATGTGTATGCGTTCGTGTGTGTGTGTGTGCGTGCATGTGTGAGTGCGTGAGTGAGTGTGTATGTGTATGTGTGTATGTGTGTGTGTGTGTGTGTGTGTTAGAAAGAGAGAAAGAGAAAGAAGAGAGAGAATGAGTGAATATATACATGCTAGTGTTACTTGAGTTATGTGTTTATGTACTAACAGTTAATACTCCCTGTATGTTTGTTGTGGTTTGTTTAGCATTCTTCTTAATCTTCTTTGGGAATGAAACCACTCATAGTTTTTAAAATCTATTTTATTTACGTTTCGATCCATGACCTAGGATCGTTGTCAAAATAATAAAAACTTCAAGTTTGACGTTTATGACATAAATATTTCAAACATCAATAAATCAAAGTAACCTTCAATTTATGTCATAAACGTCAAACTTGAAGTTTTTATTATTTTGACAACGATCCTAGGTCATGGATCGAAACGTAAATAAAATAGATTTTAAAAACTATGAGTGGTTTCATTCCCAAAGAAGATTAAGAAGAATACTAACAGTTCTTGCATTAACTATTTATCAACTATTGCTCTAAAATTAAGTAGATAGGTATAAATCAAATTTAAGCCATTAATATCAGTTCTTTTAGTTATTGCATTTTAATTTCGAAAGATATGACACATTTCTAAGAACAATCTTTTCTGTTTATTTTTTCAAATTCTAAAATTTGAGGATTTTCAAAATCCATTTTGTGATTAGAAGTAATTAAATGTGGCAATAAAGCACAGGAATTTGGTTTGACTTTAATGTCACTTTTATGTTGTGTTATACGTTGGCTTAGGCATTGTGAGGTTTGGCCAATGTATAAATTATCGCAATCTAAACAGTTAATTTGATATACAATGTCTCTTTGTTGGAGTTTTGGAGTTTTATCTTTTAATTTTGAGAAAAGAGTATTTATTGTTAATATATTTCTTTTAGCAAATTTAAAATTATTATTCTTAAAGACTTGAATTAATTTTTGAGTTAAGTGTTCTATGTGTGGTAGTGTTTTGTGTATATGGTTACTTTCGGGATTAATATTGTTATTATTATTAGTGTTATGGTTTGTATTTATATTTATTTGGGGATTATATAATAACTTCGTTATTAATGAAGGTGAATAATTGTTAGTTATTAAAATATGTTTTAGCTTTTGGATATTTTTATTATAAAAATTAGGATGTGATATCTTTTTAATTCTATTCTTCAATGCAAGAATAAAATTTATTTTTGTTTTGAAAGGGTGGTAGGAAAAATAATTTAAATACCTATTTGAGTGTGTAGATTTCTGGTACCAATCTAAAATAATTTTATTTTGAGCGTTTCTAATTAATAATGTATCTAAAAATGGTATCGATCTATTAGATTCAGTTTCTATTGTAAATTTAATATGGCTGTTATAACTATTGAAAATTTCTAAAGTTTCATTGATTTTGTTATTTGGAATAGCTGTCACTAAATCGTCTACAAATTTTTTTATAAAAGGTAGGTCAAATGGTAGTTGTAGAATAACTATGTCTAATAATTCGTCCATTACTATCTGTGCTAAGATGGGACTTAGATTCGATCCCATGGGGCATCCAAAAATCTGTGTGTAAAATTTATTATTAAAAGAAAAATAACAATTATCAAATAAAAATTCAATTATTTCTAAAAATATTATCTTAGAAAATTTACAATTTGGTTCAATTTTGTTCCATATTTTACTAATGTTGCTTATAACTAGTTCTTTAGATATATTTGTATATAGGGATTGAACGTCTAAACTTATAAGTATGTAGTCGTTTGGTAATTGAAAATTATTAATTTGTTCAGCAAATTCAAAAGAGTTTTTTACATTATAATTTTTAGTAGAAACGGATTTTGCTAAAATTTCAGAAATGAATTTTGATAGTTGTTCCGTGGCCGAATTATTTGTAGCAACAATAGGACGGTATCGATTATTAATTTTATGAATTTTGGGGAGTGATTTTGAAATTATGGTGTTACTAATTAAAGGTTGTATGCTGAATTTTGGACCTAATGCGAGAATTGTTTGTACCTAATGTGGTATGTTTATGTTGCTAATATTTTTAAACCAATTACTAGTTTGACAGAAATTAATTTTATTAATATTTGAGAGCTTGTCAAATTTCTTGAGGTTGACAAGTTTAATTTTATAAAATTTCTGATTGTATACAACTTCTTGTCTATGTTTATATTCATTAAACATATAATTGGGAATAATATCAGCAACTGTGTGTTTTATGTTGTGTAATTCTTTATGTAAACGTTTAATAGTTTGGTGAGTGTGTTCAATTTCTAAATTTAAAACTTTTTTTTATAACCTGTTCATAAAGATTCTTGTTTTAGGATTATTTTCATTGTTGTCATACTTGAACAAATTAAACAGATTTTTTGAAGCATTAGAAATATGATTAGGTGTTATATCTATTTTTCTGCACTGAAGTAAAAATATCTTGCGATTGTTAAAGGATGCCAATTTGGTGTTTATTGTAGCCCAGCATTTGAGGAGGTAAATGTATTCAACTCCATATTTATTTGCGATGGTTTGATAGAATCCCATTATTTGTTGATATTAATGTGCTTGAATAATGACCTTGCAATGAGTATAATTAATATTCTTCAATGATGGGTTTAAGGTCAGCTGGTAGGATTTAAAGGTAAACTCTTTTGAAATGCCTAAATTTTCGGATTTTATTTTTCGAAACTTGTCAACGACCACTCAATTCCACAAACCAACGTGCACGAAAATACAACCGTCTTTTAAAACTTGGAAATTTACAACACAAACAGTGCATTACCTTGAAAAACTTTGTAAACTTGCCAACAGTTCTAATTTTCTTCGAAATTTTCACTCTTCTGTTACCCCCAAACAACTTCAATCACGCCTCTCGTGTGCGCGTACATACTACTATTGCACTTCTGCTTTCATAATAACATCACCTATTTTTGTCTTCATATCCTACCTAAATTGTCTACGTTATTTCCACATTTCTGGTATCTTTGTCTGCCCCATGTTTTCTGTCTTTATTTTAGTTCCTCTATTACTATACCTGATATCTTTCATCTGTCTCTGTTACATGTTAAATATCGTCTGTCGCCTACTTTTATCGATTTGTTTTTAACTCGTCGACCGTTGCCGTTAGCCATGTATTTTTAGTTAACACATTTTACCTAGAACTATTTTCTCAACGCTTTAATAGGAATCGTTTATTTATCATACTTTTGTAGCTTGTATTCAAATACTAAACCTTGTAACGTTCGTCGAATGCTTTAGCTTATGCTCGTTTAATAAATGTACCTTGCTTAAATTATTCATTTTTACACTAAAAAGCTCTTATAATAATAATATTTGTGCACGGTTCAATCCATGTGTAAATATTTACTCTCTAGAAAAGTATCTTTAAAGCAAATTTTATTGTTTTTATGCAGGCTGAAAACACTGTAAAATGAGTCTAAGGTGTAAATGAGTATATACTTTAAGAATACTAAATAACTTCGATGTCAAATTATCTGCTTTAAGAATATAATTTAATAAAAGTAATACACTGTTTTAAAAGAAAAATGGTTCCAGCCGGCAAAAATATAAAATTCCTACTTTTTTAAAATGTAAATTCATTCACACTCTTTAGAAATATCACTCAATGTACGTTATTTAACACAAAACGTAATATACAGCATTTATATTCGCATTATTTCAAGAGTGTTCTGATAGTTACAAATCATTTATGTATAAGGAAAGAACGGGTAATTATTTTCTGTCAATGAATATACGTCGATCCGCAGAACGCAATAACACCGAGAAGGAATATAAACAAGATAATATAATAAGTTTTAATGACTATAATTATTATAGAGGCTCATAAGACAGAGAGAGATACCGGCTGTTATTTTCATACATTAATAAGAAAACTTACGATCGACAAAATTCTCCTAATTCAGGGTGCAAGAGAGAAAGCAATTTTAGTAAATACATTAGCAAGACAAAGCTAAGCTTACAACTCATTAGAGGTAAGAACGTCCGAAATAGCGATTAATTGTTGCATAATGAAGATGACTCATCTTCGGGAATGTAATTGCAGTTCGGAGAACGATCAGCTATTAACATTGCGTTATTATATAAAGATGAAATTTAATGATCTACGGCATTAATTCATTCGGTAATCTTATATTTAGTATTGAAGTAATTGCACCAATATAAATAACAAGCTATCTTGGTTCCTCAATCAATTTTCAAGTACCTTATTATTCAGTAAGTGTTTGTGTATGTTCATTTAGATATTCTTTTAGTGATTTTATGTTTATATCAATTATTTTAAAAACATTTCTGCTCTTCTAGACTTACAATTTTCTATTTGTTACTGATAGACTAATTGAACACTTTAACTCCATTTATTAACTTTAAATTTAAATTGTTTTTAATTTCTAACCAATATTTTTTGAATTTTTTTTATTGAATTGTTCACTTGACTTTTTTCTTTTACACTTGTATCTTTTTTAACTTTTTCTGCTATTTTACTTTTTACATTTTAACTTTTTACAAAGTTAATTTTTTTTTAATTTTTATAGTGACCATTCATTTTCAATCAATTTACTGTAAATATTTTGTTTATGCAACTGCCTCTTTGTCGCACTCCTTTTTATTTGCTTTCCAATTTTCACTTTATTTTTTTAATTTGGAGTCCAAATTTTACAAAGACGGGTATGTGTTGTATAAGCCGAATCCATTTTTAGATTACAAATTCATTTTAAAATATTACATTGTAACTCAATCAGTAAGCCACACATCCTTTGTTCTAGGTAAACTTGCAACATGCTTATCAAATGTCACGTTCTTGAAATTACCTCACCACACTTATCTTTTTGTATATTTCATCTTTTGGTCAAGACCTTACTGTGTCTTTACTTTGTAGCAACCACAATTAGGTTTCCTGCACTTGTCCTAGAACTCTGGGAAGTTATGGCTTACCACTATTAAACATACATTTTTATCGCCTGCCACAGCCTTCTGCAGAAAACCCATATCTTGTTATCAGCAGTTATAAAAGACTGAGCACCAGAATAATTGTCGGTTATTGAGTTAGTTAGTTAGTTGGCATGAAATCCTAGGTCATCCACTGCTCTGGAGCAAGTCGGTTCGGAGTCAACCTTGAGAATGGTGATTTGATCTTTTATGGTAGTTGAGACATTCTATTCAAGATGATCACGTATGTATTTATTCATTATTATAATTGTCTAACTCTTGTACCGCCTCATATTTTGTTAACATGTCATTTAGCTTTGAGTTTATTCCTTATTAAATACTGTTGTTGATTTCTTCGTTTTGTTACCCTTATTGTTACTAGATCCCTAGGTCCCTAGAACCTGAGTTAAATACCACCTCCATAACTTACCATTTCTAAAGATTTCACCATCACATTACTATAGATACACCATTACTCCAAGGCTTATTTAACATTCAGATAGTTTTATCCGAGGTACCAAAAGTGTATTTAACACTATTTGAAATCTATTTAAAATAAAAGTACTTCTGTAAACTGATACTTCAACGTATGAAGATTCATTAGAAAATGAAAATCTAAAAATAGAACCAGATGATTCAGTAAATTACAATGTAAACTATCTTTTAATTAGCAGTTATAAGCAAAAACAGGTGGTCATATGTCATATGTATTATGTCATTTGTACTTTTCTAAAATGCACGTTCCATAATGCATCCATACTTTTTAAAAATATCACTTAATAAATGTAATACACTATTTGAAAGACAAATACTTCCAGCCGGCGGAAACATAAAAATCCGTACTTAGTTTAAAGGTGAATTCATACATTTTCTTTAGAAATATCAGTCAATAAGCGTTATTTATTCAAATTTAATAACACAATTGCAAATTGTAATGGCCATACGGGGTTCTTAGGAGAGACATAACAACTATTGATCTTTTTCACTAATAAAGCCGGGTAATTTTTAGGATCATTATAATTTTAAATTGCCGGCTCGTTAAAGAGATAAGAACGCAAAATTGTGGGTAATTGCTGCATCATGCGAATGTGTCATACTTGTAGAATGCAATCGAACGATAATGTATTATGATTATTGTATTACATAAAGACGGTTTAGTTGAAGCTAGGTTATTCATTCTTTTGGCATTTAAGGTTTAGTATTGAAGTTTTGAACATTAGTACTGCAACGTTCTATAGTTACTGAATTAAGTGCAAAGAAAGTAATCTATTGCTCTAAAACAAATTATCTTGTTGCAAGAATACCCGCTAATTTTGATCTATTAAAATAGGTGTACTTTGTAAACTGATTCTTTTACGTATGAAGCTTGACTAATAATGGAAATCGGTGCCGTGAATTATAATGGAAACGATTGTTAGATAGTAATCGAGATAAATATACCAGCAAGAAAGTGATGATTCAAAACGCAAGTATAACCTTGTTTTGAAACCTAAAAGGACATTTGTGTGTTATTAAGTAGATCAAGCTGGAATATATTTTCTATTTTGCATTTAAAAATCATTTGTAAATGGATAATCTGATTTTAGAATTTTGAAGTCAGCGCTCGAGGTGTTTTGGCACTTGCAAAAGTTTCTGCTTAACATCGTTGATCAACTACATTGACACGGGTAAATACAAGAATATTCAAATTATCCAGGAAAATTTTAAAGAAAATTCTGTGACTTGTATATAAAATATGTTGAGGTCTTCTAATAACTAAAGAGGACTAGGTGAAGATTTAATTAATACGTAAGTAGTAATCAAATATTGTTTCTTTCTAAACTTAAGCGGTAAATTGCACTTATAAGTGTTATCTATATCTGAGTATGTAAGGAGATTACTTAGATAATGTGTGTAAAAGAAAGATGTTCTTGAATGTATAAAAGATTACTCATAAATGTTTCTTGAGATTTCTTTGTTTCATTTCATTTTCGTAAAATACACAGTAAAAGGGATACGAACCCAGTGAGGAATAAATTTACATTTTCTATTAAACAAGAATCCATTGCATTCTTATATAGATCAGGGCGGTCGTAAGCGAATATTCACGGCATTAATTTTGTGACGCCCAACGTCAGGGCAGTTTTACCAGCATCACGGCTATATATATATATATATATATATATATATATATATATATATATATATATATATACATATATTTGCACATATTTCATACATATACCACCACTATTAAACAGGCTTTACTTATCACCACACACTACATTTTATATTGTTTAACAGTTCAGACTAAATAACTAATACTATTACATTCATATACTTTTTAAAGTGTTCTTCGTTCTTGTATTTTTAAACGAAAAACATCATTTTAATTTTATTTTTATGAAATAATAATTATCAGAGAATTTTATAATTGTGACAAATGTTTAAATGTTTTACTTTAGTTTAAATACGCAATCTACAATTAAGTTTTAGGTATTCTTCTTAATCTTCTTTGGGAATGAAACCACTCATAGTTTTTAAAATCTATTTTAGGTATGTAATTATTAAAAATATTTTTCATATTCTATAGGTAATATATTGTAGAACGTAATTGATAATGGTCCTGAAGACCGAAACGCGTCTTAAAAATAATAAACGCAATTACAAATTGTTATAGTTATTCTACCTACTCTTAGAAATAACTATAGGTATACATTGACCAACGTCCAAGAAATTTCAATATTATATATATATATATATATATATATATATATATCTTTATATATATATATATATATATATATATATAAAAGTATCTGTAAACAAACTCTTATGAAAATAATAAGAGCTTATTGACGTATACAAATCGGGCTGATACTTGTATAGTTTTTAACAAAACAATAGCTTTATTACTTCACAAGGAGAGGAAACATCCACAGACCCGCCGGTTTCAGCTTCCTTAAGCATCTTCAGAGCGAATTAGTTTCCAACCATGTGAAGTAATCGAAGCTATTATATTGATATAATTTCGAAGGAATCTCTGTACTATGGCAAAAGTAAATAAAGCCGTCATCAGGTGGTAAAACACCAACACTACTAAGCGCGAAAGTACACAAATTGAATTGAGTTGGTGTTTTACCACCTGATGGCGGCTTTATTTACTTTTGCCATAGTTCAGAGATTCCTACGAAATTATATCACTATAATAGCTTCAGTTACTTCTTAGGGTGAAAAACTAATTCGCTCTGAAGATGCTTAAGGAAGCTGAAACCGGCCGGTCAGCGGATGTTTCCTCCCCTTGTGAAGTAATTAAGCTATTGTTTTGTTAATGGCTATGCAACTATTAGCCCGATTGGTATACATCAATAAGCTTTTATTATTTTCATAAGAGTTTGTTTATAGATACATCATATTTTATATATTGTTCTACACAATTTCTTATTGCGTACTGCAAATAAATGGTCTTTATATATATATATAATATATATATATATAATATATATATATATAATATATATATATATATATATATATATATATATATATATATATATATATATATATATATATGTACATATTATATATAATAAATAGTTTAGTTAGATTTATACACAAGGTAGGTTGATAAATACTAATGTATTACAGTTAATAAGAGGAAATTATAACTTAGACTTTTATGCAAAGCCCAAATATATTATATTATATATATATATATATATATATATATATATATATATTTTGCTATGACTATGCCGCCTCTTGTAGGTTGCTGTGACCCGCCTAATACTTGTGGGCTACAAATTAATGCTGTGGCTTAGGTACAGCGAATTGTATTAATAAGGAAGTAAAAGAAAATATGAAAATATTATTTTACCGTGTCATTTTCGTTGCCAGGTTAGCTCAACAGACATTATGCTCTCGAATTTACGAAAATAAAATGAAACACAAAATCTCAAGAAACATATATGAATTGAAAGAAACATTTTTCTTTCGTACAAAAGAATCTTTTGTACTTATAAAACAGTTTTAAGCTTAGCTTAGACAGAAAATTTTATCTAATCCTTGTTGACAAGTACAAAAAGCCAAATGTCTCATCTGTGAGGTACAAAATCTTCTTTAATTTATATATGGATAATGTGCCGATCCTATAGTACCTCGTTTGTGAGTGTAATTGGCCAATGACGCTGCACAAACAATTTAGTAAAAGTAAAATGCTTCAAACTCTGACCTCAAAATTTGCTGGAAATTATCCCCTTTGCAAGTAATAAAATTGAGAAATTATTCTAATTTAAGTTACTAATATTTAAACATCCTATAGGTTACTAACTATAAAATCCGAAATTTGTAGTTGCTATAGTTGCTATAGTTTCAAATTTCCATTTGAAGTGGATTTATTGTTAATTGTTAATTCAGATTTTTCTAAATGTACATTAGTATAGATAGGTACTTGCCAGGTTTAGTAAAAAAATTTCCGGAATTTTGTTGTAACTCTGTATTACCAGAATATTAGTACACATTCACTTAATCGCCTTTAGGGTAGGCTCTTCCAGAACACACACACACACACACTCACACTCACACTCCACTGCTCATAACATTGCTGGAAACAACAATAGAAATCCTGTTGTTGTAACTTTCGAAGTTTACCCGTCGCGCTGATTTTTATGCCTTCTACGGTGTTAATTTTAGAGAACAACCAGAAATCAGGTGGTGCTACATTCATGACAGATCACTATTTCTGGTACCAACTCGTCGACAGTCATTTTTCGGTTTGGTCTGACAAACTGTTTAACTTGCTCGACAATTCCTTTGTTTCTGGTGGTTGAAGACCTAGTACTGCAGCTCTCGTTTTTACAAGTCCCGGGTTCAAACCCCGACACGGTCCGCTTGAAAAATGTTAGGCGAGCATTTTTCACAAAAATACGCACTTTAAAGATCCCTATCTTGCTTGCATCAGCAAGGGTTCAGCAAAATTCAAAATTTTCAGGTAAAAAAACTTCGCTTCCTAGCCAATGTAATACCTTCGGGTGGAGCTTTGGAAAATCAAATATAGGGCTCTCGTTTTACAGCGATTCATGATCACCCAGAAATCTTAAAAACCACTCGTAAACAATGGTTTTCTTTAAAAAATCGTCACCGTAAACTGCTTGTAAGGCTAACAAAGTATCTGAAGCGGATTTCTCCAATCTGCATATGAATTTGGTGTTTGTCCTTTGCTCGAATTTCAACATCGCGCCAACTGATCACAACACATTCCCACCTTCAGATACACTGCTGTCAAACTGCGTGTAACAAAATTAATTAATTATACCAAATTCGGGGAACATATTGACTGACTCTCGCTTGTAACAAGACGCTATTGTTCTTTTCATTCCACTGCCCATCAGAAAATACACTGCTATTATGTGTTTGTTTTACATACCTTCTGCAACAATACTCTAAGGCATCTGAAATTTTAAAATTTGCCAAACACATAATCGAAACAAACTAAGGTAGGGTACCCTGAAGTCGATGACCTACAATATTCTTCCGTCTTACACGATTATTCATTCTAAGTAGATATCGATACAAGTTGTATAAACGCACGGTTTCCGAGAAGTCTACTAGTAATAGTTGGAGTTTATTACTTAGTGTAATTCGTACTGTCATCCGATAGTGGATCTTATAGGTCGGTCTTTGTCTGTATCTTAAATGGGAGGCATAATACGTGCAACAACTATTTTTTGGCAGTGCTGTTGAATTAATATGCCAAATTTAGTAATGTTTGAAATTCTTCAAGTAAGCACACATGAGTAATTCTTATTAGCTCATGGACTTTTCGTTTGTATTTGGCCGCTGGGCATTAAATTGCAATTCATATCCGTGTATGAACATAAAGAGATTAATGATCGGCAAATTAGCAAGTGGTAACATATAAAGATCTTTCTGCATAAGAAATACAAAAAAAATGGCGTTTAATCGATCGATTTAGGTTTGTTTTTCGGTTATATTTCGTAGTGTCACTTATTAGATTACCACTGGCTTCTCAATGGCTCCATTATTATTTAAGATCCACAAAGTATCTAATTACCTATTTCTATTATTTCGTACACCATTTTCTATAAGAAACACCAAAACCAATATTTAGGAAAAAAACAAAGACTTATGGCTATAAGCGCTCTATACATCAATATTCCGTAGAACTACAGACTATACCCGTAGGGGAGAAGCAAGAGAGAAAGGTCACGTTTCTCTAGCACTTTCGATCAACTGTTTTGCCTAGCGTTCCATCTCGCAAAACCGGCGTGAATGCGAAACGAGCGACACGCGAATTCCCATGTTCAGTGCAAGATTAGAGCGTACAATTGAATTTTACAACGTACCCAAAGGTTCCATTGAGCAAAAAGATCAGTTTTAAACCTGAACATTTAGAATTTAGCCAAACCCTACGTGGGCAAATATTTATAAAAAATCCTCGCTTAAAATTTTCCTAACGTTTCGTGTAGGACATTGAACCCAAGACTTGTTACATGCCGAAAATCGGCTATGTATCATTTTTGGTTTAAGTTTTAAATATGTAACTGAATACCCGCCATTATTTCAAATAGACTTGTGCATTTCCGTCACTTCGGACAGTTACGTCGGCGCAAGAGAATGCGCATACGTGGAGTGAGGAATAAGTGGCGTTTTCCGACACGACGGGATCAGCCAACTAGACGTCTAACAGTGAGGTTTATCTGTCTTTTTCTGTTTTCTCTTTCAGGTAATGTAGGTTTCCTTTTATCTCTTGCCCTATCGTATCTCTGCCTTCGCCTTATTCCTATCGTACCGCTACAAACAAGAAGAGGAAAGACAAAACAAATCTGGTTTCAACGAGGGCGAAGCCCGACCCACGCCCAAAATGAAAATAAATATGGTTTCTGTCGCAAGAATAACCGCCAGGTTTTGAAGAGCTCCACATTATTTTGTGAGTACATTTTATCTTTTTCTTAAAGGCGCCTCTGGTATCACAATAAATATTTTTGGGTATGTGATACAAATTTAAGACGCAATTGTGACGTAATAGCTTTATTGTGCAATATTATGTACGCTTTAGTAGGTATTGCCAACTATCGTAGTAGCTCTGAACACGCGCACGCGAGACTTTAACGGTTATACCTTAGACTATGATAGTCACTCATGCACTATTACAGACTTTGAGATTAGCAGTCACACTAAAACTAAATAATCTACGGAGTCATCTGTAATTCCAGACTGTACATTTGAATTTGGCTCTCCACGAATATACAATATATCAGTCAGAAGTGAGCTGTTTTACCTTGAAATTTAGAGTTTACCAAACTCGTGCCATACCAACTATGGTAGAAACCTTTATTGTGTGCGACGACACACAAGTATCGAACTACACTTACTGCTCGTTCAAAAAAGTGTATTTGTCAGAAACACGCTTGTGTAACATTGTTCGCGCTGTTTTAGCCGAGAATCGATTGCTGAACCTTTAGACCAGGCGCTAGCGGTACTTGAATATGCATAATCCGAAAGACGTGATTTGAAGGTTGCAATAGATAACTGGTATTGTGAGAAATTCTGTAACCGATGTTGCCACTTCTTGGTGTGGTGTCATCACAAGTTACACCTCTCCGCACCGCCGGCAAAGCATTTGCAGTGTATTCAACCAGTTTACCGTCGAATGCGAGCGTATTTAGTTCGTTGTAATAATTATAATAATTGACTATATTGCATTTATATATCAATATTTTTAAGACAAGCGGTATCCAAAAAAGTCTGCAACTCTGTCTTTGCATTAGAAGATACAAAATGTTGAATCATTTGACAGTTTAAAGCTTGCAAGTCTGTCTTAGACACTCCCTCTAGAACCGATCTCGGATAGAGATGGCAATTTGTATCGGCTACGCTTTTCTCTGGGTACACGACCATAGCCGTTACGTGAGTTGTATTTTTACCGCTTAAAGTTTCTTTAACAAAATCATTATTACCTATTGCTCCATCTTCATCTATAGACTTAAGCGAGGTATAGCTAATGCAATGACCAAGCTTATTTAAAATTGTTATAATGTGTTTTGAATGTGTCAAATTATGAATGAATTGGGCAAGTGCTGTGTGTTTTGGAGTTTTGGTCTCATTTACTACACAACAAATGTCACTAAATATGGATTTCGCTCGACGAAGTGGATCTTTATTTAAAGGTCGGTTTTTTGCACTGAATAACGTCTTTATAAAAATGCCCCAGGTGGTAGGTAAGGTGACTCCATTTAATTACTTTCGTATTACATTTTCATCACATATATAACCATTCATCTCAATGTCAGCTGACAAGGCTTCTAATCTTAATTTCGATGCAAATCTTTTTACTGCTGTCTCAAATGTGTCAGTTTCTCTAATCCGTTCAACAACTTTATCTAATGGTATGCTGACCAACACGACCGTTGAGGACCTTGATCTGTCGAGCGGATGAGAAAAGGGGATTTTCTCACCGTGTTTGTCAATTAACATATTTTTTACTCTCCTATTTTCA
Organism: Platerodrilus igneus; assembly: GCA_036346225.1. Classification (NCBI taxonomy): domain Eukaryota; kingdom Metazoa; phylum Arthropoda; class Insecta; order Coleoptera; family Lycidae; genus Platerodrilus; species Platerodrilus igneus. The sequence goes on from JARFIW010001199.1 coordinate 123,952, forward strand.
ATCACTTCATCCTCAATCTCCAGAATGGAAGTCATACGAGTAGCTAAATGGGACAGTTCAAATGATTGTTCTTGAAGCTTGTTTTCTAATTCGACTGTTAATTTATTAAAAGCCTTTTGTAATAAATCAACAGCAATCTAACTGGGAGGGCGCCCGGCTTTATTTTTGGAAGTTTTTGGCGTTCTTACATACGCTGCAAAACACGTTTTATGATGCCTTACCTCTTGGCAAAATTATCCTCAGGCGTCTGGCACATGCTCACTCTTGTAAACAAATCATCTACCTTTGTATGCGTCACATGCAAAAATGTTTGTGCCGCCTGACGCTCACACAATGAAAAGGTTATTTTTCCTTTTTTTTGTCCTTTGACAACAGATAATGAATATCTGCTTATTATCCCACGTTTCCGTGCGTTTTCGTTTTGACGAACGTAGTGTTTGTGTAGAAGAATTACTTGAGCTGCACGAAGCTTGCTCTTTAAAACGATCTATTTCTCTTCTTCTAATCTTCTCCTCACTGACGTAACTGGATTAACAAGTTCTATGCTATGAAAAATTTTGAGCGGTGGTTTGTGAATTATACAATGTATTCCACTTTTTTCTAATTCCATCATTACGTCTTTCAACTGCTTTAAAGATAGCTTGAAAAGATTCAACTTTAGGTACCTTTACTAAATCCTCACTTGCATCGCAAAATGAACACACACGTTCATTCATTATTTTTCGTTTAACACTACTAATTACTTTAACTGACATTGTAGTAATAAATGCAATATAGTCAATTATTATAATTATTACAACAAAGTAAATACGCTCGCATACGACGGTGATCTGGTTGAATACACTGCAAAGGCTTTGCCGGCGGTGCGGAGAGGTGTAACCTGTGATGGCACAACACCGAGAAGTGGCAACATCGGTTACAGAATCTCTCACAATACCAGTTATCTATTGCAACCTTCAAATCGCGTCTTTGGGATTATGCAAACTCAAGGACCGCTAGCGCCTGCACTACTTGGAATTAGTAATCAAACAGGAAGATACCACATGGTATCCGTGGACGCGTTTTATAGCTTTTTAAGTGAATCAATATTTACTTTTATGTTCCCGTCCGAGTTTTTTATTGTCCATGGCCTCAGATACAGTATATGTAAACGAATAGTTTGCAAAACAAATGCGCGAAATATTTATTGAGTCACCTGATGTAAATCCAAATACAGACGAAGATTCTGGTAATGAAGGTGGAACGGGTGTTATTGACAATTTTACTGATGTGCAGAGGCAGAAATAGGATTGAATAATAACGAACGCATAACATTTGCCCCGAACAACATATTACCCCAAACGCAGAACAATACACCACTGTGCTTTGAAGACACCACAACGGTAAAAGTGATACCTAGATCAGGAATGGCAATGCAGACAACTATGTGGGAAAATGAATGTATAGAAACCGTCAAAAGACCTAGCGTAAACCAGAGTGGGTGAAGGCGATTTAGAACCTATCAACATAAATTTTATGTCGATATTTTTTAGTTATTTTTCGATAAACAGGCTAGCATCGGATATTTTGTTGATGAAACCGGACGATATGCCCGTTTTCAAAATCTACCTAATCTAAATGTTACTGCAGCTGAAATATGATGCTTTCTTGAAATTTTGATGGGTAGCGGATACAATCAACTTTCTTGTACAAAATGTACTGGAATGTTAAGCGCAATGAAAAGAACTACGTTTTTACAAATTCAGAGGTCTATCTATTTGTCAGATAACACCAGAGTAGATGCTAAAAGTAAAGCATGGAAAATACATACCTTAATGGACAGAATAAAAAGCAAGTGCATATAAAATTTTATTCCTGCTAAAGAGTAGATTTTTGACAAATCCATGATCAAGTACTTTAGCCATCGTGGATGTAAACAATTTATTGGTGGGAAGTCAATTCACTTTGGTTACAAGATGCGCCGTTCAAATACATCGAGTAAATATTTAGTAAATTTTGATTTATAGCATGCACAAAATCCTCGTGGAATAGAGGCCTACGACTCTACTTTCGGGAAATGTGCTTCGTCACTTGTTTTAGTGCTGGATGAGTTGCTACCCTTAAATTTCACGTGGATAATTTGTTCACAGGAGTGAATTTATTCAGTTATTTATTACGTTTAGCATATGGAGCTGTAGGTACTATTCTAAAAAATAGAATAATAAAACTGCCCCGCTAGATGACAAAAAATTATTAAAAAAAACAAAAGGAACAATTCAACACTTTATTGGAAAAAATTATGACATACTGTTTGTCAGATGGAAAGATACTGCTGTTATCATTATAGTCTCAACTAGTGATGAAGTTTCTCCCGCAGGATCAGTAAAAAGATTTTTGCAAGTTCAAAACAAAGCGTTATTGTTAATCTTCCAAACTGTATAGCTCAATACAACAAATATGGGCGGAACCGATTTGATAGATAAAAATGTTTCAAACTACAGAATTGGAATTAGAAGTAAAAAATGGTTTTGGTCTATTTTTACCTGATTATTAGATACTGTTATATAGAAAACACAATGAAAATGCACAAATTTAGTATTTCACAGACAACTTGCACAAATGTGCTTCTTTCGATGCGGAGAAACTACAATAGGACCATGGAGAACATCCTTACATCATATAGTTCTTATAGATATAAGATTTGATGAACAACATCATTTTGTGATTGCTTGCACCAGAAGTGGTGTGCTGGCAAAAGCTGTAAATCATTTGGTAGAACAATATGTTAAAAGTGCAATGTTAGTTTATGTGTACCCTGTATTGCTAACTACCAGACTAAATAAAACTATTTTTTTAATGATAATAATTTTCTACTATGTAAAATAAAAGTTTTCCAACTTTTATATTTTATTTTCTTTTTCCTGTTAAGGGCCACAGATACCGTATAATATCACGCTATGTCTTCTATATTCAGTTCTTTATTTTTATTATTCTTTTTTGCCTTCAACTTGTACTCTATAAATGCCAGAAATAAAATGTGTACTTGGATCCGAAGTTTTAAAACAAAAATCAATTCAGTCTACAATGGGTTAAAAAAGAAATTAGATATATCTGAAATCACTTTTAAAAACTTTAAAAAATATAAAATTTCAAAATACACTTGTCTTTGTAGCTTGCTTGTTCTTCAAAGTAAAAAAACAAATTGCGCTTTCTTAAGGCAGCTTTTATGCTACATAATAATCCATCCACAAAAATGGTTTATAATGTTTCGACACTGTAGAACCATCTACAAGTATTTTTTAAAATGGCATCATACATGTCTTTTATTTAGTATAATGTGTTTTTTTACTACTTTTACGCGCTATATGGCACGTGTACGTTGAGTATTTGTTGTTGGTACAAAATTCGAGATATCTTTAAAACACCTATTAAAACAGTTTCATCTTTTTAATAACGACAAACAACTAAGCATAAAAATGCTTACTAAATCTTTAGAAAAAAAACTATAGTTAATGTTTAAACAAAAATCTACTTTGTTCTTTGCATAACTGAGCTTGCTTTAGCTTATTATGAATAACTCGTTGAATTGTGCATCCTGGAATTAAATAGGTTCCATTTCGTATTTAAAAATTATTTGAATATATGGATATGCTACACTTTTATTATGTCAAGTTAGCTCAGTTAAGCAACCAACATTGCTAGTACATTATTTAATTCACAAGTTCACATGTTTATATTGCACTTTCTGGATTTTTATCTAGGCATGTGGTTAATAAGAATTTACTTAATTTTGCTAATTTAATTTTAATTAGCTAAAGCAGTTGTGTTATCTTTGAGAAACAGCAATATGTTCAAACTTATTTCTATTTTATTAGGAATTTTTGTGATTATTCTTCAGAAAACAAGTTTAGAGTACAGTGGTTGAATGACTTCACTAAATTTCTACCGCTACTTCGCGTTGTGACTTCTGCGATATTAATATAAATCCATTCGGGCGGTTACAAAATCATTATGATAAAAATGTGCTTTCTCTCTTTACGTGCCCGGTGGATGATGTTTCATTAATGGAAATGTTAATATTTTCAGTTCGGTTTGTCTCCAATATTCTTTACAATCTACGCTCAATTTCTTAGGTTTCTTGAACCAATGAATGCTTGGCCTCGACATAAAAAGTCTCGATTTGCCGTTACAGCACATTTTGTCTGACTATCGTTTTTGTATATAGGGTGGTCCGTGGTGTAGCTAGTATGCGCGTGACTACAACGCACACAGTTCCGGGCTCATACTCCGACACGATCCGCTTGATAAATGTTACGCAAGGTTTCTTGAACCAATGAATGCTTGGCCTCGACATAAAAAGTCTCGATTTGCCGTTACAGCACATTTTGTCTGACTATCGTTTTTGTATATAGGGTGGTCCGTGGTGTAGCTAGTATGCGCGTGACTACAACGCACACAGTTCCGGGCTCATACTCCGACACGATCCGCTTGATAAATGTTACGCAAACATTTTTCACAAAAATATGCCTCGTTTGTGGTAGAGGTAAAATGGAAGTCCCGTGTGTGGTGTTGTCACGCGCGCTAAAGATCCCTACTTCGCTTAGAACAACAAGGGTTTGGCAAAATTCAAGACTTTCCAGGTAATAAATAATTCGCCTCCTGACCAATATAGTACCTTAGGCTGTTAACATGCAAATTCCTTAACCATAAATTTGTTGTGTGCTGTTTATGTACGGTCACTAGCATGGCATTAACCAGATTCTACCGAACTAGGCCATCGTAAAATATGATATAATTACCTTATGTGTTCGTCTTTAATAACTCTTGTCTGTAAGTGTAGCCACACATCAACTGCTATAAATTTAATACTTTATTCTAATATGAGTAGTCAGTGACAATCAATAGCTCTTTATTTCTAAACTTCAGACGTGCCAAAATAGACTTTGTAAAACCACCATAGAAGATTTCTGAAACTGTTCGTATATTTCGTATAACATACAGAAATTGTTGTTTAGAAACCTTGATTGAGGTTAGAATCTGTGTTGATATGGTCTTACAGATGCCTAGTCAATTTCAGATTGGTCATCTTGTACCTATTCAGATATACTTTTACCATTTTGCATGATCCTTTCGCCTAAAAGCCGATGATAGCTAAACGAGGTTTGACCACCTTAAAAACTGTTTTTACAATCCACATATTGAGTGGAATCCTGGACACTCATAAAGTTGTTAATTGAAAGATTTTTTCATAAGTACGAAATGATCAGGTATAACGAAGAGATGCGGGATATGGTATGTGTATACGTACAGGAAAAAGAGGACGATGCGCTTATCGAAGATATTTGGAAATGTAGAAAAATCTCTACGACCGACTGAGAGAAACAAACTCCTTTCGTCCCAATTTAACTAGCTTAGGTTAGAGGTCAGATAGCGATCTAAATAAAATAGGAAAAACGATGTTACATGACGGCCCCGGCATGCCACATTTCAACTACTTCTAAAGCTTCCTTTTTGTAGACTATCCAATGGGTTTCAGTATATCGCATATTATCGTGATTGAGAATATCACGTTTGCGCATACTGTGTTTGGAGAATATTTTTGCATAAGGACTCCTTAAAAAAAAGGAACTTAATGGTTAATGTAGTTGTTTATGCCATCATTGATTGACGCTCCTTTAGACAATATATTTCGATTTTTTCGTAATTGCTTTGTGTGTTATGTGCACCCTGTGCATGTGTAAAATATAGCTTCAGAAACAATCCACTTTTATAAAAATGTAGTTTCAGATGCATTCGTCTGCCGAATTTAAAAACCTCCATTAAATTATAATGACGTCCTGCTCCCTCAAACTGTAATCGTCCAGGTATAGCATCGTTCACGATTTTAAACCCAACTAGCATTACTTTAAAAAAAGTGATTTTAAATTATTAAATTCAACTGAACAGAACAAAGAGGGACGCGCCCTGAATATTAATATTTTACAAAGAGTGAACGTTAATTAAGCGTGATATTTTAATTCTTGTGGTTTTTGAAATATAATTTAAAATAGGGTAGTTAGTTATAATCAATAGCAAACAAAAATGATTTTCTTAAAATAAATTGGTACGACTACTAACATGAATAGATAACGTACTAGTTATTAAATTAGGATAACCGCTCTTACAAATGAAAACTGCATAAATGCGCAAGCCGACGAAATAATAGATTTCATAAACATACGGTGCATTATTCATTAATAAATACGTCGTCGCATGCAATAAGATAATGTTAAATATGTGTGAAAGTGAAAATGAAAAGTTATAATTAAAATAACCACTGTCCGTCTTAAAACCGTATGTGTGAGAAACGCAGTAACCATTAAAATTCTAGACAATAAAGATGTATGAAATTTAAAGGGCACAAAATTACGATTGCAATATGGGAAAATAGAAAATACGCAAAGTGCAAATGATTTCAACAGCGTGTGAAACACCAAGCGTGTAGAACATTGAAAACGGACTATAATGCCAAATTATTGGGAGATGGAAGTAATAAAAATTAAGTTCAAATGGAACTAAAAAAGAGTTGACAAGAAACACAGCTCCAGCATATAGGTAATTTAATTACCTTAAAATAGTAGCAGGCGCGGCTATTTCTTGAACTACGTCTGCAATGGCAAGGTATATTTTAATCATGTGCTCGTGGATTTAAAAATCGTGGCAACCTAGAATAAAAGGGTTATTATATTGAGAGTTCACCTCCACGAATAAATATGGATTACGTTTTGTGTTTATGGAAATAAGGTATTAAAAAAAATGGAGCGGAAGAAAGTTGATTATATATAGTTGAAAGACTGGTGTTTCTGGACGTCCTTAATTTTTGTGATGGACAGGAAGTTAAACTCTGAGTTATATTAGAACAACATTTTTGTCCATGAGCATTCGCATGTTAAGAAAATGAGGGAAGGGTGAGGAACGGAGGTAAGAGAAACGAGAGTGGTAGGTAGGGGGAGGGGGAGAGAGTGTATGGAACTACATGTCTGAAACGTTTCGTCTTTGCTGTCTAACGTATTGAACAAACCCGCTCAACATCAAGGCTCATATGCTAACATACGGCGATATCTGATTTACCTTGATATAAAACCAAAATTTTACTTGAACTTTCTTTTATCATGGCATGGACCTAAAATATGCCTTTTTGTACTATTTACTACTTACTAATTTTGTAGTGCAATACTGCAAAGCTGACACTTGTAACTAGAACTAGGAATTATACATGGCATTATCGTCGTAATCAGACAATGGGATTTGCTAAATAACATTAAGTTGTTAATGGAAATATATTCCACCTGAATGTTGGACAAATGAGTGAATGTTACCCGCAATCGCGACCATGTAGTAAAATTTAACTTTACTGGAGTACGAAGTGCAGTAGAAGTCTGCAGAATTGAAACATCAAAATTCAAAACAAGGAAAAACATAAAAGCAAAAGAACAAAACCACAAAACTTTTAAGAGAATCATCTCCTAATATCAGAAAAATAGTGAAATACCGTTTCAAGATGTAAAACCTTCAGGAGGTTGGAACAAAATTGAATGCACTGGTTATGGAAAGGCTTACAACTCTACCAACGAAGAGAATAGTTGAACGGTTAACGCATATTATCCGCAAGATGTCTTTATGGAAGCGTTATGAAGAACGCTATTGATTCAAGCTGTATATAAAAAGAAGTCGTATTTCAAGTGTAACTGCAGCAAGCAGTTTATTAAGGGGCAAGTTATCAAATGCAGTTCAGAAAACTGCTCATTTTGCGTGATACAATTATTATTTCGGTAGGTGAAGTATTTTCTTCAGGTTAATATTCATATAATAGGTTGATAGGTTCTATTGACGCGGAACATATGGAAGGGTTGGGTGGTAGGTATGTCTCTGCCTCTCTCTCACTTTTTATATATATATTTTTTATTGTAGAAATCATGTGGAAATACGCAAAATTGCTTTTATCATATTGTTTTCACCTCTTCATGTCAGGCGTTGATCTAAATTTATTAAAAATAAAACTATTTACGATTTGCCACGCATCTGCGGTTAAAAATTTTCTTAGGATACTAATAAGCTTGTACTTATACATTTCTATCTTCTTTAACTGTAAAGAAGCAATAAATTTGCACATAATGAAGATACTTTTTAGAAGTTGCACTACAACACCTGAATTATAAACAGGTTTTTATTCTCGAACGCATATCTTTGATTTATAACTTAGAAATTCTAACAAGTTTACTTTAATACAAGAATACAATATCTACCGATGATGTGTTAAACAGAACTCCAGGATTTTATTTGATAGAAGAATTAAAATACCGTACCTCCAACTAAATACAAAAACAAAATATTTACGATTAATGTTTAAATTTCAAATTTAAAACGTTTTATATTATAAAAAGATAAGGTTGTTTGCCTTGATTATTTTACAATATAGAAATTTTAAAATAGTGACTTTTTGATGAAGCCCTTGTATGAATGTATACAGCTATGAGTCATAGACTATATAACAGTCGCCCACTACACGTAAATAGTAAAGTACGTAATTCGCAAATTATGCAAAAAGAAAACTTTTAACACACTGTATAAAAATCACAGTTAATTTTAATTAATGCAGGGAAGCTCATCCTCAATAATACAACCATATTCAGTAAGATAAATAACTCTGTACCTAAGAAAGCTTTCATAAATTCTAAATAAATATGCATTAAAAACATCGAAAGTTAGAAAATCATGATACCAATTCTGTTAAAATTAAACACGCAATAGTGCAAAGAAATAACAAAGCCTTCTCGTAATAAACGCACCTTTCAAAACCAATACGTTTCCAAAACGTAGGATGTAAATAAACGCATTTCAATGTACGTCATTAAAGAAATTTCAACTACGTAATTTTTAACATGAAGTAAATTGAAAACCCAAAACACTATCTTGACAGAAATAATGCCATAAGTTTGTCTACGTGAGAAGTCGATTAAAAATTTCCTGCAACAACACAGAACAGACGGATTATAGAAATCCACTATATAGAACTTGAATACTACGTCACTGACAGCATTGTTTCGGCAGGTTATTACCAAATTCATAGCTGAGAAAGCCTATAGTATTAACAATATCCTATAGCATGCCTTAAACTTTCACCGAAGGACGCTGATAACCAATAGTGTCAGATGGAACCGTTGCTTTATATGTCACTCAAATTTGATAAACAAGCAGTCTTCCTTCAACCTGAACACGCTTCACATCAGTTCAAATTAAAAATTTACGTAAAAGTGAACATGGAAAAATTGAAAAATTATATTTCGTGGAAGTAGTAATTGAAAAATTTTAAAACTAAAATAATAGTGAAAAATATACGAGAGAAGTTTTGCCGTTAACTGGATAACGTAAGTAAAAGCTTATTAATTAAACATAATTTTAATATTCATAATTTAGGGCTCTAGGTATAACTCTAAGAAAAAGCTAAGTAGAAGTCAAAGTGAAACTCTAGATTGATACATAAATCTAAATTTGCAAATAAATCCGAATTTAATTCGATCTAAAACTGCATAAAATATTGGTTTGCATCTACGATTCGGAGCACAAAACGGAGTATTGTTCTAAGCATTAAATGGGTATTTGGCCAAGCAGTACTATAAAATCAACCAGTGAACACAACTGAAAGTAATCCAGGGGTACTGGTCAACAGCACGCAGTAGTAGATCCAAGAATAGGAAGAACAAAAAGACACGCAAGGAAAACTACAGGTCAGAACATTTTTGAATAGCATAAGGCATTATTTTCTTTTTTCATTGAACATTAACTATTTTATTATACCAGAATATTTATGTAAAGAGTCATCAAAAATCTTTTTATATGTGAAAATTTACGTAAAAAAGGAAAGTCATTGAACGTTCAAGGGTGTTTCCAATAGTACACAGTGTCATTTTTGCTGGCTTTAAACTAACTAGAGGGAGCTATAATTTTGGGGATAAACAAATTGATATTATTATTATTTCAATTCAGGGGTTTAATTTGTCGAATAGTGAATCATATTAAGCTGTATGGTGTATATATTTTTTCTTTGTCATGAAGATCTTGGTCAATTTTGTTTGTTTTATTCAAGTAGGAAAGTATTAGATAAAAAGGGGGGTAAATTCTTTGTTATCGTAACATTGTGCACTCTGTGCGGATTAGACTGAGCTAGTCGAGGCATATTTAAATTTTAGGTCGTTTAAAGACACAGAGGGGTGGCGGCCAGTAGGAAACGGAATGTTAATTACATCGGCGTATATATATATATATATATATATATATATATATATAGAGGGTGAGAGGGAGGGCAAGGGGAATAATGGGAGAGGGTGATTGTGAGTAATGGGGGGGGGGGGGCTATTGTGGGCTCTTATTCTATATGTGCCTCGTCGGTTGAACTTATTACAATAAAGACCTTAACTTTTGGAAAGTACTATACTTGACGAAATAAAAATTACAACAAGCAAAATAAGCAGTTGTATACAACGTTTGATAATTTGTCCCTTAATGGAATTGTTATAGTTACATCTGAAGTACGAATTGGAAAGCCTTCTTATATAGAGATGGCGTCAGTATCGTTTCTTATAATGCTTCCATGAAGAAGATATCCCGAAACTAGGTTTCACTATTTTTTCTCATATTTGGAGGTGATTCTCTTAAAAGTTTTTGATTTTGCGCTTTTTGTCGTTCAGTTTTCCTTTGATTTTCCTTATTCTGCATTTAGATTTTAAATTCTACAAACTTCTACTGCACAACGTGTTCCAATAAAGTTAGAATTTGACTACAAGATCGCAGTTATGGGTAGCATTCACTTATATTACATAGAAGTTATTCTATTTAAGAAAATAATTTTTATCATTTAAAGGTTCCACAACAAATAACTGTAATAATTTTAAAATTGGCCTGGCGTTTAAAGATGGTTTTGGAGAAAGTTGTGCAACTCTTATCACATTGCTTAATAGCATGATCTGCACAACTTCCTTGGCTTGAATTCTGATTTGGCCCAGGTAAGTTTGGGCAAAGTGGGTAGGTACTGAATAAAAATCAGGTAAAGATTTTGGTTAACTATAATTTACTATTAAGTAGGAGTTTGTTTCGACTTAATATAAAATTATGTTTTAGCCTGTGCAATTGTTGCATTTTTTTAGCTTTGACCAGCTGTCTGTTTTTCCCTCTACTTTTCATTGGTCGTTATCTAACTTCAGGAGTTTTAACTGTAAATTTAATATTCTAGGATACAATTTTATAAATGTTAGTAGATGTCTATTAGATATAATGTAGGCACATTAAAGCGTACTATACGTAGTGGTTTTGTACTGTTTAAACGTTATACCTTGTGGGAATAGTCTGGAAATTAATTTATTTCAGGAAAGTGAGGTGTTTGAATGCTCGTTGGAGCAACAACTTTCAGTAGTTACGCATAGCAATTGAGCTCCAAGTCATTTTATTCATTCCAGTAACTTATTATAAAGTCTTGTTGAATAAATAAGAGTATGTATGGTAAATCGTGTTCATCACCATAACTTCGCTCATCAAAGCCATTCGAAATTTATTGTTGACAGCTTGTTTTAAACGAATGCAGTTTTCATGCAATATTGCTGTTAACCAAACCAAGTTCATCTCGTTGTATCAAGCATTATATGTAAAGAGATGAAGGTTGTCCACGAATCTGCTGTATAGAATCGCGCGCTCGCGGGTTGATATATTATCCAGAGTGGGGGCCATTTGCATACCGGTAGGTGACAACTCGCAATAGGCGTGGTTTTCTCGTCCAATCCTCATGTATCCTTATGACAACGTAATGTAGGAGAATGAACCTGCATGGTTCCTAACCAGGTTCCTGAAGAACACAGTGGCGTACACCACCCACCAACATACATATACTCTGAAATATACGCGATGCGAATCTCAAGAGTGTATCATAAAAGTTTCTCCTGTCTGTATACATCACTTGTGTGTTCTCGTTCTCAGTTTCCCTTTCTAGGTCTCGGTCAAAACGTCGGGTGTTTTGACCTTTGATGATGTTCATCTCTACTTATTTGTACGACGCAGGAATTCAGGAATAGCAGACATCGGTGCGCCGTGTTACGTCATGTATTATGGTCATCTAATGCTCATATAAAGTACTGAACAGACAAAACATTCATTAAATTTACTTATTTTAAACTTATGAAAATGCAACGAATGGTTTGGGTTTCATTTCGAATTGTTTATGCAAATTTCAAATAATAGGTAATACAAAACGAATGGAAATATGAAAGCTTTAGCTTTTTCAGGATGATACTATGTTATAATATTAATAAAACTTCTAACCCGATTTCCTTATTCCTTAGAATGGTTTACAATAGATGCTTATCATATTAGCTACCTTAAGAGAAGGGAAGGAATTTACTGATTGAGGGCTTATTCTTCAGTTTTACACAAAATGCAGCACACAGAATTTAGAAAAGCACGCTTTCGCTTTAAATACGTAGGGTGCTTACAGGGTGCTCTCCTTAACGATTACCTTGAAATAAATTTTTTTCGAAGATTTCGTGTTTGAGTAAATGTTAAATGCTGCTGTACCACGTGGTAGAAATAGGTATATACGTTTTCGAAAGTACTATAGAGTAGGATGGGGTCGAAGTGCGTACTTAATATTTTATTTACTGTATTTCATGTAGGGTTATTATTTAAGCACACATCTAGTATGTACAGAATGAGAGATTATAGTATTAAAAGTAGCTTTTAAATTTACTAAAATCGCGTGAATATTTTTATAGAAACTAAAAATTGTATTAGGAATATAACCGTACTTTTCTCCTACTACCGGGGTATATATGCGCATCTGCGGGTATAAGTTCCCTGTAATTCAAGTCATATTAAAGTCAACTCTAACACCTTCATATCAAATAAAAATTAATTTTTTCCCTTTATTAGTTTAAACATACGTGTTTATTGGGAATAAATTATCTGAAGCTGTAGAAAAATCATCAAATATAAGGTACCACAAAATGGGGTAACTTCGACAGTTATATTTTTAACATAAAATTTTACTTTTTTTATTGATTGTTTCAGGTTATTGATTGATTTGTTGATTCTTTTTTACATTCTACACTATTATTGTTGATTACACAAATAATAATAATAACAATAACAATATTTGTCATTACTATGGTTATTAATATTATTTTGTTCTTGTTATTCTTTACCCTAGCTTTCTTTTTGTTTCAGATTAGTTTTTTATAAAGACAATGCCTCGTAAGTACGTGAAAAAGTTGGGAGGGAGACCTTATCTCAACTATAACATGCAAAACATAAACAAAGTCATCGATGCTGTAAAACTTGGCATGTCGAAGCTAGAAGCGTGAAGAAAGTTTAAAGTTCCCAGAACCACCTTGATCGATAAAATTCATGGACATCATCCTTTAAAACCGGGATGTCCGTGTGTGTTAACTAGTGATGAAGAACATTTAATAGCAAAAATACTTAGTACAGTAAACGATCGAGGCTTTCCAATGATACACCAAAATATTCGTCAAGTGATAGCAAAATTCGTTGCCAAGCAGGGCAGGACCATTAAGGAATGGAAGAACCATCAACCCGGTATACAAGCCTTTGCTTCAAGGAACAATCTCACTAGCCGCTTGGCTACCAACGTAAAACGTCAACGAGTTACTGTAGGTAAACCGGAGCTAACAGAATTTTTTAACAACATTAGAAAATGTTTTGCCCGATCATATCTATAACTACGATGAGACTAACATAACTGATGACCCTGGTGCAAAAAAAGTGTTGGTTCCCAGAGGAGCTAAAAGAGTGGAGCGTGTTCAGGAACACTCTAGAACATCTGTGAGAGTGATGGTATACAGAACAACTACGATCGACTTGTTGCCTCCCATGGTGGTTTACAAGGCACAGCACTTGTACGAAAATTGGACGTCTGGTATAGTCCTGTGGGTACAGTGTATGATGTTACGCTAAGTGGTTGGTTTGCTATGACTTGATTTGAGACGTGGTATTTTCAAATTTTGATGCCCCACATAAACACTAATAGCACCCCAAAGCAAAAAAAAGTTGTAATTGGAGATAACCTCGCCCCACATTTTTCTCCCCGTGTTATTGAAGTAACATTAGCAAATAATATTTATATCACTCCATTACCAGCTAATTCAATTCGCTTAATGCGGCCCCTCGATGTGAGTTTCTTTGCTCCTATGAAACGGAAATGGCGAGACATCTTAGATTCATGGAGGAAGAAAAGTCGCCGAAAGGGGAGCATTCCCAAAGAGCAATTTCCAAATTTGCTAAATGGATTATGGTGTCACCTAAAAGGAAATGCTGCTAAAAATCTACAATCTGGTTTTCAGACAACAGGCCTAAGCCCCTTTAGTCCTGAAACGGTGTTAGTAAAAATTCTTAGCGAAACAACTAATTCCGAAAGGGACCTAGATTCAGGTTTACTCGAGTTTTTAAAGAAGTCAAGAGGATATAGCGCAAAATCTATAATGCTTTCTAAGAGAGAGAAAAAATCACAACCAGACCAGGCCAACCAATGCGAGTAACGTCATCTGAAACGAGCACTCCATCCTCCTTACAAAAAGCAGCGCAGAAAAAAATTGATGATTCGGTGATTTCTCATAGTGGAAAGACCAAGAAAAAAGAAAGAAGAAAGGTGAACAGCCGCTCTAAACCTAATAGTGATAAGCGTGAACCTAAAATTAAAATAAAAGTTGATGAGCCTGGACCATCGACTGTTCGTGGAACAAGAAACAGAATTACAGACACTAATGACGACTCCTTCTACTCTGTATGCACTTGTTCTTATGCAAATTATACTGACGGCGAAGACTGGATTTGTTGTGTTTCTTGTTTGCAGTGGGTGTGTGGGGTTTGCAACCTTGGCTTGAATAACCCTCAGTACGAATGCCCTACTTGCAGTTCTTGTTCCATTTGTCTGATACAATTCTCCGAGTACACAAATCAGAATGCCTGGATCAAGTGCGTGACTTGTGAAAAATGGGTGTGTGAACATAGCAATGGAGGTTCCAAGCAAGTGAGCTACGAATGCACTACATGCTTTGACGACTAATAAAATACCTACATTTTTTATGTTATATTTTGTATATACTTACCTATCCAAGTAGATTATTTGTATAGATTGCTTCTAGGGTTTATAGTTATCATAGAAGTATGATATTTAGTTTTGTTAGGTACCCATTTTTATACTGTTTTTTATGACTTTATAATAAATAAGTTTATGCAAATATGATTTTTGTTGACACATTTGCTTTATTTAGGCTGCAGACTGTTTATTAATATCTATCATTTGTTAATTATAATAATTTATACAATATTTTCATATCGAAGTTGCCCTAAAGCGACTTAACTGATCTTGTGTCGAAGTTACCCCTTGGCTGGGGTAACTTCAACACCAAAATAGAACTTTAAAAAAAGAGGGAAGGGTGTGGAGGAAAATACGTTTTTGGTAATAAAGAGTCAAAACTTCAATTGTTATGATAGCATATCAGCGACGGTTCTTTCTAAAGTGGTTAGTGTCCTGTGGAGAAGGTAAAATATGTTCAAAACATGTCGAAGTTCCCCAATTTTACTGTACATTAGGAACTAATAACTAAAAGCCAACAAAAATTATGAACAGTGGTCACACTTAATGCCCCTCTTCTTTCAAATGGGGATACAGTAACGGATCGTGGCATCTTGGAACCTGGTACTGCATTTCAGAGGTCCCAAGTAGCATATTTTTGGGGAGAGGGTGTTGTCAGCTTTCTAAGAATGAAGATAAATTATAAAACGTAATCTATTAAAAGTATTTTTATAAATTATCTGAAAACAAGGAAAGACCGAAAATCATAAAAGAAAACAAAACTAAATTGTATTGAATAATGAGTAAGGTTTAGGGGGGCCCGATCTCAATAAATCCGTCCCTGCGAAGAGCAGTCCTCGTCCCACCATTCCTCAATAGCTGTATGGCACCCATCGTCATTTAGGGTTCCTAAAACAATCTCTAAGCAGCCAGGTCACATTACGTTATCGTTTGATTCTTTCAAAGTTCTTTAGTTTCTTTTTACTTTTCAAATGACGATTTCTGAACTTTTTTAATCTTGCTCTTCATATTGTTAATAGTACTAGCAGAACTTTTTCCTTTTTCGTCATATTGATCTATCTTAAATATTTCTCTTCCTTTGATCTTTCTTTTCATCCGTTTTCCTTCCAATTCATCTTTTATCAACGTACTAGTCAAAATTGCAGATTTTTTATCTTCATTTTTTCTTAGAGATATTAGTTTTTTGTGCAGCAGCAAAATTTGGGCAGGCGAAATAAGTGCGGATGACACCGTTTTTAGTGAAAATGATTCTGTGATAGCTGATGGTGTAGCATCAGTAGGTGAAACACCCTACAGAATTACTTCGTTTGATGTGGAAAGCGTTGCAATATCTTGACATGCTTCAGAATCCAAAATTTTCTGTGCGGTACTGATACGGTGGAAAGTTAGGTTTCTTCTGTAAAAACTGAGAGACAGGAGAAATTTCACATACTTTGAAACTATTTACAGCTTCACCAACAGTCACCGTTCATTATTAGTCTTCTGAAACCAACAAAGCTACTTGATACTGGGTAATTGTCTATCCAGGCTTATTTAATAACCAATGCTCGCAAACCTGAGAATAGAAGTAGAAGCCTTTTAGTGGTTTAAAAAAACATCGGCCATTGCTGGTAAAGGTGTATGCGATATGTGGTTGTCTAAGATTAGTAACGCTAGATCTTTTCTGAAGATTTAAACTGTCTTTGAAGATGAGTCACCTGGAAAAATCAGTGTTACTATAACCCGAGTCTGACGTAAAAGGTATCGATCCTGGAGGTGTTCCATCGATAAGTTCGGCCTTCCATCGATAATTTTGGAAAAATAACCGTAGGAAGCACATACCAGGCAGCAGCGGACATGGAATAAACTAAAGTAATACCTCTTTTAATAGAAGAAATCTTTCCAGCTAGTTTATGACCTTTAATAGACACTACCTTGCGAGTTTTATTTGAAGCAGTCGAGAACCCACTTTAATTCATATTAAATATCCGTACGTTGCGATTAGTGTCTACGATTGCAGAAGTACATATCCACCTCTACTTTATTAAAACCCATTGCTCTGACTACACCAGTAGTAGAAGGCTTGTGTCTTTTAAAAAAAGAGTGTGCCCAATCTTTCCCGATCATTTGTTGTTCTTTTGAGAAATGACTTGCAATGCTATTTAATGCAGTATATTGAAAACCAAATTTTCTTAAGCTCTTGAACGTCAAGGTATAAGACAGTACTTTCAAGTATATTGCATGCACAGCTAATTCCTGATTTTAATCACCAGGGAACACGGGCTTAAATCGACTCAATAAAACTTCAACCGTTTTCTTGGCGCTCCATCGGCAAATTTGAGTTCGCTAGCAACTAGACCTTACGCTAGCCCATTTTGCAGCAATGGTTTGGCTCTTTCAAATATCTCAGTTCTAATCCCAGTCCAGGCTGCTCCGTGGATTAGTTGGTGTGCGTGTGACTACTAAGCCTAATGTCCCGTGTTCGAATTCTGACACGGTTCGTTCGACAAGTGATAGACGATGATTTATTCACAAAAATACGCTCTGGTTTGGATGAAAGGTAAAATGTAGGTCCCGTGTGTGTGTTGCCACACACGTTAAAGATCTCTACTTTGCTTGGAACAACAAGGGTAAAAACTCCCCTGCTGGCCAATGCAGTACCTTTGGTTGGAGCACTGGAAAACCAAATGTAGTGTGATACAAGTTTGTTCGGTTTTTCGTCTATAGTTTCTGTAATAAAAATAAATTTAGCCAAGAACGAATCGAGCTCGCAATATTAGTGTTCCGTACCAATACTACAGTGAGCAATCAATAAACCAAACTAAGCTACTTTTATTTTTTATGTATATTTAAATCTTATCCAAATTTGATTGTGATAACTGAAAAATGAGTATATTGTCTTACATTGTACTGGTGCATTAGTAAATACGTTGTCTAGTACTGTGTGTAAAAAAATTTCCTAGAAACTATTACACTGTCAAAAAAACCTGCAGCTTTTCGATAATCTAAGACTCAATAGCCACTATCCCTATTAAAATCAAAATTTTAGCTTTGGAAATGTAGGAGAACAGGGGAGGGGGGGCGGTAATTTTTGGCACATTTTGAGCTATATCATGAAGACTACTGGACCGAAAATTACAAAAAAATATTTTTAGAAGCCTTTTAGAATCCTCTTTCAAATGGTACCTCACACGATATATTTATTAAAACTTTTTTTTGACCGAATTAACGCCCGCCATTTTAATCTAAAAATATTTTTTTTCTATTTTCTGACTGTCGATATATGTGCGCGCCATAAAGGCTTAGCTTTGTGCCAAATTTCAAATTTCTACGTTGTATAGTTTTTGAGAAAAACCTCTGTGACAGACGGACCGGACGGACACGAGAGTGATCTCATAAAGGTTCCGTGCGGAAACCTAAAAATTGAACTGATATACACCGAACACATTTTTTATATATTTTTTTATTGTATTAAGTATGGATTTTTTACAAAATGGTGTAGGTTAGCTTAAGTAGCGGTATCAGTTGAGCCGTTAAAGTATTATAGCTCTACTAACTTTATTATATACTTTGAACGCCTCTGTAATAAGAAGATTGTTATGCAGAAAATAAACAGTGCATAAAAATAAATGTAATTACGTTAAATATAATTATATCCAAAATATAGTAAACGTCGAGGAAAAAAGGACCGAAAGCACCGAAATTGAGAATAGTATGGGAGTAAATTAATACAAAAAACGACAAATTTCGTGTTAAGAAAGAGAAATGTGTGGGATCTTTAATAGTACTCTGCGTAGAAGGTTCCCAAAAATTTGTATCTGCCAGACATCGCGTAAAAGTCAAAATATGTAGGTGTAAACAAATTATTGGATAGAACGATTAGATAATATTATTCAGAAGTACACACATTCCATGTGTTAATTATTTAGAGGGACTACCGAAAATGTATCAGTTCGAATAAAGAAAATTTGTATATAGTATATTTTGCTGTGCTTGCGTGTTTCATTCTTTTAGCCTACTCAATCTCAGGTTGTGATTGGAGTATTTTTCGACTGCTGTCGATCGATTTAGTCTATAATAGACACTATTTTTGTGGTGCTCGTGTGTTTACACGCAAAATTCATCTTATTAAAATCATTTTTCCCGCCCAATCCCCAACTGTGTTCGGATGTTTTCGACATCCTTCGGTTTCTTCTAAAATGTATAAAACAATGTATTGCTGTGCTTGCGCTCTGGTAGATTTATCCCACACTTTCGTTTCCAACGTAATCTACAATTTTGTTCGCACGTTTTCGACATCTTTCAGTTCTATACAGAATAGATAGCATCTTTTCTATGTAAGCTAGTAAACTATGGTAATGAAAACAGGCAAATGTTTAGTATTGGAGAATTAAAGATTGTTTAATGTATTAAATAAAAACGTCTAACTCGAATAAACGTAGATTAAATTACACAATTAAAAATTATAAGTTTTTTGTCGAAATATTTAACTAGGTAAAAATAACCTAATGCTAAACATATATCTAGCGAACAGATAGGGAATCATACAATGGTTTTTTATTGGTTGTCGGGGTGCTCGATTATAGACTACATTTTGATCTAGTTAGTTAAGGAACATGGTTTAGAATACGAGAAGCAATAATATATAACTATACGGGTGGACAGCTGTTGTACGGTAGAAAATGTGTCTTGCCCATTAAAATAACTTTCGTTGAAAGATGATAAATTGTATGTCCGAAGTGCGACTATATATTCGGTATAACTTGTATGATTATAGTTTAGGAAGATGGGAAATATTGGTGTCGCATGGCGTGCCAATTGGCATACCGAAATGGAACCTTTATTGCGCATTTGTCGAGAGCATGCATCAGGTCATGCCGGGGTGTGTGCCGGGACTGAGGTGGGCTGCATTCCAGACGGTCGCCGACTTTGTTTGGGGATGCTATTGACAACTATCGATTGATTCTAAAAAGTACGCGTGCCGTAGCTTTGACATATGCGCTTGCGCTGTTACAGATATATCTATCATTTTAGTTTCTCCACCTAGTACCTAACTTTGTTCGAATGTATTCGGTACTCAATCACCTATATTGGAAACACTAACTATACCAAAGAAAAAATTATTAGAGAGCAATGACATGCCCAATCCAATTACAAATCTTTTCTGCGATAATAAATTGCTAGCTAAAATGAGCGACATTTTAGATTGCACCGACAAATTAAAAAACTATTTTAATTTTTTTTTAAGAAGAGATACGTGGCTTTTTAAATAGCTACTTGCGTAGTCAGTTCTCGAAATTTGTTTCTACTAGGAATGAAGTAAGAGTTAAAGTTCCATTCCTACTACAAAGCAAAAACAAAGAGGTACCAGAAGTAAAATATATCATTGGGAAGGAAGGTATGGACCAAGTATTAAAAAAACGTATACAAACTCTATATGTTTTTCCAACAATGTGGAACTGGCAGACGTTATGTTGGAGATTTTGTTGGAGGAGATGTCGGATATAGTGAATCATCTCGAAGAAAAAGATTTCCATCTCCTGGATCTAGACGTAATCCAAGATTTTAGTGGAATATTTAAAAAAAAGCGGAAATGATTAAATATTTAAAAAATAATTTTAATTTTATCAACCAAGAAAAATACACAGAGCTCAGTAATGTAATTTTGAATAACGTCACTTGACCACAAAATCCTCAGGTCGTACGTCCACCTAACCGCATGGCTACCTGATCACATGATAACCGCATGCCCACTTCTCCATATGGCGACCTGACCACATAATGACCGCATGGCTACCTTTCTACATGGCCATCTATCCACATGACCACCTGACCATATGATCACCTGATCACATGATCACCTGACCACATGGGATGAAACTTCTGACAAGGAATACGTTACTTGGGAAAATTTCAAATCCCAAGTTAAGATAAATAACAAATTTATCGGAAATTATAAGGAAGTAAACCAACCCGACTAGCAAACTTTTGCCGTACGCCGTAAAAGAAATAGAACCTGTGTCAGCTATTTATGTACAATCAATTAAGAAAAGAAAATCAAAATCTGAAGAAGCAGATCTAAAAAGTACAAAACATAGGCCATCGCATTAAAAGAGCAGTACAAGCATATAGTAGAAGAAGAATGTCAGATGGACGAATTAAAAGGAAGAGTAATGAATCAATTAAAAATCTATCGGAAAAATTTGAACATAACTGGTATTTTCAGTTAATAACCGATGAAAGTGTATGGGTGGAAATCAATTTCAAAAAGAGAATTCATATAATATGGAAATTGTGAAAATCGAAATGTTATTGTTCTGAATGAGTACGAATGCCTGAAGCTATTAAACATGCAAGAATTAATATGTTATAAAATGGAAGAATTGAAGTGTTGAGCTTCCCAGAAGGAAATACAACAGAACGAGAATAGTTTCAAATGTTATTAGAAGACGAGGCTCGTGCGAACAATTTTTTGTTCAATAATTACAACGGTGCAAATTACTTGGCAGTGTTGAAAATGATTAAATGCCATCCCATCCAGTACTTAAAAGATTCGAGTGTGGGACGATCGCTTACTCAAATGTTTAGAGATCTGGGTATTCCCGATTCACCCGATTGCGGTTATCACAATGGTTGCTAGTATTAAACTTGTATATATTTAATAAATTTACATAATCAATTGATAAAGTTTCTTATATTTATTTGTAACGTCACCAATAAAAACACCATAATACGATTCATAAAATTTTTAAATTTTGCTGTTTTTATTCATAGGTTTAAGGTGGTAGTCCTCTTTAAGGTTGATACTAACAGGATAGGTTTGCAAATTGTACCAAAGTGCCGTGAGAGAAATACAATAGTTGGATCATAATGGTTGTTATAGTGTAATGTGGAAGTTATGTGTATTTAAACGGTAACCTTAAAAGGTAATTGAATCAGGGGTAGTTAAAGGTATAGCAAGGCAATGTGTAGGATGATTGAGGTAGGAGGATAAGTTAGGTAGGAGGATGATTGTGGTGGACGACGATTGAGGTAGGAAAAAGGCGAGGTGAAGGATGATTGAAGTAAGATGAATGAGGTAGGACAATGATTGAAGGGTAAATCGAATAAGGTATGAGGAAGGTGAAGTGGAGGATGATTGAGGTACAATGAATGAGGTAGGAGAATGATTGAGGAGGACAAATAAGGCAGGCGGAAGGTTGAGGTGGATGATGATTGAGGTTGGAGGAAGATTCAGGTGCGGAGGACAAGAGAAGGTTCTAACAAGTTTATTTTCCAGCAGTTTTTTGATGAATATTTGTACTATTATTTTGATAGAAGGTTAGTTCAAGCCATATATGTCTGCAAATTTCTAAGTAATAATTAATTTTACGATTCTGTCAACCTTTTATATTTATTACGTGTTGTACTAATTTAACTTTATGCTTCAAAACTAGGAGCATCGTTTCAAGTTGCGCGCTGACAAAAAATTGTAAGACCTTTCTCCTCCACAAATAGCATGATCGTTATAACGGTCGCATGCGCAACCAGTTGTCAGGTTACTAATACGTGCACTTTCACCTTGGTTGTTGCGCGGGTAAGTCGAGTTCTGATAAGAACGATGGCCCTGAACAATTATGCTCGGTGCTGTATGAGAAAGAAAGATAGTTAATGGTAGTGAAGACACCGTGTAATACATTCCTGGCGACGCTTTTCCATCTGATAGATGTATAAAGCACGAAGTTAAAAAGAAACCTAAAGCATCAGAAACACATGCAACTATGTTGCGTGGTTACATATAGAAATTTATTAAATTTAACATGAATATTGAAGTTAGGTGGTCTGAGAAATAACAATCTATTTCATTATGATATAGGAAAACTTCAAGTTTCATATAAAGTTCAGGAAATGGTTTAAGTGCATCGCAGATATTTTCAGAAGTGTTTAACATCTGGTATGTTGTTTGTTCTGTAGAGACGTTTAAGTCTTGACAACATCTGGGTTACAAACAAGTAAGCGTTTTTCTAAGTTTTGTTCGAGTTGTAAATTTCCAAGTCACGCCACGCTGTTTGACCTTATAGTACCCTTGTGATTTCAAAAAGAACTTTAAAAAGCCTCCATTTTTATTTTTGATAAGTGCAGTTAAAAAATTTCTAGAGGGCAGTATGCAAAAAGGGTCTAGCTCTTAGAAGTAAAATTTAAACTATCATTCTAGAAAAATTAATAATGATTCAGGTTCAGGAAAATAAATTATTTCATTTTAGAAAGTATTGGTTAGTAATAATACCTCACTGACATTAAAAATTCAGTGTTCGCTGTTCAGATTAGATATACTTTATTGAAACTGAAAGAGGAAGTTAAATTAAATTAATGCTTGTATGTGAAGTCTATCGTAGTACTACTCAAGACTAATTAAAATCTTGTTAGTATATCATTAGCCAGTTTAATTATCAGGAAGAAAAATAATTGCAAAAATTTTTAAGATGTAGGAAACAATACTACTAAATTAAATTTATAATGACGTGCTCTTGTTGAGAAATTAATTGTAAATAAATGTCTTTGTTAATTGGTAACTAAGAGAATAGAAAAAAATTTTGGTCGCGCCTATGATTATTATGTGGAATGAGATAAAATTTGGTTCTTAATACCTATATAATTTTATGATGATAATGAACAGAACGCACAACCCGTGCTAGTATTGTTTTCGTTTAATTACAGGTGGCGGTGTCGTTATATTCACTTTATTTTTGGTCGTAGTTCAACCCCGACCCCAGCTCATGATCAACCCAGAGCAATTTACTCTACTAGCCGCTTTGCCTAAAGAGGTTTCCTTACTCATAAGCTGTTTTCTATCTAAACTTATCTCGGGCTTTTTATCTCAACAGGAAATCCTCGTTTAATTACCCTTGCGCCTGATAGCTGGCAAGGTAGGTGTATAATACAACCCTAACCCCAAGTGATAGTTACAAGTTGAAGGAAAGTCCGACGTAGAGGACAAAGGAGAGTTAAGGATGAATGAGAAAGAGGACGGAGGATGGTTGGTGATGAGTGAGCTGGAGGACGGAGGAGGGTTGCGGATGAGTTAGGGAACGGATAAGGGTTGAGGACAAGCGAAAAGGACAGAGGATGGTTGAGCATGTGTAAGGAGGACGACGAAGGAGGGTTGAGAATTAGCTAGTAGAAGACAAAAGTGGCGGGGAACGGAGAAGGGTTGTGGATGAGCGAGGAGGGCGAAAAAGTAAAAGAACGAAGGAGGGTTGAAGACGAGTGAGAAGTAGGAGGACGGTCGAGAAGGACGGAAAAGGAGGAGGAAACCGAAGATGGTAAAATGATTGCGGTGGCACCAGTACCGATGTATTCCCCCTACATCCGTTTTATTAATAAAACTTAAGATATTTTACAGGTCAAAAGAATGTTTAGGAAAAATAAAACTATAACAAGGAAATTGGGTGAAAAATTAAAAAAATACTATATTGGGGTTGATTATCCTATAAGCAATTGCGAAATGGGAAATGGGAAATATACATTAATATCCACAGCCAACGCATGCAAAAAGTTAATTTTCTATTGTTATATTAGTAATACAGAAGGCATTATGATCACTAAAATTAATGATAAAAATCGATCACATTCTTTAAAACACCACATACAACTCGGTATTCCACGATATTACTGTAACCTGTAAAATGCGGATATTCCAGATTTGAAATAAAGGATACTCCATTTAAAAAAATATATAAATTTGATCTGGCATCGTGCTGGGGAATGGTCTATATATTTCTAATTAATTATAAAATAGTAAGTTTAAGATCGTCTACAAATTTTCATCTATAAAATCAAATATACCAAATTTTGCCACAAAAGTTGATAATTCTGCGTGTGTGCATGTATATTAGGTAGTTTTTTTGTGTAAAAAAAACTACCTAAAATGTTTATATACTTAATACTTGGCTTATAGTCGTAATTTTGAACGTTGCTTTCTGTCTATATCTGATATAAGTAAAAAAACTTGACAATGTCAGATATGAATGACAAAAATGCGAAACGTAATTGAAAGATAGGTTTATGTATAGTTCTGTACACGATTTTGATTTGTAAATTTCCCAATTATAGTCATCGGTCTCGGTGGCGTAATTGGTAAACGCACAGTCCCGACAAGACTGAAATGCAAGTTCAAATCCTGTCCAAGACCTTATATTTTCCTTCTTTCAGTTACTAGCTCGATTTGAAATGATCATTTAAGCTTTACACAAACGTCTAAGTTATTATTTCATCTTATTAATTATATATATATATATATATATATATATATATAATGCTATAATAATAGGATTGTTTAGGGGTATATAAGGTCACAAGGGAGATATACTTCATGAAAACAACACAAAGATCAAGAAAACTTAGATTTAAACCATAAAAAGTACACAATTTGTGTATTATGCAAAAAGCAAATACCAGACACCCTGTATAAAATCAACAACTAACTACAGTCAATGAAGGGAAGCTCATTCTTTGATAATTTAGTAAAACAGATAACTCTGGGCGCAACCCAATTCATTTTAGAAACATTAATACATTCATAAACTTTAAACAAATACAATTTAGGCGTATCTAAAGTAAAACAAAACCGCGAAAGAATTTTTTTTGAACTCGACGCATTAGTGCAAAAAAATGATTAATACATGCATATTTCATAACGCAAGAAGTTAATAACCGCATCATCTGTTAGAGGATCCCATTATAAAATTAGCCTACGTGATATTTTAATTGTAGAAATCTCCACATTTGAATAAAATTCAGCATATTAGGTAAACAAAATACGCAACCATAAGTTTTGGCGTACGTGCAAGATTAAATATAGTAATTTATAAATTCCGGTGCAAAATTATAATTACGTGATGTTAAAAGGTACAACTAAATCCATAATACAAAGCTTTGGGTCTACGTGATTTTTGGAGCGTCTGAACAATGCATATAGTAAGCAACTTCAAGTAAAACCCAACCGGCTGCATGATAGCGAAGGGCAACGCCTCGGCCATGGTCGAATAATAAGATAGCAAGCGGTCAACCAATAACAGCACGTGGAAGGGCTTGTCTATATATAATTCAACTAAAAAAATAACATTTATTGACTCCTTAACCAAAGCACGAACTGTACGAATCGAAATAAAAGTATTATTCAAAGTTCAATTGTGAAGTTATACAAAAATTTATAAATGAAAGTCACAGTAAATAAAATCTCAATTGAAGAATATAGTCAAGTGCGCGTTCAAACACACGAATGTATAAGAAATCCACCGTTGGCATAAAACGTAAGTCTATATTTAATTTAGTAATAAACAAATCCTTACAATTTATTAATTAAGGCACTAAGCAATTCAATAAGAAATCTAACTTAGTACGGACGTAAAACTACAATACTCTAAGTAGTGAATACAATAATTGGGAAAACTCTAAATCAAGACTTTAAAAGTACAGCTATAGCTTAAAGCAACACGAAGTCACTGGTTAGCAACACGCTGTGGAGAGGCAGTTCGAGGTATTGGGACGCACGCAAAGCTACGTGGTCATAACTTGAAATCCACTAATCAATCGGAAAAATACAGGTTAGCATCTATGTTTCAACTAATAGCATAAATCTTATTTTTGAATATTTGAAACTTAGATATACTTAGATAATTTGTGTAAAGGGTCATCAAAAAATTTTTGTTAACACGTAGAAAATACGTTCAACGAAGCATTCGATATAATACATAATTATTTTTGCTGGCTTTAATTGCTTAAAAAGGGGGTTAACATTTTGTAAAGAGCAAATTGAATATTTATTTTAATCTGATTCAAAGATTTTAAATAGCAAATGGCATTACGAAGGTTGTAGAGGTGTAAATTGTACATATTTCTTAGTTTATTATACAAATTTTGGTGAATTTCGCTTATATTATTCAGGTATGAAACTCAAAGCGCAAAGGCTGTAAACATTCTTTGTTGTCATATCGTTGTTCACTCTGTGCACGGTATAACTGAGCCAGTCAAGGCATAAATTTAATTGTGTGAATTTTAAAATTATTCTAGATTATTTAGAGGCACAGAGAGGTGGCGGTTAGCAAAGCAACTGAGCGTTATATACATCAGGCGAGCAGCGATTATCGTAGCAATATATATATATATATATATATATATATATATAGACACACACACACACACACACACACACACACACACACACACACACACACACACACACACACACACACACACACACACACACACACACACACACACACACACACACACACAGAGAGGTATGTAAGCATAATTTGGACCCTTCGTATCAGGGGCTTACTACAAATAACAAATATTTATTTATAACCAACCGCTCTTGTATGGTAGAGTGACATTTTTAAGCGTCACAGAAATCGTTTTGTAGGTTGTTAAATCTTCTTATAACTAAATTAATTATATTTGATAAAAGCATGGAACTTGCTCCAATTCCAGGAAACCCTAAAATTTGCCTTTGTAAAATATATTATGTAGATAGTATAGTACATGGCTCTATATTATGCCATAAAGTCAGTTAAGAAGTATGAGTCTTGTCTTTGACAGTAAACTTAGTTAACTTAAATAAATTTTTCTTTTTAGGTCATAGAATAAGGTAACAATAAAGATCACAATATTCTTTTACGAAAATAAGAAGCTACGAACCTTTTTAATATTCAAAAATGTGTTCCCCTTTACAAGTTATTTCCCACAAGACTCCGATACCTGAGTTTATTCAATGAAACTGAACACATTAGTTAAAATCGGACAGTTGGTAGCCTAAGAATATCCATCATTTGACCAAAACACCAGTTGAGCAAAGAAATAGCGCTCTAGCAACAAACCGAATGCGGTCAATAGATTAACTGAGTTGTTGTGACCTACCCTAACGTCCTCGCGATTGAACAATAAAAGACACAGTCATATGATTTTACCTGTGGTCCCTCTTTTATACTTGAAATGCACTTATTCCGTATTACTTTGGTATGCAGAGGATTAGATTTATAGATTTTGTATTTCCTGTGCTGCATGAACTTTTGTTTAAATTTGAAATGTAAGAATTTGAAGCGGTCGGTGCAGCGTTTCAGCACTAAACTTCTCTTATATTGTCCTATAACATACCTAACTATATGCAGAATTTTGTAAACATCAGAATGTAAGTAAGTAAGAATTATTGTAATCACACCATGTGATTACTTTGAAGTACAAATTGTAAACCAAACGTCAATTAGAATATTAACAACACAAAAATGTAAATATGCTGAACCTGTTTATATTCTACGAAACTAGAGTAACTGTACAAGAAGATACGCCAAAAGTGGCGACCGACTATTTCTCCAGAACCTTTTTCTTAATTGGTGTAAGAAATCTTCTCTTAAAATAATATCAGTTTACTAAAAACACTTAAGAATATTTCAAAGTTTGCAGTTTTACTTACTTTTTGCTGCATTTTCTTCTGTTAGGGTTGATAAAAGGTAATCAGTATTGGACACTATACATTTACTTTAACAATTTTCCTCAGTAGACAAAAATTAGCGTAATTCGTACACCTTCTATTCATGAGATTTACTCTCACAATCCAGGATTTTAGTTTCTGAAAATTGAAACTTCTTCCTATTTGAGATACACCAATCGTATTGTGTCCTACATCCTGAAAATCATTTGCATTTCTAGCTTGATCGCAGTTTTATGCGCAAATATTACTCAGATTTAGTGTATATTAACATGGATATGTAGATGTTAACAGATAAAAAAGATTTTTTTACATTATTCTAGATACATTGGTAAATATTGAATCAAAATAATGAAAGTTCCAACAAAAAACAAATATTTCCCGAAATCGTAGATCGTTCGATAAATATTTATTTTACTATTAAATAAGCAATGACTTTTTTTTTATAAAATCCGTAATCAATTATTTTTTTGCATGTTTGTAATTAATAGAAGGGAACTAAAAGTCGATTTTAATTTCACTGGTCATCCTTTCTTCCTTTAATTTGCAAATTGTTGTTTTTTATACTAATCAGATCGGTTATGATTATTGCTAATGACCACTGCATGGTAACACCGGACAATTGCACCTTAAATATCTAGATCTTCAGAATTGTAATTGACGATTTACAATTTTTGCAAATAGTTTTTTTAGAAAACTGCCGAAAAATTGAAAATTGTACTGCGCTACTGTAATAAAAAATAAATTTCTTCGTGAATATCAGATAACAAATTGCACCCTTATATATCCTAAACCCTTACCTGATATCACAAGGTCGAGAATTTCTTATTAACAATGAAAGCCCAAGGTAAAGTTGGTTGGAAAACGGCTTGAGGAAAAGAAAAACTCTTTAGACATAAACGGCTAGTAGAGTGTTAGCTCTGGGTAGATTATGAGCTTGGGTCATGGGTTGTCAATTGACCAAAAATATAAATAATGAGCGCCACCGTATTTTTCAATACAACAACCTACAAAAATTATCTGTGCTTGTATTAAGGGAATGCGGAAACCTTATATCAACACCACTAATATAACCACAAAACCTGAATTTCACCTTCGTAAAGCATTTACCAAAATTTCATTTACTAGATGTCTTATAGATGATTCGACTTAACCTGTGAACAAACAAATGCACAACATGGACACCGTTTGTGTCCTTAAAAATATTTACCAAAAATAATATAATAGAATTTAAGTTCCAAAAATATACACCCAGGGTATTTGTTATCAGTAGACACTATGTCTGCTCTTGAATCTATAAGTTTTACTTGTATTTTGAATAATAAAAGAGTTATGCAAAAATGGATTCTATTTGGTTAAATTCCTTGATTTGTTTTAATATAATCTTTTTCTACTAAAAATTTTATAGAACAGAAAATCAATAAGGTTTTGTATTCAAAAAACATAATAATCTCTAAATGGAATATTTCATAATAAATTTTCTAAAAAGTTTTAGTTCACTTAATAATTCATATTACACATTTTAATTCTTAGCCATGTGTAGTACTACATTGACTTCACAATTTAATTTAATTATTTAGGATCTCATAAAATAGCATTTTTCAACATCGAGTTAGTTTTACTTAATATGTATAAAAAGAATTCATCACGTTGCTTAACAATCAAAGTACATAACCTCAAAATTATTAAATATATTTTTAGATTAGCGTCAAATAACATGTGATATTTAAATTTGGACAGCTGAATATTTCTTTGACATCATATGTCACTAACAACTTTTTCAGTTTAGTTAACGTTATCTGTTTGTGAAATAATTATGATAAGCAAACAGCATAGCCATCTTTAACAATTATGCAAGGTTACAAATTTATTACGGAATTCTTTCTTTTACTAAATAATTTTTAAGTTTCTTTAATTTACGTAAAGCTTCAACCTTGTATTTTTCGTATTACGTTTAAATAATTATAAATGTGATTAAATGCTAAATATCACTCACGTGTGGAAGTACAGTACGACCAAAAGAAATCGATCTATGACCTCAGCTGTGGGATATTCCATTAATATCTGCGTTCTGCGATGCACAAACAGGAAACACATGAATACGAACGAATTTATCGCTGAAACTATGAGAATTCTTCTGAACAAAACATTATTTAACAAAATCAGTTCCTCCTTAATTACATCCTATAAAATTTAGTATTTCAAATCCCAAACTAAATTTTCCTTTTAGCATTAAATACGGCAATTACGATATTAACAAAATCCGTGATATAATTCCATGACATTGCTTACTTCCTTGAAATTAACTGCATGATATTAACTGTATCCAACATATTTTCTCCAAGATATTTTCTAGATATTGCTTCCGAGATATTTTCTAAACATTGCTTCTGAGATATTGCACTAAGAGGAAAATATTAGTAAAATTTATTTAATTAATTATACCAACTGTTTTAATGATGAGGGAACCTATAATACTTCGGTCAGCAGGTATCGATGGAGCAGCTACAGGTGGAACACAAAATGAAATCTGCACTCTATAACTACCAAGAACCACTTTCCGACACGAAGGTTAAAACAATTCTGTTTTCTTGCGGACTGTGTTACAAGCCACGTGCCTGTCTACCATCTTGACTTTACTATGCCGCTGATAGCAGCTTACCTCTTCAGACGCTGATAGCAAAGTGACACGAAACGACAACTCGACGA
Source organism: Platerodrilus igneus (assembly GCA_036346225.1). NCBI lineage: Eukaryota > Metazoa > Arthropoda > Insecta > Coleoptera > Lycidae > Platerodrilus > Platerodrilus igneus. The sequence continues at coordinate 155,226 of JARFIW010001199.1, forward strand.
AGCTTACTAACGAAATTTAGACCTCAAGAGCAAAGTAGCCTATATGCTATTATAAATTTTATGAATTATTTTTATTGTACGGAAATTTACAAATTATATTTTTATATTATTGCGGTATTATTTTAGATTAATATGCGAAGTGTAACTACGTAAAAAAATACGATACACTACTTCTAAGTGTTGTTATGCAACGTCCCACCATACGTGGGAATGCATTAGCGCATAGATTGGAAGTCGACAATAATTGATAAGTTTCTTCCTAGAAGAGGGAGATATAGTGCCTTTGTTGGATGTGAAGTCGAGTTCCAGTAATTTAACTCGAAATGGTATTCGCGACAAACGTTAATTTGATGCGATTATTATTATTGTAGCATGCTCTTTATAATTAAATAAGCTGTTTGGTAGTTTTGGCTTTGTTATCTTGTAAAATATTGTAAAGAAAACTCTATTTGCAATAACAACAGTTCTTTATTTTTAAACTTATTATAAAACCTTTTCAGCCACTCATAGTTACAATAAAATTTATAAAAGATCTCGCAACGATGTATTCACTTTCGGAACTAATCTCTAACAGAACAAGTGTAATCTTCTTAACACTACAATATTAATCTCCTTGATTAACTTATATCGATGCACTATGATTAATTTGTATTAATTTATATTATCATTACAATAAATTTATACCGATCTCTTTAATTAATCTCACATAGGGTAATTTATTTGTACCACTAATTTATATTACGTCGCGACTTTCAAAGTTTTAAGCATAACGTAGCTTCCGAACTAATATCGCGATCAAACCTCGATCGGAATTGACTTTGAATCTATGATCGCAAATTTACATACATTTAAATTGTTCTAGATTACTCTAACACATATCAGAATTATACAAATCACATTCTCGAATTTCCTGTTAACTCAGAACTGTAAAACTCTTGTACCCGTCAATCAAAATTTGTCCAAAAGGTATAACTCCCCGGGGGGCCATCAATCATCCTTTGTGTACAAACGCCTCGCTACGTTCCTATGTAAATATTCTGGTTACAGAAAAACCAATAGACACTACAATATGTAACCCAATGTTGTTTGAGTCTGCGTATTTTTATAAGAAATCACGTGGAGGTTAGGGTTTACGCACAAGATAAATCTAGAATTATTCAATTTGGCCTTATAAAACTAAATAATCAACAGTTTTGAAAGGTCTTCGTAATGTCGACATTGTTGATGCTGGCGGTTGACAAACATAAAAAATGACATAGGCGCTTCTTTGAACTCACAATATTTAGTTTTCGATGGGGATTTTACAAAATGATAGCATTGTTTACGTGTATATTGCTGGGGAAATGCCCGCTTTGGAGCGTCGCCGAAAGAGTGATATGAAAATGGCCCCGCGTTGGAGCGTCTCTAAAAAAGTGATATAAAAATAGCCCGCGTTGGGCGCCACTAAAAAAGTGATGTGGTAAGCCTCGCTTTAGGGTGATACGATAAAGCCACGTTAGGGCGTCACTAAAAGAGTGCCGTGATACTGATACAGCAATTTATAAAACTTAAAATTGTTCACTTACCTTCTTTTCTAACTTTTCTTGGCGTGCTCAACCGAATTGACGGAGTTTTCAAAGTGAAATAAAACACAGCAATATCGCAAAATGAAATATTTTCTCTCATACATAAGGATTTACAGCATCCTTTCTTTCATGACAAAATTTCTAAGAAGTTTTTATTATAAAATATATTGTTCCTTACCTCATTTTAAATTTACAGAACTAAATTCCCTTTTTTTTATGGATGACTTACTTAGTTTTGTTTATTGCCACACTTGTGAGGTTTAATTGGCCAAAAAGTCCTTGACAGATAATCTATTAAAAAGTCGGGAAATTTCGAACTCCGAACGCAAATTTTCCTGGTAAAAATCCCTTACAAAAAAATTATTAGGATTACCTTAAACTAAATACAAATATTCCAATGTTAGTTAAAAATAAATCTTTCAGAATTCACACAAACGTTCCTCGTAATTAAATATCTTCTTATTTTAAATTGATGTCCAAATCAGCTCACAAGATTTTCCATATTTAGAATCCTCGTTTCAAACAGCACTGACCAAAGTACATTATTTAATAAAATTTTAAAATAGCGTTATCTTGAAGAATTTTCCACCTTTATTGTAAATAATAAGTTTCATTTTTTTCTTTATGTAATTTGCGTTTAGAACATCACTTCTATATACATTGTATCATTGTAATTACAGTATGCTTCCTGCATACTTCAAATATTATCTTCGCAAAGCAACACTTCGCGACTTAAAATAACATTTCACAATCAAATTTAAAAAGCGAATGAATCGAATCAATCAAATAAATTCTTTATTTGATAAACTCTTTCTTATATATTCTAATTTGTCTGTTTCCAAAAGGTTGTAGAATGTGCGCGATTCCATTCTAAATAATAAACGCCTATTATAAGTATTTATCTTAAAAATCCTTATTAGCGTTCAAATTTGTTGAGTTTATTACCTCGTAATTTAGTTTCAGTTATTCCTGACGCGCGCTGTTTGTCATTGTTTCACATATATGCGACTATTGTGTGGTGTCACATACTAATGCAAAAGATAATTAATTTTAGCGGATATTTCATAGATTTTGTGGGTTTTTGTGTTCCGGCCGCTTCTTGGAACAATCGTTTATTTATTAAAGAGTTCATACGAATTCTAAATGCGGAAGATTCGTCGTTTTATATTCCTAATATTCTAGAAAATTCTTTATTTAAAATAAATTTCTGTAAACCACGGGGTAATCAATTTCAACTTTAATTGGTGTTTAATGCAAAAGAGGTTGACTTTTACAAAAAATATTTGTTTTCGTGCTTCAGTACACAAAATTAAGACTAGAATTGGGTTCTTTAACAAGATTGTAGTTAATACTATTCTATGCTATTTACAGCAAATGAAAAGCATTTTTATCAAAAATGTATCGATAAATAATATGTGAAAATAAATGGCTGTATATATCTTAAAACAATCGATTTGCGTTTGCATTAAATGCGTTTTACGGTATCTTACAATTAATTATTTTTACATACATAACTTACGTTACTTGTTATATATTTACAATATGCTTATATCATAAAGGGTGATTATTTATACACGAGGAATTTGATTTTGCGCTTGTACTTCAATGAATAAAAACACGCTTGTATTATACAGGGCGTAACCATGAATTTACGAAAATTTTCTTTTTTCCGAATTTATATTTTGATGGGATTTATTTGTAGAATTTCGGTTTCAATGACTTCTCGTGACCCATTATCACGTCAATATATATATATATATATATATATATATATATATATATCGCTATGATAATAAGGTTATTTAGGGGTATATTGAGCAATAAGGGTCGTACACTACATGTAAATGGCACTAAAGTCCAGAAAACTAAACAATTTTATCACAAAAGGTACGCAATTCGCCATTCAAACAAAATTCTAATATCAAACACACTGTATATAAATTACAACTAACTTTGATTAATGAAAGGTAGCTCATTCTTCAAAAATCAAATCACATTTAGTAAGATAAATAACTTGTACGTCAAGTGATTAGAAATTAAAAAGATGATATTTACATATCGCAAATGACGTTGATTTTGCATTAATCTAAACTAATGCCCTGACGAATAAAATCGTTTGCCATAAACTAAATGAATCTTATTGGTGTGAAGTGCGTGCTTCTTTGCGAGTTTCAATACTAGGATAGAATGAACATTTCCTGAATACATGGTTGCTTACAATTTAAATTATATGTTATATAAAGGAGTAGATTTACTTTGAAATTTACTCCATTTCTACCAACCAGGAAAGTGATTTGAAAATGTGAGTTCAATTAAAATAAGTGCAAGTACAAATATATAAACGAAAATGTTGTTCAGTAGGTTTGATTTTTGGCGATTTTAAAAATTGTAAGTAGACCTGGATGTTTTAAAGTAGTTCACATTCTATTAGAAGACATTTGACTTTATTTTGCTGCAGTTGAATTCGTGGCAAAATAGTTTTCTTTGACTCAAACCTGGTGAAGGTTTTGTATCATTTTACTCAAGAAGCAATTCTTGTGACAGAAATTTATGCAGAATGTTTAAAGTACTAAGAAAGTATTTGGTCTAAAATTAATTCAAAGCTTCTGAAATTAAGGTCAAATGAACTTTTAAAACTTTTGTGTTTTTCAGCAAAGGATTATGAAAATATTTAAACCAGCATTTTGTATCTAATAATTTTATTGTGAGAAGCTGTAATTTTAAGGTTTAATTAATTGATAAATTCACATAAGTAATTATTTCTAACAAAGAACAATTTATACGTATCTTTGATACAAGGAATATTTTAAAGAAAATAATAAAGGTCATGAGAGTGCTTTGATGTTGGTAGTTTATGCAACTTTATTCTGAGTGTAAGTTCAAGCTTTAGTTATTTTTTGTGTTTATACTGCACCAATTTTCATTTTTTGGTATTATATGTGTAAATATTTGTACTTTAAAATTTGTAGTAAGATCCAGTTTACTAATTTGTTCGAGCAGGAGAATGTTTGTATTCCACCAACTGAAATGGTCACGGAAGTGGTTCCATTTATTTAGACCGCGTCTGTTGTATAAAGAAGTTTACTTTAATATCACCGCATATGTATATATATATATATATATATATATATATATATATATATCAAACAATGAAATTTAATTTTGAGTGACTCAATATTAGCCACAGGGGCATCCTGTCGACGCGTTTCGCCCTTATTAGGGCTCATCAGGACAGGAGTAGCAAAAATGTAGTATTTAACACGAACACACTATGGGAAGTACAGCATCACCTAGCCCGCAATTTGTGCCTTCCTGCTGTTTCACCTGACTTTGCAGGTTTATCAACAGTCGGCACGGAGGAGATCCGGTTCAACTGCTGTTGAACCGAATCTCCTCCGTTCCGACTGTTAATAAAACCTGCAAAGTCAGGTGAAACAGCACGAAGGCACAACAGCAGTAGAACCGGATCTCCTCCGTGCCGACTGTTGATAAAACCTGCAAAGTCAGGTGAAACAGCAGGAAGGCACAAATTGCGAGCTAGGTGATGCTGTACTTCCCATAATGTGTTCGTGTTAAATATTACATCTTTGCTACTCCTGTCCTGATGAGCCCCAATAAGGGCGAAACGCGTCGACAGGATGCCCTTGTGGCTAATATTGAGTCACTCACCATTAAATTTCATTGTTTGATATTTTTTTAGGACTCATTAAAGTTACTTATTCTTTTTATACATATATATATATATATATATATATATATATATATATATATATAGATGTAAATCGCCCGGGGTCGTGAGGGTAATAAAAAGTAACTATGATGAAAGTTTCAAATTGCCCGTTGTCTAATTATTCTTGCTAGCTCTCAAAACCACTGTAATCATACGTCAGATTAATAATTATACGTAATATCCTCTTAAAAACAAAAATCCAAATACAGCTTTCCCTTAAAACACTATCTCAAGTACAAAATTAAAGAAATTGATGTCTTCTCGACACATATCTTATATATTACATATAGAACCCAGAATTTTTTTAAAACTAGGCTGATCACTCATTTATTCTGTACAAATCTTAATTTCATTCATGAACAATGCCATAAATAAATCTTTCTTAATATGTACAAAATGTATTTTAGTAAGTCCTGTAATTTAATGTTCTTCTCTAAACACTCTCCTTAAACCGTGTTTATCTAATTAGGTTAACTACATGGTCTTACATGTGATTTTTTTTCTAATGCTCCATCCAAAGGTACTACATTGGCCAGAAAGCGAGCTTTTTTACCTGGAAAATTTGGAATTTTGCCGGCCGAACCCTTGCTGTTCCAAGCAAGGTAGGGATCTTTAGCGTGCGTGACAACCGACTACATGGTCACTGCATTTTCCTTCAACATCAATTGGCTTTTATAATGCCAAACCTCTTCTGATGTAAGGCTGAAAAATTTTCGTTCCAAGTCTGGACTGGTTCTAGAAGTTGGTGTGTCATTTATGTCTGTTATTAGCATTCGAAAACTTATTGTCTTACTACTGCCTCTAGCAATATAATAATTGATGTCGTTTACATATCTTATCAGTATTCGAGATTTTATTTTTTTCTAGAACATGGGTTCATTAACTAGCTGTTTCATACCTTACAGCTGTTCGCCTTAATTTGAAATACTAACATATTTTTAATATTAAATTTAAATTCATTACAGACATAATCCGTTCGTTTTCATATAACATACATTCTTTTGCTATTACATGTAAATTAAAATATTTATAGAGCGGTGTTACATAAAATTGAGTATGTAAATGCATTTACGAGTAATTTTATTTACGTGGTATTACATAAAATTAAGTAGTCAAATGTATTTGAACGTAAATTTCCATATAACAGTACACAACCATACATCAACCTAACTTTCTATTGCGTTCGGGATTTTTGTCAATCATATCTGACAGTGTCAAGTTTTTGACTTATGTCAGTTATAGACAGGAAGCGACGCTCAAAATTACGACTCTAAGCTAAGTATTAAATATATAAATGTTAGGTAGTGAATTACACAAGGTATACTAACGTATTATAGTTAATAAAGTCAAATAATAAATTAGACTTTTATTAACTATAATACGTTAGTATTTATCAACTCACCTTGTGGTATTAGCTACCTTATATTTATATTTTTAATACTCGGCTTATAGCCGTAATTTTGAGCGTCGTTTCCTGTCTATAACTGACACAAGTCAAAAACTTGACACTGTCAGATATGATCCACAAAAATGCCAAACGTAATTGAAAGTTAGGTTGATGTATGGTTGTGTACTTGATTTAGATTTGTAAATTTTTTAATTGTCGTCATCCATCTCGGTATCGTAAATGGAAAACACATAGCCTAAGATACAGGTTCAAATTTTGTCCGAGACCATATATTTTCCATCTTTCAATTTGAAATGATCAATTAGGCTTTGCATAAAAGTCTAAGTTATTATTTCATCATATGAACTATAATACGTTAGTATTTATCAACTTACTTTGTGTAAATAACTATCATATATATATATATATATATATATATATATATATATTGCTGTGACAAGCCCTGCGTTGGAGCGCCGCTAAAATAATGCTGTGACAACGCCGCGTTGAAAGCATCACTAAAATAGTGCTGTAATACAAATACAGCAATTTGTAAAACTTCAAATTTGTACACTTAACTTCCTAAATTTCTTCTGTTAGAGATAGTTTACCTAGTTGTGATTCTCTCGCTTGTTAGGATTCTTTTGGCCAAAAGAATCCTTGACAGATAATTTATTAAAAGGTCAGAGTGTGTCGAACCCTGTACACAAACTTTCCTGGTAAAAATTCTTTACAAAAAAAAATTATTAGGACTATCCTAAATTATCTTAAACTAAAGGACAAAATACAAATATTAGTTAAAAAAAGGGTATACTTGCAAAAATTCACGAAGCATTTTCTTTATCCAACTTGTATTTATATATCTCCTTATTTTTAATTGACGTTCAAATCCGTTTACAAAATAATGCATAAAATCTCCATTTTAAAACAGCAGTCACGAATTTTCATATTTGCTTGTATCTTCCTTTCAATTATTTAATAAAAATTTTTAAAATAGCGTTTTTTTATGTAATTTGCGTTTAAAACATCACTTCTATATTCATTGTAACAATTTAATTATTAAATTACAGTATGCTTACTGCATACTACACATATTATCTTCGCAAAGCAACAGCTCGCGATTTAAATCAAAAGAGCATTTCACGATCGACTTTAAGGTTCGAATGAATCCCCGTTTTTAATAAACGTTTTCTTATATATACAAATTATCTACTTCCAGAATGTATTAGAATTATATAGAACATTATGATGCAAGGTTTCCCAAAAATAATCATTAGCGTTTAAAATCGCGGTGTTTATTACCTCGTAATCTTGTTCCACTTATTCATAACGTGTGCTGCCTCGTCTTTGTTTAATACTCAAGGTTAATCTGTTGTATAATAATAAGGTAATAAATAATTTTGAACAGTTATTCCAGGGATTTTACGAGTTTTTTCAATAATCGAACCGCTTCTTTAAATAAATGTTTCATTTACTAAATTAGATATTTACGTAGTTTTAAATTCGGATGTATTTTTAATATTCTGTTGTGCCTTTTTGTCCCTCTTCATGGTCCGAATAATAACGTCCTACTGAAGTAGGGTGATACAGCAAGAGCATGTCTCTATCCACTTGGGAGCATATGCATGTCATAATTCACTTTTATAATGTTTTTATTTCTTGTTATTCTTGGAACTACGATTCCAGGAATAATAGATGAAGCTGGTTTTCTATTACTTTTCACCTGAGGAGTATTAGGATCTCCCAAGAAATGGTAGGGCTAAAAATACTGTTACTTCTGTTATTCTTTTTATACAACAGCCAGGAGAAATTCTGGGACAATTATATCTCATCCCTTGGCGTATATCAGCTATTTGTTCTAACATAATAATACGGAGAACAACTTATATAGTCCCAGGAGAAGTTTTAACTGGGTTTGTTTCGGGAAAGGAAACACGAAGAAAAGGATGGGAAAAGTGATTTCTTTCAGAATTGTTTTCCAGTTTTCGAAAATTGTCAGATGATCAAAAACTTATAACCCATACAGCATTAGCGCAACAATAGAAGTCATTTGGTCGGAGTTCATCTTCACATGATCAAAATATCGTCAGTTTTTGACCGCCCGTTTCCGACAGTCTTTGGGAGAATTTTTATTGTGCATTTTTTATGATTATGTGAAAAAATGCTGTTTATCCACATTATATTAGGGTGTTGGCTTACTCAAATATAGTCCCATCCGTAAAGCATTCTCATCGAGTTACAATTAACCACCGACGAACTTCTTACCAATTTTTTGTTAGACACGAAAATAAAATTACTGTTTTAGCAAAAGTTGGAATGCTTTTATTTCTTAGATGCTTCTTCTACATCGTTTTGCAATTGAAATAAGATTTTTCGCAAATCAAGCTATGCAGAAGAAACCCGTAGGATAAGGTGCGAAGTTTCCTTCTCTTTTCGTTTAATTGAATTTGTATAATAGCTGTCACACTCGATCAAACAGTAACTGAAATAAATTACTGCACCTAATAATGAATTTTCTATTCTATGTCATTAAAATCTATCAAAGAGCATTGTAATCAAAAATTACATTCAACGGTTTTTTAACAATGCCCATAGGTTGCTTGCGTGCTTAATTAAAATTTGTGAACCATTGAGTAATTAAAAATAAAAACTATATTTAAAGCATGAAATTATTTTTCACGGCACCACATGTCGTTAATTATCGATGCATTGAACTAATGAACAATCAAAATAATTACAGGAAATGACACAATTTATTACGGTTCTACGCTCAACGTGTTTTTGTAGTCGATATTATAGATACCTACTTATAGGTATGCTAATAACAATAATTCTTGCCGATTTCTAAATTTTGAACTTATATGGAATAATTTCTCTGGGGAATAAAATAAATGTAAATGTAATCAAAGCCACTGGTCAGAAATCGTTAACGCGTTTTGCTCCCAGATAATAGGCTGTGCATTCTTATAGAAACACACCTGGTTTTGCAATGGTTCTTTGATTTGCATAATAATAATAGTTATTTGCTCTATTTATATGGTCGTCTCATTAATGTTAGTATATTCCTTTTACGAAAAGAATGCGATTTAAATAAGCAACTGTGTCATGACGGTCACTAGTGTCACTGTTTTGTAATTACACGAGGGGAGAGATAATTATTATGCGCAATTCATTTAAGCTTTGATGCCCTTGGGAAATGTATACAATAGAGATTTTATGGGAATTTTTAATAGGAAGCTGAGTTTCTTTTCTATTTCAGGTAGTTACCGAAACGGCCAAAATATAATATATGCAAACATTTCGAGGTTTGAGTGTGAACAATTTTTCGGAAAGGGGACCTAGAATACTGACCGTATCATGATTGAGAACTCTATAATGAATTATTATTAGCACTTCAGTAACCATTTCGCTTCGATTTTCTTGACAACTGATTTACTGCTGAATCTAACCAGTTTTTTACTCAAAAATAACTTTTCAGCTAAACAAATTGGATTTCACAGTGCCTTTTTACTTATTTTTGGCTCTAAAGAACTCCCTATTTATCTCTTTTGTTCAATTTAATCAAAAACTGAAAATTCTATTTTAAATAGGAAAACAAAAAGATGTACCATAACCATCAGTGTCTATTGATAATTCCTTAGAAGTATGGGATCTGTAATAAACTTAAGCTTGTAAAGCAATTTGCTCCTGTTATATTTAAATAATCTGTAGAATAGGTATTTGTACGTGCAGGTAAATCGTACGCACTTGTAAATTCAACTACACATATTTGTCGTTATTACGATTAATACAGATTATTTTGTACGAAGCTGACTTAACAAATAAATAAGCTATATAGAACAGAGTCGTTAAGATTAACTTACAAAACTCGTAAGCATGACGTTCTGTACCAGCGCACTTGATATAATTACTTAGTAATGCTTTGGCGTAACGTTAAATAAAAACCGAATGCAAAAAGAGGAAAATTAATTTTTAACGGACAACTTTGATTTCACGAATAATACCGTTCATTAAACATGACATTTCAGTACATGTTTCGTTCTATTAAAAGAAATTCAGGTCATAAATGAAAAATGACAAAAGCCTGCTTTTATTTCTGAATAAGCAGGTTTATAAATTATTTTAAAACCATAAAAAAATAAACTAATGAATTATCATAGTGTAGTCATGTTATTTTAAAATAGCTTTATTATATGTACATTCTATATCGCAATTATCCCAAATATAGGAGAGCTTTCTACAGATTTTAGTAAGAAAATTAGAATTAATGTTACATAGTTGCAATGCCAAGTAAACACTAGACCGTATTAGAAATATATTCATGCAATGTAGTAAAATCCCAGACGCTGACTAGTGGAACTTCCCTATATCATGTTCCAGATAATTAATTATATCATTCAGTATAAACTGACACGGCTACAATGTATTTATTCAAACTACTACAATAAGAAAATAGCTGCAAACAAGTGGTTTTTGAGTTATGGCATCATCTGGAGTCACGCCTGATTCACGTAGAAAGAACATATGATACTGTGACAACCCCCACCAAACAAACACATGAAGACTAGGAAAAAAAGGACGGACGCTAGACAGTTCAGAGAAACCACAAACTAATTACTCGCGAGCCATAAGTGCACACGTACAGGGCAACCATGAAAAATTTAATCGAGTATACTCCTGTGGTTATGAATTAAGAAACAGGCGGTAACGTGGTGTGATTTCGTAGATTTTCGATTAAAACCGAACAGAACGATTTGAACGAATTGGTTACAAGCAATAAATAAATATTAGAAGTAAAAGAAACCCGATGGTAAAGTAATGTACTACTCTTGGCTCCATGGAATTTCTTTAGTCACCTGATGGCGTATTGTAAGCCATATACAATTAGAAACTGTTGCTTGCTTTTTTGTTATGGCATTTATGCATAACATTTGTGACTTAAAAAATATCGATATGGTTATACAACGTTCATTCTTAGTTGTGGCATGGAGTTAAATCATTAGATATATAAAATTTGGACATTGAAAGCTTTAAGTCAGATGTGTTGTAAATTATTATCATTGAATCATCAAGGTTATGATCAGTTGTATATGAACTGTTTAAAGAATTTTACAATTCTGTGTGTGTACTTGTTTACAAGAACATTTTTCTGTCACTGTTACACAATTTTTTAATTCTTTTACGATTCTTTTAGCGTTACTAATTTTGTTTACACAGCATTTCAGAAAGATGTTTTCAGATACAAATCTTCATAATTTTATTGTCGCTTATTCTTCTTTTTAAGAATAAAGCGCTTACCAACAGTATTTTGCACAACACAACAATGGAAAGGATATAAAGCGCTTGCTGCGAATTTGGCATATCAAATGTAGTAAAAGGTATAGAAATGTTTGTTATAAAATTTACATTAACACGTTCACTGCTTACGGCGCGGATTCGCGTCCATTCTGTTTCACACTTAGTGCGAACGCCACGCCGATGCATCTTTAATTACGATACTTTAGCATTTATGTAACACTTCAGTTAGGCGTTAGCTACTTCGTGAGCATTTCGGTGTATCACGAGAAATTATTAACTCTGCACCAATTTTCAAACTGCAAATAATATGCTAATGTTATTCGTTATTAAAGTTAGTGGATATAATCAAGCGGGCTGTTAACTTTTTTTAAGGTCTCTTCCTTTGGACCGTTATTTTTGGGACTATTACCATAAAATACTGATGACAAAAGAAACTCAGTTTTCCTGCTTTTAATATAAGACCCAGGATAGACGTTTTAAAAAATCGCCTGTGGAAATAAGAAAATCTAATATAGCAGCAACGGCTGATTTTCTAGGTATGTGGTGAGCATAAGCTTGGGAGTGGGGATGGCGATTTGTGAACAAGATAAAATTTAGCTAAATGAACTTGTGGGCGCCATTATACCCTGTCGTATGGCGGAGATCTAAATGATACACTTGAAGGTGGGTATAGGAACGCTCAGGAACGACTAACTACCATGAGCATAAAATTCATAACAAAATATTCAAGTAACACATATACTAACCCAACACGTGCATAAGAACTATTCTACAATGGCTTAAGCTGATTCCCTAACATAACATCAACAACTCGAAATATGTACCAGACTCTATGGAGTGTGTTTTGCTCAAACACTTTACTATCTAAAATACGAATATTTTACTTAATTTGATTCTTCGTACTTTAGAATGAACTGCAACGTCCCCTAACTTATTTACGGTCGTTTATTTATTCTACAACCATTCCGACCTCCTTTAAAAATTTAAATAACCCTGTTAGTTATTTTATCCCACCTTGTATGATTTTACTCATCTATTTATTGTAGATGACAGCTCCTTTTACTTCATGCAGGTATAACACGTAAATATGGTTTTATGTTCATCTGGTTAACTTTTTAAATTTCTAATATCTTGTAAAGTTATGTCTAGAATGGGAACCGGATTGATTCTACATACATTACTATCGTAATTGTTGATAGTCCGTACTTTGTACTAGGCGATTTTCTTTTCGTTATTCATTCTACTACATAATTTTAATTTTTGATTCGCGTTATCAAGTCCGATGTGGATAACTAATGAGAATTTTTAGTTTAGAAAATAATTTATAAATCACTCTTAATTGTTGTTCCACTTCTATATGCAATGGTTTTGCGTTTCGTCCTGCAAATGTTTTACAAAGCAATACACGATTTTGCTTCCTAATTTACGTCCTGCGTATATTGATACATATCCGTTGTGTGTCCAGCGACTGATAGGAACTTTATTGATAGCTTTTTTTTCTTGGCTTATATGTCTGTTCGCATTCCATGGGGTTAATTTATACATATCCGTGTTGGTGAATTTTATGCCTACTGCTTTCGTCCGTTCCGTTGCGCCAATGGGGTGTTCTTTAGAGTGTTATGCTGCCTATATGGATAGGATAGGATGAGTCTACCTATGTCACATGCGACTTGACTAGTTGTAGTGAAAAGCAATTTGCTACCGGTTATAAGTGAGCCCCATGTTACTGCACCGTGGTTGGCGTTTCTAGTAATAATTTAATCGATTATATCGCACTTCTAATCCTGCCTACATCGTATCCGACCTTACTTCCGAACAAAAACACTGTTTAGATTCTCTTATTCTAAGCGGATATAGAATTTCTGTCTCAACTTACGACTCAAATGCCTACTATATGTGCTGTTCCCTGCGGATTCTTTTGCTTATTCAAAGTGTTGGTAGTACGGGACTACGCTCTACCAGACATAGTTCAAATTTTGGTACATATTAATTAACAGTTTTACTACAAACTAGCCAGTATATTGTTTGGTGCTTTTGTACAATTTACCTTTACCAGTGATTACTTTGATACTAGGAACTAGTTAGTAAAAGCGGTTCCCTGTATATTGAACATTTGCCCTTTTGTTTTTCAAAATTCAAACAACCAACAAGATTGCGTTAATAATTATTACGTTTAGAGATTATATTCCTGCATTATTCTTATTTTGTTAAACATATTTTGGCGCAGGAAAATTTAAATGCATTATAGTTTTAAGATTGTCTTTTTTCCCCTTTATTTGTGAGTTCGTACCATATATTTTTAGTGTTTAGGGATTTATTATTATTTATAGCGGCTTGGAACCTCTATGTTTACCGTTTAAGTTGGTTGAATAAATTACGTTATTGTTACTGTTACGTTACTGTGTATTTTATTTTACGTATTATTTAATAGACAAATAAGCTCTCCTTAACTTTTTGCTAACCTATATGCTTTTTATTTCAGCAGATAGACTCGGGTTCTTAACTATCCTTATGCCAACCCCAATCTTCGACTGAACTGGGATGCCTTTGACTTTTCTCGTTACGTTACGGTAACTCGTAAGTTTCCTTCTTACTTTATCTTTTTTTTCTTGTTGGTACCCCGTGTATTATCGTAACATAATTTGGACGACCTGACGTGGTGCCCGTTTTTTTTGTGTTAGCACTAACATTATCTTCGGTAAACCCGTTTAATTTTCGTTTATTTTCAGTTGAGCATTTAATTCTAAAATATTTTCCCTTTTCCTCGTTATATAGAAACTCTCTAATTTTTTTTGGCAGATTATCAGACTTGTGTTTTCACTGATAATTGTAGATTTTCAAAAACGCTGGCGCTCTGTCCGTGTATAAACATTTTGTCACTTTATTTCTGTACTTTGACTACTTTCGAGAAATTAATACTTTTGCTATAATTTTTTTGTTCGGCTGAATTAAATTCTTTGGATATAATCTGTTCGTATTGATTAATATTCCGTCACTTTATGTCTGTACTTTCTGGAAACTTATTTCCTTGGTTGTAATTTTTAGTTTTGCAGAATTAAATCCTTTGTGTAATTTCCGACGACTTTTTTGTTTTATTTGGTTCTTGTTATAGTGGCTGTAGTAACTATTTCTTTTACTTTGAATTTATTTTGCTGGTGATGGCACGTTGGTGCGTGGACATCAACGGTTCGCAAAAAAGGCAAATTACAATACGAGTTGAATTCTCGGGTTTTGACTCGGAAGTTAATGTGGATGAATTACGAAGATCCGTACAAAGTGTTTTCCGTCTTGGGAACAAGCTTACTCCCATTTCAGTAAAAGCAGATTTCGAGTTGAAGCGTGGAATTATTGAAGCCGCGATCCAAAAACTAAAAGCTGGTCTTACGATTTGTGACGGGGACCATGAATCCGCCCGCTTATTGGTTCAACATTTCGAGCCTCTCGACTACAAACTTAGACTATTTAACGACATTTTGAAAAGAACACAAGATCCTTCGGAGGGTATCGTTGAATACTTATCGTGTATGACTGCAATACTTCGGTGACATGGTAGTATTCTTGACGATGCGCTGCTTGATATTGTTTTGCGGAACTTACCCCCTTTTTATCTGATGCAACTACGTCTTGTATTTTCGCTTCGAGAACTAGAGACCAAGTGTCTATAATTAGAACGAACAAAATTTTGGGTGGAGAGTTATGTACCCCCTAGTCGAGACAGAGAATTCCTATGTAGAATCAGATTTTGCTTTTAGAAGCTGCCTCCATCGTTAAAACCAATATTAGCTTTCGAGATAGGTCTTGTACGACTCGGCCAACTACTACTACTAAGCCCAATGCTTCTTCCGTTGTATATTCTACTTGTGTCTTGTTGATCGGGTACACTTCAAGGTCAGCGCTAGGGATACCATTATTTAAACCCTGTTTTTAGTTTTTGTTTTTAGTTTTTGTTTCAGTTTGTCAGATTTTTAGGTTTGTTAGATTGTTAGAGTTTGTTAGGTTTGTTAAATTTTAGGTTTGTTAGATTTTTATTTAGATTTTTATTTAGGGTGGATTAATTATAAAGTTAGGATTAATAAGAAGCACGGTTATTTTCGCGTTTAAACCCAATGTAGTACCTCCGGGTGGAGCATTGGGGACGTGACCGCAAGTATAGTGGCCCTTATTCAAATTATAATGTAACTCCTACTTTGGCATCGACTACTACGAGAACAATAATTTATTTTAATTGCGACCAACCCGGACTTGTTTCTACCCATTGCGTCCGACCTCAGGTATTGCATTGTTTCGGTTGCGGTCATAAGGGCGTTACCCACCGCCACTGTCCTAATCGACGTGGAGATCCTTTAAACCTTCGCTAAGATCCTTGGACCGAGGCGAAGAACCTACTCTTTCCTTGGCCTCGGATTCTTCTCTTTCCTGTCTCCACGTTAAATTTTATGTGTACTTGTGTTCGTGGCGGCGAGCGCCCTTGTTTGTCTGTTCAAATTTTTGGTATTACTTTCATTGGCCTCCTAGACTCCGGTGTTACCCGTACCATCTTTTGCGGTCCAGGTTGGTACCGTTTACGTTCTCTTAACCTATCCCTCCTGACCGTCTCGCCTTCTTTCTGTATCCTGGCCGATAATTCGAAATGTGCCATTTTGGGTTCTGTTTCCCTTCCCATCATTCTGCAAAATTTCGTCACTACCCTGGATGTACTCGTCATTCCCGAAGTTTCCGAACCACTCGCAATCGGGATTGATTTTTGGAAGTAGGTACCGGGTGTTTCTAATTTTCGCGATGGCCTATGCACTTTTGGTTCCCCCTCCTCATTGGTCATCAATACTTCTGATCCTGTCCACATCGTGTTCGACCTTTTTCCCGAACAAAAATATCGTTTAGATTCCCTTATTTCCTACCTTTTTCAAACAACCTCCTCGTCTTGGTTGCATTACTCTAGTCCAGCATCACATCCGTACACCCGCTGATCTCATCAAACAACGCTAATATTCCCTTTCCCCTCCGCTTCTTAAGGTTGCCCATCTGGAACTCGAAGAAATGCTTCGTCTTGGGGTCGTCGAGGCTTCTACTAGTCTAGGGTCTAGTACTATTGTACTAATTAAGAAGAAGGACGGATTCCTACAGGTTCTGTGTCGATTTCCGAAAGGTCAACAAGATTACCCTAAAAGACGCCTATCTCCTACCTTATATTTCTACTATCCTTAACCGCTTCCGCGATACTCGTTTCCTTTCCTTCATAGATACCTGCTCCGCCTATTGGCAAATTATTCTAACTCCAAAATCCAATGCCATCACCGCTTTTACCGTCCCTTATTGAGGTTTGATTGTCCCGGATACTTTTCGGCCACCATAAGTCTCCTGTCACCTTCCAATCGGGTTATCAGTTCTGGCCTAGAACAGTTCTGTTTCGCATACCTCGATAATATCATCATTGCTACCCCTTCCTTTGACGAACTCCTCCGTATCCTCAACCTAGTCCTCTCACGTCTCTTTGTTGCTTGCCTGACCCTCCGTTAGAACAAATGCCATTTCTGGCTTCCTGAACTCCGCTATCTCGGTTACGTCGTTAACCGAGATGGTTTCCTAGTCGATCCTGATAAAGTTTCTGATATCCTCAACATCCCTCCATCCTCCACCGTTACTGAAGCCCGCCGCCTGATTGGCATGGCCAGTTGGTACCGACGTTTCATTCCGAATTTCGCCACCCTTACGTCTCCTCTTTCTAACCTAACTCGTAAGAGTGTCCCATTTTCCATTTTCCATCCAAACTGTATTTTTTTTTAAAACATTGGTAATCTACTTCTAGCAAAACCTAGAGGTAGCTTTCTTTCTTCATACATCCTGTTTATTTGCCTATGTAATTTTATGTACAATCTCACTCTTACATGCTGCTGTGCTTCTAAAAATTCATCCCATAAACTTATTTTTATTTCTTTTTTTAAACATTGTTTGTCGATTGTAAGCAATTTTACCTTCGATTAGGTTGATTGCGTGCTTCACGTGACCTTTATGTAAGTGTGTTAATTTCATAATCATTGTCAAATCTTTAATAGCTCTTTAGAAGTTAAATTAATGTTTGATTAAAACCATTTCAGAAATGTAATCATTGTCACCGTTATATTGTGATTTTGTCATTTATATTAAAGACAGCGAAATGCTAAGATTATGCTTAGTAAGTGTTATTCCATTTTAACAAATCTGCATATCGAACTTATTATTGCATGGAAATAGGTAAAATTTCCTTAAATGTAATGGGTGTGAACTCATTGGACAACAAGTACAACTGTAATTATGGGTACATGGCTGGTGATTGGTAAATAAAGGACGAGCTGTGTACAAATTAACACATGTATAATTAACACTTACTAAGGCACGTAGGAGATTTCTATAAATCAGCGTTGTTCAAACTAATGTTTATTTATTTAGTACCTTCTACCTATTAGAAGGTGCTAAACGTTGGTTTCATGATTAATTTTTTAACTTAGGAATGTTAGTAAATGCAATTATAATAAAACAAACAGCCTGTTTTCTCTAAACATAAAGCAACTGAAGAAGAACGATTTAAGTTTTTCACTAGAAATATCGTAACTAATCACATTTAAAATATATATAAACTTTCTTATTTAGTACGCTGTACTTTAGGTGATGACGAAAAGTGAATTTCAATACCAACGATCTGTAAACTTATTCTACGATGGCCCAACTTGTGTAGTTCAAACGTGATAAAGGGTTGTTTGAATTATAATTTTTAATAGTAATATATATGTGGCTATAGTCATTGTGTCAATTTTTGGTATATGGTCTGAAAATTATAGATTTCAAAAAGTTTGACTAATTTATTTCAAAATATAGAAAACCATTACTTTGGTTATACTCGACAGTACCGTTTCCATGCCTGATTATTAATAAGATCAAAACGGGTAGTTTTGGGATGCTTCTTACATGTTTTGGCGACCGTGACAGGACGGAAAGTACTGACAAAGATTTTGATAACTGGGTTTTGATTTTGTGTAGCATAGTAATGGCAAACTTAAACAGCCTTAAAAACAGCGTGGTGAAAAGGGTGCCCAATTTACTAAATCTGCTTCTAGTTTGGATGCGGCTTTGGCCAAGAATGGAGACTTATTAAATATTAGAGAATTGTTGTGCTAGTTGGAAGATCGATCAAAGTTAATCGTTAAAGTCGATGAACAAATTATTGCAGTTATGAGCACTGATGAAGTGCAAGTACGCACAGCTGCACCGCAAAATGGTTGCAATAATGCAGAACGTAAATTAAAGCTACCACATTTGGAATTAAAGAACTTTGATTCTGATATCAAGTCGTGGTTAGGTTTTTGGGGTCAGTTTTCCAAAATTTATGAAGATCCTGCAATACCTGACGCAGATAAATTTCAATATTTGTTTCAATCAACTGTGCCAGATTCGAAGCCCCGAGAGACTTGCAAAAGTTTCCCGGCTACAGCCGAAAGTTATCCTAAACTAGTTGAGCAGTTAAAAGAACGTTTTGGTCGTCACGATGTCTTAGTCGAGGTGTATGTACGTGAATTGTTACAGCTTGTCGCCAACGCGATACACCCGAAAGAAAAACTTCGTTGACAGTTTTGTATGACAGATTAGAGTCACAGTTGCGTGCACTGGAAACGTTAGGAATTACAGCCGAAAAGTGCTCGATATTGTTAAATTCTTTAGTAGAATTCTGCCTTCCAGAAGAGGTTTTTAGGAATTGGGAATGAAAGCGCGCAGTTACAACGAGTAATGATTTCTCAAAACGGTTAACGGATCTCATGGGATTTTTGCGTGAATTGGTTGCAGGTGATGAACGTAATTTTGCTAGCAAGAAGTGGTTTTGAATCAGTAGAGAAGTCCATTCATAAGGTTAAACGTAATCAAACTGAAGGTGTATCCGCTGCTTTAGATTTGCTATCGTTAAACGACTCAACAAAGAGAAAACGTGTTTGCGTTTTTTGTGGAAAATACCATTTAAGCCAGGATTGCTTTAAAGCGCCTTCTTTGTTACTAGAAGACAAAAAGAAAATAATCAATGAAAAGAAGTCGTGTTTTCAATGTTTTAGAGCAGGTCGTGTTTCAAAAAAATGCAGGACCAGTGTCAGATGTCCTTTATGTAATGCTCGTTATTTTGTGACCAGAGTTAATTCCTAGCCGATCATCGGAAGGCAAAACACAAGTAGAAGAAAATAAAATTACTGCTAACACGCCAAGTGTAATGGCTGTTCAAAACTGTAAACGATATACATTGCTTCAAACCTTAATCCTGAAATTATTTGGTTGCAGACAGATGCGCATCATTCGAGTTGTGATTGATACAGGTTTACAGAATACATACATTTTGGACAAAACTGCAACATCTTTTGGAATGAATCCTACGGGTAAAGAGTATCTCAGTCACATTGTGTTTGGTGGCGTTACATCTGAACCAAAAGTTCATAATCGTTATACCGTTACTGTTTCTTCACTTAACGAATCTATTCGGTATTTATTTGCGACTATGGATCAATCATGAATATGTAGTGCTGTTCCACGTTTACATAATGATTCACTACTGAATGAACTTCGCAGTCATAATATTAACCTTTCATATGTTGGGGAAGACTACCCAGAAATTGAGTTGCTAATCCGTGCAGATGTTGCTGGTAATCTTTTAACCGGAAGGATTTTTAAATTAGAAAGGGGACCGGTAGCCGTTGAAACAAAATTAGGCTGGACACTTATGGGCAAAGTGCCTGATGTTGATCCATGGGAGAATGTGGCCTAATGGTTGCTTCTTTGTGCGTTAATAGCGCAACCATTAAAGATTTGTGGGATTTGGAGATTATAGGCATTTGTGATTCTGTGGAAAAGAAAACGAGAGATGAACTTCATGAAACTATATTAGCCAATCTTAGTAAAAATGTAACCAGAGATCTGGAGCGACGATGCGAAATATGTTTGCCGGGGTTGGAAGATCATTTAGTTTTACCGAGCAATAGGGCTATTGCAGAAAAAAGATTAGTTTTAATGTCGAAAACACTTCAGGGTACGGGCATCTTTCAAGCATATAGTTATGTATTTGATGAATGGGGAGCTGAAGGTATTATTGCAAAAGTACCCGCTGAAGATAATGTTAGTTCCTTGCACTGTTTGCCTCATGCAGCTGTAATAAAAGCTTGTAGCCAGATCACTAAGATTATACCGGTATTCGACGCCTCAGCTCATGAAAAGGGCTCACCATCTCTCAATGACTGTCTAGAGCAAGGACCTAATTTGATAGAACTTATACTAGACGTGCTGATTAAGTTTCGGTTACATCAGTATGGAGTTACTGCAGATATTCAGAAAGTTTTTCTGCAAATTAGTCGCGCCTGAGGCTTGAGATTTTGTCGATTTTTGTGGTGGGAAAATTATAACATGGAAAAAAATGGTTGAATACCGTCACAAACGTGTCGTTTTCAGTGTGACATGTAGCCCATTTTACTTGGAGCATGTATTATTCACCATATAAATTCAGTTACCAGGGAGTTCGTTGAAATAGCTTCTCAGTTGAAATCTACATTTTATGTGGTTAGCTGTGTGACAAGTTTTGAAACAGTAAGCGATTTAAATAAGTTTATGTATGAAGCCTCCCAAATTATGATGGATGCCAAATTTAAGCTACTTGGGTGGGAGCATACACATATCCCTACTGATGCTACTGTCTGCACTACAAAGAACTCTTCTGTTCATTTGTTGGGTATTAATTGGGATAAGAATGAAGACTTGTTATGCTGTAATGTAACTGAAAGCATGAGAGATGTAACTACAGCCACTAAACGTACCATGTTGTCAATTAGTCATAAGCTGTACGACTCTATATGATTTACTTGTCCAATTACTCTGATACCCAAATTGTTATTGAAAGAAACTTGGAATCCGAAAATTGGGCGGGGTGAAGAACTTTCACTTAACAAGTGTGAGAGATCCTTAAAATAGTCAAAAGAGTTATTTATTTTACCCACTATAAAAATACCTAGATGGTTAGTTACTAGCCATTCCTGTGGAGGCACATGGACCTTACATGTGTTCTCAGATGCAAGCCAGAAAGCGTATGCAGCTTGCATCTTTCTACGGATTGAAAATGTTTCCGGAACGTCTGTGCAACTTGTACAAGCGAAATCTCGCGTTTCTCCAATGAAAAAGGCAACTATACCCCGTTTAGAGTTACTTGCATGTTGTGTCGCTACACGCTTAATGGAAAGTGTGAAGAAAGTTTTAAATGCAGGATCTATTTGTGTTTTTTATTGGTCGGTTTCGATGGACGTATTGTACTGGATTAAAAGAGTACATTTGTCTCAAATCGAGTAAAAGAAATTCGATCAGTCGGTAGTTCAGATCAATGGTATCATGTACCAGGCGATATGAACCCTGCCGATATACCATCCAGAGGTTGTATTCCTCGTCAGTTATTATCAACATGAAAAATATTGACCTGTTACACTAATATAATGTAACTATGAAGCGGTAAACCGCTAGAAGAAAAAATGAGTGTACCTTGTAAATTAAATTTATTCGTTCATTTAGAGTGACCATTAGCGTTATGTAGTTACTTTTGTTGATTTACCTATCTTCTTTATGTCGGTAATTTAAGGTGGGAGTGATGTTAGAATTGTAATTTTTAATAGTTATATATAGGTGGCTGTAGTCATTGTGTCAATTTTTGGTATATGATCTGAAAATTATAGATTTCAAAAAGTTCGACTAATTTATTTCAAAATAAAGAAAACTATTACTTCGGTTATACTCGACAGTACTGTTTCCATGCCTGATTATTAAGAAGATCAAAACGGGTAGTTTTGGATTGCTTCTTACAAGGGTCGTAATTGTCTTTTGCGACTACAAATATTTAATTATAACATAATAATAATTATATCAGTTCATTATTTACTCACAGAAACGAGTTTGTATAACTAACTTAAAACAAATAATTCTGAGTTCGAAATTATTTTGCTCTTTTAGTGTACCATGTGCGCGCGTGTACGTTTATGTGTGCGAGCGATGCGTATGTGTGGGTAAGTGAATTTTTATAAATTTCATAAAGCATCCATTTTCCTGTAGGATTCATTCTTATATGGTATTAGCCATTTTCTATTTTAGATCCTGTGGCGTTTGTACAATATACAAATCGCTTGAGTTGTAGCAATTAATTTTACCATAATGCTTTTGTGATGTATTTCTGGCTCTTTATCTTTTAAATAAGGAAACTCAACTGTTAAATATTTCGCTTTTCAAAGTGGAAGTTGTAATTTTTAAAAAATTTTTTGTTATGATATATGTTGAGTAGTATTTTATAGCTCTAATTGGTTGTCACTATTATTATTAATATTATTATATAATTATTCTTATAACTACAGAAATTATTTTAGGAATGTATATGTATCTACGGTAAACTTAATTAGTGGAAGGGTAATTTAACCAGATCTAATTTAGGAACATGCGTACGATGTACGCTTTAAGTAATCTGTCTGTGTCAACGTGGAACATCTTGATGTAACGTGTTCTATAGTTTCACAAGCATTTTAACATACACAACATATATTTCCTATGTCGTTTTTAAAATGCTTCTCAAGTAATTTTGCGTCTTAAATACTTTTTTTTGGATAGAGATTATAAAACCTTTTGTTTATGCGTGCAAGAAGCCTTTTTTTGAAGATAGTGATAGATATCTCTTTGTTTGTATTTTCTGCAAATAGTTGCGACACGTACCTTTAACGTATGTGTTTTCTTTTTTGAGAGCCGAGATCCAAAGTTGTTTAGCGGCATTTCTTCTATATTGAACTGTTTTTAATTAGAGTAGATTCGAGTTTCCTTAACTACTTTTACAAACGCCCATTTATCTAAACCAAAATTTAATTCAATCACTTTACTAAAAACTTTTATCTAAATCAAAAATGCAAGTTGATGTTTTTGTCCCCAGCGTATAACTTAGATTATCTAAGTAAAGCACATTGTTGACTGTTTTATTCACCCGAATATTGTGTATGTCCGATTTGACATTGATTGAGAAATTGTGAAAGCGGGTTAATAGCTAAGCAAATTTAGATATTCCTTTTTAATAATTATAGTTCTGGTGTACAAACCGTTACATTGTTGCTGTCACTGACCTTGTCTCGTGACAATGTACATCTTTATAAGAAGGACGCGCGGTTACAACAGCTGAACACGGCTCGCCCCTTTTACGACGACCACAAACCCCAACACAAAAATCGCGTACGCTGATTGACTGCAGGTCGCCCCACCATCCTCAAGAATAAGTATAAAACAATCTGCATTTCGACCAGACCGTCACTGGACTCATTCATCTAGCGCTTCCCCTAGCCTAGTGGAGAAACAGTCGAGACCTTAGCGCTTCTCCTAGCCTGAGGAACCACCGGAAGACCCTGGCGCTTCTCCTAGCCCGGGGCATTGTCGAAGAAGGCCTCGGCTCTGCTCTGAGCCCGAGGCAGCACTATGACGCCGACGCTTTGGCGCTTTCCCTAGCCCAAAGCCGTCCGACACCGACGCCACAGCGCAGCATGGACGGCGCCACGACAGAGGGATCCCATACAATGGCGTAGAACAAACACTCGTCCACCAGGACGACCCCCGGGAGGTTCGCTGAGGCGTACCGAGACGCCGTGGACCGACGCAGAACAAAGAATACCCTATAGACCTTTGTATATATTTCACCCTTGTGTATATATATATATATATATATATATATTGCTGTGAATATGAAGTTTTCTAGCCCCACGTTGGGCGCCATATAAATACTGTGAATAATCGTAAAGAGACCCTTTTATTCTCTATAATTTCCCTTAAATCGAACCCCAACGTTGGGCCGTCATAAAAATATTGATATGGTAACGCCGTACTCGGTGTTATGAACGTTTTACTTAACGCCACCGCTTTGTGTTCTCTCAATTTAATCTTTTAAATTATTATTATTATGCCACGGCTAGCCCTTTTTAATCTACACAGAGTGCACAACGATACGAGATCAATTTTCTCTTTATACCACTTTATGATTTCCTATTTGAATTGATAAAACGAAGTCAATTAATTTCATATAATGAAAGAAAATGATATTTACAATTTTTGAAATTCTTTAAATACACCCTTCAATCAATTAATATCATACGTATCATTTATCCCAAAATTTATATACTTTGAATTCAATATAAATTCACCAAATATTACCTCTTTATAAAGGAATCTAGAACGTTCTAGACCTCTTTATCATTTATTACGTAAGTTTAACGTATGCAATGTGTTTTGTTGACTTCCTTACAAGTTTTGGATAAACTGAATAAATTCAGTATTAAAATTTAAATTGAAAAATGTATTAAAATTGAATAGATCTGACCTGTGATATGTTGTTCGTGTTGTGGATCAACACCCCTTTGCTGCCTTAATCGAATACCAATGCTCTGCTTGGTTGAACCAATATTTGAGTATAGTTGCCCCTTGTTTTACAAAAATCACTTCGTGCTTCTTTATATTTATATTTCTCTGCATACGCTTTAAATTTCTTCCCTTAAATGCTTTCGACGCAGATTAGAATTGTACCAGAATTGTACCAAAATTTGATTAAAATTGTCCCATTAGAATCCACTTAGAATTAGAACTTCTATATACCATAAGTATTATTGTCGACGCAGATTTGAAATGTCCAGAAATATATCACAGATTTGAAAATTCCAGAAATATACCACAGATTTGAAGCCCTATCATTTTAAATATTTAATTTAAATTAATTACCCAAATTCTACTCACGTTTTACATAAAAAAACGGCAAAAACTTTTCATATATGCTTAACGTAATTGTTGCACTATTTTCACTGTAACTTAAATTTGATCTATTATACTTTATTTATTTTACGCGTGGATTTCTGATTAACAGTGTCGTAGCTTCGACGTGCATCAGTTTGGACTGAGTCGTGTTATCACCGAATGGGTGTTAAATAACCTTTTCCTACTACATGTGGACTGGGTTTTCAAGCAGTTCTGCAGATTATTTCAACCAACCAGGTTTTGTTTTTAATATATATATATATATATATATATATATATATATATATAGTATGTTCTAATGCATCCGAAACTGACGAATAAAAATCAAACCTAATTGTTTTACTAAAAATTGTTGCACAATATCTAGTCGCGGAAAACCCAGCCGGATAACATTGCATTATAACTTCCCAGCCTGATATTAATTGAATAAGCATGATTTGCACTGGAGGATAAATTTTATAAATTGAATGAATATGTAGGAGTCAATTAAACAGCACTGCATTGTAAGCGTTTGTATAGTCCATATAAGGTATTCAAATTTTGATGTTTTCATTTTGCTTGGTTCATTATGAATGAATCTATGTATATTTGTTCTTTATATTTGTTACATATAAGAGGGGAGGGCCAGGAAGAAAAGGACGAAATCAATAGCGGAATGTTCGTCCGAATCACGATAACAAAGAAGGACAGAAAATAAAATAAATACCACGCTAATACTGTCAGAGATGGGGAAGGAACACAGTGGAAAATACAATCCAATTTGCCTTGAAAAAAAATGTTTAGTATATAAACTCATATACATGCGAACAGAACACTGGTCTGTCCAATACAATGAAATACTTAACTTAACAGAATAATTATAGGGTTTATTGCAGCATTGTCATCATCATTAGTTCCGGAACTGGTTAGACGCGTACCTCCATTGTTTTCTATTCTGACCTAATCTACACATTTTCCTGAAATTCCCACAGCCCACATCGTTCACTATCTGCGTGCAATAGACTGATCTAGGTATACATCTACCTCCCTTTTTCTCTTATCTTTGTCTGTAACATATTCCGCACTATTCCCCAAATGTCTTATAACGTGTCCTGTGCTACTATTTCTCCTATTTTTATTATGTTTTTCACAGATACCTTTCTTCCCCTACTATTTCTAGAACCTTTTTTTTTTTTAACTTTGTCTCTCTATGGTATCATTATCATACACTCTAAAAGACATATACCTTTTTCCGCCTGCTTCTCCTACTGTTCTTATTTCATAGCCATATAGTGCTGTCTGCTGTGCTCCACGCATATCCTTTCAACAAATTGTGCCTTGATTCTACGTTTGTTGTCTTCGAACATAACAGCTGCTCTTTCTTGTCAGATGCAGCTTGGTTCCCCTTCTATTGTTTTCTAAATTCATACCCTACTTTACCGATATTCAGTTGCATGTTAAGCGCTCATATAATTGAGCAATTTTCCAAACGTAAAAGCAAACATTTACTAAAACAGGATATAGAGTGCGAAAATGGAGAAAATATTCAAACACAATGGTTTATGGTTTATAAATAACCGATAAGCACGTAATAGGTTTGTAGCTTTTTGAATCTTTATCTCCACTTTTAATATAAAATATGTGTATTCACTTGATAAATACCGCGGGATACGTTTTGGTTCCATTAAAGCCTTGCCTTGCATAAGCTTGTATTTACATCAGTAGTTGTTGAACTACTTCATACGTTATTTCATTGTCGGTTTAATGTTTCCTTATCTAATGAACAATTACGATATTGCGCCTATTCTTCAGATAAATTTCTAAAGAATCTTTTAGAATTCTCACCAAAGCTTTATTTTAAATATTCTTTTCGTTATTTTATTATATCTTCGTATCCTTGCACTCTTTGCTTTTAATTTTTGACGTAATTCATCTTCGAACTTTTTTCATTTTTTAAAAAATTCTTTAAAAAATAAATTTAAATTTTGGTTAAAGGTAATCTTTTTTATCTTGGTTACAATCTTTTTTAAGGCAGTACGTTTTAGATATTGTTTGATAAGTGTCAACATCAGATCTTAATATTTTAATATCTTGTTCTAATATAATTTCTCATATATTATCCTTTCTTTTATGTATGGATCTAGTATAGGTTCGTTCCTTTTCCATTCGATATTGATTATGTATTTCTAAAACCGAAACTGCAGCTGACTATAGATAGCTGTACTAATTTTGATTAAAATGTATGCATGCTTCAACTGAACTTTTAAAACAAAATCTAATTTTGAAACCTAGTCAGAAATATTTGAGTTGCTTTTTATTTTAGGTAGTTTTTGTCTTTGTATAGGATCGATCCTTAAATAAAAATTTAAAACTGATTAGAATAGTTGCGCCGCTTTAATATCTACCATTGGGTTTAATACATTTGTGTTGTGTGATGATTGTAAATTCGCTCCTTTATAAGTTTGATTCTTTGATAGCATATTTCCTGCCTTTTGAGTTGTAATGCTTCTATTTCCATAGATTTTAGATAACCAAACTTTGTTGAGTAAGTATTAATTTGGGATGGCGCATTTTTTTACTTATTTATTTATTTATATATTAAAATTGAAATATATAAGACAAGCCCTAATTACATATTTAACTTAAATAATTAATGCAATACAAATCAATGCGAGTAAGCGCGCATGCGCATGTATGTGTATAAAGAATAAGCGTATGTGTGTGCACTCGCCTGCGCGATTTAAGTGCTGATAATGAGATATTACTGAACATAGGCAAAGCGAAGAACCATACTAAACACAATTGCTTTTGTTATTAGAGCTTTATGACTGCTTCACTCAGCGTTTTTAGTGACAAAGCAAAAATCATTTCGCCTTCTGTGCAAAGTCAACATCAAACCTTAAGTTAAGTTGTAAATCTTACTACGCATCCCAATCACCATTTTTTCAGAATCAAGCAACTGAATAAAAACCTACTGAGGTATTGTACTCAAAGGTAACTCATTGGATTAGTTAGGGTCTCGGGTTACTACTAATCCTAGGGTCCCGGTTTTGATTCTGGACACCGATCGCTTGGAACGATGTTAAACGAGTATTTTGTAAAAGGGTACATACGCCGTCGTTCGGTTGAAAGCTTTGTAGATTCCATGTGTGATTTTGTCACACACGTCCCTACTTTGATTGGTATGGCAAGGGTTTGTCAAAATTCTAAATTTCCAGGAAAAATATTCGCTTCAGGGCAATACAGTACTCTTGTGTGGAAAGTTTTGGATTGAAATATACAGTATTCTCCTTGAGCAACGAACCATAACTAGACCAACCCAACACTCGCTACCAAGAATAGTTTTCTGCGCTTGGTGTATCAATTTCCAGCAAACGAATATTCGCCAGGGATTCGCCACCGCAACACATCCACTAAAACTTGAAAAATAATAATAAGAAGAATCATAATCGTATTTTTGCATTCAGAACGTTTTTCCGACGTTTTGTTGGATTACTAGATCCTTCAGTAATTTATGCAAAGGGATGTAA
The DNA here is from genome assembly GCA_036346225.1 of Platerodrilus igneus. Classification (NCBI taxonomy): domain Eukaryota; kingdom Metazoa; phylum Arthropoda; class Insecta; order Coleoptera; family Lycidae; genus Platerodrilus; species Platerodrilus igneus. Next base: position 184,521 of record JARFIW010001199.1, read on the forward strand.
AGTTCAACAATGAGTAGTTGCTTTTATCTCATCCACTGGAAACTTCCCGTGAAAACCACTCCCAGTATGGAGAATATACGTGCACAGTATCTAGGCGTTGACTGGGTTTGCCCTTGCCCAGGGTGCTAAAAATAAAAGGTGCACTTATGACATCACGCAAAGGAACTAAAACTATTGGAAGGCGGATTGACCTTCAAAAAACTTTGCACGAGGCGGTGCCATATTAATGACCAAAATAAAAAAAATTAGCTAGAAGATTATACTGTTTGCGCAACCAGTATTGTCAGAGCAAAAATTCCGAGCAACCACGGAATATTTTTGTTAATAATGTTTTGTTGTCTTTTCTCTCTATGAATAAAAATGATACAAGCTCACTGTTAGATGTGATACCTTTTGAATGAACATATCTTGATATGAATACTGTTCTCATCTTTTAAAAAATTTTTATTTTAACATCTCAGTAATAATCGATAATGTACAAAACTAAATGTACTGGTTATATCACGTTTCCCTTTGCCTCGGGCTTTTCGGTTTTCAAAAACCTTCAATCTATATATCAACATAATTAAAGCGTTTAATAGACCTATTTTCTATAAGCGCCAAAACAAAGTACAGCGAGAACGACAATGATATTTAGAAGTTGCAATCAGCTGAGTATGTTCACCGTTGACACATCAAATTTTTGTCAAACAAGAAACTGTAAACCTACAATTATTCATTGCTGAAACAAGTAAACGCACTAATAGTAAATGATGGTCTGGATTTATTTCGTGACTATGAGTTTCTAGATACAAAGTCCTTCTGAAAATATTTAATTTTATGCAATTCTTGACGACATATTCTAACCATAACGCTTGTAGCATGATGTTTGTAGGTCGTGCTTAAGCAAGCTAAATATTGACATTTCAAGTTCAGTTCAAGCTATTGCGCAAATGACACCACTCGCCATCCGACTCCACGACTCGCCGTTGATCGGATCATCTTAAACTTAAAACATTGCATTTAGAAAGTAACTACCGCAGCCTTTAAGGCAAAACTAAACGCCATCAGAAGTTAATATGCAATGAATTATTCTTCAAACATCAACTACCAAAATCAGTTACCATCATAACCACCTCCAAGATCATACAGCAAATTTTGCAAACAAACCAAGCTCAAAAATAACATCGCGCCATTACAAAACAACATGATCAAGAGGCCCAAAAAGAAAAAATTTAAATTAAAACAAATTGTTTACGGGAAATAATTTCTAAAACCTTGCAAAGCGTTTTAATTTCATAAAAACCGCAGATGACGGAAACAAAGCACACCGCACAGCACATTGCATGCGAACAAGAATATCGTCGTAAGCATTTTCGATGGTTGGAATACAGATGAAAAGACTGGTTTGATATTAGTAGGCATACGCACACATCGCTGCATTTTTTGTGTACATTGCACATTCAGACGGCCACAAATTTTTACGGATTTGCATACAATGCAATCGGCCTGTTAGTCCATGGGTGTGCCAAATTTGGCTCTTGCCAATGGCGTTAGGATCCATTCATACGGCTTTGGCATATACATTGCGGAAGTGTATGTAATTATGATACGCTAGAGGAAATACTTCAAATTTGTAAGTGGAACTAATCCAATCAACTCTGGTGGTTTAGCATAGATGAAAAAAATATTGAAGAACATAGTTTTCATCTGATGTCTAAAACTTGTGAAAATTTATGGAAATGAAGCAGGGGCGAACCTAATGGATACTTAAGATCGTGTATTTATGCTTTTAAGTTCCTGAATATTTCAGGACATCATTCCATTAATTATACTATAGAACTTTTGCAAATATCTTACATCTTAACTAACAAATTTTTTCAATCATTTGTAGTGCAAGGTGCAGTTATCTAGTAAGATGAATTGGGTTGGATAAATGCCCAGAAACTACTAATGTCCAGGGATTGATTTCTGCTAATCGGCTGAAGCACTACACGATTTATGACACTGAGATTAAAAAGAAATAATATTTCTGTTAAATCTTGTATTTTAAAGTAAAAAGACATTAAAAATAAAATAACCTTGCGCAATGTACGATGACACTATACATTTTTCATCGTAATTACACCTCCGGGCAAAGAATCGGTTAATGAGCATTACTTGTAAATATAATTGCCTACACCTCCAAACTCATCATTAACATAGTTGCACAATTGCCAAAACAACTTATTTAGAGTATAAATATAATGAAAGCTTTAATATTTGTTGGAAACTGTTACTGGGACATTAATTACGTGATACAATGTCACCTTGGTTGCTTGAATTTATTTCATTTTTATTCAATTTATTTTTGGATTTTGTTACTAATTAAACTTGCTTAATGTAAGTTAACAAAATTGAATGTACGTGACTAGATTAGTGTTCTAAAAGTATTTAAAATGCTTTAGTTTTGTAAAGACGGACGCAATCCACGAAGGGGTAATTAAACGTTGCGTGCTTGTAGAATGATTAAAACATAAATTACTTACTACTAGGTCGAAATTATTTTTGACTGGGTTGCCTTGGAACTTGCCAACGCATACGTTATTATATACACTGTGTATATTACATATTTCAGGAATCTAAAAAGTACAAGATTTGGTTTTCCTTTTCAAGTGCCTAACGGCAAACATTTTAAGAGCGTTGTGCAAAAAGTAAGACGATTTTATTGGACAGTAGAAATTTTAAAGGTTGCGCATTGTATTTGCCATTATAGACGACGGATCTGTCAAAATAGAGCCGCCAAAAATTATCGGATAAACTAGCTTCGACAAAATACCCCAACACATAATTGCCCGTCAACTTTATATTGTAATATACTGTTTGATTGGTGTGCGATGTTGGTCTTAGAAAAAATTAATTTAAAAACCAAAAGGATTTATTTACAAATTTTAGTTTTGTGAAATTGTTGCAGAAAATTGCTTCATTATCTAAAGTTTCAGACATTCTACTCAGTTATACAAATTCATTTTTGGAAGCTTTCGGCTTTCTAAACCCGACGTGGAACTGCTCAATCCCAATACTGATCTTGCTGGAAATGGCTGATTAGCACTGGCGTAGATATCGCAAAGCAACCAATGCGACGCATAGTGTCCCCGACGATTTGGAGCCCCGCAGGGGCAGCTTGTTTTTTTTGAAACTTTATCTATTGTACTTCACAACTAGTGAATTTTTTTATACAAATAAGAATTTGGACGATAAATAAATCTGAAAATTCTTTCTGGATCTTTTATGATTATTTTCAACTTCAACATAATATGTAATAAACTACCGCAAAATTTTCGACAAATACTGCCGTAGAAATAAGTGAAAAAACACCTTGAGGTGGAAAATTGCCACAAAAATGATTCTTGTTGTAAATGGTAAGTAACACGCTTGTAATCAATATAGTAAAAATAAACATCTGTACTGTCGCGCAAAAAGCGTTTTTTTGGGGGTCATCTAGAAAAAAACATCTAAAATTTAAAAAATCATAAAAAGTTATGTGTGCAATTAAATTACAGGAAATTTCGTCCTGAAAAAGAATATGATATTGGTTTTTAAAACATAAATGAAATAGCAAAATGGTAGCGGAAAAATTGAAATCTAGTGTAGTATAGAAAAACATATTTTTAATATTTTTAACACATTTTAAAATCATATTTTTAACTTTAACTTCGCTCACAATTTAGTGTTTGATTATTTAAAAATTACACAGTAGAAGATTTTGTTTATCAAAATCAAATCTCATCTTAATCTTCATATAAATTAGAATTGTCTCCTGTGTTTGTACAGTTCTTTCCATAACAGTTTCTGCAAATTGGGTAGCATGGAAGTCTATATTGACGACATATATTTCATAGTGTTACATGGTTCAACTGTAGTTTGGCATGCGCATTCAAATATATTTATGAGTTTGTCTGGTGCTGGATTTAAGTGAGATAATATCGGCTGAAATTCTCCATCGGCCAACTGCCAACCTCATATAGTAGGATCATGTGTTAGTATATCAAAATCTTTTCAAATAAAAACCTGCAAATGTACACGAAGTAGGTGGTATTTCGCTGCATTTAGTGTTGTTGACAAACGAACAATATCAATTTCTTTTAGCAGTAGCAGTTTTCCTAATATACTATTCCTAATGAAACACATTTAGGTTGCTTGTGTCAATGCTATCTCCATACAGTGACACAATAAATTTATAGTCAATTCAGAAAAAATGTTCCTTAGAAACGTATTCGAATGATCCAGCATGGGAAGTTCATTTGCAGAAGATTTTGGATTTTGTGATATTCTTGAAAGCAGAAGATTTACTTTTGCCGAATATCGCACTGATGTTATGACACGATGTTAATGCTCGAACAAAAAGTAAAGTTTTGCAAGCCTCCTATCCGATAGTATGTTGCATGGCTTGAATATCACAAACTTTATCTGTTTCTGTGACGGACTGCATTAAAATGTTTTTAGAATAATAATATAGCAGCAGAATTAAAATGTCGGTGTCATCAGCTACTACAATGACATATATTTCCTGGTCTACCTGTAAAGCTTTTTGGACGATTAGTGTGTCTGCATCACCTTCTACCTGAATAACGAAATGACCTCTTCCTTGGAAATAACTCTCCAGTATAATGATAGAACTTTGTTTGTTTGTCGAATTAGAAAGAAAATGGTTTTTTCTTGATGATATCATGAGAATTTTCATCAAATATTATTAGAACGAAGCACATTTAGGTTGCTTGTGTCAATGTTACTTCCATACAGTAACACACTAAATTTATAGCCAATTCCGACAAAGTCTTCCTTAGAAACATATTCGAATGATCCAACATGGAAAGCCCATTCGCAGAAGATTTTGGATTTTGTGATATTCTTGAAATCAGAAGATTTACTTTTGCCGAATCACAAGCCTCCTGTCCGATAGAACGTTAGATGACTTGAATGTCGCAAACTTTATCTGTCTCTGTGGCGGACTGCAATAAAATGTTTTTAGAATAATAATATAGCAGCAGAATTAAAATGTCGGTATCATCAGCTATTACAATGACATATATTTCCTGGTCTACCGTGTAAAGCCTTTTGGACGATTAGTGTGTCTGCATCATCTTCTGTCTGAATAACGAAATAACCTCTTCCTTGGAAATCAGTCCCCAGTATAATGATAGAACGTTGTTTGTTTGTCGACTTAGAAAGAAAATGGTTTTTCTTGATGATATCATGCGAATTTTCATCAAAAATTATTAGAACGGACGACTGATTTGTGCGCAATCTATGCTCCATGTCTTTTGTATTTTGTTGTTCATATCCGTCCAAACCGATTGGCACTTTTCCATATCTTTTGTTGACATAGGATTCGCGTTGCCTTATGATATCGCCAAATCTTGCAGAAGCAGACCATGGTAACTGGTGAATTAATGCATATCGATCAAGAATGTAAGAAGCACTTTGCTTCATGGTATCTAATGAGTTTACCAATGATGAGTTATCAGTTTTTATCATTTGCTGGGTACGATAGTTAAATAATCAAGTTGGCAGAGTGAATAACTCTTAATAGAAAAACTCTCTTGCATCTTGAGCGTGATTGTTCGTGGAAATACAAACGACCGTCTATTGTGTTAAAAGACGCGAATCTACATGCTGTGTCTCGTCAGCAATAACAATCACTATAAATATTTATGGTCCCGGGTTGGGACCGTGTCATTTTATAAACTAAGGTTGACTTTTCGCCCACTTTTGTAAAGTGTTTCATCAGGACAAGAAATGAAAATAAATAATAAAATAAAAATAATAATAAAGATAAGAATGATAATATTTAAGTAGACAAGTTAAAGTGTAAAGAGAATGTAGAGTTACTTCTGAACTAGCAGATTCACTAGCCCATTTAAGCCAAAAGGATGGTGAGTCTGCTGAGTTCAAAGTAACTCTACATTCTCTTTACACTTTAACTTGTCTACTTAAATATTATCATTCTTAACTTTATTATTATTTTTATTTTATTATTTATTTTCTTTTCTTGTCCTGATGAAGCCCCTTACAAAAGTGGGCGAAACGTCGACTTTAGTTTATAAAATGACACGGTCCCAACTCGGTACCATTAATATTTATAATGACTCCGACCGTGAAAGCCTCCGACAATATCACAATAACAATCACTTTCCTCACTACTTTCATGGTTACTTCTTAGATAGATTTCAATAAAGTATATCTTGGATGTCTCTTTTAATAATGTCGGCAATTTCAGCAGTAATTTTAGTTTAACTATCCGTAATTCCGCTAAAATATTCCATAAATCATTTGAAGAAGCAGTAAATGGTTTGCGGTCTCTTAAAAATTGCATCATTTATTCATATCTTTGAAATCTCTGGCCATCCTTGCATCAGTTACATCAGTATGTTGTTCACTTCCAGTATGTGAAGTACTGGTCAGCAAACTCATCGCTCACGTTACTTCACAGTATTTAAAATGACTCAAAATCCAAGTTGCACGTTGACTTTCGTCATTCGTTTTCTCAATCTACCATGTCGATCCAAACACCTGGCCACTTCCTGTTATTTATTTGTACAGTAAAGTGACCTTTATTCAGAACTTTGTAGAGTTCTGGATTCGTAATTTTTAGTGCTGCACACATTTGCTGAAGGTATATTTGCGCGCATTTTGCAGAATTACAATTACCTGAACTCGCAAAATAGGTAGCATTATGCTTAACCGCCTCTAAATGCATTTTAAAATTTCCTGATCGCTCAACTGAAATAAATGCTTTTTCAATATCCACCAAGTTCAGGTACAACAGCCATAGTTTTGTGGTACGACTGCGTGATTTAAAAAGGTTCTTCCATTCATCTATCTCTGACGAAAGTTTATGAAGATGAGGACTTATAATAACTTCCTCTACTTTGATATCACTTCTGAGCACTTTTTTAAAGAAGTGGAATAAACTTGTGTTCATTTCCATTGCATCACTGGTTAGGCATCCCATTTCTAATACAATCACGCTAAAATCTGAATCTGCGATTACATCAACCTTTGGGTTGCACTTCAGTAGATCTGCTACAATTAAAGTAGTGAGAGCTGAGGAAGTTAAAAAATGCCCTCTAAGAGCACGCGAATACGCTTTACCTTTTAACATGTGGGGTATTGAATGTTCAGCATACACTGTTTGCAAAGCTTCTTCTATGCTTGCTCCAGCCATCAGTACTCCAATAGCAACCAGAAAGAACATTGGTGTGTGAAACCTCCAAGCCTGATTACCACAATGTCAAATTCTCTTTTTTGCCCAGTGTATTGAAGTTCTAGTGCCTTGACATACAAACACTGCTCAAAGGCAATAATTAAAGTTTCTACATTCAATCTTTTGGCTTCATTACTTATAAACATAAGTTTAATGTATTGGAAGAAAAAAAGTTACTAATATACCACTGTGTTAACCTTCCACTACAGTTTGTATGTATTCTAACCATCCTGGTTGAGGTGTTTTAAATATCTTAGTAGTACTCCAAAAAAACATCGAGGAGATTAGTTTGGATTGGTTCATAGAACAATTTTTGAAATTTTAGTTTATTCATAGCTGTTGAGATAGGGAATTCAATGTAGTGGAGTAGAATTTTTGCTTTGTTATTAATTTCATGTGCTAGAGGACGAGATTTGAGTTGTTCTATTGTGTCTATGAGGTGTTAAAAGATGCTCCTGATGCGCTGATTATAACTTCCATCCCGTGAAAAGCGTTATGGTCATCTATTGTCGCTATATTATGATCGTCATTGTCGGTGACCCACTGAGAGAAGTGGTCTGATGGCACAACGCTTTGCTTACTTTCATCCATTACAGAAGAGTTTATGTATTTCCGCACTTTATCAAAAGACACACCGAATCCAAGGATGCAAAGTTTATCAATTAGGAAACGAAATCCAAAATCTCTTGCAACATTGGGAATATCAGAAAACGAGGTCAGCAAGCTTGCATTACATTCTGATCAATCGAAACTTGTTTCAAATTATTGAATTGACCAGCGATTAGGATATCCAAAAAAAAAGTTAGTAAGATAGGGGGTTGATATGTCTTGTTCTTTTCAATGGATGCGATATCTGATTCACTAGGATAAAAGTCTTTGTTTTGGTACAACAAGTTTATTTTAGTTCTGATCAGTTGTGCTGCAGACTCGATTAAAATTAATTTTTCTTCATCGTGGTCAATCAAGTCTTTTTCGTTTGTGATAGTCTGATATTATGTTTGATGCAGTTTTTCCAACTGTTATCATACTACATTTCCCATCTGTGCCTGATACTATGATGTTGTCACCAAACCAGACTTTCAATTTTTCTTCCAATGTCTGGAAGACGCACTTCTCTCTTGTAAAGTACTACTCATTTATTCCAGTAACGCATTGATATAGATATTGGCTCTTCACAGTTTTCTCGTATCAGCTTACTTATCTTCATAAAAACATCAGAACTATCTGTATTAACCGGACGACCGACTGATGCAGGCAATCCTCCAGTACTTCTAAGAGTATACTTCACATGAATGGGTTTGGAGCTCCTAAAATTGACACTGGAGCGTCTGCAGCAAGTAAATCTATGACTGTAGCATTCTCGTGTGTACATTTCCTGCCCATAGATCAGTTCTTATACCGCATATTTTAAAATTGTGCGGTGAATATAGAAAGTACGCACAGGAATGAATGCAATTTTTTACGCTTTTCATAATCCGTAGTAATCTGGTCACAAAACAAACATTCTTCTTTGAAATTGAACGATCCAACACTTCCTGGTAGCGTTCTCGAGCTGTTTGAAGGAATATCGCCTTGCAAAGTTAGGAGTTTTTATCACTTTTAATTTTGATAGGATTGACGTATACACGTCGATATTTTCTATGTACTTTAACCGTACCATTAGGTGTGGGATTGAAAAGTTCATCATCATTCATCATTTTGTTTTCGACCTTACTTAAGGTCGGTTTGACGCAGCTCTAACTTCTTTTCTATTCTGTGAGTAGAGGAAAATCAGTGAACCCACCACCTCATTTGCTCCAGAATCCCTCATTTGCTCCCTCATCTGGACCAAAAAGTTTTCTTCGACTAACCATTTTTCATCTTTCGAGATAAATATCTTAAATTTTTTATCTTTCGAGATAAATATCTCTTAAATTTTTCCTCCCACGAGATAAACCTATTTTTAAGATTTTTTACCGCTAACATTCTGGACCAAAAAGTTTTCTTCGACTAGCCAACGCATCTTTCGAGATAAACCTATCTTGTTTGGTATCAATTAACAATAGAATTTTCTCAGCTACCCGAATCTCTAGGAATTTTTTAGATATCATCACCCCCAAGGAAGCTACCCCCATTTTAAGATTTCTTACCTGTAGCGACTTTTGAGCGTCCGCATAAATTTTTTTTAGTCATGCGATACATCTTGTTAACTTAGAATTTTACGCAGAATTAGAATCTGCAAACAGATTTGAAATCGGACCACGCCCTGCAAAGTTATACTTTAAGCTCTTTTGCTCGTATATATTTAACTCCATTTTTAAAACCTTTTCGCTACCCAAGGTATATGCTTTAACCAACACAAAAATTATGAACACAAAAGTTTAATAATTTATTTATCCAATTTACAGTTTAATAAACTATTACAATTTTACAAAGTATAGCATTATTTCCTGTGTGTAGCCGAAAGTTTAACCTGTAACAAAAAGAGATTAATGTGTTGTTTAAATAGACGTGTAACAAAAGAGATTAATGTAAAAAGAGGAGACGTGTTTTCAGTCAATAAGACATATTGTTGTTAACAATATGTTTTACCGTCCAACGACACCACGTGGAGGTAAACACATGCCGCCGGGAACAAAGGAAATTTTAAGGATGGGGAGGGTAGATATGCTTATAACTAACTTACATACTATATATACACAATAAAATATAAACAACTTAACCTATATCCTTATGCCCCCATGCGTAGGTTGATATGCTTCCGGGGATGACGTAACGCTTGTCATCTGCGCCCGATAAACTGATTTTATTAATAAGCTGTGTATAAAGTTGGTGTTTCTTACTCCGGATTGATACCATCGTATTCATGAGGGCATCTCTATTATTAATAACAACATCCTAAAACTATCTACACTAATCCCCGCCACCACACTACGACTAACACCCTTAATCTTTTAACAATGTCTTTCTCACTAATAATGCAGTAGGACTTAGCCCTACTACCACAAATTCAACACCAAATCCCACAAAACTCGTCCTTAAACTTACCCACCACCTTTTTTTAACTAAGGGATTTTGTATTTGTTAGTGGAGGGTAATCACTAGTATCAAAAGTAGTCTATGTTTGTTAATATCACTATACAAGTCTTCTGTCTGTATACTATAAACAAGGAATCTGTGTCCGTATATAAAAGCGAAATCTGGAGCCATACAGAGGATCATAGGTGTTGTAGTGAAACTCATACATAAGAGTTTTGAAATCTAGAATCGAAAAACCTGCATAAATGGGTTTGTTGTAAGTGGCTTTTACACGATCCATTTGTATAATCACCAGATCCTCGCTCAGCACTAAACAACTATTAAAGTTTGGTTTGCTTATTAGTCCACTTGCGCACAACTTTTGTCCTCGTGCTCCCACCGCGACACAATCTTTACATCAACACGTTTGTCCACGTTCTCCATAGTTTTACCAAAACCGCATTGTTCATAAGTTTGAAAAGTCTTTTCAAACGCGTTAGTGAAGTACGGAGAGACGTGTTTAAATCTATGTAAGGTTTGAGCCACGGTGATTGCTCGAACTCCAACACACGGTGAACTGTAGTTAATTGTAGACCATCGCGCAGAGCCTGCTGGAGGTTTCGGTAATGGATTACATATTTCTTCTTATCAAAAGTGTGGTGAGTAGCTTTGGTCCTAGAAGACGGTGTTGGTGGAACCATGGTCTCAGGGCAGAAAGGCAAGTCGTTATGCAGATCCTGAAGCTGTTGTGGATAGTGCAGATCAACCTCTAGAATGTACCCCATATTGTTGTAATGGGAATATTCAAAATTATCTTTCAGATGGTTAACCTGATCGATGTTTAACCACCTGAAAAACCCATGTGAAGTGGTTGACCATGCCCATCCATATAGGTTGTTGGCATCGAGGTATGTCAAGTACATGGAGGGTTCACTGGGTTGTACTCATCCATATACTTGTTGTTGGCACGAGCATACCGATGACTACACTGAGTGAGACCACCTCTAATGCCTTTCTTAACAAAGTGGTGCATATCAACATCGGTTAATAACTCCAGCTTCACCTCAGTGTGTTTCAGCATTGCATCAAAGGCGAGAGAAGGAGCTGTCACGTACTGGGCCGGGTCGAGATTGTACGCTTAGACAAACGTTTCTGAAATTTTCAAAAACGTCTGCCAACAGTAGAACATCGCTCTTTAAATACAGATCGCTGTATTCACCCAAGTTTCGTATGGAAACTCCTCCACACCTTCTGCGCATGTTTATAATCCTCATCGCTAATAGTCGTAGAAGATAAGTCGTTGAAGAAAGCATGTTTTGCGGGCAAAGAGGTTTCATTCAATACACTTACATCAGAAATGTATGAATACGGGAAAACACCTTTCCTCGTCAGCAAACTACGCGATCTGTCGTCTGAAAAATTTTGGACCTCAACAAACTGTTGAGGTTCTAAATCTTCGTCAACTTATCCAACGATGATGCCATAAAACGAAGCGAATCTATGAAACGCATCTGGATCGTTAAATTGTGATCATCTTCAGTATCTACATCTCCTGCTAATCGAACATACTTCGTAAATGAAATATATCGTTCCTTATTGTTGGGGATCACCTCTAACGTTCTTTATCACATCCAGCTCTTTACGATAAAATGTCCATCATAACCGCTTAGGTTATGAAACACCACCAGGATAAACTTTGGAACCGTGTATTTAATGTTGCATTGGGGTGTGCGGCAAAGCGAAATCTCCCTGAGAGGTGGCAGTGATCCCTCACCCTCTCATTTCCCAAAGGCTGCTTACAGATGCCACACTCCTCAACCATATGAAACAACAACTCCTCCAGAGGTTCAAGCGGTGCCATCGGAACGTTGGTTTTAAGGATTTTACCTAATCGTTGGGCTTCCTCTTTCATCTTTTCCATAAAAACTTTTGCGGTTTCAGGTCCTCTGTACAGCTCAAATTTGTTAAACGAGTCATCGTATGAACATTTGATATAGTATGCAAAACTGAAGGGTTCGTGGTGTTGTGTGCTGTTGGTGAAGGAAGAGGTGGGATCCGGAATGCGGAGCTAATAGGCTTCAACACACTTTCAAAGTCTGCATAAATCACGAACGGTACCCTCATTTGCTTGTGAACGTTCGTGAACTCTACAATGTTGTTGAAGTGGTTCGGCATGGTTGTCACCACATGGTTGCAGTCGTTTGTTGAGTGTTGGTGTAATTTGTCTTCGGATGGAAAAAACACCAAGCATCCATCGCAAATCCATTTGCGGGTACATTCACGAGAGATCTGCTTACCCACTAGCTTCCCCAAATCTTTGATCAAACAGTAGTGGGACTTGCACCCATCCTGAATGTACAGTAGGTTCACATGTCGAACCCTTTTATCAGTGGTGAAATGTAGCGGTCCAACGATGGACTTGCCTTCTACCCCAAAGACGTTGATGCTGATGTCGTTCTGCTCCTCAAACCTGGGAATGTCCTTTATGGGCATCGGGAACAGTACTCCTGTCACGTTGAGCACAGTCGAGTAATGCGGGTAGCTATGACCCTTTGCGGATTGTGAACATGTCCAGGATTCAGCGCTGCCACAACACACCAGGCAAAACATGCATTGTCTTGATTCTGGATGTTAACGACGGCCCTTATCCTGAACCCATTTGGGAAGCTCGATATAAGATGAACCCCGCATTGGTTGGTACTTGTTAACATTTACCTCCAAGTACAACACCTGTTTCAGAGTCCATCCTAAAATTTAAAAATTAGAAAAAATTAATAATTGTAGAAACTAACCAGAATCTCGTTCTTGGAACTCATCCGACTTAGCCGACATCCTCTCCACAAAGGTGTTGTAGACCGCTCCCAGGTCACTGGAGGAGGTGACCACAACATTTCGGGTGTTGAAAGATTTAATATCTTCAACACCCTCTGCCAGCCATCTTGGTGTAGTCACCAAACAACTCGCAATTAACCTTGAGGGAGGTGTGTATGCCAGCTGTTCCCCGACTAAGGTTATGAACCTCTCCTTCTGCTCGCATAGAAAATCCAATAGACCTAAAAATACAAACTAAGCAAACACAAAATACTTATAAAAATACATACCACTAGTATTAGCATTTTTAATTCTGTATGTAGCTACTCTTGTTTTAAAAGCGGTAGCTACAACCTCTCACCCCATCCAGGACACGACTTGTATTAGTCTTGTGAGTGTTAGATCGCTGGTGGGCTGCCATGTTAGCCACATCCACACCACACTCTTCACATCTTCGCGACTTCTTGGGGCAGGTCCCTCAACCGTTGGTGCGGTCGGTCGTTTGATCCCGGATGGTCCGGCAACGGGACAGCCACACCATGTTTGGCGTCCTTGTGCCGTTTCAAGGTTGTCCTCCGCGAGAAGGATGCCGGGCCACATCGCAGGTAAACAAGCCGGGTTTATTTGATACCAACTCATGCTGCTGGAGCTGGTGGCGTTTTAAATTGTTACTCCTCGAGAAGACAACCCCACAGACGTTACAGGTAAAAGAAGCCATTTCACTGTAATTATAAAACTTGTTAACTTGTCAAAGACTAAACAGAAACTAAATCATATCGCCTCGTACCATGCTTTTATACATAATTGGTATAATTAGCTACTTTACTTTTAAAACCCAGCGTCGTTTAACCTTGAGTAACATTCCAAACTAGTCTAATCACGTCGGTAAAAATTAATTTGCTTCTTTTAACTACAACTATAATTATAGGATATATCACTTTAACTTTCACTTCTCTTAATTGTTTACAGACATTTCAGCCCGGAATTTTTAAAAGAAAACATTAATGAAGAAGGCAAAGGTCACCTTTCACAATAAACCTTAGAAAGTTTGGGTGATTTCGGTAACAAGGACAGCTCAAATCGTATAAAATACGAACCGATTCCTCTATGTTTAGTACAAAATACAGCATAAAAGTAGATGCAATGATATCCATTAAAGACGGTATAGTAATGTTTCGCGGAGTTTGAGTGATGCGAGGATTAATATCGAACGTGGTTATATTTATGGTGATGATATCGGATCATGTTATGACGACTCCAGGTGGATAAAGTTGCAACAAGCATGGACTGTTTGTGATCAATTCGACCGGAATCAAATAAATTCCCATGAATTATTGGATAAATTTGAAGAATTAAATTTATTGAGACTTTATGGAATGCTTTTGAGCTATATAGAAAAATTATAATTGTAAAAGTTTTGTATGTGTATTTTATGGTAAATTTATAAATAAAAATGTTAATATTATTCGAATATTTATCATTCTAAGTCACCTGAGTACAATTTACGCATGCGCAACAACAATTCTGAAACATTTAAAGGAGGAGCTGCATGGGATTCCTTCTCAGTCATCTCAGTGAAATCAGTGCAAAGCAATGGAGTCTGTAGATGTTAATGATGCACAAGTTTCGTATACCGAAAATCTGATTAATAAGTTTACGTATAGTTTAAGTGAATTGGTGAACACCCTCATAATGTGGAAATTGGGTTTGTTATAAACCAGAGAATAAAACCCGTATTACGATTGGTGTGTAGCAAGAAATATTGTGCAACCATGTTCTGGAATTGACATACGAAAATTGGTTAGCATTTACAAATTTTCAAGTGGAATTTCAAATCAACGTATTTTCTCGTGACGTGCTAAACACTCGATTAAATGGTGCACCCGAAAGGAAGATCTACACATACAACTAGGAGGTCCGTTCTTTATCACTCTTCACCAGTGTCTGAATCAACCGAGAACGAAACGTTCCAGTTAAAAATAATAATGGGTGATAGTTCGATAGTTATAAATGAATTGGAGTGCCGTAAAATATTCCATATGCGAGAGTTGTTTGAGTATCAACAAACAGTTGGAAAGTCGTGAGTTAGCATTATACAGCGAATTAGTAGGGTTTGTTGCTAATTCTAATTTAAATGATTGCGATGGGTTTAATACTATGACTGAAGGAGAAACGAATTAAAATCTTGATTGAAGGCGAAGTTCGAATTGGCAATATTTTATTCTACAACGAATTGAATCAGAGCGCACTAAATGCATTGGAGCTGGTTATATGTTTTCCGGATATATTTGTGCAAGACGTGATACGTACAAGAACATTAGTGGAAATGTTTAGACGTTTAAATTTGTCGGAATCTGAAGATTCTGGTTATGGTGATAACTAGAAAGAGTATTTTATAAAAGACAGCCCAAGAGACATGGATGTAAATGTATTGTTATTGTAAATATATTGTAAATTTTTGAAAAAGTATAAATAGACTCGTTGTTGTTTATTTATTTAGTATAGTTTGAGATTTTTGAGTAAACACATGATTATCTGTTCTGAGAGGGTTTAATCAACAGCGCTATAAACAGGTTACCGTTTGAGCTGCATATTCCAGGTTATCAGTACTGCGGTCCTGGTACAAAGTTGGATGAGCGCTTAGCAAGAGGTGATCCTGGAATAAACGAATTAGATAAATTGTGTAAAGACCACGACATTGCATACTCCAAGTACCCGACGATCTTCCAGCCAGACACCGAGCAGATAAAATTTTAGAAGAAGAAGCCTGGGGAGAGTTAAGTCTAAAACGCAAAGTTTGGGGAAAAAGCCGCAGCTTGGTTTGTGACAAACGCTATGAAAGCGAAAGAAAAATGGGTATGGGTTTAAAGAAGAAAATAAGTTTTAAAGGTGGATTTTTGAAGAAAATACGATCCGCAATAGACCGAGTTGGTTCCGACAACTTGAAAAAGCTGTTAGATGTTGGTATTCTAATTGGTAAAAAATCATAAAAGGAGCCGGTGGGAGAAACAAAATTAGAGTCCCACGTATTATACCCGTTCCACAGAAAGGAGGTTTTCTGCCATTGATTCCGATATTCGCGGGACTAAGTGCCCTAGGGCACTAACAGGTGGTGCTGCGGGGATAGCTAAAGCAGTAAATGATGTCAAGACAGCCAATGAACAGGCTTAAGGAGAGCGAACGACACAACAGATCTATGGAAGCCATTACTGTTGGGAAAAAGGAAATGGAATGTTTCTAAAACCATACAAAAAGGCGCAGCATTATTCTTGAAACCGTACAAACAGGGGCGTGGCATTTGTAAAAAGTATCAAAAACTAAGCAAGTTACCTCGAAGAGCTCTTACCGATGTAGATATAAGGAAACACGCATCTAACATTCCTCATTTTCGTGGTGTCTTTTCTAGAGATCAGTTACAGAAGATTAGACCGCATGTCAACGAATCGGTGTGATTAATTTGGATACCACCAAAGGTTCGGGTACACATTGGGTGGGGTACCGAAAACGTGGAAATAGTGTGTATTACTACGATTCGTTTGGAGACTTGAGACCGCCGGAAGAAGTAAAGAGGTATTTTCGAGGTTGTAAAATTTACTACAACAGTGCACCGGAGCAGACTTACAACACATACAATTGTGGACATTTAGTGTTAAAGTTTCTTAGTGACAATGGCTAAAACAGTGAGCGTGTTCGGGTATGGTAATGTCATATCGACAGGATCCATTTACCCACCAATTAAATTGAAACAGGACGGTGAATATGCTTTGGGTCTAGTGGGACTGTACACTTGTAACACTGTGCAAAACATACATCCAGGAAACAACATCTTGTACTTTAACGATCCAGAGCATCGCAGAATAACCATTGAACCGGATCATACGAATTAGAAGAAATAAATGCATATATACAGGATGTTTTCAAAAAATGGTTCAGTCAGAAGCCGGACATCAACGAGAACATTGAAAAATATTTTAAACTGAGTGCCAACAATAATACATTAAAGTGTTCTATACGAAGCAGTATACCGATTGATTTTGGGGCAAACCGTAAAACAATATTGGAAGCATCTTGGGGTTTACCAACCGCAAATTGACTGCAGATACCGTACATATCGCTAATCAGCAAGTGAACATAATATCGGTCTCAAACATTTTGTGGAAACCAATATCACCAGCGGATCGTTCAGAAACAATTTTCTTACCCACAGCATATTCGAATTCAGTCTATCTGTACCACCCGGGTATAATCTGGAAAAGGAACCTAACCACGTCATATATTATCCGCTGAGCGTGACAGAAATTGATAATATTACAATCAGACTAGTCGATCATTTGGGTGAATTGGTAAACTTTTCCCCGGAAACATACACCTGTGTAAGACTGGAAATAAAAAGTAGTTGAAAATGCCTATCGATTTTGTATATAAAGCACGCTACAACACCCCAGACGACTAGTAGTGGAATACGACGTCAAAGCGTCAAGTTGTCGAGAGACTTACAGCAGAAGAAATACGTTTCTTAAAATCTTTGGGGTTAGAAGTTATAAATGATGGGAGGCAGAAGTAAACGCAGCTTAGATCTCCACGGTGATGAAAACGTTAAACTTGGAAGGCTTAAGTATGAGGACGTGCCCAAATTGGATGTGTTTGGAGGTTATAAATTAGACGAAACCATAATAAAGAAGATTATTATACATATCTTCCCTTTACATTGAATGCAGAAAACAACGATCGAATTTCAATTGAAATCCAGAGCAGTGATAACATCACATACCCCATGAAAGTTTTATATTTATAAAGGGTACCTATAAGCCTACGGAAACATTAAGGAAGCGTCAACAACTGTAGACCCGATTAGAGCAGCAGAACCAGATCCTAAAGCTTACGAGTTTACTAGAAATGCACCATATTTTCTGTTTGAGGAAATTCAATACAAATTGGGTAATAATCAAATAATAGATGTCTGTCGAATCCCTGGAATTACAAGAACTATTAAAGGTTTAGTATCCATGGAAGAATCAGAAACAAAATCTATTACACATACCGGGTGGAAACCCGATACCATATTCCAAGATGGACGGTTTAGTTGTGCTATACCGCTAAAAACCATTTTGGGTTTTTGAAGATTACAAGAAAACTATCGTCAACATGCCTCAAGAGCTGATTTTAATCAGATCCAAGTCGGACGTAAATTGCTACAAGTCGATTGGAAATACAGTAACGTTCAAAATACAACGTATTTCATGGGAGGTCCCGCATATAACATTAAGTGACTTCGCCAAGGCGTCGCTGCTTTCGGAAATGCAAAATCAATCATCTATAATGGTTGCATTCAGAAAATGGGAACTACATGAATTACCGTCTCTAACACAATCAAAGTCGCAAGTATGGAGAATTAAAGTATCGAACGAAACAGAGAAGGCTCGGTGGATATTACTGGCGCTGCAAAATGGGAAGTACGACAGGAAAGAAGAAAATGCTACAAGCTTTACGAATGCCAATATAACCAATGTCAAAGTGTTTTAAACTCTCAGATGTTCCCTCAAGGTCGATTAAATTTGGATTTCGAGCAGAATGACTACTTGCCAGCGTACCTGTCTTATGCATCTTTTATGGAAAAATACTATCCGAACAAATCGTCAAATAAATGTTTAATGGACTACAACAGGTTTAAGGACTCACCCGTCTTTGTAATCGACTGTCGTCATCAATTTGAAAGCATCAAGGATGCAACTGTTGATGTAAGAATGGAATTAGAAGCTTCAAGAAATTTTGAACCGTCGATGAAGGCTTATGCTTTAATTATACATGACTCTATGTTTGAATATAATCCGTTTACGGAAATTGTTAATAGATTTATTCACAATTAAATATTTTGTATATATATATATATTTTTAATAAAATTGTATAAAAGCAAGGAATTATTTTGTTTCAATTAGTCTACTTTTATTTGTCGAATGGTGAGCATCTCCCACTCTGTACATAAGTTCTAGTTATTTTAGAGCGAATTTACCTCCATCAGAATAGGGTGAAATTGCCCCATAGGGTGAAATTGCCTCCATAGGGTGAAATTGCCCCATAGAGTGAAATTGCCCCATAGGGTGAAAGTGTCCCCGACAGTATTGGTTAGCATGGTTCGCAATTACATAAGAAAACGAAGTAGTGGATACAGTAACGAAGCATTAGAAAAAGCTATAGAAGAAGTTCGGCTGGGTAAATCAAGTATTTACTCCATCAGTAAAAAATATAATATACCGAAAGAGACGTTAAGCTATCACCGCAAGCAGCAGCAAAAGCAAGCGTACGCTCGAAGCAATATGGAGACTGCGAAACAAGAAGTTAAAATACCTATACAGAATTATGATAACTTTGCTATTGCTAGTGCAAGAGAGGATGGTAAACATGGTTCATTGTTCCCGTCTAACATACGAGCTATATTCGCTGGACCATCGAGTTGTGGAAAAACTAATGCTCTAATATCTCTGATCTTGCACGAGAACGGTCTTAGATTCCAAAACGTTTATGTGTTTTCTAAAAGTTTATATCAACCGAAATACGAATTATTAAGAAACGTTTTTACACCATTAAAAGAAGAAATTGGGTACCATGAGTTTGAAAATTACGATGATTTGATTGAACCCAGAGATACCAAAGAAGATTCAATTATGGTTTTCGATGATATACCTGCAAACGAGCAAAGTAAAATCACTCAATTTTTCTCGTTCGGCCGACATAAAGCAATAGATTCGTTCTATCTATGTCAAACTTACGCTAGTGCCTTAAAACATAGACTCAGAGATAACACCAATGTAATCGCATTATGGAAACAGGATGATACAAACCTTCGCCATATCTTTTCGGATCATATAAGTGGTGACATGACATATCCAAAATTTAAAGAAATGTGTTTACAGTGTTGGGGTGACTCAAAACATAATTTTATAACTGTTGTGAAAGATTTTGATTTGGATAATGGTCGATATAGGAAGAATTTCGACGAGTATATAAATATTTGACATTATTCAAAAACAGCTAGTTCTCATCCAAAGTTTCATGATGACGGACGTTAACAATTTTATTGCGAATAAACGCAGTCTTCATCTTATGCAGGATGCTGTACGAAAAAAGTTTGTAGCGTACAAAAAGGGAGACGCTACATCTCAGCAAAAATTCAAAGAGATGCACAAACAATTGATTGATCCCTTGGAAATAACCGCTTCCCAGTTGCAATCGATCACCGAAAAATTCCACACCTACAACAAAGGTTAAAGTTGAAAACATGGACGTGCCTATAAAGAAAATTAAACAACTCGTTCCAGAAGAACCGTTCCATCTTTACTATGCGGATGTGTTAGCTAGAGACGAGGACGAAAATATTGACAAATCAATTTATGGAGTAAAGTATAATGTGGAAACCGATACATGGAGTTTGTGGAAAAGTGTATTGGTAATTAACCGGAAACTAGCAATATAACATTAAATAATGTGATATATCCAGGTACGAAGGGTTTATACAACCTGCTGGTTTACAAAGACATCAGCCCCGAAGATGGCGATTTCAATTTGCATGAAGATTTCCGAATTACTTGGAAATGATCAAATCTGCATCGATTTTGAGAAGAAAGTTTAACCCATTTGCGGTGCACGATTTAAGCGGATTCCCAACAAATAACAAAAGTTTAACAAATATGTGCAAAATATCTCACCGAATTTCGGAGGAATCCCGAAAGAAAACAGCCAAAGAGAAGAAAACAGTCTAAGGGATCGGGTTTAGGCTTTTCTAATCGGTTTTACAAAAGTTTAAATTCAAAGCCGGTGCAATATGTCTACTGGAATAATGTACATGAACTTGTGGATCGACTGAGATTGTTGAACGCATCCAACCGAGCTGGAAATACAAGCGAGGAAAACATTAACGAGATGGTATCCATAATAGAAGAGTTGAGAGAAGAAGGTATAATACAGTGAGCTCAGCAAATAATTACACAGTTTTAAAATGCCTATCGACCGCTTCGGACGTTCAGAGCGTAAAGATGCTGATATTCGGCGCGGTCCTCCAGGTCGAGGATTTGTGCTAACGTTGGATGGTGATGGGTACGATATGCAGCAAAGAAGGTTAGTGAATTCATCAGACCCGAAAGAAGATGTGATTGTGTTAATCAGAGAGTACTATAGTATTCAAGTCTGGAGAAGAAACAATTAGTTTTCGTAAAGAAGGCTAGTGGATGTAATGGATCCTAAAGAAGATAGTGATTGTGTTAATAAGAAATCTGTAATCAAGCTCGTGAATCAAGTCTTTTCATACTGTCTAAAAGTTCTGATGATATACAACGTAAAGATAAAGCCTTCAATGCAAGAAACCAGCGTATCGCAATGCTTGCTCAACCAGTTGAGCCATCTGATGCAGTTAATAAACAGTATGTAAATGAAAAATTGGATAAGCTTGTATCTGACTTTAAAACGTTTATACAGTTTTTATTAATTTGACTGCAACTTCGAGACAAATGAGAAGGAGCTCGGTCTTGCAATAACATCAATTTACGAAGCGTCACCAGCAGCTATAAAAACAAATACTACAAACCAAAGCTTCAGTTTATGTCAAAGGTGCAATTGGATAAAGATAACCCTATTAGTTTAGCAACAGTGTTAAGCAAAATGAGTAAAGAAATCATCGTTAAGGAATTATTTAAACCTGTAAGAAAAATTTTCAGCGTCGTCATACAAATCTGAAACATGTGAAACGTGATCTTATCCAATCGGACTTGTGCGAAATGCAGCCTTACTCGCGTGTGAACAATGGGTACAGATATATTATAATAGCAGTGGACTGTTTCACAAAATATGCTTTAGCTGAACCTTTAAAAATAAAACTGGATCAGAAGTCACAAATGCTATGAAAAAATATTGGACAAAATGCTGCAAGGAGAAAATAACGTAAAAATCAATCTACAAACGGATTTTGGGAAAGAGTACTACAACCGCTGTTTTAAAATCTTATGCAAAATATAAGATAAACCATTACTCTACGTATTCCGCAATCAAAGCTGGTATGGTTGAGCGGTTGATTAGAACAATCAAAACAAATTGTACAGAAGATTTTACTTGCAAGGCAGTCATAAATGGGTGAATATTTTGCCTAAGGTTATGGAAGAATACAATAATACACCGCATCGGGCTATTAACATGACACCTATGGAGGCAGAAGAACATCCGGAAAGAATAAAACTTTACACCGCTAACAGCGTTTCTAAAAGTCGCAAGAAGTTGTATAAGGTTGGAGACATTGTGCGTATATCAAAATATAAAGCAGTATTCGATCGAGGATTTCACCCAAACTGGAGTACAGAACTATTCAAAATTGTTAAAGTACAAAAACGAGACCGACAACCTATCTGCTACAAGATTTGGAAGGTCGGCCAATTCTAGGTGCTTTTTACGGTGATGAAATTCAGCTCACAGCAGCACCCGACACGTACTTAGTGGAAAAAGTTTTACGGAAACGGAAGCACGGGCGCGAATTATTAGTGTCGTGGTTGGGGATGGTAAAAGTTGGATTAAGAAAACAGACTTGCTTTAGTATCATCCAGATAATTACCTGGATGAAAAAATCATAAAAGGAGGAGTAAAGTCCCTTAACTGGATATACGGGGAGATTTGCTTAGAACCCCATTCCCATCTGTTATTTGAAGCAGGAAGCATGTGTTTCATAATCGATTTACAAGGATATCAATACAAAACTAGTGATTTCTATTGCAAGGAGATTGCCATTTTGGATGTATCGAATAATGTAATATGGCATGAGATATTGGACATGGCTGTGGAGTATAACACCCTAAGCGATGATTTCAAAAAGCAAGTTCGGTGGTTAAAACAAAGAATCCATGGGCTTAGCTGGGATGGACAGTCCACAAGTGGATATACAAATGTAGGCGATTTGCTGAAAGAAGTCATACCACCCGATGCTACTATCTATGTTAAAGGCGAACAGAAAAGGCAGTTACTGTCAAAATATTTATCAAACAACATTTTAAACATGGAAAGTGTTTTCTCACTTCCAAAGCTCAAAGAATTAAGAAGATTCGGTAATAGGTACAATCACTGTTTAAACCATTGTTTGAATAATTTAAGCTGTTCTAAAGAAAACGTATTGTTATTGAGGTCTTTTTGTTTAATGTATTAAATTTTTAATAAAATATTTTGTCAGAATTGTTTTTTATTCTAGCAAAAGCATACCTTTAAAATTTGGAAAAATATATCTGTAATACAGCGCATTACTTTGGAAAAATTAATGTTTTAAAATACAAAGAACCAATAACCGAATACATAATAATTGGTGTTTGCAAATAAATCAGTTCTACTTTAATAAAAAATGTAAACTTACCTTAAATCTTCCTTCAAAACTTTCCACAAAAGAACTACGCGAAACGACGGTTTAAAATTTCGAGGGCTTTACACAAAGCGTGCGAAACTAATAAAATTTTTCTAATGACACCGCGTTATATACGTTTTGAATCCGTTAATTATACTACTAAATGAGGTTTGTATTTTCCCTAAATATGTGCTGGCTACCTTGTGTAAATCCTCGGCAATTATATCTCGATTTGAAATGCGCGTCATTGAAACATATTCTCAACATAATTAATAGAAAGTCCAAGAAAAGAAATTATAAAACAGCATATACACAAAATTTCTAATTAACATACATGACTGGTATCTAGCGAAAGTTGTAGCATGCATTTTCAATTACGAATGCATTCTTCTTTCATTACAGGAGAAATTCCATAGATTTCATACCAGCAAAATGCGCTTTCTTTTAGATATTTAAAACACATTACATTGGACATCAAAAGTCGACCTTGCCATTTCTACATTATTGTTAAGCATGCATTGGAATTTTTGGATGCGGTAATTTCTTGTTTAAAGTAACTTAGTTAAATAAAGTGTAATTTAAATTGTGATTGTATACTCAGTTATTGCAATTGAAAACACATTCAGGGAATAATTTATTTGCTCTATATATTTTACAGTAGCGTTTTGAACAAAACTTTCTGCTTTTAATTAAATTTCCTTTGTTCCCGGCGGCATGTGTTTACCTCCACGTGGTGTCGCTGGACGGTAAAACATATTGTTAACGACAATATGTCTTATTGACTGAAAACACGTCTCCTCTTTTTACATTAATCTCTTTTGTTACCGTCTATTTAAACAACACATTAATCTCTTTTTTGTTACAGGTTAAACTTTCGGCTACACACAGGAAATAATGCTATACTTTGTAAAAATTGTAATAGTTTATTAAACTGTAAATTGGATAAATAAATTATTAAACTTTTGTGTTCATAATTTTTGTGTTGGTTAAAGCATATACCTTGGGTAGCGAAAAAGGTTTTAAAAAATGGAGTTAAATATATACGAGCAAAAGAGCTTAAAGTATAACTTTGCAGGGCGTGGTCCGATTTCAAATCTGTTTGCAGATTCTAATTCTGCGTAAAATTCTAAGTTAACAAGATGTATCGCATGACTAAAAAAAATTTATGCGGACGCTCAAAAGTCGCTACAGGTAAGAAATCTTAAAATGGGGGTAGCTTCCTTGGGGGTGATGCTATCTAAAAAATTCTTAGAGATTCGGGTAGCTGAGAAAATTCTATTGTTAATTGATACCAAACAAGATAGGTTTATCTCGAAAGATGTAATGGCTAGACAAAGAAAACTATTTGGTTCAGATGAAAGATAAAAAAATGGCTAGTCGAAGAAAACTTTTTGGTCCAGAATGTTAGCGGTAAAAAATCTTAAAAATAGGTTTATCTCGTGGGAGGAAAAATTTAAGAGATATTTATCTCGAAAGATAAAAAATTTAAGATATTTATCTCGAAAGATGAAAAATGGTTAGTCGAAGAAAACTTTTTGGTCCAGATGAGGGAGCAAATGAGGGATTCTGGAGCAAATGAGGTGGTGGGTTCACTGATTTTCCTCTACTTCTGTGCTAATCTAAAAAGCTCTACATACCCTTCACAACCTAAATTTCTAATAATTTGACTAATATAGTTTGGTCTCGGTCTTCCTATATCCTTCTATCCTTTTCCTATCCAGCTGGCTCTACATAGATATTAGCAACCTGATGGTTGTTAAAGAACTCTAACATGTTTACATGATTACCATTTATAGGGAAATGAAATATAACCTGGTTATCCGCTTCAAAAAGGAAAAGTGTTAAATTATATGTTATGGTAAGGCTTAAGCAACGAATCGCTGTCAACATGCCAGACCGCTACCTAATTGTGAGTTATGTTATGGTGACGTTTATTAAATTATATGTTATGGTAAGGCTTAAGCAACGAAACGCTACCAACATGCCAGACCGCTACCTAATTGTGAGTTATGTCATGATGACGTTTATTAAATTATCTGTTATGATAAGGCTTAAGCAACGAAACGCTACCAACATGCCAGATCGCTACCTAATTGTGAGTTATGTCAAGGTGACGTTTATTATATTATATGTTATGGTAAGGCTTAAGCAACAAATCGCTACCAACATGCCAGACCGCTACCTAATTGTGAGCTATATCATGGTGACGTTTATTAAATTATATGTTATGGTAAGGCTTAAGCAACGAAACGCTACCAACATGCCAGACCTCTAACTAATTGTGAGTTATGTCCTGGTGACATTTAGTTAACTGATTTTATTTTTTTTTTGTTTTGTTTTCGAACTTACTTAAAGTCGGTTTGACGCAGCTCTAAATTCTTTTCTATTCTGAGCTAATCTAAAAAGGTCCACATACCCTTCACAACCTAAATCTCTAATTATTTGACTAATATAGCTTTGTCTAGGCCTTCCTACTCTATTTTTATTTGGTAGTCTATAATCTAAGACTTTACTAAATAGTCCCTCATGTCTTAACTGGAGCCCTATCATTCTATCTCTCCTGACCTTCAATTGTTTCCACATACAGGGTTCCTCACCTATCCTTCTATAAACTTCCTCGTTTGTTACTCTATCTGTCCTGCTAATCTTTAACATTCTCCTATAGCACCAAGTTTCAAAAGCTTCTATCCTTTTCTTATCTACTTCTTTAATTGTCCAAGTCTCACTACCGTATAGTAGAACGCTCCATACGTACGACTTTAAAAACTTTTCTATTATCTAAACTAATACTATTGGCTATTAGTAAGTTTTCCTTTTTTAAAAACATTTTTCTAGCTTGAGCTATTCTAGCTACTATATCCCTTCTGCTACGTCCATCCTTTGTAATTATACTACCTAAATAGCAAAATTCATCTACCTCCTCTAACTCGGTATTACCTATTTTTAATTTTGGTTTAGAACTAGGCTGTAACTCACTTGTCATTATCTTTGTCTTTACCGAGTTAATTCTCATACTATAGTTACTCCGTAGTATCTCATCTAAAATATTTAAAAACTCTCCTAACTCTTTTCTAGACTCTGCTATAATGGCTATATCATCTGCAAAACGTAACATGTCTATTTTCTGTCCCTGTACACTAATACCTATCTCTTTTCTCTCTCTAGCTAAGTTTAAAAGCTTCCTCAATATAAACATTAAAAATCAAGGAGACAGTATACAACCCTGTCTAACACCATTTCTAATCTTAGCTTCCTTTTCTATTTCATCAAATCTAATTACTACACTTTGGTTTTTATATAGACTGTAAATAATTTTTCTATCCCTATGAGAGATTCCTATTTTTTGCAAAACCCTGAACATAACAATCCAATTAATCCTATCAAATGCTTTTTCTAAATCTACAAATGCGAAATGAGTCTTTTTATTTTTTTGTAACCTTTTTTCGATAATTACCCTAATCATTAGTATTGGTTCTCTAGTCCCTCTGTCTTTACGAAAACCATATTGGTCTTCGCCTAAATAATTCTCAGTCAAAGCTTCTACTCTATTTTTAATTATTATTGTTAGTATTTTGGAAGCATGAGAAGTTAAACTAACCGTTCTAAAATTCTCACACCTATCAGCTCCTGACTTTTTTGGGATTGCGATAATAATATTTTTTTCGAAATCTATTGGAACCTCACCTGTATCATATATTAATCTCACTAGTTCATATAATCTATCTAAAGTTTTCTGACTTGCATATTTTATTAATTCTGCGGGAATATCGTCTATCCCTGGCGCTTTATTTAGTTTATGATTCCGAACAGCTCTATCAAATTCCTCTCTTAATATTGAGAACCCTATTTCTACATCCTCTTCTTGGTCGTTCTCTAACTCATCCATATCGTCTCCCTTATATAAATCTTCTAAATATCTTTTCCATCTATCTGCTACCTCAACTTTATTTATTAGAAGCTCATTATTCTCGTCTCTAATACCATTATATTTTTTCCTATCTTCCCCAAAGAACTTTTTAACTGCCCTGTATGCCCTGTCTGTCTTACCTACTCTCAAATCATCTTGTATTCCCTTACAGTTCTCTTCCATCCATTTATTTCTAGCTTTTCTACACTCATGTACTATCTTATTTCTAACTGTATTATATTTTTGCTTACTTTCACTATCCACTTCTCTGAAAGGTTTAAGCTTTCTTCTATTCTCTATTAAATCTAATATCTCCTTTGTTACCCACGGTTTTCTCGCTTCTATTTTTTTCTTACCTATAGTCTGTGTTGCTGTATCATGTACAGTCAGTTTTATTTCTTTCCATCTATTTTCTACGTTCCTTCCTACAGCTATCTCTTTGCTCTTATTATCTAATACTTGTTTATATTCCTCTTTTACCCTACTATCATTAAGCTTACCTAGATCCCATCCTTCTCTTTTACCCTTTCTCAATTTTTGAATTTTAGTTTGCACTTCATTTTAACTAAGTTATGATCGCTATCTATGTCAGCCCCTGGATAACTACGACAGTTTTAACTTGGTTTCTAAATCTTTGTTTAACTAAAATATAATCTATTTGGTATCTAGCCCTATCACCTGGGGCTTTCCAGGTATATCTTCTCCTAACATGTTGTTCGAATAGGGTGTTTACAGTTACTAATCTATGTTCCTGGCAAAACTCAACTAATCTTTCTCCTCTATCATTTCGCCTGCCATACCCAAATTTTCCTACCATTTTCCCTCACTACCTTCTCCCACTGACGCATTAAAATCGCCCATAACTATTAAATTCTCATCTCCTTTTACTTTTCTCACTATACTATTTATATCCTCGTATACCTTTTCTACTTCCTCATCCTCGTACTGAGTTGTTGGCATGTAAACCTGTACTAAAACAGTGTCTGTGGGTTTTGTACTCAATCTAACCATAATTATTCTATCACTAAATTGTAAGTACTCTTTAACTTTATGCCCTAATCTTTTACCTAACACTATTCCTACCCCTGCCTGTCCATTAGTTGAAGAAGTTGTAATTATTCTATAATTATCTTTCCAAAAGTCATTACTATCTGGCCATCTCACCTCACTAATACCTAAAATGTCCAGCTTTTCCTTTCTCATTTCGACTAATAAATTCGTTAACTTATCTACTCTAAGTAATGACCTTACATTCCAAGTCCCTATCACTAAATCGAACTGTTGTTTTATATTCTTACGATGACGAGCCCCAAGTACCCCTCCCGGAGATCCGAATGAGGGAGTATTTTACCTCCGGACAAGAATTTTACTTGTGAGCTCTCCATCATATATATTTCGTGTTTTAGGCCACGCACACCTGGGAAATATTGTGGTAGGCTCCCATATCTTTCCACAACGCAGTTTTAAAGATTTTAGCAAAAGCCGTATCCGTCACGGCCAACCCCAACAAGCTTGTAAATTATTGAGGATCGCCCGAGACCAACCGACCCTCCTCCAATATCTTTTAGCCAGCAAGGCTGCTGCCCCTTGCTGCGCCTTTTAATCGCCTTTTACGATAAGCAGGCTTACTATAGTAGTATTCTTTATCCCCTACTATAGGGTAATGAATTTTATTATCTCATTGTATATTCAAGTCTTTTGCTGTTAATGCGACATAGGGAGTATCGCAACAAAGCACATTGGAACACTTAACGCAGGTTTCTACTTCCATTTTCCTTACGGATATTTCTTCACTTAAAACAATGGTTACCCACCTGAAACAGATAATTAAAATTACTCTTACAGCATTAGAGATAGGTGTAATGTAATGTAGCATAATTCAAGGTGTCTTGAATGTATACTTTTGTCAGCATTACATCTCCTACTTCAACTTTGTAGACATTTTACCCTTAAAAACCAATATTATATTCTTTTTCAGCACAAAATTTCCTGTAATTCAATACCACACACGATTTTTATTATTGTTTAAATTTTAGAGGTTTTTTTCTAAATGGTGGCAAAAAAATGTATTTTGCGCGACAGTACGGATGTATATTTTTAGTAGTTTGATTAGGATCGTGCTACCTACCGTTTACAACAAAAATCATATCTGTCGCAAATAGTTCCACCTTTAACAGTATTTCTACTTCACTAAAAACCTAGAAAGAAGCATAAGAAACTCGCGTCGGTCGTCGGAGGTCCATTGCCAAATGGTTCGTTGAATTGCTTCATGTCAAAGGTGAGGGTGCAAGTGGTAACTGATGTGATGTGGCTTGATTGACAAAATCAATTAGTAAACCGCGTGCGGCGTATGGAGTAGGTTTAATTGTAGTCCAAACTAGGTGAGAATGCACGGTGCATTATTAAGTAATTAGTACGCATTCCAATAAAAACTGAGCAGGTGAATTGTTGTTTCTGCATATAGACTATGTAGGACAGAGACATTACCTGTTTGTATTTTATTTTTTAAAATACTATCATAAAGTGTAATAGAGAAATATGAAATATTGTTGAATATATGACAAACTGCAATAGGACTTACCTTTTACTTAATTATAGGTCTGTTAGGTTCGGTTACAGTGGCACTTTCCTATATGGCTGCTGCAGGTAAACTTTACTGTGACTCGTGGAAACGACATTTCGTGTAAAGAAGAGTAGTTACTGTAGCCACACCAAGCAGCCCTTAAATTAATTTTTACAAAAACGATTAAGATTCCCAATTTTGAAGCATACCAACTGCTTTGTTTCATTAATTAATAAATAAAACCAATAAAATTTATTTTTCTTTTTAAGCAGAACACATGTTTGAAATATTACTTTTCTCGGTCACTAAATAATGCCATTTTACAAATATTGTAATTTTCAATGTCGTTTATCATTTTAGAAATCGATTACATAAAAAGAATGGTGGACAAACGAAGTTATCTAAGTGGAGTCCAAAAAAACCTAGAGTCTTAGAGAAAAGGATATGTTAAAAAACATAATAAAATAGAAAGGTTTTTGTGCAAAAGCAAAATAAACCACATAGTAATATGGCGACGGTGGCAGAGACTAGCAGCTAGAGAAATACACAGGTGGTGCTAGTGGCGTAGACGTTACCTGAAGCTGCCATAGAGATTCAGCGAAAAATAGTAAGACTTCTGTCAAATTGACCGAAAGGTCTTTTTCCCCAGAAATCCTTTATAAAACAACCGTTCAATTAGTACATTTTCTTATTTTTTGAGCAACAGCATATTGACGTGTGCCTCGGCAATTGCTGTGTTACTCCAGTATTCCAGATGCCGCTTATTGCGAACCTTGTTGACTACTTTCTTCTGACGATACTTTATGGAGAATTGGAGTTAGGAGTTGACAAAATTTGTCAAACAAAATTGTTGATCACAGTCATTCAACCAATCATATTCAGGAATATGCAGTATACAAGTTATGGGAGCAAAACTCAACTATTGGCAAAAATATTAAAGATGAAAAATGATTCCAAGACACATTCTGGAAAATGCTGCTTCGACGACTGTTTAAAATCACATTAGTTTTGGCAACGAATGGTCTACTCTTTAGTGGATATAGAAAAAATTCCGAATCATATGAAGGTATTTTTTGGCATTGATTCATACCCTTGCGGATTATGATAACATAATTAAACAAGTAATGAAGATGCCATTTGGATCGGTAAAGTGCTTAAATTCAACGATTAAAAACGAGATTATCAGTTTATTATCACACCATTTATTGCTTAAGATAACAGAAAAAAATAACTGTGTTCCTGTTTTTTATTGTTATTAGACACTATTCCAGATATATCAAAAGCTGATGAACTCAGTATAACAATAAGAACAGTGCATATTAAGAAATCAAGCTCAGGCGATAAATGTATTCGAAATTGAAGAAATTTTTTTTAGAATTTCATGAAGTGATAGATCATTCCGCTATAGGTATGAAGAACTCAGAACTAAATATTTTGGAAACAATGGAAATATACATCCAAAACTGTTTTGGACAAGTATATGACGGTACTATGTCAGCATGCAATCCAAAATATAAAATACACAAAAAATGCAGAATACATTCACCGTGCAAACCATAATATCAGTCTAGTTATTAACGATGCCGTTTCGGTATGTATAATATTTACACATTTTTTTGGAAATAGCACAACAGATGGGATCTTTTATCCAAATTTTCAGTAGAATCAGAAATTTGTATGAAAAACTATATCCAAAACGTTGATCTGGAAGAATATCATCATTATTGACTATAAAACCTCGTTATTTTGATATCATCAAATTTTTAACGATATAATTCTCAAATCAAAAAAAAGCAGCGAAAATAATCAAGTTTCAAATCGGGAAAAAATGGAATCTTTCAAATTTCTTGCTTCTGATGTTTAAAATTTTGACAGAAGTTAACTACTCGTATCTTTCAAAAATTTTACAAAGAGGGAGTATTGATTTTCATGAAGCTGCAAAAGTTTTGAAAGAGGTTGAAGATAAAGTTTCACAATTTAGACAACACCTTAAAGAAATTAAAGAAGAAACAGAGAGTATAAAATAAAAGCAGAGTTTGCCGCAAAGGGATTTGCAAAATATCAAAATTTTTTGCATCAACCAGCTAGCGGCAATTGATTTGATACAAGTAAAACCAGATTGTGGATTAATATCTATCTACTATAAAGTAATAGATAAGGTAAATGGGAAGTTGGCCCGACGTTTTCAAGGTATGAGAACCAACGAAGCATGTTTTGATTTTCTGGAACCAAAACTATATTCAATTTCTCGGAAAAATGAATTGGTTAAAAAGTGTGAAAATTTTTATCAAAAATATGCTGAAGAGGATTCGTATGTCCCTCAACATATGCATTTAGCCCTGGCTAGCCTCATCTTCAACAAGAAACGAGTGTTAAAGAATACCTTTCACTAATTATAGAGAAATATGAAAATTTAAAAAGTGACTGCGCAAATATGTATGGCATCTGCGCTGTTCTTCATCTTACCAGTTACGGTAGCAAGCGTGGAACCACATTTCAGCAAATTGAAACTTATAAAAAACTGTATGCGTTCAATAATGGATCAAGACAGATTCTCAAATCTGGCATTGCTGTTCATTGAAGCAGACGATAGCAGAGCTGGATTTGACAAATTTTGTAAATAAATTTGCTAATATCAAAGTTCGAAAAAAAAATTTCTGGACATCTTTTATAAGAATTATGTGTTTATTTTATTTTGTTATTTAATTTGTTCAGAATTAGTAATGTAAATTAAAAAAAAATCAATGTATTTTTTCAAAAATTTGTTTTCTATTATTATTAATAATACACTCATCTAATACGAACCAATCATATTTATAGTTTCAAACAACCAGCATTCGTTTTGAAATTTTGTAAGAGAAATTATATGTTATCATGTGATAAAAACTAATAAAGATAGATGTTAAGGTTTAATCAGAATAGCAGCTGTCAAGTGAATAATCACACTGCCATTACATTTTAAAATTTCAAGTCGCAAAAGTTTTGAACTAAAGCAATAACTTCACTTTCCGATCTAAGGAACACACATTTTCATGAAGTAATTTTGCATAATTTTTTGTAGTTGTGTATTAATCTTCCTAAAATACACACGAGATTGACTTTCTAGCTGGATAAAATCATTTTTGATTTACTCAAGTCAGTTTGTCATGGAACTTACTCTCGAATTAAAGGGTTTGAAAAATCTCTCTACTTTAGGTATCACGCTTTTTCAAAGCTTAGAATTCTCGAGTAGTTTCCAAGACAACCTGACCTTCGTTCAAAAATAATTTTATCCGTTAAAAAATTGTCCTCTTGTTTATCTACTCCCGAAAATAATACAAGGCGCAGTCGGTTTTTTCAAAATGTGTATTTCCTTCAAAAAGGACAAAAACTATTAAACGTTCATTCTAAAATTTGCTATGCATTATGTACACACATACTTAAATTAGGTATTTAAAAAACATCTTTGGTACATTGTAGCAAGTTTTATTTTTATATTTATGGTGAACTTAAATTGCTACACATTTCGGAGATGATAGATCAACAACTCAAAGCTTTAACCAATAAAAACCTGCCGTAACGGCGGCTAGCTTGGCTATTATCACATGGGAGATCATGAATAGGACAGGGTTGAAGTATTCTTTGTAAAACGAAAAACAAAGTATAGTGAATACATAAAATAACTAATTACATAAAAATAAGCATATTAACAATCCTTGTAAAACAGCGTTGGTATCTGACAAGTATAAATCCACAATAAGGTTACCTCAAAACCATATACAATCTCCGTTGAACAGTATTGGTATCTGACAAGTGTAAACCCGCCATAGGGTCACCTCAGATCCATATACAATCTTCATAGAACAACATTGGTATCTGACAAGTGTAAACCCGCCATAGGGTCGCCTCAAATCCAT
Organism: Platerodrilus igneus; assembly: GCA_036346225.1. NCBI lineage: Eukaryota > Metazoa > Arthropoda > Insecta > Coleoptera > Lycidae > Platerodrilus > Platerodrilus igneus. The sequence goes on from JARFIW010001199.1 coordinate 218,287, forward strand.
ATACAATCTTCATAGAACAACATTGGTATCTGACAAGTGTAAACCCGCCATAGGGTCGCCTCAGATCCATATACAATCTTCATAGAACAACATTGGTATCTGACAAGTGTAAACCCGCCATAGGGTCGCCTCAGATTCATATACAATCTTCATAGAACAACAGTGGTATCTGACAAGTGTAAACCCGCCATAGAGTCGCCTCAGAACCATTTTAAAATCTACCAAAGAGGTAACTTAAATCATAATGAATTTTCCCCCTCAAAATAAATATAAAAAACGACTACTTAAGCCTTTCAATAATGCAATCGCACACTTCTTTAATAACCATCCTCTCAATTGTATAAATAGAAACATGTTAAAAAATGTTGGCTGAAATGCAGACACAAAAACGGTAGCAGTCTTTTGAAATGCTCCAGATGTATGAGGACGATAGCATGGACAGACAAAGATAATAACAAATAAGTTACAGAAATAGTATGGGAACAAGGATATCTGGGGAAAAAGAGAAATAGTAGGGCGGAATACGTTCTAAGGCATTTTGGGGAATAGTATGTGATATATTACAAGCAGAGATAGGAAAAAAGGGGTAGATGTAGACCTAGATCAGACAGTTATAGATGCAAACTGTGCATATTTCAGGGAAATCTGTAGGTTAGTTCAGAATAGGGAACAATGATGGTACGCGTCTAACCAGTTCTAGGACTGAAGACCTAATAATGATGATGATGAGTGAAGTTGAACGCCAGTGTGTCTAACAAGTATTAAAAATATATGATTTTAGGGTTAATACAGAAACCCTATTGGAGGAGATAATTTTAAAATTTACCCTATTTAGAAAATTGAACATGTTAAAATCAGAAGGTATCTATTATATAACAAATAATTTTTATCCAATTGTGATTATAAAAAAAATATTACATAATATTACATGCGTTAGTGATATCAAAAATTATTAGTTAAACAACATTTCGTTTCTTAGGATTTATATGAGCATCAGATCTGATAATCACATACAAACTTAATAAAAAGTTGTAATTCAAATAAACATAACAAATTTAGAGCAAATATTATTTTCAAGAAAGTATACATTCTAATTAAGAAAAAAATTATTACATAATCAACAAAAAGATTGTAATATCGACTCGGTTGGATATCGAGTTTCACAGACTGGAATGACGGTAGTTTATGTGGTTAGAAACTTAGCCGTTGTCGAAAAGGGGATTATAAAGATCCTTTTCGAATCAAGCAAAGATCACCCACTCCTAACCACTGACCCCAGATTGATGTCGTACGTGATGGATGAGCTCGAGGTTGTTTAACAACGTTGGTTGGCTAGAGGGTACATGTTGGTTAGTAAGTAGTTCCTGATACTATTGCATTTTGTCACATTCTTATATTTTTGTTGGCCCTACATGGTCGACTTGACAAGGATGTGGAAGTGAACGGATTCAGCAAATTACTTGCAAAGGTAGTTCAATCGGGGGAAATCTTATCAGAACAAAATTTTAACGCCCACGCGCCGCGTGTATGAAACAAATTAAAATTCCTGAGGTATTTCGTGAAAAATAAGGTGTTTACACGGACTTTTAAAAGATTAAATTGCTATTTATGATTTTACAAACCAGATTTCAAAATATCTGAATGATTTTTTACCGGATTGTGAGAACAATATGTTGAACTTTACCTTGTAATTAAACCAGACTAGAAAATGACAAATAACACGTGTTCTCCATATCGGACCAAGGACTAATTAAAAATTTGAAAATCTCTCAAAATTTGCACATAAATATTCTTGGGAAATGTTTCACTTTTTTCTGTTGCCTTAATTTTTCAAAGCTGTTTCGAAAAGCAATTCTTTTACATAGCTGAAAAATTGTTTCACAGTCCTTTCCATGTATTAATGTAGTGACGTCACAGACAGTAATTTTTGTTGCTAAATGTAATCCAAAACTATGTACGTATTTAGGAGAAAATAAATGCTATCTATGGGTTGACATCACTTTGCGCTGCTGTCGATAGCACTTAGTTGTTGAACTTTATTTCCTTTTGCATCCGTCGGCTGTCATTTGCGATTTGTTGTATTCTGCAATTTTACGAATTTTTCTTCTTTGTTTTGTATTAAAGGGGTCCTCTTCAAACAAAATTTGCTTTTTGTATTGTTATTCCGGATTGACAGTTAACAAAATAGCGACGTATCAGCTGCTCCTCTATATAGCGTCACTACATTGATTCGTGAAACGAATCATATGCTTTCCAATGAATGGTTTAATTTCAGTTGTTTAAAACTAAATTAGATCTTAAAATGCCAACATGCAAAGGCAAACATATGTCTAGGAAAAGAAGTAGTAAATGCCTATCACCGTAGGGTTAATAAAAAAGATTCCTCGGATGAGTTGGAAAAATTCTAAATTAAAATAATGAGCAACAATAGTGGGCAACGTTATTCTTTGTGTCTATTAAAATCTAGATTCTAACTTTGCAACGCGGCAAAATATAATACTTGCTTAGGGTGAGACAAAAATTATTACCTGAGCTAAAAACATTGATTTTATTACCGAACTAGAAAACATGTTTAAATTTCATAACTAAATATATTTTTTTAAGTAGTAAAATACAAGTTGGATCTTTTCTTGGCGTTATTTAAATTTATAGAAGGATAAATTTCATAACAGTTTAGTCCCTTATTGTAAAGTTTGTATAGGTTTTAATATTTAGGAATGAATTGTGCTGCACTTATAGTAGTTTGTTATATACTAGTCCGCGTAACTAATTGTGAAACATCCTATAATTACGCCGGAAATATTAAGTCTCTCCAATTTAGACAAGTGTTTGAAAGTGATAATTAATGTTTGAGCATTCTTATAAAATCAATGGTTTAAATCGATGACTCGTTGTGAATATCTTAACGTAATTTGCGTCTTTCTGGATGTAATGCTTTAAACTTTTGTACATCATATCGCTATGGGATTTTGTTTAGTACGTAACCTAAAAATAATTTATTTTCGTCATTATTGCTGAATAAAGTAACTTATTTTGATATACCTCTATCTTAAGCTCGACTTAGGAAATTACCTTTGTGTTTTTATAATTGGCAAAAGTTTTGGAAATTTTAATTCATTGATATTTTGAAACCAAGATTTGTGTAATCCGGAGAAATGTAGAAGTTGGAAAAAAACTTAACGGCTTTAGCTTTATAATTTGTTAGGGCAGTAAGGAATAATTTATGTTGGTAATATCGTAGTAAGTCCGATTAATTATAGAAAAAATTTGTTTTACTCAGATGCCAAATAGTCATGGTAGGATTTAAATACTATTTTTTTTTTGTAAATATCTTGGGTAGAATGTCATATTATTTTAAATGTTTATATTTAAAAAAATTGTAAAGTTACAATTTCTATAAATAAATGGAGAAAAGTAGCTATTTAAATTAAGTTATGCTTTTAGATATGGAATTTAGTTTAGAGTGGTAGAATTTAAGATAAGGAAAGTCTCTGAATTTTCAACAAAATGTGTTGCTGGCGAGAATGGCGACGGAAAATAACTGTGCCCGCAATACTAAGGCTACTTCCGTTTCCGTTGCCTGATTTAGTGGGGTTTATTTTAAGAAAAATCAGTAGGCGTCTAAGAACTTTATTTAGTCATTTTGTAGTTTTGCTGCGATTGTTTAGTGTGAATTAACTCGTAACATCCCTTTTTGTATGTTTGTTGTGGTTTGTTTAGTATTCTTCTTAATCTTCTTTGGGGATTAAACCACTCATAGTTTTTAAAATGATCTTTATTTACGTTTCGATCCATGACCTAGGATCGTTTTCAAAATAATAAAAACTTCAAGTTTGACATGAATGTCAAACAATTATGTCAAACTTGAAGTTTTTATTATTTTGAAAACGATCCTAGGTCATGGATCGAAACCTAAATAAAGATCATTTTAAAAACTATGAGTGGTTTAATCCCCAAAGAAGATTAAGAAGAAAAAAAACATCCCTTTTTATTTATTGACTATCCAAGTTCCGTCTCTTTTATATATCTATTAAATCTATTGTATATAGTATCAAAGTAAAGGAATTCTCTTTGTTCTTAAATCCGGTCCTAGATATTTTCTAAATTATTTTTTACATTGTAAAAATTAAATCGTTTTAGGAAGTATAAATATGTTCAGATATTCCTCGGGAGGCCATGAACCGCAAGTGTTTGTAAGTTTATTAATTTGTTTGAAAGCACCGAAATTTGGAATATTGAACTTTAATAATTAATTAAGAGGGTGTTGGAGATGAGGGTAACAGCCTACGGTAGATATTTTCCCATATTTCTAGAAACTTCAGAGCGTAGATAATTTCGGGGTCTGCCATATTGAACTAAATTCGTTCAGATGAGGTTGCTGGGTTTTCTTCCGAGTTGGTTTTATTGTTCCCTGGGATGCAGCATACTCCGTGACTTCTAGATAATTTGCTTACGCTTTTTCATGGAATATTAACCTTTGCAACTGATTTTGTTTTCTGTAAAATTTAGAAGTAGTTGACATTAGGTGTAACCGATAGTAAGTTTTTGTTTGCTAGCTTCACTCGTCCTCGGCTGCTAAATTTGATAAACTTCTAAGAACCACATTCATTGGCGTTTTTCATTGCTTTTAGATAGCGAATTTCTTCGTGAATTAACAGCTCGTCGTCCTTCTTCGATTGATGTGTTTCATTTTCTCCAAACACGCGATCGAATTAATTTGATTCAATAACAAGTAATTGTCCATAACTTAATTGCAGTGGATTATAACTCAATATTGCAGAATATGAGAAAACACCCTATTTTATAGAAGATTTTAGGGGTTAGTCAGAATTGATTAGGAAACATACTTTCTGGAAAATGTAATAAGCATTTTGGGACGAATTCTTGTTTGAGAATAATATCGAACTTACAAATTCAGAAATATTTACCCTTGATAAATATTAAAGTTTTTAGGTAATAATATACCGGACCTTAGATTTTAGTTCAATAGTTAGTAAAATATGTCTTTTATTACTCGTATTACTTTACGGTTGGACAATATAGGTGTAACGTTTTAATAACGGTTTGCTGAATTCATTAATGTAGAAAAAGCTGTCATATACATCCATGGTTGCGTATTATATGCCAAAAATTACCTTTAAAGATAACACACTGACTGCGTGCTAATACTAAAAAAGTTAGCCAAGAGGGTTCCGTACCAATACTACAGTGAGCAATCAATAAACCAAATTAAGCTGTTTTTATTTTTTAGGTATATTTAAATCTTATCCAAATTTGATTTGATAACTGAAAAATGAATATATTGTCTCACATTGTACTGGTACATTAGTAAATTGGTTGTCTATTACTGTGTTTAAAAAATTTTTCAGCAACTACTACACTGTCAAAAAACCTGCAGTTTTCCGATAATCTATGACTCAATAGCTACTATCCCTATTAAAATTAAAATTTTAGCTTTGGCAATGTAGGAGGACAGGGGGGAAGAACGGTCATTTTTGGCACATTTTGAACTATATCATGAAGACTACTGGACCGAAAATTATAAAAAAATATTTTTAGAAGCCTTTTAGAATCCTCTTTCAAATGATAGCGCAAGCGATATATTTATTAAAACTTTTTGTTTGACCGAATTAACCCCCGCGATTTTAATCTAAAACTATTTTTTTTCTATTTTTTGACTATCGATATATGTGCGCGCCATAAAGACCTAGCATTGTGCCAAATTTCAAATTCCTACATTACATAGTTAATGAGGAAAAACCTCTGTAACAGACGGACGGACGGACACGAAGTGATCTTATAAAGGTTCCGTTATACCTCATAAGGTACGGAACCCTAAAAAATGATCTTGGTCCAAAATGATGGGGATTATATATGTTTCAGCTAGATCTTGAAGTCATAAATTTTTTGATAGCCAATTCATACAATTGTAATTAGCATTGATGGTTTTTAAAACAAACCGTGCTCGAAAAATACTTTTAACTGGTGTGCTAATTAATGAGGTTTGAAAATAAAGTCAACCAACGCTTGTGCTTGGACAATTTTCGGGCGCACTTTTCAAAGTTAGTGTTGAAGCACAAGAACTTGTTGGCGTGCATTCAAATTGTGTTGATGTGACTACTACCTATAAAAAAGTTTTGGTGACCAACTGTACGTGCTAAAGACAGTGCTTATGATATTCGTCGAAATGTGGAATTAATTCTTCAAAACCTTGAAAGCGTTTGTTAGAGGGGAGTCATTTTTCACTTGTTTCAATACAAGCTCAATAGAAAGACTGTATCATGACATAATCACCCGAAGGCATGTAGAGTGGGAGAAATTGCAGTAGTTAGACACACGACAAAAAAAATTAATTATTCTTGGATAGGTTATTATATTTCGAAATGTAAGCATACGGACAAGTAATAAGGCGGGAGGGCCGCGCTGTTGGAGTCGGTATGAGTGGAGTTGAAAGGTGAAAAGAACACGGCTTAAAGGTAAAAGAATAAATTTTAGCAGAAAAACAAGCGGCATGGAACTTATTTTTTAAACTACGTTTGCACGGGCGGGGCGCATTTTAATTAACGGATTCGTAGAATTAAGGACGTTACGAACGGTTAAGAAGGGGTAAGAATCTGGACAGTTCACTCCAATAATTTGTAATTTTGTGTTGTGTGTTAGAGGAGCTGTGTTAGTTGGAAAGACAGTAAATAGAAATTCTGATAATTTCCGGTTATTCTTAAATTTGAAGATATATATTTGAAAATTAAACAGCGAGTAATACCTGAGCTTTAATGTTTGTAGTTTTAATTATGTATATATGAATTTTAAATGTAAGTTTTATTGGAGATATTTAATATTAGTTAAAAAACAAAATTTTAATGCTTTGAATAGACAATAAAATAATAAAAGGACAGGCTAGTTTTAACTATTTTCTATATTTGGTATTAAGAGAATTTCCAAACAATGGAATTTATATTGTCATGTAATTCAATATGGAAAACTGAAAAATTGGAGTGACAGTATTATTGACGGATTTAATTAATTCTTCCTTAAGAACATATTCCTGCGCCACTGTAGTTAACCGCAGCACCGTTAATGTTATATGGAATTCTCGCACCTTCTAGGCAATGCAAAATTTAATAATTTAACTACCCTAACAACCTTCATCAAATTAGTATTTGGCCTATACTTTCATTCAGTCTGATGTCTGGACGTATTTTCTTTAATTTTTTTGTCAAAGAAACAAGATTTCGAATGAACTTGTTCAACAAAGCAATAAACGTCTACATAGGGTGTTTCAATAAAGCGATGCAACAGTACTACAACAATATTAATCACAGCTCCACCTTCTAAGTTTTTTGGTCAACCAATGGAAGTCATTTCTTCCTAAATTGAAATCAATAAGCCAAACTACCTATTACAATAAACAATATACGTCGTTTGCCTCAACCATGGTATGTATATGACTGAGTAAGCAAAGTGAACGAAACAAGAGAAAGAAGATTGGTATTATACTGTCAATGTTACCCACAGTTTTGGCTCTAGAAAATCTAGTCGGCAATTAAAAAAAAAACTCGATGCAGTACTCCCATGCATTTAATTTTTCCAATGCTCCACCCGAAAGTACTACATTGGTGAGGGAGAGAGTATTTTTTTACGTTTCTTCAACGTACGTGACAACACACACACGGGACTTACATTTCACCTCTCAGCCGAACGAGGGCGTATTTTTGTGAGAAATGCTTGCCTAACATTTTGCAAGCCGTCTGTGTCGGAAATCGAATCCGGAATCTTGGGCATGGTAGACACAGGCAAACCAACTACGACACGGAGCCGCCTGGTAAAGTGCTCCGCTAAAAATCCTGTTTCTATAAAATACCGAAAACCTCGAGCGTACTAACTAAAATGGTTATCGATTAACTCAGTGGGATGCGTAGTGTTATTGTTTGGAGAAGTGTGAAGTATGTCATAGTCGTGAAGTATTTTGGACAACACCGAATCTCAAGATGTTCCCTACCTTGCTTGAAGCAGCAAGAGTTCAGCAATATTCAAACTTCAACTTAAAAAAACTCGCCTCCTGGTAAGTGTACTACGTTCGGATGGAGCATAGGTAAATAATATGTGGTATTGTCATGATCCAGAAGGTTCCGTGGCTTAGTTGGTATTCGTGTGACAACTAAGCCCAAGGTTTCAGGTTCAAATCCCGACACGGTCCGCTTAAATAATGTTAGGCAAGCATTTTTCCCAAAAATTCGGCTTTGTTTGGCTGAGAAGTAAAATGTAGGTTCCGCGTGTGAGCGTTGTCACGCAGGATAAAGATTCCTATCGTACTTGCAATAGTAAGAGTTTAACAAAATTTAAAATTTTCGGGTAAAACGAACTCGCTTCCTGGCCAACGTAATACCTTCGGGTGGCGCATTGGAGAATCGAATGTATGTCGTAGGAGTCTCTGAACCATGCTCATCTGTCCTTGACCGGAAATTCCACATCTTTTTCATTATATTTAGCTGGTTACCGTGGTATGTCAGTTGAATCATCTAGATCTTGAACAACTTGCGTAAGAAGTAGAAGAGTAAAAATTTTTATAAATCGACTGCTTACTAGCTTACGTTACGGTTAATTTATTTGTGGTATGTAAAGAGTAGAAAAGTATCAGTTTGTATAAGACGATTGCTGTGTTGGCTAACGTTATGGTAGCCTACTGGTATTATGTAACTATTAGGATGGTAATATGAGGGTATGCTTTGAACACTGATGATTTATGAGGGTGGATAACTAAGCTAACTGTATCCCTTCGTTATAACAGTTGAGTAGATATTTGGTGGTGGTGCTATTATACATACTTTCGTTCCTTTTTATGATAAACAGATTCCTGCAATGCGAGCTCGTCTTCTGTACAGTCGCGTTAGTAAATAGATTAGGTCAAGTTGTTGTAGATATAAGTATGTGGAAAATATAATAGATTTTTCTTATTTGCATGTTAGTTATATCTTAATTATTGTTCGTTTTTTTTTTGTTATTTCTGTACTTTACTGTCGGGGTGCAAGTTCATCAGTTTCGTTTTGATTGACTCTTTTTCTTTTCTTTTTTGTCAACTCCTTTGACTGTAACAGCGTTTTGACAAGCAAAAATATGAAATAGACGACTCATCATTATGTTAAAAATCGTGAAGTGAAGTATTAAAAAAATCTGTGGTTCGCTTTAGAAGCAACGGATTTATACAAAATCTTTTTCCAGTTGTCATCTTTCCTTACCCCAATTAGTAACATTATTAATATCAAATCATCTTTCATATACATCAATTCCTAGAGTGGTGTTCTGTACACTCCTATTTATCAAATAAGCAATGTAAGTTAGCAGCGCTTTTGTAGCCAGTTAACAGCTCTATCAATGGACATTAATGGCTTCAGAAATAAGTATTTTAGTACATGTGCAGCGGCCACTAATGTTAAAGAGTGGCGTTGCAAACGAACCTCTCACAAACTCTGCTAGTCTCTGCGTACGAAAGAAATGACCCTTGGTCACTTATGTCCTATGAAGTATTCCCGAGTTGCGCGTTAGAGAGGATTTGTCTACACTTTCTAAGGATTATCCCTCGTCTTTTGTCTATAAGAAAGGATTTGAGGACCTAATAAATAAATATCCCGGAACAACTGCACGAGTTTATGCTGACGGCTCAGAAATCGCCAAAGACGTAAGGTATGGAGTAATTATTAGGGATACTAGTTTCTCTCTTTTTTTGGCTGATGGAGCATCCATCTATAAGACGGAGCTTACTGCGCTGCGTAAGATCTTACTTGCTTGCAAAAAGCTCGAGGAAACCGGTCTTTTTTCATTATTACATATTTTCATTGCGCACTATAGGGTCTAAAACGATGCACCGATTTGGAACCGGTACACCGGTTTATTTTTATATGGTGTCCGTTTCATATTGGTATTGTGGGAAATGACGAGCCGATGAGGCCGTATGTATTAGAATCTCCCAATCGGAATGCGATATCAACCAGACATGTCCGGCAGAAGTCGAAGCAATGATTTAAACGTGCATAATATCGTACTGGCAATAATGGAAAGCTAACGCAGGTTAAGTATAAGGTTCCAAGATGGTGCCCCGTAGGACAGTTTTCAAAAAGAAAAACGATAATATTAACCCGACTGCGTATTAAACATACCTGTTTAACCTCAGCCATAGTGTCAAACCGGTAACACCCCGTTAACTGTGGTGCAATTTTGGAAATATATCTAGAATATGAACAAACTAGAATAGCTGCGGGGTTCTCGAGTTGACTGCAAAACGTACTAGCGAACAATGGTAACGCAATGGGAAAGATGCTCTCCCTTCTAAAAAAGATAACTTTAATTAAATATGTGTACGAGGCTTGTTCAATTGAAACCCATCTTTGGTCAGGTTAGCATTGGAAACAATTGTAATCACTATACTGATGTTTTGCAACGTTAGTGGTGTTTGTAAACTTCCCACTGGTCAGTTTCTCTCGTATATACTTTACAGGATTTTAAGTATTGTGACTTTGAAATGACGTTTGTTGTTAATAATCCGACCAAATGTGATCAGCGTGCGGTCATTCAATTTCTGTGTGTTGAAGGTTTGCAACCATTGGAAATTCATACACAAATGCAAGCAGTGTCTGAAAACGCATGTTTTGCGTATCAAACTGTCAAGGAATGGTGTCGAAAATTTAAGAATGGACGCGAAGGGACGAATGATAAGCCGCGACCAGGTGTAATGTGTACTGCGTCAATAGACAGGAATATGGCATGTGCGATAGAAAATCTACAGCGAAAGAAATGGAGGATATTAGAGCATTCACCCTATAGTCACGATTTATCGCCTTGCGATTTTCACATCTTTGGGCCACTGAAAAAGCGTTAAAAGATAACCGTTTTCAGTCGGACGAAGAAGTACAAAACGCCGTGAAAGAGTTCTTCGAGCAGCAGCCGCAAGATTTCTTTAGGCAGGATATACATAGGTTGACGAAACAATGGGATATGTGCCTTAATCGTAGTGGTAATTATTTGTAGATTTAGTTGTCAATAAATTTTTCCTAAACCAAAGATGGATTTCAATTGAACAAGCCTCGTATATATAACATTCGGTGCATATATTTCTACCCGTAATCTTGTTCAACAACTTCCTTTTATAATATACAACATGGATATCAGTCATGTATAAATATTACCAACTGTGTTTACAAACAGAAAAGTCCTAATGTTAACACTTTGCGGTAAATAACCAAAGTAGTTGACGCCGCATGCAACTTAATAATAGAAGGAAAGAAATATTAAGTAGTAAATAAATAAATAAACAAATATTAAGAATGAAATAAACCAATGAGCTGTTACCTACTTAATACTGGCGGACCTTCTAAGAAGATACTGCACCCAGTGCTAAACGAGGAAGTTGGTCGACGGAAACCAATACGTATCCAGTTAAATATTAATGAATAATTGTGTCTGGCATGGGGAAAGTAATTCGAGCTTAGGGAACGAAAATCAATATAATTTGTTGGTTGTTTTGCAAAAAGAAAAGCCCGTGACCGGTTTCACCGTTTATGCAGATCATCAGACGGACGCATCTCTTTTTGCAAAGCAACCAACTAAGTTCTGGAATAATACACAAATTAAGGTGTATTAATAGTGGAAATGCTTCTCATGCGCCCTCTATACTAGAATATTGGCAACTAACTATCGATAACTGTTTCCAGTCTCCTACGTAATAGTGTGGATGGCATTGCCAGACAAAATTTTAATAGCGAGTCAATAGACAAGATGAAAAATGAAATAAACAAGTGACCTGTTGCCTACTTATATATATATATATATGTATATATGTATATATATATATATGTATATATATATATTTAAATATATATGTATATATACAGGTTTATTACAAATGAAATAGACAGTTTGGATAGGTTATAGAAAGTTTATTTTTAAAAAGTTAAGATTATTACTTATATGATTATAAAGAAGAAATGATTAAGTTTTTATTTAAAATTTTTACAAATGTTCAATGTGTGCACCTTTGGTAACACGACAGATATCAACACGGTAGTCGAATTCTTGCCACACGCTATTAAGCATGTAATGGTCAACTGTAGAAAGAGCATTTGTGATACGTTGTTTAAGTTCGTCGATATCAACAGGAAGCGGTGGTATGAAAACTTTGTCTTTTACATATCCCCATAAGAAATAGTCGCAGGGCGTTAAATCTGGACTACGAGGTGGCCACGGCTTAAGCACAAGGTTTTCCTCACTTGCACGGCCGATCCATCGTCTAGGAAGATGTTCATCCAGATATTTTCTGACCTGTAAGTGCCAGTGAGGCGGAGCTCCATCTTGTACAAAAACGAAGTTATCACTATCTTCCTGTAGCTGAGGCATTAACCATTCGTGTAACATGTCCAGATAAATTACTCCGGTTATTGACACTTCGTGAAAGAAGAACTTCACGAGATAAAGCGCAAAACACGTTAACTTTTGGGGAATCGCGTATATGTTGTAAAGTCGCTCTTGGGTTTTCTGTGCCCCATATCCTTACATTATGTCTATTAACTTTTCCACTAATGTGAAAGGTACATTCGTCACTGAAAATTAGGCGATTAAAGAATGTGTCATCATTTTCGAGACATTGTTGCATCTCCAGACAAAAATTGTTACGTACGACTTTATCACCGGCATTTAAACTTTGTACTAACTGCAATTTATACGGTTTCATTTTCAAACGTTTCCGCAGAATTTTCCACACAGTAGGTTGAGGAATTTGCAATTCTAAACTTGCTGATGTAGTCGATTGTCTTGGACTTCGTAAATAAACATCACGAACACTATCGATTTGTTCTTTTGTAACAGGAGGTCTTCCAGTACTCTTTCTTTTACACAGACATCCACTATTTTCGAAACGTTTATACCAGTCATAGATTGATTGCCTTGTTGGTGGTGTTTTACCGTATTTTGTTCTGAAATGACGCTGCACAACAGTAACAGACTTTGTTTTGGCTAATTCAAGAACACAATAAGCTTTCTCCACTTTACTAGCGGCCATTTTGCTAGACTGGTCGTTGTTTTAACAGCAGTACCAACCTAACAGTTGTACCAACATAAACTTTAAGAAATTCCTTATAAACCTATCTCGCTTACTATATTCAAATACACCAGTCTGATTTTTTAAAGGCTATCCAAACTGTCTATTTCATTTGTAATAACCCTGTATATATATATATATATATATATATATATATATATATATTGATTTTCGTTCTCTATGCTCGAATTACTTTTCCCATGCCAGGCAAAATTATTCATTAAATATTAAAATATTTTTTCATCTTAGTTACATTGAAGAACTTTAAATTCTGAATGGAACGAATGATACGAATGGCGTCGAAATCTCGGTAATAATTGTTTAAAAAGGCTCTATAATGCACACTTATGATTAGAAAAACACAGAAATTGTTATAATATTTTAACATTCTAATTAGAAATTTAAAGCTTATATTATCAATACTTTTTGATGGTTCTTCCTACTAATGAACGTAGAGCATGGGAAAATTTTGTAAATCATCACCCGTTTGGTTAGTATTACTATTTTTAATTATCGTATTAATGTAACATTTTCTACAAGGAAGGCTAATTTCAGTTTTGTCACGTGTTTACCGTCATTCGTATCGGAAATGAATGCTACATTTCCATATAAGGGCTAAACTACACAAAATTGTAGTTAAAAATAAGCTTCGTTGCTTATTATAAATTCAATGAGCTATTTTGGACACGAATATAGACTTACTTATTAGTAGTCGCATTAGGCTGCTAATTTGCTGCAAATTCTAGGAGTATAATAAACGAGCAGGTCGACTGTATTTATACGCTCACTGATATTTCATGTAGATGTTTATCATTCTAATGCATGGCATTTTCAGTTATTACAAATGTAAATTAAACTTTTATAGGTGTGATTTTGGGAGTGTGTTTGATAGTACTTTGTATTAATAAATTCTTGTTTCGTGTTAATTAATGTTAATTATACGAATAAAATATGTTCATTTCTTTCTTAGCACTGGGCCTATAATTAATTAGTATTCATTTTATTTGTCGGCAATTTTTGTTATCTACAACCACTAGTAATAGAGAAATTGTTATCATAGATTACAGCAGCTGTTTGCTAAAAAACAAAATTGAATTCCAAATGGTCGGAAGTTAGTTCGATTCTACAAAATTGTCAATTAAAATCTTATTTACATTTACACATTTTTTTACAAATGGTGGGGGTGAGAAAGTGTTCTATATAAAAGTCAAAGACTGCTAAATCCACTGTTTCATAGTGTTTCATTATATCCTTTTAACGTATTTATCCAAGAGTGGCAGTAAACTTTTCTGTCAAATATCTGTCGCAAATATTTCCGATTATTTTATTTCTACAATTTATTAAGTTAAAATATTTTACAAGAAGACTTTTTTAGTAATTTTGGAGATTTATTTCGTTTGAAAAATATATAGTTATTGCCATTGTACCAACGATCTTGGTTTTTGAAGGGATTTTGTACGCTACTGTCACTATTGTGTTGAACTTCGCTAAGATATGAACATTTTATATACAATAAATTAATTTCTTTTTAAAAAAGGTTTTGCATGTGTACAAGGGATCTGCTCCTGATTTGATTGACCAAATCATAATTTCAAATAAATATTTTTACAAATTCATACGAAAAATGTGACGTCTTCTACAAAATGGAAAATGTCAGCGATAACATTAAAATTCATGATAAAACCAAATACAATTTAAATTTCTGAAACATATGCAAACGAAGATTTGAAAATTTTAAGGGTCTTAGCATTCACTTTAGACAAATACATAAAGAAAACAGCAGTAACGGTAACCAGAGTCAAGTTTTTAAAGAAAATAACCAAATTTTACAATTAAGTGAAAATAAATTTTTGAACAAGGAGGAAGAGCCTTCATTAGAAAGCATATTAAAAAATCTGAGATTGTCAAGAGTTTTCATTGTTAAGCGTACACCAAAATCTGTGAGAGCTCAGTTAGCAAAAAAATTATGTGAGCTTATTCACACTTGCGTTGAAAAGAGCTCAATATCATCATGGAAAGAACTTTTATTATTCCCTTATCTATTGCTATCAATTCCTAGTGAAAATTTAAGCAATAAAGGATAATCAATTTCGAAAATAATATTAGAAAATTTACGAAAACCTTTGTCCGTTGAAGAATTTGTTTCTCTCAGTAGCAAAAGTGACATAGCTACCTTTAAAACCAATATTTCCAAACAAATCATATCAAAAGTTTCAGATGGCGATTTATCTTCTGCGGTTAAAATTTTAAGTTCAAATGAATCTTTTTAAATATAGACGCTACAGTTTTAGAAGATATAAAAAAGAAACACCCAAAATCAATTTCGCCGCCAATTTCCTTTATGAAAACTAATTCAAATTTCACAGTTAATCGTGATGAAGTTTTAGCAGGTATCAAATTCTTTAACTCTAGTTCCGCTGGAGGTATATTGACGCCCTACGGCCTTCACATTTGCAAGACACTTTGAGTTGTTCCACTGGTATATTCGGACAAAAGCTTTTACCATGTTTAACTGATTTGTGTAACCTGATGCTGTCGGGTAAGATATGTTCCGAAATTTGTCCTATTTTTATATGGCGCCTCTTTTTGCGCACTTAAAAAAGGACGGTGGCATTAGACCAATAGCCGTAGGTACTTTTTATCGAAGACTTGCAGCTAAATTATCTTGCTGGAATATAAAGGAAAAATTAGGAAATCTTTTCAGGCCCAAGTAGTTTGAATTTGGGACTTCAGGCGGTTGTGTAATTGTAGCACACGCTGCACGTATATATTTAATTAATAATCCCGATAACATTCTTCTTAAGCTTGATTTTAAAAACCCTTTCAACTTACTTAACCGAATTATTCCCTTAAATAGTATTTACAACTATATTCCCCATCTAATGCCTTTGCTTCAACAATGTTATCCAAATCCTTCATTTCTTTTTTTTTTGGTAATAACATAATTAATTCCGAAAGAGGTATACAACAAGGCGATCCTTTAGGTCCCGCAATCTTCTGTCTGTCAATAAACACCCTGTTAACTCCTTTAACACAGAGTTTAATATTTGGTATTTAGATGACGGGTGTATTGGTGGTAAGGTTCATTTCAATATTCAAAATCTCGAAAGATAATTACAATCGCTAAGTCGTTTGGTTTGGAACTCAATTTTAATAAATGTGAACTCTTATACCCAAACTTATACCCAAAACTATTTTACTCTTAAACATGATCGCACCAGGTATTCAGATACCAAATAAAAGTAATTGGACTCTACTCTGCGCACCACATTGTACTGAAGCGATTCCAGAAAGTATCAATAAAAAAATCGAATTGATGTTCTCCATTCGCTCTCGTTTAAAGTCATCTTCTATTCCAAATCATATCTCATTTTGTCTGATTAAGAATTGTTTTGTTATTCCTAAATTGATGTACATCCTCAGGTGTAGCCCAATTTGGACTTGTATGCAATCTCTTGAGATATTTGACGAACTATTACGATGCACTTTGGAGAAAGTGATAAATATTAAACTGAGCCATTTCGAATAGTCGCAAGCATCTCTTCCAATAAACATATGCGGATTAGGTGTTCGTCTTTCAACCTCTCTGTTACTACCTGCTTATCTGTCTTCTTTTCATTCATATTTACTTACAATTAGATCAATCTTTTCTAATGCCATCTGCAGTATATCTATTGATAATTTCTTTTTGCAAGCTGAAGAACTGTGTAAGTCTACAACAAATATAATTGAAATCAAAATCAACAAGCTAATCCAAAAAGAATGGGATATGCCATTGCTGGATATATCTTTGAATAAGTTGCTAGAATCAGCTATTAATAATACACATAGGGCTCGTATTCCTGCAGTTTCTTTCAAATATGCCAGCGCATGGTTATTCGCTCTTCTAATAGCATCTCTGGGCACATTATTAGATAACTATTCGTTTAGAATTGCTATAGGACTCGGGCTTGGTACTCGGTTATGTACACCACACCTTTATATTTGTGGATCATTTGCAGATGAGTTAGGTATACATGAATTAAGTTGCAGGCTTCGTGCGGGGAGACATTCCAGGCACAAAGCAGTTAAACGAACTTTAGTCTCTGCCGATATTCCTTCTATTCTGGAACCTACCTGTTTATTTAGAGAAGATGGCAAAAGACCTGATGGCATTAGTTTAATTCCTTGGAAATATGGTAAAGCAGTAATGTGGGATTTTACATGTACCAACACTCTTGCTAACGAAACGTATAAAGAGACGGCTCCGCGACTTAATTGGTTTGCGTGTGACTACTAAGCTCAAGGTTCCAGATTCGAATCCCGAGACGAACCGCTTGAAAAATGTTATGCAAGTTTTTTTCACAAAAATATGCCCTCGTTGGTAAAACGTAGGTCTCGTGTGTGTGTTATGACGCACGTTAAAGATCCCTACCTTGCTTGAAACAGCAAGAGTTGGGTAAAATTCGATATTTTCAGGTAAATATCTGACTTCCGGTCCAATATAGTACTTTCTGGTTAAGCATTAAAAAATCAAATGTAGTGTAAGGTGTAAAGCATTAGAAAAGGACGAAATCTATATATTTATAGGCCTATATTTTCTGACCAGACTGGAAAAGTGTCCCCAACTTTTAGGCTATAGGAGTAGAGATATTTTATGCAGTAGTGTTTCTGCTCTAGAAGAATAATTAAATGTTACATAAAGGTTGACTGCATTTTCGACAAATAATAAAAACAAAAAGGAACCAATTTGGAATCAAATGTTTTTCTGTATGTCTTAGTGTATCTAAACTTAGAGGATCAGTATGACATTTTTGTGTATACATAAGCAAAGATATCTAGGAGATCTCGTATACACCAGAAACACAAAACTTTACTTTTTCTGAGAAAATAGTTGTTCATCTTTGTGGAAATCTTCTCAACAGTAATCGCGAAATTATAGTTAATAATTGGTATACATCAGTTCGTCTTTGCCAGTTTTTATTAACACAAAGTACTTGCTTGACCGGAATTATTAGAATAACGAGTGGTGTTGAGAACATAAAAGATACTCAGGAGAGAAAAGTGGGTGTATAAGCAAACAGATATTAAACAAATGCGGCCCTCAATATTCTTACCTGATGTCCAGTTAGAGCGGTGAAGATTCTTGGATCCAGAACACTTATTACTACACTCGAAAAATAATATAAAGCGGTGAGGTAGTCCTATACAGGGACTGACCGATAGACTGTGTTAAGCCCCACATTCACCAAAACATAAGGCACACAAGATAGAACATTGAAGGTGAGAACGCGACCGGGTTTTTCAAATTTAATTAAAAGAGTAGATATTATCATTAACAAATAAACATAATTTTATAGTAATAATATAAAGAAACTAAATGAATATATACAGGGTTGGACGGAACAAGTGGTGTTCTAAAGGTATTGACAGCAGGCTTGCTTTATTCGCAAACATGCTTCTTTTAGTTTGCTACAGTGATAAAAAAGAAGTTTATCTTCTAACTAACAAACTTGCCTCTGGTTTCTGCAAAAATTAGCGATATATAGTTGGAGGAGACGTAATTTATTACAATAAGTGTAAACAGAATGAATTTTACCATCAGCATATGAGTTCGATCGACACAATTGGCCAAGATAGTGAACCATATAGACCATTTCGAGACTCATACACTTAGTATTCCAAAGTGGGTTTCCATATTTTACATCAAATGCATTTAAATTCAAAAGTTTTGTATAACAGAGATCATAATCAGCAGAAATATCAGTACATAAATACACAAAACTACGTTTTAGGAGTATACTTATGAAGTACAGTGCATAGATACAGGCAAATGTCAGATGAAAATCTACCAACATCATCGAAATTGTTGCTCACATTGTTTATTTTTCCAAGAAAAGTTGGACAAAGGAGAGCTTTACAAAAAGTATATGTTATTTGTAAAAGACACAGTGTACGCAAACTAACAAGAAAGTATAGAATGGTCGGCCTAGATCAACCTGAACTGTGCTCATATAAGGAACATATTCAGAGTAATCACAAAACATTTTTGTAGTTTAGGAATGCATTGCTTTTTTAACTATTTGTTTATGTTTGCGTTTATAATAATTTTTTATAATAAATAATCTTTAGTCTAGGTAATGTAAATATGCCCTGATTTATTATATATATATATATATATATATTTATACATATATATATATATATATATATATATATATATTACTGTGTTATTCCTATTGTTATTTTGAGTTCCACTGGGCATGTTTAAATTTTGCTGTAATACTCCATTTTAGGACTAATGAGCCCTAATGTTATGAAATGTTAAATTAAGATTTTTACCCCGACTAGCTTACTGAATAGATCTTATTGAATCAAATAAAGCAATTCTATAATACACAATATAATAATTGATAATATTTACTACACTCAAAATTTTCCTTTTTGTACAGAATATCTACACATACCAGATTTATGTTTTTCTGAAAGCCAGCAAAAATATATTTTAATTTATTCAGGGACCTTCGAACGTTCCAAGATCCTTTTTCCATTTTTATAAATCTTTGAGTGACCCTTTTTGATGACTCTTACAAATATACAATGTGGCAATTATTAAATCAAAAACAGTTTTCAATAATACAGTGTATTATGATTGCTAACCTGAAATGGGTTCTGTAGTTCCATCCTAGTCTATGATCTGCATCCCTGCTCTGTGTTCGGTTTGCTTATTGATATGCCGGCCCCATATAAGAATCGCCTCCCACAAATCGATTCCAATTAAAATCGTACCAAGTCGGAATATGTCCAAATTAGAACACCTTCATTTTTAAAATTATCTCCAAAATTAGAGTATGTTCAAAGTTAGAAGTCCCAAATTAAAGTTATCTTAAATGTCCCATCTCAATCAAATATGTCTCAAATTACAGCCCAAATTAAAGTCGAAATTAAAATCCAAATTACATGTCGGAATTAAAATCCAAATTACATGTCGGAATTGAAATCCAAATTACATGTCGGAATTAAAATCCAAATGTCGGAATTGAAAGCCCTGTTTTATTAATATTAGAAATGAATTTAATTAAGCCGTTTTACTTATGTCTGTTTATAGATCGACTTATTTTCGTTACACAAATTCTCGAACTTTTAATTCTGATTTATTTTGGTTTATACTTCACTGGTTACGTAAGCTTTTAACACCTTTGAACATAGTCGTTGCTCAGTTTGAATATAAACTAACCTGTCGCTTCATCAATATCGTATATATAAGCCCCACCTCCAATTGATTTCATTGGCTTGTTGACATTCTAAAACGATACTTTTACCTCATCTCGCATATCTTCGGAATTTTTACCAATTATTTAGTTTAAATCTTTCAATGCATGCCTGTCTGTCACGCATCTACACATATCGTGGTATTATTCGAGAATTTCCAACTTTTGACTTTTATTAACTCACGTATTCGGATGTTTGTTAAATTTTATCGTCTAAATTTATTTGTTTATTACTACAAAATATTGGTTTTCTGAACAAATGTGTTTTCTACCTATCACGTAACGATTTTTTAATAATGAATTATATAGAATGCGTGTACGATGATATTTTCGATGCAATTGTTAAATATTTGTAATGCCAATTTATCTATGCCCCCCGGTGATTTAATTTTGATGCAATTTGTTGCATTTTATAATCTTATCTTTACTTGTAAACTACACTTAGACAACTTTATGTACTCATGCATTTAATCCCCTGTATTTTATATACAGTGTTCTCTCAATTAACAATATGTAGAGTAACCGTTTTTGCTCTTATGATTTCTGGAATTATGTGCTTTTCTTAAAGTGGAGGTTGTTTACATTTATTCTACAACACCCATGACTTAATCTACCCCAAAACTACTATATTATCATACATATATATATATATATATATATATATATATATATATATATATATATATATATTGTAATGGCAATAAGGGGTGGGGAGAATTTACTTTGAATTTTGGCTTATTAAGACTGTATAAAAATTTGGGGATTTAAAAATGTTACTTATTATTTTGTACATAGTGGTTTGATGTTATATTTAAAAAGTTTAATAATATGGTAAGCTGTTGGGATTATGGTAACCAAGGTCATGTTATGTTTATTGAATTGATGGATAAAAAATTTTTGGGTAAAATGTACTAATTCTAGTGTTGACTTAATGTTTTTGATAAGATTTTGAAATGTACAAGATCTAATTGGAATTAATGTTTAATAAGATTTGATATGAACAAAAATATAATTAGATTTGATGATTTTGAATTTTAAGCAGTTTGGATTTTTATTTTGAAGAAGTTGACATAAGGTAATATAGATTATACTTAAGGGAATACAGAAGTGTGGTAAAAGGATATGATGGTATTGTTCCGGGTAATGAGAAGACTTTAATGGAATGGTGCTAGATGAGAGCTGCAACAAAGGAAATGGTGAAAGATAGTTTTTGGAAGTTACAATAGTGAAGAAGGGACGTATGAGTTTTTGACATTTTAATTATTATGATTTTGACATTTGAGTTGAAAACTAATTTTTGGTTGGGCATTATATATGTTAGATATAGAAACAAGTTTGTTTTTCAAAATACTAGTATACGGTTTGGCTACAGTTTGTAATAGGCAAAGATCTGAAAAAGTCACCAAGTAGTTCTGTCATTATTTAGCAGATCATAATCATTTCTCAAATTTTAATATTGGTTATTAAAACGCTTTGAAATTGCAGAAACTTCTTGGAGAGCACAGCGTCGTCTCCATTGTTAGAAATCACACGGAGGTAGAACCTAGACTTTAATCAGAATTCGGTAATTATTTAATTATTGTAAAAAAGTTTATAATTTTTGTGTGTGATATAATATTTGATTGATAAATTGACACATCACATTTTTTTGGTGGATACAGATATTAGAGTAGAACCCTAGAATCTCAACCTGAGGTTATGGTCGTACATGCTACGTAGAAAATAACCGTTTTGAGCTAGTCGGCGCATTTAGAAAGCAATACATATTTATTTCATTTTCTACGATATATTTGTAGCTACACATATTTGAAGGTTAGCACAATGAAATATTAGACTAGAAGAAAAAGAGTGTGTAGCAATATATATATATATATATATATATATATATATATATATTGCTGTGAAACCTCACCATTAATCTTATACTAAGGTTTTCAAATCGAGCCCCACAGATTGGGCGTCATAAAATGCTGTGAAATGTACAAAAGCCTCGCCAGTTTCCTGGAATAAAATCACAAAAATTTTCTTTGGAACTCGAGCCTCGCTTTTGGGCGCTACGATTTGCTGTGATTCTCTTCTGATAATCGCCTCTTTACTCTTTCCGCCTCGGCTGCTCACCTAGTTAAAACTTTCATCCTCATTCATAAAAAAAAACAAACACATTCCTACCACAAACATCAACGTTAACTCTATTTACATCAATATTCGTAATACATTAAAATTTAAAAATTAAATTTCAGCATAAATATCAGTATCATAAAATTTCAAGTTTAAATTTGTCATCATTTTAATATGCATCCAGAATTAAAGTCCTTGTAGGATGCCTACTAATTAATTTAACAATATTTGCAGACCTGAGTCTGAGTACAAAGGGAGCATCTCCCACCCCTTTACGTTAATCAAACAGGTTAGTCTAATTGAGCTCAAAGACAGACCCAAATTTTCATCATAATCAAGAACTTAAACTGCTAAATACTCCTTAAAATTAAAATTTTGTTGTTTGTACAAATTCACTACTGTTCATTTTTTTTTAGCCAACAAATTATAAAGTTATTCAACACACACAAAAACATCAAAGTTCGAACAAAATTGTATAATTTACCTGAAGGTTACTGCGCTCGTGGCTTCAATGTACATCGTCCTTGCTAATTTTACCATTCCAACTGGGTTATGTTTCCGTCCTCAGATTCCTGGTCGCCTTTTAAAATTTTCTACACTACCATTCATCTAAAGTTGTTTCAGGGCCTCTCAGGAACTCATCTAAGTATATCAAAATCTTGTTTTGTGGATCCAATCACGATTACGAATAACATTTGATTATTAACACCCCCGAAAAATAGCAAAGAAATTCATACTTCTTTCAGGCTATACCCAAAACTGCCTACTTTTGTTTATTCATTTATCGTTACAACTTTGGATACTTGGTACAGTAATACTCGCAAATATAACTAAACTTTATTACCTTGTATCTTCTTTTCTAAGTGCACTAATGCATAACAACTTGTACCGTAGCACGTAAAGAGCAAACTATTTTAAAGTATTAAATCAAAATCGAGAATCTAAGAGCACTGTTTAAAGCATCGAATAATCAAAAATCTAAGAGAGCGAAACTGTTTAAAGTCCGGGTTTATATAATGGCTAGCCTGTCTGTCGGTTTTGTCCCCATAACGGCCAGTTTTTAGAATTTCGCATTCTACGTTCCCTTTTCGACAATCGGGCACAGCTATTCTACTAAATTTGCACTCGCGCCAGTTGAATCTCAGAAATTTTCCACACGGCACGCAACGTCTGAGAACAACTAATTAAATTTTATACAGAAATGTTATTTTTACACCTCTCATGTTTGCCCTCTTATTTTCAACCAATCGTGACCCTCGTGACGCTACACAAATCACGCCTTTAATTATTAGTGTCTCTGCTTGATGCATTTTCTCTTTCCTTTTCTACCTTGGTCTGAATGGTACAAATCGATATTCTTTACTATCCACGTGGACTCGTAAGTAAAATAACCCCGTATCTAGCCTTCCCGTTAAAACATCCGACCGTTTCCAATATACCTAGAAGCTGCCTGTTTATCAGTTCGAATTTATTAGAATTTTGATATTTAAAAATACGCAGGTGTTCAATCGTAATACTTTAACAAACACTTCTACGATTTGAATATTATTGGGTTTTTAAAAGCTTTTATGCATGTAATACCTTAATAATTGTTCAATTAACTCCAATTAAAATAATAATGAATGGCATTGACTTCTACCCTTTAATTTTTAGTGAATACAAATTAAATATTAATTTATTATTTGTACACTTTGTTTAATACCCATTGAATTACTTAGTATAAATTTTGCACGTAATTTCTATTTGTTTCTTTACTTGGAACAATTAAATTAAATACACGTTGAGCATTTTAATTCTGCTTCTTTTTATAGAAAGCGTTTAGTAAATAATTTAAATCCCTTATTTTTAATGAAACGAATAAATTTGTATGCTCCACGGTTTTTAATAACGCGTATTATCTAATAAAATTCTTTATACACGGTGATTAAAATTATTTGATGTCGTTAATTAATTTTCTACCCTGGTCTAAATATGAGTAATATATATATATATATATATGTATATATATATATATATATATATATTGCCGTGGACGGTGGGATTAAGCTCTTAAATCGAGCCCCACGCTTGGGCCAACATAAATATCTGAAAATAAAAAAAATAAAATTCTTACACTACCTTTTAGAACGCCTCCTTATTTCTGCACACCCTGGCTAGCTCAGCAATCGCTTTCTTCTTGAATACCTACCATCCTAAGTAACTTCCTTTCTCACAAACACAGTCAAATGAAATTATCACTCAAATAATGCATCAAAACATACAACTTTTTATTTACACATATTAACAGGTTTCCATTATTACGAAAATGTTTACATATTGGTACATACAGTGTGATAAAACTGTTACTATCTCAATCATTAAGTCCTTTAAAGTTCTTGATTTTAATATATTTCAACAGATTTCTTTTAGACGAGTAGATGGGCCCGTAGTGCAACCATAGATTGATTTTATTCTGGTCTATTTTGAGCTCATTATAACCCAGTTCCTCTAAATGCTTTTAAACCTCGCATTCTTTTTATAAATTAAATCTAAAGACCCGTTTACTCTTTACAACAGCATTTTATATCATCAATAAACATTTTTATATTAACAATAAACCTTTTTCAATAATCAATATTAATTGTCCTGTACATATACCCCTTTAAATGTGTTTTTATGGTGATACATACACCTCCAACAAGTCAAAACATTCAAGCACAAAAATATCAGCACAAATGTTAAAGCAAAAAGCAGGAAATTAATTTTCTTTATCTGGAGTAGGCTTCGTCCCTCGTCACCTCTGAAGATGGGTACCAGAAACCCTCGTCGTTGTGTCCATATACTTAACGATTATGCCTGGATCCAACTGATCCCCACTATTCAAATCTCTGCAACCATCTTTAATCTTCTACCCAGATATTTGTCTTGTCCAAATTTAACATTCCATACAACTACACTTCATGCATACTAGTTAAGCTTTAAGATTCGCTTATCCAAGTACCATCCCATCATTCAATTGAGTCGTGTAGTAACGGCATCTTTTGTAACTTAAGCACCTACTCGCGCAAATCACTTTTACTACTTTTCCGGTACGTTACTACAGCTTTACCTACTTTAAGACAGGATGTTGTATACTACTTTACCGAATAAACAATAATTAATACACATAAGAGCATATACTATCAATTACGTTGGAGATCTAAGCGCGATCTAAGATCTAAGGGAACGAGAGCTTTATACGCTTTTCAAAACCCCTCAAGGAACCTCTTTTCATCGAAAAGCTTATTTTTAAAATCACTTGTACAAATTTTGGAAGGTAACGTCTGAAAAATTCCGAGATCATCATAATGTTACACTGAAATTCGCTTAATACCTTAACGGATGTGCTCTTCTCAAAACTGTTAGCTTTAGACGAATGATATAGCTTTCCCCCCTTATAACGCTCCACCTCTCAGCTATCTTTCTCCGTTCCACTCATATTTATTATCTCTTTTAGAAACCCCTCTGAAGCTACAGAAAATCGATATTGTTGTTGGCCTTCACGTGACTTGTAACAAACGCTTTCTTATACGTTTCTCTGTCTGTTTTACATTATAGATCGTTCATTTCACTTAGTCTTCAAGGCACTTGTTATTTTTAAGCAGTTTGTCAAACCGACCGCTGCAAACAAATTCATAGAAATTCTGTCTCAACGTATAATCAAGTTACTATGAACTCGACATTTAACTAACAGATGTTTTTTCGAAGCCACTTGTTGTTTAAAATAACAATTCCGAGTTCATCCCCTTCTTAGATTTGTAAACGAACGATTTCGTTTATTTAAATGGAAATATGCGTTTATATTATTGATTTTCTATACTTGAAAGCTCCGTTTCTGCTTCCATGCGCTTGATTTAAAATTACTACAATTTAATTATGCGTATCCTCGAGTTTTTATGTACTCTAAATCTCCTTCCCCTTGTGCAATTTTAACATTCTAATTTAGAAATACAAAATATGTTAATAACGTCCGTGTGTGTGTGTGTGTATGTGTGTGTGTGGATGCGTTAGTATACCCATATATCCAAGAACGAATATTTTGGTATGCGTATAAATCCACAAATGGATATTCTTGTAAACAGTTGAATTTGTTAAACAGAAAAAACATTGTACGTTTCATATCTGAAACGTATTTTAATATATATTTTTAATTAGCAGTGCATGTTTTAAAAATTAATCAAACAAAAATTTTAAATCTAATATATCCATCCGCCTATACCTAAAAAACTGCCCTGGAGCAGAAGAGGTTAACGGACAAATTGCTTTAAAAACGTAAATGTAAGTTTATAAAATATTAAATTTTAATTTCAATAATGCAGGTTTGTGTATAGCTGGTAGGTAGTCTTTTGCTTCAATGTATATGCATTTACTCAATTCAATATAATGAATTTTATCTGTCTAAAGGATAATGCTATTGCAATTTAGTAAATACTGCAGTGCTGACGGATAAAAGTTTTACCTCTTGTTCGTAATTACTAGTAAGGTAATACCCACACCTGGTTGCGGCCATCGATCGACACTTACACAAAGAACTATTCCGGAAACTGTCGTCTCCAGGGCTACGTCTAAAATTAATAAACGAACAGACGTCTCACTAATTAAATATCTAATTTACCCGTGGAAGTCTCCAACCCCGAAGAACAGCTAAATAAAATAAAAAACCAGGTCAAAGTGGCTCCAGTGAATCAATAAACCGTAATTTATTCTCATGAAGACAAACACATTAATAAGAAAGTGTTAATTGAAAAGAAGTTCTAATTAAATTAGACTTATTAGACGTGTTTGTGTTCTAGATCATCTGAACGCGCATTTACGTTATTTGAGGACAAATATTGGACATCACTGTTAATTATCTTAGTTTTTCTTGTCTAGTGTTTATCGCTGGTTATTTTATCTCAGGTTCCAATTAAAGGCTCTTGCTTCTTTTGTTTCACTCGATTGGCTTTTAATTGGAAAACCTTTTATTAGATTCGCATTCGTAAACTAATGGTGGTATCTAACCTCAAGAGACATAATATGACGCCACGAACAAACATAATTACGTCACATACACACAAATAGACACATATATCTATTAGGAGCGCAAATATGTGACCGCGTCTGATCGTGAAAACTTGTGATTGAGTTATACTTTCCTGACGCAATGATACAGTCATTGATTATGGACATGTCAATTCCCTTACCACTGCACAGAGTAAAACTAAGTATATGAAGTCTATGAGAAATATATAAAGCTAGCTATTGAAAAAAAATTAAGCTGTATTCTCGAGTTTTGCAACACATTTAGCTATGTCACACGGTGTAGAGAGCAACATTCTTTTCAGAAAAACAAACTCGTAAGTGGAAGCTGCTAATTGAACTAGAATTTTTCACTGTTTATTTAAGGTTTACTCTTAATATAATTTGATGTCGGCTTTATAATATTAGGCTGTTCAAGTCGTCATATGTGACCTGAAATATGCGGTGTTCCATCATGTAAATACTTCATACTGAATTTCTCGAAAGTCAAGGTAAAGCGTCTTATACAGTTTATTTTCTGTTTCAAAAACGAAAATAAGAAAAAATGATTTATAAGTCAACTACATTAGAAAGCGTGCTATCTTTTCACATACTGGCATGTTTGAATTTTGCTTAGAAATAAGTTATATATGTCAATAATGAACAGCAGCTTACCAACCTTGACTTGAACTTTAAAAGCGTAACGAGTTTGATTTGGTATCAATCTTTAGCCGAACTTTTTTCAACTTGTTTATCCACGTAGGCCAAGTGTTGTTTTGAAAGTATTACAAGTTGCAAACCGTTCCTGCCAGGGTACGAGCATTGACATTGTGTTTAACCCTATAAGAGGTTGTGGTTAAATATAAGGCCACAACCAACAATGACAAAATTTCTATCCTATTTTCATCAAT
Source organism: Platerodrilus igneus (assembly GCA_036346225.1). Lineage (NCBI taxonomy): Eukaryota > Metazoa > Arthropoda > Insecta > Coleoptera > Lycidae > Platerodrilus > Platerodrilus igneus. The sequence continues at coordinate 246,669 of JARFIW010001199.1, forward strand.
AATAAGCTTTATGTTAATAGTTGGGTTCCAAAATAGATTGTTAGCAATAACATAGCCGCATTTGTAGATGTATGCGCATGGTTTGGTTATCGTATACTAATGTGGTTAAGGCAATAGCCACAAACCATTACCTAATCATTACCTAATATAGGTATATATTTAATACTTGGCTTATAGCCGTTATTTTGAGCGTCGCTTCCTGTCTATAACTGACGTAAGTCAAAATCTTGACACTGTCAGATAGGATTGACAAAAATGTCAAACGTAATTGAAAGTTAGGTTGTGTACATGATTTAGATTTGTTAATTTTCCGATTGTCGTCACCCGTCTCGGTGGCGTAATTGGAAAACGCATCGGCTACGAAAGCCTAAGATATAGGTTCGAATCCTGAACGGGAGCTTATATTTTCCACCTTTCAATTACATTTGAAATGATCATTTGGGTTTTGCATAAAAGTCTAATTTAGTATTTTATATATATATATATATATATATATATATATATATATTATATTTAAGAGAAAAGAAGGTTTAATGAGTCTTAAATTAAACAAAGTAGAAAGGAATTATTGGCAAGTGACTCATAAGGTGTCTGTGTTAAATTTTACAACTTTGCTACTGCTGTCCTGATGAGCCCCAATTAGGGCGAAACGCGTCGACAGGATGCCCTCGTGGCTGAATTTGAGTCACTTGCCAATAATTCCTTTCTACTTTATATATATTATATATATATACGTGATAAGAGAACACGAGAGGTCGTTGAAACCTAAATTCTACAAATAAATCCCACCAAAATATAAAAGAATACGGAAAAAGAAGAAATTTCTGTAAATTCATGGTTACGTACCTTTATTCATTGATGTGCAAGCGAAAACTGCAATTGCGCGTAAATAAATAATCACCCCGTATGATATAAGCGTATTGTAAATACATAACAAATAATGCAAGCCGTATATGTAATAATAATAATTTTTTAGATACCTTAAAATGCAAATTGATCACTATAAAATAAATAATTTTTGTATTTAAAACCCAAATTGTACTAAAACACGTTTAGCCGTAAAAGCAAATATTTTCTATAAGAATAAAATCTTGATTGAAGCAAAATACAATTAAAATTTAAATTAAATAGCCTTTGTATAGCATAAAAATATTTTAAATAAAACATGTTCTCGTATTTACGAGAGGAATTGAGAAAAATACATCCAATTCGTATGGACTAACTAATAAAGAAACGTTTATTCCAGAAAATGTAATAGAAATTGATAAGAATTGATTATGATCTTTCGCATTTACTGTACGATAGAAGGAGGCCGCGAGCATTAACTTTAGGTATTAAATAAATATGGAAAGCGCGCATAATCAGCACTAACGAGGTAATAAAACGGGACGATTTTAAACATAAATGAGAGGATTTCCCAGAAAATTACGTAAGATAGGCGTGAATTATTTAAAATGGAAGCACGAAAAAACGACGACATTCTAGAAAATAGATAATCTTAGTATACAAATGAAAAATTTTATTAAAAACAGTCATTCATGAATTCGATCGCAAAATGTACATTTAAGTCGCGAACACGTTATTTCAAGTATGCAATACGCATACTGTAATTTAATATTTAAAATGTAACAGTGAATAACGAAGTACGTTTTAAACGTTATCTGCACATAAATATGAAAATTATTAAATGTTATTATATACAATGAAGATGGGAAATGCTTCGATATAAAAAGCTATTAAAAATTTTATTATAATTTTGAGGATGCACATTGGTTTCTAAATGCACATCTAAATAATATACAAGATTTTGTAAACCGGGATTTAAATGTCGATTTAAAATAAAGCCAAGAAGCCGAAGATATTTAATTGGAAAGTCTTTCGTGGATTTTTGCAAGTATCTTTACCAGGAAAGTTTGTGTTCAGGGTTCGAAACACTCTGACCTTTTAATAGATAATTTGTCAAGAATTTTTTTGGCCAAACAAATCTTACAAGCGTGAAAATAAACAACCAGGTAAAGTATCCATAAAAGGAGAGATTTAGTTCTGTAAATTTAAGTAAGGTAAGGAACATTTTTTTATAATTAAACAAATAAGTACTTGTTAGGAATAAGTTTGTGTTTGAAAGGAATATACTGTAAATGTTCTATCTGCTTTTGTATGAAAGAAAATATTTTATGTATAAATGCTTTGTGATATTGCTGTGTTTGGTTTCGTTTTTTAAATTCCAATGTTTCCGTTGAGCTAGCCAGGCAAAAGTTAGAAAGGAAGGTCAGTGAATAATTTCAAATTTTACTATTTGCTGTATCTGTATCACAGCACTCTTTCAGTGGCGCATCAAAGCGATAAATATATATATATATATATAAATATATATATGTATATATATATATGTATATATATATAAATATATATATATATATATATGTATATATATAAATATATATATATATATATATGTATATATATATAAATATATATATATATATATGTATATATATATGTATATATATAAATATATATATATATATATAAAATAGAAATTTCCGAAAATTCATGGTTACACCCTGTATGATACAAACTTACTTTTTTCCGAGCGAAAACGCAAGTTCCGTGTGTATAAATACAAGATGTATAAGAAAGATATTGTAAATACAAGCAATTAGTATGTGCAATAGCGAAAACACAAGTTTAAGCTGCGCTTGTAAATAATCAATCTAAGATAAATACAAAGCCATTTATTTTCACTTATTAATTATCGATACATTTCTGATGCATATATAAATGCTTTCCCTTTGCTGTAAATAGCATAGAATAGTGCTAGCTTTAATCTTAATTTTGTATATTATAACACGTTTTACCGTAAAAGCAAATATTTCTATAAAAATGCAAATCGTTTGCATGAAAAAGCAAAAAAAGCTTTAAAATAATTAACAAAATTGACTCTGTATAACATGAATTCAATTTTAAATAAAGCTGGTTCTCGAAATTTCGAAAGGAATTGAGAAGAATTTCGTCCATTTTGCATGACCTATTTAATAAAGAAACGTTTATTCCAAGAAGTGGCCGGTACATTAAAAAACCCATAAAAATACATAAGAAATATTTATTAGCTTTTGCAATCATTGTAGGAGAGATGCGATGCGTCCTGTAATCTTATATAGAGTGTTTCAATAAGAGCGCAAGATTTCAGTGTTCAATAAAACATGAGTTTCTGTAGCAAAGTTTTGAAATATTTATTAATTTAGAAAATATACATTTGAGAATTATGTATGAAACAAAATATCTCGTAAATGGCGGCCACGACTTTGCTGGCATATGCGTACTCTTTTGACGAAATTTTCTATAACTTTATTGAGTACATGTGGTTGTATTTCATTGATACAGCGTCTAATTTCGACTTTCAATGCTTTGATGGTTGCAGGCTTATTGGCATAAACCTGTGACTTCAGATAACCCCACAGCCAGAAGTATAAAGGTGTTAAATTGCAAAAGCGCGGAGGCCAATTCTGGTCACCACATCAGGAAATGACACGACCAGGAGCAAAGTTGGGCTAGATCGTCAATGCTTCACGGGCGGTATGACATGTGTCACCGTCCTGCTGAAACCACATGTCGTCAAGATCAATAGCTTCCAAATGTGGCACAAGAAACTGTGTTATCATAGCACGATAACGTTCGCCATTCACCGTTACTGCATTTCCTTATTCGTTTTCGAAGAAAAACGGTCCAATTATTCCTCCAGACCATAATGCACACCATACAGTGAGCCGTTGTGGATACATTGCTTTCTGATGAGTCATTCGTGGATTTTCTAAGCCCCAAATACGACAGTTTTGCCTATTAACGAAGCCATCGAGGTGAAAATGGGTCTCATCACCGAAAATGATTTTGTTTGCAAAATCAGCAGGTTGCTCAAGGATCCAACAGGTGAATTCTTTTCGCTTGACATGGTCTCTTGGCACAAGTAGTTGAGTCAGTTGGATTTTGTAGGCATGCAGCTGTAAATCTTTCGTCAGAATTCGCTGAAGAGTGCCTGTTGAAATGTCTAATTCTTAGGCTCGATGACGAATTGACGTCTCTGGCCTTTCTGTCACACTCTCGTGAACTACCGCCATGTTTTGTTTTGAACGACCTCTCGAGTTCGTATCGTGTGTTTCAAATCACTAATCGAACCGGTACTTTCGAATTTTTTGATTATTCTTTTCACAGTAGATGAATTAGGCACATTATTTCGACCGAATATTGAGCATACCTTACGAATAGTGGCAATTAAACTTTCACCATTTTGATAATAATTTTTGACAATCAGGACGCGTTGTTCTACGGTGTAATGCTTCATGTTTACTAACTCCCATCTGTCAACTTCAGATCTGTCTCGTCACAATCATGTGACATTATGACCGTCAAACGTGGCGCGCAATTCAAATCTTGCTCTCTTATTGAAACACCCGAAATTTGCATCAGATACGTGCGTAGGAATCACGCAAATACTCTAGAAAATAGATAATTTTTAAATATATATAGAAGTAATCGACATTAGATTCAGTTATGAATTCGATCGCAAAAATGTTATTTTGATTAAATTGCGAGCTTGTTGTTTTGCGAAAATGATATTTTCAGTATGCAATATCGTATGCATATCGTAATTAATAATTAAAGTGTAACGTTGGTGATAAAATTAAACATGACCTGCATATAAATATAGAAGTTATTAAATGTAATAAACATGGCAAATTCTTCAAGATAAAAAGCTATTTAAAAATTAACTTAAACAATTAAGCCGAGGATGCACATTGGTAGCTAAATGGAGATTTATGTATGATTTTGTTACTGTTACTGTTAATTACGAATTGGAGAAGCACTTTTGTGGTTTTTTGCAAGTATTACTTTTTAAAATATTGTTTGTAACTGATATTTGAATATCTGCCATTTAAATTAAAGATACATTTACTGACCGGTTTCGGCTTTCTTGAAGCCTCGTCTTAGTAGACTTATTTTATGAGATGGTTAGAAGCTAGCCTTTGACGAAGCTCTAAGAAAACCGAAACCGGTCAGTGGATGTTTCTTTCTCTTATAAAGTAATAGGGTTATTGTTTTGTTAATGACCATACAATTATTAGCTCGATTTGTATGCGTAAATATGCTTTTATTATTTCCATAAAGGTTTATTTACAGATACATCTTAGTATTCTTTTGTTGTACACAAATTTTCAGATTGCGGACTGCAAATATCTTGTCTTTATTATATATTATAAAAAATAAATCGGGTATAAAATATTTTAGAAATAGATGTTAAAGGGATTGGTTTTGAATGTATTCATTGATCAAAGTCAAGGGGCATGTATATGTACATATTTATAAGCTAATAATTGAAACAAAATGTATTGTATTAAACCATGTTGTATTAGAGTTAAATTAAGTTTACAAATGAAAGTGAATCCTAAATACACCAAGAAGAAATAGTACTCAAAAGAACGCATTTGTAGATTTATTGAACTTTAATTACGCATGAATTACTTATTTCTATGCTAACTATGCGTCCTATTGTTACTAATTGCGTCGCTTAAAACTACTTATACTCTATATACACGGTGTTAAATGCTTACTATTTACAAACTATCCCAATTACTCAATTTTGTATTAAATAAATGCAGTTTTCTGCTTCCTATTGTGATTTCTGATTACTACATGACCATTGCTATAAAATACACCCTTAAACAACCCCTTATCACAGCAATATATATATATATATATATATATATATATCAAAGTAAAAAGGAATTATTGGCAAGTGACTCAAATTCTGCCACGAGGGCATCCTGTCGACGCGTTTCGCCCTAATTGGGGCTCATCAGGACAGAATTTGAGTCACTTGCCAATAATTCCCTTTTTACTTTGTATAAATTTAAGACTCATTAATCCTACTTTCTTTATAAAATATATATATATATATATATATATATATATATAAATGTGTTCCGTTCCTGAGCAATTGATAGAGTACACATTATATATTTTCAATAGTTATAATCCGAATTTGGTTTTTACTTGTGAAAAGGAAGTTAACCAATGTATTCCTTTTCTAGACACATTAGTCATCAGATCATCCACCAACAACTTGAAGTTTGATATTTATAAAAAACCTACAGATTCTGGTAGGTACATTAATTATCTTTCCAACCATACATTTCATCATAAACTTAACACTATTAACTGTCTAAAACACCGTATCCTCAATATTTGTGAACCTGAATTTCTCAATAAAAATCTAAAAGAATTAGAATCTATCTTACTGAGTAATTCATACCCCAAAAAAATGGTTAAAGGGTTGCTATATTCTAATCATCTACCTACTTCAAATAAAAACAATAGTATTGATACTAAATTTAGGAAACTCCCATACATTCCGAATTTAACTTCCCAAATCGTCAAGATCCTTAAGCAACCTGATATCTTTATAGCGAGTACCTATTATAATTCGATAGGTACGTTGTTTACGAAATTGAAAGACAAGACAGAGAAGTCTCTATGTAGTAATATTGTTTATCAGATCGAATGCAGTTGCAAAAGAACGTACGTAGGACAATCCAAACAATTGCTGAAAAATCGGATTATACAACATAAGAGCGATGCCAAGATTGGTAAATCGTGCTGTGCATTGTCCTCACATCTTTATGATTCTAAACACCAAGTGAATTTTGACAACACCAAGATTTTGGATATTGAGAGTATTTACTACAAAAGACTATTCCTAGAATCGTTTCATATTTACCGACAACGTAATCCTTTAAATAATAAGTTAGATATTAATAATTTAAATGTGGTATATTCGGGGTTATATAGTGTTAATGAAAAAACACGAATGTAGATAGCGTTGTTTGCTATACAAAGTAATCACGTTTAGTTTTATAGTTCCTATTTGTCCTTGTTATCGTCATGTATTAGATTTATATTGTTATCTTCCGTACTCGTGTAATACCTTGTTTTCCGATGATAATTTTTGTAAGAACCATTATCATATAGTAATTGTTGTGTGTTACTCTAGCACAGTTATATATTTTATTTTGATTGTAGTGTTTAATGTATTTTTAATTTTTTGACTTGCTACTTTTAACTGTAATGTTATGTAATTATTTATTAATGCTGTGCGTTATGTATGGAGTTGCGTTTTTTATTTTGTTACCATCATTTATATAAAGTCAAAGTAATCATGTAAGTAGATGGATTGTATTGTTTCAGACCTTGTAACTATTTCAGCAAATTTTAGTCTTTGAAGAAGGCATAATTCGTGTGCCGAAACGTTAGAATAGAATTACAATTTGACACTGTAGTTTTTATTGCTGTATGAACGATTGCATCCCAAGATTTCAACAACTATTCTATTAACTATATAAATATATACAGGGTGAGTTTTTAGTGTGGCAACGGTCGATAACTCCGTTATTATAAAAGCTACGTAAACCAAATTTGGAGGCATATTAGGCATGCCTAAAGTGCACATTTTAAAAATATTTGGAAGCATACAGGGTGTTTCATAATTCCAGGGCATATTAAACTTATATTTTTTTAAATGGAACACCCTATATATTATTACATTTTTGAAAAGCCCATAAAAAGAGCTTTAACTTGATATAAATTGTATCTGTCTATTCCTTTTAGTTTTGAGATATTCAACTGTTTTAGAAAAATGACCCCAATTGGATACATTGCCACTGCACTAATACACAACTTATGTTAATTTTCAAGATGCAGAAAATTTTACCATATACCATAGTATATTTGTAAATATCACTTTTGAAATTTCTTCCCAGTATACAGGGTGTGTCAGGTTTCGCAAAATGCAATTTTAAGATTTTTTTAAATGGCACCCTACCAATTTTATTGCTACAATGGATAGTTCATTAAGTGTCCTTTCATTTTGTTAAGCATTCCTATACCTAAATCCATTACTTTCTGTGATATTTTTGATTTTCTTCAAATTTTATGAATGTTTTTAATTTACATAACTAAAAATAACTTACTATTGGAGAATATTATAAAACAATTAACACATTTTGATTAACAATCAACTACAGTTATCCAATAACAATTTTCACTAAAAATATAACAACCTACAATAATACGCTATCAACAGAATTCTGCCAGATCAACAATATGCATTTTATAGAAAATATTCAAACAGGAAATCAGGCAGGCTTTGAAAAAAATAACTATTACATGTAAAGTGTCATTTAGGTTTATTAATTGTAGTGTGTTGTCATTTAACAGGATATCTCTCTTGGTATATTCTTGATGCAAGTAGGAAGTTTTTTAAACTTGCTCTCAATACCCAAATCATATTTATTTGTTCTTCCACTGTAAAATTCATTTTGAAAACTCCTTCAAAGATTACATTTAAAACAAAACTGATAATGTGTTATATGACAGCACACTACAATTAATAAACCTAAATGACACTTTACATGTAATAGTTATTTTTTCAAAGCCTGCCTGATTTCCTGTTTGAATATTTTCTATAAAATGCATATTGTTGATCTGGCAGAATTCTGTTGATAGCGTATTATTGTAGGTTGTCATATCTTTAGTGAAAATTGTTATTGGATAACTGTAGTTGATTGTTAATCAAAATGTATTAATTGTTTTATAATATTCTCCAATAGTAAGTTATTTTTACTTATGTAAATTAAAAACATTCATAAAATTTGAAGAAAATCAAAAATATCTCAGAAAGTAATGGATTTAGGTATAGGGAATGCTTAACAAATATGAAAGGACACTTAATGAACTATCCATTGTAGCAATAAAATTGGTAGGGTGCCATTTAGAAAAAATCTTAAAAATTGCATTTTGCGAAACCTGACACACCCTGTATACTGGGAAGAAATTTCAAAAAATTGATATTTACAAATATACTATGGTATATGGTAAAATTTTCTGCATCTTGAAAATTAACATAAGTTGTGTATTAGTGCAGTGGCAATGTATCCAATTGGGGTCATTTTTTCTAAAAACAGTTGAATATCTCAAAAACTAAAAGGAATAGACAGATACAATTTCATATCAAATTAAAGCTCTTTTTATGGGCTTTTCAAAAATGTAATAATATATAGGGTGTTCCATTTAAAAAAATATAAGATTAATATGCCCTGGAATTATGAAACACCCTGTATGCTTCCAAATATTTTTAAAATGTGCAATTTAGGCATGCCTAATATGCCTCCAAATTTGGTTTACGTAGCTTTTATAATAACAGAGTTATCGACCGTTGCCACACTAAAAACTCACCCTGTATATATCATCATCATTTTGTTTTCGCCCCTTACTTAAGGACGGTTTGACGCTCTACATACCCTTCACAACCTAAATTTCTAATAATTTGACTAATATAGTTTGGTCTAGGTCTTCCTATATCCGTCTAGCTTTTTCCTATCCAGCTGGCTCTACATAGATATTAGCAACCTGATGCTTGTTAAAGAACTCTAACATGTTTACATGATTACCATTTATAAGGAAATGAAATATAACCTGGTTATCCGCTTCAAAAAGGAAAAGTGTTAAATTATATGTTATGGTAAGGCTTAAGCAACGAATCGCTACCAACATGCCAGACCGCTACCTAATTGTGAGTTATGTCATGGTGACGTTTATTAAATTATATGTTATGGTAAGGCTTAAGCAACGAAACGCTACCAACATGCCAGACCGCTAACTAATTGTAAGTTATGTCCTGGTGACATTAGTCAACTGATTTTTTTTTGTTTTGTTTTCGAACTTACTTAAAGTCGGTTTGACGCAGCTCTAAATTCTTTTCTATTCTGAGCTAGTCTAAAAAGGTCTACATACTCTTCACAACCTAAATCTCTAATAAGTTGACTAATATAGCTTTGTCTAGGCCTTCTTACTCTATTTCTATTTGGTAGTCTATAATCTAAGACTTTACTAAATAGCCCCTCATGTCTTAACTGGTGCCCTATCACTCTATCTCTCCTGACCTTCAATTGTTTCCACATACAGGGATCCTCACCTATCCTTCTATAAACTTCCTCGTTTGTTACTCTATCTGTCCAACTAATCTTTAACATTCTCCTATAACACCAAGTTTCAAAAGCTTCTATCTTTTTCTTATCTACTTCTTTAATTGTCCAAGTCTCACTACCGTATAGTAGAACGCTCCATACGTACGACTTTAAGAAACTTTTTCTATTATCTAAACTAAATACTATTAGCTATTACTAAGTTTTTCTTTTTTAAAAACATTTTTCTAGCTTGAGCTATTCTAGCTACTATATCCCTTCTGCTACGTCCATCCTTTGTAATTATACTACCTAAATAGCAAAATTCATCTACCTCCTCTAACTCGGTATTACCTATTTTTAATTTTGGTTTAGAACTAGGCTGTAACTCACTTGTCATTATCTTTGTCTTTACTGAGTTAATTCTCATACTATAGTTACTCCGTAGTATCTCATCTAAAATATTTAAAAACTCTCCTAACTCTTTTCTAGACTGCTATAATGGCTATATCATCTGCAAAACGTAACATGTCTATTTTCTGTCCCTGTACACTAATACCTATCTCTTTTCTCTCTCTAGCTAAGTTTAAAGCTTCCTCAATATGAACATTAAAATCAAGGAGACAGTATACAACCCTGTCTAACACCATTTCTAATCTTAGCTTCCTTTTCTATTTCATCAAATCTAATTACTACGCTTTGGTTTTTATATAGCCTGTAAATAATTTTTCTATCCCTATGAGAGATTCTTATTTTTTGCAAAACCCTGAACATAACAATCCAATTAACCCTATCAAATGCTTTTCTAAATCTACAAACGCGAAATGAGTCTTTTATTTTTGTAACCTTTTTTCGATAATTACCCTAATCATTAGTATCGGTTCTCTAGTCTCTCTGTCTTTACGAAAACCATATTGGTCTTCGCCTAAATAATTCTCAGTCAAAGCTTCTACTCTATTTTTAATTATTATTGCTAGTATTTTGGAAGCATGAGAAGTTAAACTAGCCGTTCTAAAATTCTCACACCTATCAGCTCCTGACTTTTTTGAGATTGTGATAATAATATTTTTTTCGAAATCTATTGGAACCTCACCTGTGTCATATATTACTCTTACTAGTTCATATAATCTGTCTAAAGTCTTCTGACTTGCATATTTTATTAATTCTGCGGGAAATATATATATAGTTGTATATAATTTGTTTTGGGTTTTAGGTCAGCAGAATTGAAGAGTTCTCTTTTTTATAAACTCAAGCGTTCGGAAATTTATTTTTCCATTTTCAAGAGTAACTACAAGTAAATACAAATGAATTAGTTATGTGAACAGGATTGACTTAACACCTAAAAATTATATATAACTGATACTTACTAAAGTGAGATAAGATACAATTGGACGATTAATGTACAGTGTATAAGAGTATGGTATAATTAAATTTAAAAATAATAATAATACTAATTATATCATCAAAAGGAGTAAAAATATTTTTGATTATGATGTAAACTGTCTTTATATTTAATTTTTGTAACAGTTGTTTATATGAGAATTTTTTGTTTGGGAAAGGTATCTTTATATGTATAAATTAAACACATTGATTGTAATGACATTTTTTGTAGATATATCACATTTTAAAATTGATTTATCAGTTTGTGTAGTTATCTTTATAATTTTTTGTGAGTATGGTTGTATGCAAAATAATATTATAACTTAATTATTTATTTCTTAATTTTATTTTCAAATACATTTTTTATATATTTAGAAGGTAGGTATATATAGAACTCAAGTGTCCAATGTCGTTTTTTTTATTAAGTGTATTAGAATTTTGATAAATGTAGTGTGTGTGTGTGTGCGTGCGTGCGTGCTCGCGCGCGTGTGTGCGTGTGTGTGCGTGTGTGCGTGTGTACGCGTGTGAACGCGTGTGCATGTGTGCGCGTGTGTGTGGGTGTGTGCGCGTGTGTGCGCGCGCGTGTGTGCGTGTGTGTGCGTGAGTGCGTGTGTGTGCGTGTGTGTGTGTATTATTATTATTATCATCATTATTATTATTTTATTTAACTGTACATTTGCATAACTTATCATTATAACATTCTACATTATATACAGAGAACGCCTAGAAAATAATGAATATATTAAATATATTTAAAAAATTATATGGTTAAGTGTAATATTAACTGCCACTGGTAATTTGGTGCTGGTGTACGTTAGTCAAGCATCGATAAGAAAACCAAAGTATTTCCGTTCGATATACAGAGTGCTCCGTTTGAACACCATTTTTGCTGAAAGGAATCAAAGTCAATCTTTGCTTGATACCATATAAACTCTTGTGTTATTCATGACTTTATCCGACTTTTGTACATTTTCAGAAACATCACCTGTTTTTGTTGCTTGTAGTAATCTATAGTAGTCCAATAAATAGTGCGTTTGGCTAGTGTAGTTGCGTAATTTGCTAACGGTGCCACTGCCATACTTTTATGAAATCCGCAGTACAGGTCCTTTATGTATATTTTATTTTGTTTATTCCAAATGTTCTTGGTTGCTACGCATTCCATTATCATGTGCCAGGAAGTTCCTTGTTCGTTGCACCAAGGACACGTTGTTGAGTTTGCTACTCCAGTACGGTTAAGAAATATGGCGTCGGCTAAACGGTTCTTGGCGAATCTCTAGGCTACTATAGAGTTATGTTTTAGCGATGGAGAACTAAAATACGATGACCATTCTGGTTTGTCATCAGACCAGTGTCCTTCTAGTTTGGAATGCGTATTAAAAAAAATGTCTGGAAGCAGCTTCTGGATGATTGAGCGGTTTGATTTGTTAATCACAACGCTTCGATTGTTCGATGTTAATGTGATTGTCTGTTCACTGATAGCATTTGTCGAATCATGTGTTAAGTGTTTGAAATTGAGTTTGAAGAAAGCCCTAATTCGTTGGTACTGCTCATTTTGGTCATGAATAATGGGAGCACTTACTTCTTTTAGGTTCATTTTCAGTTGTTCATCGGTCATACATTCCCCTTCGTGCATAAAATTCCCAATTATTTTGAACCCATTATCGACCCATTTGGAAGTGAAGAGTGGTGGTTTGATGGACACTTCTAGTAATCTACAGTTCAGCGTTGGTATGGACTCTAATTCTGTAATATTTCTAGGGTAGTTGGTTATACGTACGTTTACGTTTAACCACGCATCAAACAAACTGTTCAAAAATACGTTTGGTTGTTGGTAAATTTTGTTGCACTTTCCAGAATATATACAAAATAGCCATTGCCAATGCACACCATAAGCGTTACTAACTGATATGAGGTATTTCAATAATAATACCCAGTTCCCGTCGTCATGACTGTTAATTAAACGTTTTCCAAGGAACAGACGCAGAGATTGTTGCTTTGACTGTAAATGGACTAGTCCTATCCCGCCGTCTTGTATGGAGAGATGCAGTTCTTTTGATATAGTTCAATACTTTCCTGACCACACGTACTCGATTAGTTTCCTCTGTAGCGTTTTTAGTTACGCTGGACTGAAAGGCAAAACGTGCATAAAGTGACATATTTTTGAAGCAATATATTGATTGACGACAGTTTTTCTTTCTGTTAAGGACATTGATGGTGAATGTTGCTTCTAATTGTCGGTAGATGCGTCAATAGTACTTGAAATTTTTTCGAAAGCGGATTGTGTATCATGCACGATATCGTTTGAGTAAGTTACGCCTAAGATTTTAATATTTGTGGCTGACCACGCGAAACCTATTGGCGTAGAGTTTCTAGTCTTCCATAAAGCGGTCCAGAATCCTTGAGATTTAGAATTGTTAAATTTGGATCCTGATTCTCTTTGAAAAACATCGCACACATTTTTAAGTTTATCAAAGTCGCGCTCGTCCGAAACGAATATCGAAACGTCGTCCGCATAGGCGCTAACTATGAGCTTGCGCTGGGAATTAGAAGGAAGAGGAAATCCGGATAGGATACGTCGACAAAAATGCAAGAAGGTTCGATAGAGATGGTATATAGGGGACCGGATAATGGACAGCCCTGACGTATTCCCCTACTATGTTTTATTCCGCTGGTAAGAAACGGCCCGATTCTTATGTGAGAGGTTGCCTCAGAGTATATTGTTTTGACATAGCCAATAAAGCGTTTACCAAACCCAAATGCCGTTAAAGTTTGTGTGTGTGTGCGTGTGTGTGTGCGCGTGTGTGTGTATCTGTGTGTGTGTGTCTGCGCGCGTGTGTGTGTTTACCGTATTTCAATCAACTTATAATTAATAAAATTAAAAAAATTTCTTCAAATTGTGGTAATATGAAACTTGCTTATAAAACCAACAATAATCTTTAGAAACACATTGTCAATAATAAGCACAAAATAGATAAGCTCCAAAAGAGTGGCATCTATAAATTGTCTTGTGATACTTGCCAATCTAGTTATCTAGGTGCAGGTAGAACTTGCAGACCCCTAAAAATAAAAATTTCAGAACATTTCAGTGGACCCCAACAATCAGCATTCGGCCACCATCTGAAATTTAATAACCACATGTTCAGTTCTTCCATGGACACCAAAATATTACATCATATTACAACAAAAACTTTTACTAGATTAGATTTTCTTGAAGACTTAGAAATATAAAAAGAATTGCTAAGCAATCCCCTATGTCTAAATACCAAAGCTAATTTAAATAAACCTTACATTTCTATATACCTATGTATAAAAGATTAAACTATATTTTTGTTTATAGCCTGCAAATTTGGTATCCTTTGGTTTTATCATTTTACTCAATTTTCTTACTTACATTAGAAGTACACTTGTTAACTGTTTCCTTTTTCTGTTTTGTTATCTCGTTATCATACTTTTAATGTTAATTTAGTCTTAACTACAGTTTATTGTACCATACATTTTAATAACGTACAGCTTGTGATATTACGATGTCCATATGACATTTGACATGTTTTAATTCATTTATTTTAAACATTGTTGAAGATAGATTTCTCTCCTGCAAGTAAGTTTTACTTTACAGTCATATTTTATATTAACTTTTTACGCTCTTGTAGAAAAGCAGCACAGAAGATGACTAGGCTCAAAAGCGTTCTGTTCTTAAACTTTATTACACGATGACCATTATATTCTTTTTAAAATTTTTATAATTCTTTCACGTGTACACAGCCAATTCTATATTTAAAAGATAATCGACGGTTTCCATACGTACCGGCGACCCTGTGTAGTTATTTGCGAAGAATGAAAACCAGCTTACCGTTTTTCGATGCATCTTTTTGTAAGACGTACTTTATCTAAATCAGCTTCACCTGTTCTTGAGGTCTGGAACTACCACAGAATTAAAGGAGCATTTCCTAGTTGGTACGGCAAAACCTTATCAGATTAATAAAATCAAGCAAATTTAATCCATTTAAAAATGGTTCGTTTAAATTAAAACTAACTATTTCAGCATTTCATCATTTACTTTACAGACACTTTCTTTAACGATTATCACTTCTGTTGACGATATTACCATGCACGAGCTGAACACAGAACAAACTAAAGAATCGCTCTTGGCTATATCAAAGTACACGAGCTGAACACAGAACAAACTAAGAATAGCGAGAATTTCCAACTCATTTTTTTGTGGTAGCCAAATATCAGCACGCTCATTGGTCAACCAAAATTTGGAGATTCTTGTACACTCGAAACTTAAAACAAAGACATCATTAACGACTTTCAACACAGGAAGCATCGGAAATGGAAGTGTATGAATATAATTACAAATTCTTCGAAAGACATTTCTTAGTGCTCACCATAGCCTAAAGATTCATCTTACAGTGCTCCCCATAGCCTGCAAAACCTTCAGCGAGCAGCGCTCTCCATAGCCTGCTAATACTACAACGTGCAGTGCTCCACACAGCCTGCGTATTCTCCGACGGTGATGCTGTCCGCCGCCGTACCTAGGGCATGTCACTATAATTCATCAATCAATAGTTAACAAACTACGTATGGGCGTAAAGCTCCGTTGAATACTTCACCGACAAGTCATTGTGATTGCGTCTGTCAACTCTACCACCGGGATAACACCCCCGTAAAATTTAACAGCGACGCACTCGAGTGCCTAAGGCACCACTACCACGACGCCTTCCGAAGGGTTTAGAAGATTACCGAAAACTTCCGAACCCCTCCAGGTTGTACATACGTCCACACCATACTTCTTCATACCCTCACGTTGTCTCACAAGAAAAACACGAGCCTTCCGAAGACCGCCAAAGACGTCTGGACCTCTTCAAACTATAAATATTTTCTACCTATCGCTGATCAAGTTCGTACTGGGTTTCACCAATAAATTCGAAACCTTCCGAAGAGTTCCGAAGACTACCGAAGACTTTCAGACCCCTTTAAACTGTAAATACATTCAGTCAATAAGTGTTTAAGTTTCTTTTGGTTCCACAAGCAACCTTGAAGCCTTTCGAAAAGTTCCGAAGATTACCGAAGACTTCCGAACTGCTTCAAACTGTTAAAATCATTTAATTTTAACTATTTCATTTTCATGTATTTATGAAACTTATAATTATTTTTGCTTATACTCATTAAACAAATAATCAAGCCAAGCCTATATGCTTTCAGACGTCGCCCACCCGAACGATAACACTTCCTTCTATTGCACCACAATGATTAATTTGTTTCATACTAATTTTTTGTTTAATTTGTGCAGCATAGAAATAACTTTTATTTTTGAATGAAGTTTTTTAATTATTGCTTTGTTTTTAAAATTTAGGAAATTAATTTTTAGATTTCATTTTAAACATTTTAAAATGGTTATTCCATAGAAAGAAAAGGTAATATTTGTGTTCAGTAAAATGTGTAATCATAAACATGTCTGGTTAAAAATAACGTGGTAAATAGCTGTTAATTCTCAAACATACTTTAAGCAACGTTTAATTTGATTATCCTTGTATGTACATTTAAAATTAAATGCATAAAGGTGTTAATAGGATAATTTCCTGTGAAATAAGTTAAGAATCCTAATAATTTAATTATGGAATACATTAATGTAATGAAGTGAATAGACCTAACTTGCTAAATGAAAAACGTACTTAAGTTTGTTCACAAGGAACAATCTTAAAAGGATCTTAATTAGTTGTATGATATCTACTGTAACGTTAATGCCTGACATGAGAAAATACACTTAATTCAGTACGCTGTAAAATTAATGTAAAAATAATTACAAACTTAAAATAGAATAATTACGCTTATTATTATGTGTAACGAGACATAAGAAAAGCATATAAATATATCCAACATAATTTTAACTTCAAATAATTTTTTAACGGGGTTTGAAGAAATCACGTGCATTAAAATTTTAGGGCCTGGGAATGCACTGTAATTTACAAATCTAAAACAAATTATATTTTTAATTGCACAATTTTAAAAATCCTTTAAGAGTAAATTCCTATGCGATGATTTGTGCGTTAGGAGTTATACATAAACACTCCTCCTGTTGTAATTATGTTTAAACAAAATATAAAGTATAACCGTGTGTAGCCAAGTGTAAATGTAAGACAAGTTAGTATAAGGATGCTATCATCAGAGCTTTACATGCCATGTCAAACACACAAAGCAATAATTTGTAGTAGAACAATAAAAATTCGATAATTATATTGTTAGAGTCTTTTGTTCCTCCACTCCGCAATTAAACTACATTTGATGGACTTGTCATGAGTTAATGAGCGGTGTTTTGAACGACTCCCTGTATTTAGATTTTAACTGTTCTAGAGACATAAACTGCAATTTCAATTCTTTATTATTATATCATTTATGTACATATCCTATATTTTCTTGTAATTATCCGAGCGTGTCTGTTAATTTTTAACTAGGTTTGTAACAACATCATGAATTTACAATTATTTAATTGCAGCTATACTTTATATTGCAGAAATATTTCATTGGTTGTTCTAAAGACAAGAACTTAGATTCTTGCATGATAAATAAATGAAGAGATATTTAGTACGGCGGTAATGTTCTAATTGATAATAAAATATAAGTGCGTTCAGAAGTGTATTATTATTAAATACTGTTTTAATTGTTTTAGCTATTTTCAGAAACCCAGGTTAGAGACCAAAATGAACAAATATTTGACCATTCGTTAGTTAAAACACCAATTTATGTAATGATAGGTGTAGGTGTACACTTACATAGGCCATTTCAAGAATCAGCATGTGACGTCACAGACAGTAATTTTTGTAGCCAAATCATCATCAGTAGATCTTCAGTCCTGGAACTGGTTAGACACGTACCCTCATTGTTTCCTATTCTGAACTAACCTACACATTTACTTGAAATTTGCACAGTCTGCATCTATCACTATCTTATCTAGGTCTACATCTATCTCTTTTTTCCTATCTCTGCTTGTAATATATCCCATACAATCCCCCAAAAATGCCTTAAAACGTATTCTGCCCTTCTATTTCTCCTATTTTTTATCCACAGATATCTCTACTCCCCTACTATTTCTATAACCTATTTGTTATTAACTTTGTCTGTCCATGCTATTATCCAAATACATCTGCACACAACATTCCAAAAGGCTGCTACCGTTTTTCTGTCTGCTTTTCCTACTGCCCGTATTTCATAGGCACACTGTGCTGTGCTCCCCATATATGCGTTCAACAATTTTCTTCTTGTTTCTATGTTTGTTGTCTTTGATCATATGCGCTGTTCTTTCTTGTTAGATGCAGTTCGGTCCCCTTTTATTGTTTTACAAATAAATACCCTATTTCTCCGACATTCATTGGTTATGAAGGGGGGTACACAGCCTGTGGCTGCCAAGTTCCCCAAGCACTTGAACATTTGTCGCACAGTCAACATTAGTTGCACATATTTCACAACCACTGTAGATGTTTAAAATAATCATCAGATTTATCTGCGCTTATTTTTTCGTCATTAGGTTTTCCGTTTCAAAACTGGTTGGACATGTACCTTCACTTATTTATATTCTGAGCTAGCCTACACAGTTCCCTGAAATTCCACACAGCCTATGTACAGCTCGGTTCCCCTTCTATTGTTTTCTAATTATGTGCCCTATTTCCCCGAGATTTAGAGGTATGTGAAGGGGGGAGGGGTTCCGTGGCGTACTTGGCATGCGTGTGACTACTATGCCCAAAGCCCCGGGTTCAAATCCTGACACGGTCCACTTGAAAAATATTAAGCGAGCATTTTTCACAAAAATACGCCCTCGTTCGTATGAGAGGTAAAATAAAAGTCCGGTGTGTGTGTGTTATCATGCACGTTAAAGATCCCTACCATGCTTGGGACAGCAAGGGTTCGACAAAATTCCAAACTTTTCAGGTAAAAAAACTCACTTCCTGCCAAATGTAGTACCTTCGGGTGGAGCATTTGAAAATAACATGTAAGGTATGTGAAGGGGGTTAAGCAGCCTGTGGCTGCCAAGATCCCCAACACTTAGATATTTGACAAATTAATGGTTTTCCAGTAAATCCTTTCACACAATTAACATTATTGGAAAGTATTACACAACCAGTATCTGTAGTTGCTTATAATAACCATCTTGTTGAAGTATAGTTTTTTTTCGTCATTAGTTTATCCATCTTGGGACTGGTTGGATGCGTACCTCCATTGATTTCTATTCTGAGCTAGCCTACAAATTTCCCTGAATTTCCTACAGCCTACATCTTTCACTATCTGTGCAGTAGCCTAACCTAAGTCTATCTCTACTTCTCTTTTTTCTTTCTCTGCTTCTAATATATTCCGCACTATTCCCTCATGCCGTAGTATGTGGCCTATCATCCTATCTCTTCTATTTTTACCGTTTTCCACATATTTCTTTCTTCCTCTACCATTTTTAGTACCTCTTTGTTCTTAACTTTGTCTGTCCATAATATCTTCATCATACGTTTGTATCACCGCATTTCAAAGGCTTCTCCTTTTTCTTGTCTGCTTCCCCTACTATCCAGGCTTTACAGCCGTACAGTGCAGTGCTCCACACATATGTTTTAAGCAATCTTCTCCTTGTCTCTAGGTTTGTTGTTTTGAACACAGTTGTTGTTTTTTCTTGTTACATGTAGCACGACCTTGTGCTAATCTTTGTTTTATATCTTTTGTGCTTTTTTCATCTTGCGTTATTTGGCTTCCTAGGTAGCAGAAATCCTTAACCTCTTGTAAGATCTTGCTACCTATTAGTATTCTTGTTTTTGATTTATTTTCCCCTCCTTTGCATACTAGTACTTTAGTTTTATTTTTGTTAATTTTTATACCGTATCTCTCTCTTAGAACCGTTTCTATTTCATTAAGAGCAGCTTCTAACTCTTCCTTGCTAGATACTAATACCGCTGTATCATCTGCAAATCTGAGCATATCAATCTTTTGTCCCTGCATAGTAATTACAAGTGTCCTTCTGCATTTGACAGTGTTCATTGCCTCTTCAAGGAATAAGTTAAAAATTAATGGGGATAGGGCACATGCCTGTCTCACCCCTTTCCTAATGTTTACTTCTCTACGTTCCTGCTCTAATTCTAAAACTGCTGTTTGCTCTTTGTATAGCTATGTACTATTCGTCTATCCCTATAACTCATTTCATTCTTTTTGAAAATTTCGAACAATTTTTTGCATTTTACATTGTCCAATGCTTTTTCTAAATCTACAAACCCTATATACATGCTTTTTCCTTTTTCTATTGTTTTCTCCATTATTACTCTCAGAGCTAAAATAGCCTCCAGTGATCCCCTGTTTCGTCTAAACCCAAATTGATCTTCTTCTAGTAATCCTTCAGATCGTTTTTCCATTCGTCTTAACATTTTTGACACGTGTGCTGTAAAACTTATTGATCGAATATTTTCATATCTATCTTCGTCTTTTTTTTGGTATAGTTACTATGGTGATATGTTTGAAATCTTTGGGCATGTAGCCTGTCTCATACATATAGCTTACAAGTTGAAAGAGACGTTCTGTTACTGCTTGTCCAGTGGCTTTTAAAGTTCAAACTCATCTCTAGGTATAGAATATCCCAAGTCATCATTTTTAATGTCTGATTCCTGTTCTAGTGCAGTTAGTTCCTCTCCTGTGTATAAATTCCCTATATATTCTTGCCATCTACCTACTTTCTCTACATTTTCTATAATGACGTGCCCTCCCGCGTTCCATATATTTTTGCTATACGGTTTTATATCCCTAAAATTCATTCTAATTTGTATGCTTCATCTGTCTTTCCTTAGTTTGTACCTCTATGCACTTTCCATCATTCCATTGTTCTTTAGCTTTCTTGCATTTGCGAATAATTTTTCATTGTATGACTTTGTATTTCTGGTTTCCTGTTTCATTTGATTTATTTTTGTATCTTCGTCTTTCTTCAATTAAATTCAGGATATCCCTTGTTATCCATGGTTTTTTATTTTCTTTTTGTGTATACCCCAAAATATCTCTGACCGTCATGTCTAGACTGGATTTAATGTTATTCCATTCTGTTTCTACTTGCTTATTATCAGATATTTTCTCGATGTCTTTCAGCAATTTATTTTACTTTTTTTTTCAAATCTTTCGTGGATATCATTATCTTTTAGCTTCTCAAAGTTAAAGGGCTTTTTCAGTTTCCTTTTTCAAATTTTTAAATTTAAGGGCGGCCTTCATAATCACAATGTTGTGGTCAGTGTCTATATCTGCTTCTGGGTAGCTTCTATAGTCTTTTACTTGATTTCTAAACCGTTGTCTAACAAGAATGTAATCTATTTGATATCTTCCTATTTCTCCTGGCATCCTCCACGTACATCGTCTTCTAGCATGATATTGAAATACTGTGTTTGTGATGATTAAATTGTTCTTGTCGCAAATTTCTACCAGCCGATTTCCCCTGTCGTTTCTCGTGCCTAGACCAAATGAACCTACTACCGCTCCTTCCCTACACTCACCTACCACTGCATTAAAATCCCCCGTAGTTATTAAATTTTCATGTCCTTTTACGTATCTTAGTATCTCTTCGATATCTTTGTAGATCGCTTCTTCCTATTAGTCACTGTAGCTAGAGATGGGCATGTATACTTGAATTATTACTGTGTTTATCGGTTTAGATTCTAATCTAACCATGGGTACTGTTTCGTTCTTGTGTAAATAATTTTCTACACAGTGTCCTATCTTTTTTCGCATAACTATTCCGCACCCGAATTTCCTTGCTCTGCTACTGCATGATTTACCCTGAAGTCTCCACTCCAAAAATCACCCGTTTCTGGCCACCGAACTTTACTGATCCCTACTATTTCTAGTTCTAGTCTATTCATTTCAATTTTCAGGTTCTCTAGCTTACCTACTTGCTTTATACTTCTGACATTCCACGACCCGACTCGCAAAATGTTCTCGACACTTATATTGAACTTTCCGGTAGCATCCTCCAAAGTGGTCCCCTCTCGGAGATCCGAATGGATGACTATTTTAACTCCGGAATCTTTTACCTCAGAGAATGCCATCATGTTTATTACAATTTAAGTACGTTGTGTAATGTGGAGGTTTCCCGTTGCCTTCCACAGCACGGTAGTGTGTCTTAGACTGCCATACCGGCCCCTATGGTCTCTGTCAATATAAGTACCGAAAGAGCCGCTGCCCTCTTTCTATAACCTGTCTTAGTCTGGTTCCTCACTAACGACCCTATTACTTTGGTTAGACTTGTTGTTTGTCTCTTTAGATCATTAGAACACGCAAACCATTTCACCTGTTCTAGTAAACTAGAACTTCGACAAGGTGCAGGTCCATTCAAAATGGCCAAAACTATATACGCGCTACGGGGTTGCCTGTTGTCATTAGCACTGTGAATTTCATTTTGTTTTGTATCTATCGCCTACCTGTTGCGATTTGATGCTTTTAGCAATTTTACAAATTGTTGTTGCTGATGTTGTATTAAAACTTTGCTTTAGAACAAATTCCGTTTTTGAATTGTTATTCCGGATTCGGTCATAGCCCTATTTGAACATTAAAAGATTCATTTATATATATTGTATGGCAACACAGTAGTTGCAGTTCGCACCGACTTTGGTAGAAGATACATCGTTCATAAAGCAACTTCGAAGATTGAGATTCAAATGCCTTCAATTTTTACCTGTGTTGACAAGAACTCTCTCTGAAAGAAAACTAAATCATTTAAAGAAAGGGAGGAGTACAATGGAGTATTACACCCACGGTGTGGACACTCCATATACGATTCTGTTGGCTCATTTTAGTATTAACACTATCCGAATAGATGGCACCTCCAATTTTAGCAGCCATTATTGAGTGTCATTTATCTAACATTCATTTGATGTTTAGAATTATTGTTTATCTAAATGTAGCGTTCTTTAAGGATTGTTTAATTCGAATTGCCGCATTTCAAAAAGTTCATTGTAATTGTGATTTTGATAATCGACTTCTTGAATATATATCCAGATGTGTGATTAAAAAAAATACAATTAGGTTTACTTAAAATTACATTACTGTTGTTTTTATAGGTACTTATTTCACCGTCAATGGCTGCTATTACATATTGATATCGAATGGACAAACAATTTATTGTAAAAATTAATTTCTTTAATGTACTTTACTCATGTAGATATTGATATTTATTTTATTATTTGAAAATTTGATTTTTTTTGCAAATGGTAGGAAAAAATAGCAAATAATTTATATATTGTTAATTTTTTTATTATATTTTGTGTAGGTATTTTTTAGTTGGCTAGATAGCTTAATATTAAGCTATCTAACCACTTTTAACTTTCTTACAGATATAGCAAAAAAATTGGTTTTATCAGAAAAAAAAGCAAATAATTAGCAAATAATTCCTATATATATTTTGATGTGTTCTGAAAATTTGGCTCAGACAGCTTAATAGACCTGTAGATGTGAATATGTCATGATAGTGAACCTTCAAAATATATTTTTTGATGAAATTGCTATTTACATACTTTAACTGCAAACCTATCAATAATAAATAGCCTTTATTGATGCAGTTTTGCATTGTTTTAAAGTGCCAAGCTTACGGAAGACATAAATAAATTCCAAAAAATTATAAAAACTCCGACGTAATTATTGGCGTGTAGAACAATTCGAACGAAATAAATGCGAATATTTGGCATACCAACATTTGAACATCAGCTTGGAGATATGATATGATATGAACCTCTTGGAAGCTTACTCAACATGTTTCAAATCTTTTCTAATTTTCACACATTCTTCTCGAATGGAATTTTAGCGCGAGGAAGCTGTTACTGACACGAGGTCAAATATTTGGAAAATGAAGCATTAGGATCAAGCCGCTTTTGTATTTTAAAATGTTTATAAATATTGGCACGAGTTGTTAATAGAAGTATAGCGTTGTTTTCATATTACAGCTAAATTTATTAAGATTCATTCTTATTAATACTTTAAAAATATAAATTACGTCAAGAGTATAATTAACTTTCAAATGTGCCAGCCTCGTAATAAAATTAATAGCAAATCCCTACAGAAATAGTTTTAAATATATTTTATTGAGGTTTATCTGGTTTACTTAATTAATGCTCCCTACTAAAATTTAAAAATAAATTCGTAATCCACATTCTGTTAGCAAAACGTTTCAGGAAAGCCGTTAAGTTACAAGATTAAATACTGACTAAAATATACGTTGTGTCCGTTGATTTAACATTAAACAATAACCACAGCCAAACAAAAAACAAGTAACATTCCTAAAAAAAATCTTTTATAGTAATAACGTTCCCATGTCGGTAGAAATAAACAGGGTTGCAAAAACCGGACACCTTTTGTTTTGAAGCTGCTCACTTGATCCCTTTACAAAGCTGAACTTGTAAGCTCGATAAACCAACGAAGACCTTAAGCTGTTTTGTCTTAAGGGCGCATCAATCACTGCGTCCGGTGGTAGTTACTGCAAATTGCAGCTGACCCCTTTGGTCCTTTGGACATATGTTAATTAATTCAAAGGGTCGTACATTAAATGAAAACGTTATAATAAAGCTTTGTAGATAAAAGGGTCAGAAGTTTTAATAAAACCGTTTCCTTTTTGTCTATTTGGCTATTTTAATTAATGTGCTTTCCGCACAATTCCAACGTAATATAGTGGAAGCCCGAGCAAAATGAATTAATTCCGATTGTCGCCGTTGTGTAGACGGTATTGTGACGTCACGAATCTTGGATGTCGTTGTGGTGTAATCAAGAAGTTCATTAGTCACACGGAAAGACCGATTGCTCTTGCTTACCAAGAAGTTTTTCTAATTAAACACAGTTCCAATTTCAAGACTTAATTCCCTTAATACTAGTTAAATTACTGTACTTTTATATAAAACGTAAATACAGGAAACGTTAGCTATAATGTATTATATACAGGGTGGCTTTTTAAGCTCTAAGGTGTACATTTGAAAATTTTTCATTTTACGGTTAACCCGCAACTACTTGGACAAATCAATAAAATCAAAAACTGCACGTGGGTCAAATAACCCGTTTATTAACTATTTCATAAATACAACAAAATATTCATCCCTATAGTAGGGGACAAAGAAAACTACTATAGTAAGTTTGCTTATCGTAATAGGCTATTAAAAGGCCCAGCAAGGGCCAGCAGCCTTGCTGGCTAAAACATATTGGAGGAGAGTCGGTTGGTCTCGGGCGATCCTCAATCATTTACAATGTTGTTGGGGGTTGGCCGTCACAGAGATGACTTTTGCTAAAATCTTTAAAAACTACGTTTTGGAAAGATATGGGAACCTACCACAATATTTCCCAAGTATGCGTGGCCTAAAACACGAGCTATGTATGATGAAGGGCTCACTAGTAAAATTCTTGTCCGGAGGTAAAATACCCTCTCATTCGGATCTTTAAGAGGGGGTACTTGGGGCTCGTCATCGTAAGAATTTAAAACAACGGTTCGATTTAGTGATAGGGTCTTAGGATGTAAGGTCATTACTTAGTGTAGATAAGTTAACAAATTTATTAGTCGACATGAGAAAAGGAAAGCTGGACAGTCTAGGCATTAGTGAGGTGAGATGGCCAGATAGTAATGACTTTTGGAAAGATAATCATAGAATAATTACAACTTCTTCAACTATTGGACAGGTAGGGGTAGGAATAGTATTAGATACAAAATTAGGACGTAAAGTTAAAGAATACAAACAACTTAGTGATAGAATAATTATGGTTAGATTGAGTACGAAACCCACAGACACTGTTTTAGTACAGGTTATATGCCAACAACTTAGTACGAGGATGACGAGGTAGAAAAGGTATATGGGGATATAAATAACGGGTGCTTCAAATTGCGCGGTTTTTTAAAGAATAAGTAAAATATAGATGGCGCACTGAATTCGTCTGGGTAGTTTGACATTTAAAAAGTGTGATGTATGACATTTATAAAAATGGCGGCGTACACGACACAACAACGCATTCAAATTGTTGAATTATTTTATGAAAATCAGCGTACTGTGAAAAGTGTTTTTAGAAAACTACGTGAAATTTATGGTTTACATAATCGTCCAGCTGAAAGCACTATTGGTCTAATTATTAAAAAATTTCAAGAGATCGGTTCGGTGGAAGATCAAAAAATTGAAATATACAGTCGTAGCGGTCGTTCACAAGAAAATATTGATTTGGTTCGTGATAGTGTTGCTGAAGATCCTAAAATGTCCATTAGACGATGTTCACAACAAGTTGGACTTAGTGGATCAACAAGATGGCGTATTTTGCACAAGGATTTAGCTCTGAAGGCATATAAGGTTCAAATAACACAGGCACTAAAGCCATTAGATCATTTAAAACGTCGTTCATTTGTCAATTTCATCAATGAACAACAGACTCATTTTTCTCAAAAAATCATGTTTTCCGATGAGGCACATTTTGAACTTGGTGGCTATGTTAATAAACAAAATTGTCGTATCTGGGGTGAGGAAAATCCACGAGTTACTCATGAGAAACCTATGCATTATAAACGAGTTACTGTTTGGTGTGCATTATGGTCAGGTGGTGTAACTGGACCTTACTTCTTTAAAAATGCTGCTGGTAAAGCTGTAACTAGCAATGGTGATCGATATCGTCGGATGATAACAATTTTTGTGGCCTGAATTATTGATTATTGATCTAGAGGATATTTGGTTTCAACAGGATGGCGCAACATCTCACTCTGCACAAGAAACAATTGCTTTATTGAGAGAAAAATTTCCTGGACGTGTAATCTCAAGAAACGGTGATTTTAATTGGCCACCAAGATCATGCGATTTGACTCCATTGACTATTTTCTTTGGGGTTATGTGAAAAGTCGGTTTTATAAAAACAATTCACAATCGATTCCTGCTTTGAAAGATGAAATTATTGGTGTCATTGGTGAGATAGAGCCTCAATTATGTCAAAATGTCATTGAAAATTTTAACAAAAGAGTGGACGTCTGTGGAGCTGCAAGAGGAGGCCATTTGATAGATATTATTTTTCGCTTGTAAATGTCATTAGTGATACTTCAATTACCAATAAAAGGTTTTTGAAAATGAATGCAAATTATGTGTCATTTATTGTTAAAGAAAACCGCGTATTTTGAAACACCCAATAGTATAGTGAGAAAAGTAAAGGGAGATGAGAATTTAATAGGTATGGACGATTTTAACGCGTCAGTGGGTGAAGGTAGCGAGGGAAAAATGTTAGGAAAATTTGGGTATGGTAGACGAAATGATAGAGAAGAAAGATTAGTTGAGTTTTGCCAGGAACATAGATTAGTAACTGTAAACACCCTATTCGAACAACATGTTAGAAGAAGATATACCTGGAAAGCGCCAGGTGATAGGGCTAGATACCAAATAGATTATATTTTAGTTAAACAACGATTTAGAAACCAAGTTAAAAACTGTCGTAGTTATTCAGGGGTTGACATAGATAGCGATCATAACTTAGTTAAAATGAAGAGTAATTTAAAATTCAAAAAACTGAAAAAGGTTAAAAAGAGGGATGGGATCTAGGTAAGAATATTGATAGTGAGGTAAAAGAGGAATATAAACAAGTACTAGATAATAAGACCAAAAAGACAGCTATAGGAGGAAATGTAGAAAATAGATGGAAAGAAATAAAAAGGGCTGTACATGACACAGCAACACAGACTATAGGTAAGAAAAAAATAGAAGCGAGAAAACCCTAGATAACAAAGGAAATATTAGATTTATAAGAGAATAGAAGAAAGCTTAAATCTTTCTGAGAATTGGATAGTAAAAGTAAGCAGAAATATAATAGAGTTACAAATAAGATAGTACATGAGTGTGGAAAAACTAAAAATAAATGGACGGAGAAGAATTGTAAGGGAATTCAAGACGATTTGAGACTAGGTAAGACAGACAGGGCTTACAAGGCAGTTAAAAAGTTTTTCAGGGAGATAGGAAAAATATAATGGTATTAAAGATGAAAATAATGAGCTTCTGATAAATAAAGTTGAGGTAGCACATAGATGGAAAAGATATTTAGAAGATTTATATAACGGAGACGATATGGGTGAGTTAAAGAACGACCAAGAAGAGGATGTAGAAATAGGGTTCTCAATATTAAGAGAGCAATTTGATAGAGCTGTTAGGGATCTTAAACTAAATAAATCACCGGGGATAGATGATATACCGGCAGATTTAATAAAATATGCAAGTCAGAAACTTTAGACAGATTATACGAACTAGTAAAAGTAATATACGACACAGGTGTGGTCCCAATAGATTTCGAACAAAGTATTATTATCTCAATCCCAAAAAAGTCAGGGACTGATAGGTGTGAGAATTTTAGAACGGTTAGTTTAACTTCCCACGCTTCCAAAATACTAACAATAATAATTAAAAATAGTGTAGACGCTTTGACTGAGAATTATTTAGGCGAAGACCAATATGGTTTTCGTAAAGACAGAGGAACTAGAGAACCGATACTAATGATTAGGATAATTATCGCAAAAAGGTTACATAAAAATAAAAAGATTCATTTGGCGTTTGTAGAATTAGAAAAAGCATTTGATTGGGTTAATTGGATTGTTATGTTCAAGGTTTTGCGAAAAATAGGAATCTCTCATAGGGATAGAAAAATTATTTACAGTCTATATAAAAACCAAAGCGTAGTAATTAGATTTGATGAAATAGAAAAGGAAGCTAAGATTAGAAATGGTGTTAGACAGGGTTGTATACTGTCTCCCTTGATTTTTAATGTTTATATTGAGGAAGCGTTAAACTTAGCTAGAGAGCAAAAAGAGATAGGTATTATTGTGCAGGGACAGTTTGCAGATGATATAGCCATTATAGCAGAGTCTAGAAAAGAGTTAGGAGAATTTTTAAGTATTTTATATGAGATACTACAGAGTAACTATAGTATGAGAATTAACTCAGGAAAGACAAAGATAATGACAAGTGAGTTAGAGCCTAGTTCTAAACCAAAATTAAAAATAGGTAATACCGAGTTAGAAGAGGTAGATGAATTTTGCTATTTAGGTAGTATAATTGCAAAGGACGGGCGTAGCATGAGGGATACATAGCTAAAATAGCTCAAGTTAGAAAAATGTTTTTAAAAAAGAAAGACTAATAGCTAATAGTATTAGTTTGGATAATGGAAAAAGTTTCTTAATGTTGTACATATGGAGTGTTCTATTATACGGTAGTGAGACTTGGACAATTAAAGGGGTAGATAAGAAAAAGATACAACCTTTTGGAACTTGGTGTTATAGGAGAATGATGAAGATTAGTGGGACAGATAGAGTAACAAATGAGGAAGTTTATAGAAGGATAGGTGAGGAACTCTGTATGTGGAAACAATTAAAGATCGGAGAGATAGAATGATAGGGCACCAGTTAAGACATGCGGGATTATTTAGTAAGGTCTTAGATTATAGACTACCAAAATAATAGTGTAGGAAGACCTAGACGAAGCAATGTTAGTCAAATTATTAGAGATTTAAGTTGTGAAGGGTATGTAGACCTTTTTAGACTAGCTCAGAATAGAAAAGAATTTAGAGCTGCTTAAATCGACCTTAAATAAGTTCAAAAACAAAACAAAAGAAAATAACAATCAGTTAACTAAATGTCACAATGACATAACTTACAATTAGTTAGCGGTCTGGCATGTTGGCAGCGATTCGCTGCTTAAGCCTTACCATAACATACAGTTTATTAAACGCCACCATGGCATAGCTTACAATTAGTTAGCGGTCTGGCATGTTAGCAGCAATTCGTTGCTTAAGCCATGCCATAACATATAATTTAAAACTTTTCCTTTTTTGGAGGAGATAACCAGGTAATATTTTATTTTCTTATAAATGAGAACCATGTAAACATGTCGGAGTTCTTTAGCAACCATCAGGTTACTAATATCTAGTAGTATTCTTATCGCTCTTGCTGGCGCAAAAAAACTACTTTTACTTTTCGATGTAGTAATCTGTTCATTAGGTTGTGTTTCAACAGACATGTTAACCTTCATGATATTTGCAATCGGAAATCTAAATTAACGGCAATCCTTTGGTTGCACATTCCATCATATAGTATATTGCTACGAATACTAGCTTAAGGTGTCCAAACTTGGAAGCCAATAAATTATGCTGTGAATTAATATTTGGTATATCTCCCCAAATCAATAAAAATGCAATGCTTATAAATAAACAATTTTTAATGCTCTACCAACTATAGTGAACGAATTATTTTACTTGTCTTTATATATCACAATCTCAGTACGTCACAGGTTCTCGAATTCATACTATTATCCGGCAGGTCTGACTCATCGCAGATGTAATAATTGACTGTAATTTCGTATTTCTCCTTTTAAGTACCTCTCAGTTTAATATTGATTGCAATCTTAAAACTTATACTACCTCTTATTAATGAATGGAAACACTTGGTGGTTATCGCTCCCTATTATAATTTATGAGCTTCTTATCTAATTTCTTACTTATTAAAAAGTTTTATAGTTCTTTACTAATTGGGCCGTTTATTCATATTGCTTGTTAACGTAAAGATAATGCATTCTCGAACGACCTGGAAAAGAAGTTTGTTTAAGAAAAAATTATATTATTCACATTTCGTGTTAGATACTTGCAGTTGTGGTATAACTGAAATTACAAAAAGCGTTTTTTAAGAGAAACACTTGATATTAAAGTTATTTAATATTTTTCAAGTGGATGAATAGTTACACGCGGGTTTCACTTATACCAGAAATTACTATAATACGCTTATCTTACTAGAAATATTATCATTGTGTTTAACTCTACAGTTCTGGAACTGGTTAGACGCGTTTCCTCATTGTTTCTTATTCTGAGCTACCTACACATTTCCCTGAAATATGCAAAGTCTGCATCTTTCTCTATCTGCGTGCAATAATCTGATCTAGGTCTACCCTACCTATTTTTTTCCTATCACTGCCTCTAATATATCCCGTATTATTCCCCAAAAATGCTTAGAACATATCGTACCCTTTTATTTCTCCTATTTTTACTTGTTTTACACGATATCTTTATTCCCCTACTATTTTTAGTACCTATTATTAACTTTACCTGTCCATGCTATCATCCTAATACATCTGAAGCACAATATTCCAAAAAGCTGCTACCGTTTTTCTATCTACTTCGCCCACTTCCCCTATTTCATAGAGTTACTGTGCTGTGCCGCTCACAATTGATTTCAACAATTTTTACCTTGTTTCTATGTTTGTTTTCTTTGAACATAGTCGCCACTCTTTCTTGTTAGATAAAGTTCGGTTCCCTTTTTATTGTTTAACAATTATATACCCTATTTCCCTGATATGCAGTGGTATGTGAAGGGGGTTAAGCAGCCTGTGGCGGCCAAGATTCCCCAACACTTGAACATTTACCAAATTAATAGTTTTTTAATATATCCTTTCGCACAATCAACATTAGTTGAAAATATTTTAAAACCAACACCTGTAGTTGTTTATAATAATCATCAGATTTAAGTGCACTTATTATCTTCCGCATTAGGTTTTCCGTCTTGAAACTGGTTGGACGCGTACCTCCACTTATTTATATTTTGAGCTAGCTTACACAGTTTCCTAAAATTCCCACAGCCTTTATATAGCTCGGTTCCCTCGTCTATTATTTTCTAATTATGTGCCGCATTTCACTGAGATTCAGTTGTATGTGAAGATCGTTAAGCAGCCTGTCGCTAGCAAGATTCCCCAACACTTAAACATTTGCTGAATTAATAGTTTTCCAGTAAATTCTTTCGCACAATCAACATTAGTTGCAAAACCAATACCAGTAGTTGCTTATAATAATCATCAGGTTTAAGTACAGTTATTTTTTTCGTCATTAGTTTTCCATCTTGGAACTGGTTGGACGCGTACCTCCATTGACTTCTATTCAGAGTTAATCTAACATTTCCTTGAAATTTCCACAGACTACACAGCCTACATCTGTGTACAATAAGTCTAGCCTAGGTCTACCTCTACTTCGGTACCTAGCGGCTTGTAAGCTGACCCTAGCTTATGGAGGTTGCCTTCGTAGGTAAAAATTGAAGCGGGCTGATTATGGAATATTCTCAATCCTGGCGTGCTTTTTGCTGCCACGTTCTAAAGAAGGTGGTCCGGATGGCAGTGACTTTGGAAGTGGAGCGAGTCCAATCTTTTATGAGAGTTTGCATCATTTTATCTCATTCGGTATGGTAGTCGCAATGAGAAAATCTGAAGGAAATCTCTTAGTGGATGAGGGACTTGATGACTTCCGTCTTGCACTATTCTCAAGTTCCCTCTAAGAAGTTGGACGACTTTCTTAAAAAGCGTACAAGAGAAATGATTTGCTGGCGTTTCGAGTTCGTTTTATACCGAGATTTTGTATGTCTTGTAGGTTTCGACGATTTTGTTTCTATTTCGAGGGACGTCGGACAAATTCGTTATTGATTTAGGAGTGTTTTATACATACGTGCAATTTGTTTGCATGCTCGTGTTTATTGGTCAATTAGTTAGGAGTATGGTTGGTTGCATACTCCTACACTTGCTTTAGTAACAAGGATGAAAAATCATGTAAAACAATGCAGTAGAACCAAATTCACAGATTACTGGAGTTTTTGCATCTGAAAATAGTAACTTTTTAGGTAAAACAAATGCTTAGTTCAACCCATTTAAATTGTTTTATTGAGTCCTGCGCATTGCAAATGTTCCACCATCAGAATCTTAAGCCAGCACAAGTTCATCAGTACCTATTTCTATCTCTAGATCAACGTCTGTTACAAAAAGTATTTCATTCTCAGTCTTGACTTCAAAGCATCAAAAACACAAAGAAAAACTAAATTAGACAGTTTTGTAATGAGAACTTCTGTAACCGAAAAAAGGAAATTGGACATTCAAATTGCCAAGTTTGTGTACGCTAGGAACCAGCTTTTCCGAATTGTTGAACGTTTGCAATTTAGGAAGATGATTAATACTATACGACCTGTATACCAACCTCCAAGTAGATTTCAAATTGGTTTTAGATTATTAAATGAAGTCTATATTGTTGTTAAATCTGAAATTCAGAATAATTTAACTGGCGAGGTAGTGCGTATGCCCCTCGATGGCCAAAGCAATGTAAAGAATGTGTGCATTTCAGACTCCGATATAATTGAAGAATATGCTCATTTAATAGGTACAATCGATAATGAAGACAACAGCTTTATCTTACAGTATTTACATTCTTTAGCGGTAAAATTAATCAGTGAATGTAAAAACTTCAACTGTATTCCTCGTAGTTTTGTTACCGACAATGCCTCAAATATGTTCAAAATGAGATGAAGCTTTGCACATCCGAAGGAAAAGACATCCTTACCTACGGTTACTCTGCTCACATCTTCAATTTACTTCCTCAGGATATGCACATTCTTACAGTAAAGGAACAAATTACAAAGATAATGAATTACTTAAGAAATGGCATTTTGCATCTGCAAAGTATAAACAACCCGGAGATAAAGCATTGGCATTACCAAACAGGTCAAATACTTTGGCCGACTGTTTGGAATCCTATGGCATATGATATCAAAAGCTTGTATAGAAAATTGTGGTGCATATTACATTCAGATGGCATCAGAAGTACTTGACACAAGTTTAAAAAGGAACGCTGATATTTATTTAAAAAACTAAAATAATAGCAATTGCCTTAGATGAAGTGTAAAGCAATAACTACTATAAGTGAATCTACAGAATTATGGTTAGATCTACTAAATAAATACAAAGAGGCTTTTATCGAGGTTGATGTTAAATGCTATGTAAATAGATTTGAAATGGCAAAGGTGTCTGCTCATTATCTTGCTAATGTTCTCGATCACCCGCCTTGAGGCAATACATTAAATGAAAATCAACAACAGAGTGCCGTGGAATATGCCGCTGATTTATATCTGAGGGACGGGGGGGTTAGTCGTCTGAAATTTGAAGTAAGAGGTAGATTTAGATCGGGCTAGTTGACTTGGTATGCATAAATTTGCACATCTTAATATACAAAAAGCACAAAAAAAATAAACCAAAAATAAAAAGCAAAAAACAGAAAAAAAGCACCTAAACATTTAAATATGAAGATAAATACACTAAATCAATCACTGTCTCACCTAAAATGCGCAGAACGAATCGCAGGGTATTAAATCAAAACTTTAAACAGGGCTAACGAATAACCAACAAAATTAGATATTCTAATTAACTTAAACCAACCAAATAAATCAAGTGAACTAGGAAATTAAAATAGAGTGAAACCGCACACACTCCCCAGGACTTAAAAGGGACAATGATTGTGATCCCCAGGATATTTAGTGTATACCTCACCAGGACATTAGCGGTGCATATTCATCTCCCTTGACTATAAGAAGTTAATTTTTATAAACAGATAACCAAATATTCGGATCCTGGAGAAATTTCTATTCGATATAAGATAAAAATATTGCGGAGGATGTTCTTCCATAAGCATTGAGTTGCATTATAAGTAAATTTTGCAGTTAATTTTAAACCAGCACGTTTTAGTGTAATGGCGTTAATACACACAATGCTTATGCGAAAGCACCTAATAATTTATGTTATGCTTTTGCTACTCAATGCACTGTTATATGCTTTAATGCTTTAATTAGATATTTATATTTATTTATGTTTGTAGTTGTATATTTATGTTTTAAGATTTAAGTCGTTTGATATATTTTGTTTGGCGTTTTGTTTATTTTGGTCGTAGTATCTATAGAAAGGACAATTGAAATTAGAATAAGTCGGTTAGGAAACCCTAGGGAACGTTATGAAAAAATTTAGACCGTGGTAGAATCAATTACTTAGACTAGGGCGGACGATATTATTAAATTTATAAAGTAGGAACAAATAGTTAGATTCGCTTTTAATAAATTTGGCGTATGCTCAGAAATTCGAATCCATTAGTAAATATCAATTAAGCTACATTTGGGTAATTTTAAGTCGACCTTCAGGTCGCAACGGTAAGCAGAGCAGCCGGCTGTTTTTCTGTATTACGTATACCTCCCCTTCTACATTTTGCTAGTATCTTGCTGATGAGATACATTCCAAAGTTGCGTCATTGGTAGTATTATTTAAACCCACCTTGGTTTCTAGTTTTTAAATTTTAGTTACCGATTAGTTAATTTTGGACTCAAATGAATTTCAAGCACGAAATATCTCGCGTTTAAACCCAATGCAATACCTGCGGGTGGTGCATCGGGGACGTGACCGCAAATGTAACGGCTCTTACATTATATTGCTTTCTTTCCTGATGCAATGATTTAAATAATAAATATAAAAGCATTTAAGTCCTATCTTTATACAGCAGGATCTATAAAATGTGTTAAACTCATAGTAGGCTGAGGCGCCTTAAAAATGTTTAAGTAATTTTATAATTGAACTCTTACTACAATTGCATACTGCAACAGCTTTCACTGCTAGACTAGAGCGTCTGTTTTCTACGTTTGGATTAGTCTATACTATAGTTAGAAATAAGTTAACATCTGTAAGAGCGGCCAAACTAGTTAAAATATTTTAACATAAATTTTTAATTACAATGAAGAATTATAGTTTTTTAAAAGTTGTTTTTTTTCTTCACTTGTCTTACTTACCCTTTTTTAAATAATTAAATATCTTTTAGTACCATCATCATTAAGTCTTCAGTTCTAGAACTAATTGTACGCGTACTTCCATTGTTTTCTATTCTGATCTAACCTACACATTTCCCTGAAATTCCCGCAGCCTACATCTTTCACAATCTGTGCGCAATAGTCTAATTTAGTTTTACCTCTGCCTCTCCTTTTTTTTTCTTTGATTATAATATATAACACAATATTCCCTCGTGCCTTAGTATGTGTCCCATCATCCTATCTCTCCTATTTTTTACTATTTTCCAAATATTTCTTTCTTCTCCTACCACTTCGTGAACCTACTTGTTCATAACTTTGTCTGTCCAGATATCCTCATCATACGTCCATAGCGCCACATTTCAAAGGCTTCTTCCTTTTTTTGTCCGCTTCCCACACTGTCCATGTTTCAGAGCCGTACACTGTGATCCACACATATGTTATCAGCAATACTTTCTTTGTTTCTGTTTGTTGTTTTTGAACATAGTAGTTGCTGTTCTTGTTAAATGCAGCACGGCCTTGTGTTACCCGTTGTTTTATACCTTTTGCGCTTTTTCCATCTTGTATTATTTGACCTCTTAGGTATTTATCCCTCCTTTAAATACTAGTACTTTAGTTTTACCTTTGTTAATTTTCATACCTTTTCCTATTGTGAGTAGGGCTTCCATTTCACAAAAAACTGCTCCTATCTCTTCCTTGCTAGATGGCAATACCTCTATATAATATATAACTCTCAACATATCATTTGTCTCTGCATAATAATTCCAAATATCTTTATGCATTTAACAGTATGCACTGCCTCTTCGATATACAAGTTAAAAATTAACAGGAATAGGACACATCCCGTTCGCATCCGTTTTCTAATATTTACTACTTTACGTTCCTGCTCTAATTTTATTACTGCTCTTTACTTTTTGCATAAGGTATCTACTATTCGTCTATCCCTATAACTCATTCCAATCTTTTTGAGTATTTTGAAGACTTTTTCTCATTTTACATTAGCGAATGCTTTATCCAAATCTACAAACGCTATATACACCATTAAAGCTAAATTGGTCTCCCATGTTCTCCTGTTTCGCTTAAACCCAAATTGATCTTCTCCTAGAATTTCCATCCACCTTTGGACAATTCTAGTTAATATTTTCACAGGTGTGCTGTCAAACTTATTGTTCTAAAGCTTTTAAATTTATGCGCACCTTTCTTTTTTTGTATAGTGACTATGGTGTTATGATTGAATCTTTTGGTACCTCGCCTGTATCATACATATAACTTACAAGTAGAAAGAGATGTTCTGTTACTGCTTTTCCAGTGGCTTTTAAAGTTTCTTATTGCACCTTATCTATATCCGGAGCCTTATTATTTTTCAGATTCCTTAATGCTAATTCAAACTCATCTCTAAGTACAGAATATCCCGAGTCATCCTTTTCAGTGTCTGATTCCTGTTCTAGTGCTTCTAGTTCCTGTTTTGCATATAAATTCTCTATATCATCTTGCAATTTTTCTCTAAATTTTCTATAATGATGTTTCCCCCGTGTTTCTTATATTTTTGCTATACTGTTTCATATCCCCAAAATGCATTATAATTAGTTTGTATGCTTCGTCTGTTAATCATATTTTCACCTTAGTTTGTACTTCTTTACACTTTTCATCAATCCATTGTTCTTTAGCTTTCCTGCATTTGCGAATAATTTCTCATTTTATGACTTTGTATCTCTGTTTTCCTGCTTCGTATGACCTGTTTTTGAATTTTCGCCTTTCTTCTGCAAAATTCAGAACATCTTTTGTTAGACAAGACTTGTTATTTTCTGTTTGTTTATATCCCACAATATCTTTGGCTGCGATGTCCTAGCTGGCTTGAATGTTATTCCGTTCTGTTTCTAGTTCCTTGGTATCAGAAATTATCCAGATGTCTTTCAGAAATTCGTTTGAGTTTTTCTAAAACCTTTTGTGGCTATCTTTATCTTTTAGTTTCTCAAAGTCAAAGTGCCTCTTTCCGTTCCTTTCTTTTAAATTTTTTAATTTAAGCACGGCTTTCATAACTACTACCAATGTTGTTGTCAGTGTCTATATCTGCTTTTGGGCAGTCTCCACTGTCTTTCACTTGATTTATATACCGTTGTCGAATAAGAATGTAATCTGTTTGACATCTCCCTGTCTCCCGGCATCTTCACCGTGTATCCGCTTCTGGTATGATGTTGAAATAATGTGTTTGTGATGGTTAAATTGTTTTTGTCGCAAAATTCTATCAGCATATTTCCCCTGTCATTTCTTGTGCCCAAACCAAATAAACCTACTACCGCTTCTTCCCTACCCTCACCTACCACTGCATTAAAATTTTCCGTAATTATTAAATTTTCATGTCCTTTTACGTATGTATGTATGTCTTCGATATCTTTGTAGATCGCTTTTACCTACTCCTTATTGTAGCTAGAGGTAGGTGTGTATACTTGTATGCCCATTTAGAGTTTAACTGTGAATACTCTTTTGTTTTTTGTAACTAATTTTCTACACAGTGTCCAATCCTTTTCCGCAGGAGCATCCTCCACATCCAAATTTTTTCTTTTGTCAAATAATCCGCCTGCTTTGACCACATCTAATCTCTACTATGTCTAATGCTTACCTATCCATTTCAATTTTAGTATCCTCTATATCTCTGTCTATATTTCTCTCTATGTTTTTTTCACAATGTCTCCGATAGTAGACTTAGAAATGTGTTTAATTGAATGCCACTCAACTTATTCCCGAATAATTAACTAACGTATTTTTTTAGTTATTGCTTCGCAAGAACCGATCACTATTTCACAATATAACTTTACAATAATCAAATTATGTAAAAAAACGTCACATTAGAATAACAGTATATTATTCATTTGTTCATGTTACAACTAACAAAGCAAAAGAAATTAGAAAACTTGGTGTCCGATCAATAAGTTGCCAATAAAGTTTTTTTAATTAAAATATATATATAATTTTATCGTACAAGATTATAAATCGATCTTTATGTGAGTACAATAACAGGCAACATTAATTTGAAAAACGACAATTTGTAATGAATTCTGAAGTACCCGAACGTATGGGTATCACAGGATAACTAACTTAATTTTCAGAAATGATAGAGGGCAATTACATACACATTTTCTATTAATAAACTATAGTGTCCGGAAATTCCTCAGTATCGAGATAAAATGAAAAAAATCGACTCCCACTTCAAGACTTTCCCGGCGGTATACAAAGTAAAAATTGAATAATAGTGAAATTTTGAAAAACAACCACTTTCATGGTTGTCATTTTACGTCTTTGACAAATTATTATTTATTATACTATTGTTATTATATCTAAATCAGTCTTTCCCGTATTCAAATTGTCATAAATTTTGCAGATAAAAACAATTCTACTAAGAATTAATACAGTTTTAGATTACAAAAGTTTGTCACAGACTATCCGCGTACTGGCTTAAATCGTGTGTAAAGAGAACCGAAAAGATGTATTGACGGATATTAAATTAATTTAGTTTCTGAAGTGCCAGTCTGACAAAATGTAAATCGCAAGTGTCAAACTATTTATACAATTAACGTTTTATCTTTACAATTATGCCTTTATTGTTTTACCTAAGGACGTTTTTAAGTGCTGCTATCCAACTTCATTCCCAATTCACACGGAATATGGAAGTATACAAGAAATATGAACGGAATGATTAAATGTCAGCTGTGCTTTCGTTTTTGTTAATCGGCTAGATACATATCCCCCATATCAATATATAAATTTAAATGCATTTGTTATGTCTTAGTAATAGCATGTTACATTGTATCAATTGAAGGTAACAATATTAAAGGTTAACCAGAGTTCATATCAGACATGAGAATGGAAGCAACTACTTTGCATTCTAGACGCAACCTGATACTGCAGGTGCAGATACAATGAACTGCAATAAACCAGTCTTAATTAAAACATTATTTAGAACAAGACATTGTATGTTATCAGGAAATAGCAGACGGTGAGATCTGCTCTTTCCCACAAGATGATGTGAGAGCAGGGATTACATAAATACTCTGAGGAGCTCCTGATGGCCAGCCGGTCTCGAACTTCATAACTTTAACATTGTTGGTAGTTCAAACTACAAATTGGTATTTATTAAAATATTAAATTTGATTAATTTCTTAAATTAAAAGTCACGTTAATGAACATAACGTACAAGTTGTTAAACCATTTTGTAATTACTGTACTAAATAAATTTGATAGAAGTGTTTTTGGAAAATAAATATTTTTAAAAAGAAGCTCCTAAAGGCCCAAAATCTATCTCGCTTCACTTTTCACTGATTGAAAACCAATCAGGATAGCAAGGTTATTACGGAAAATATGGTACCAAAAAATCTAACTTAAAAGTGGAAAATAACAAAGCTATTTTTTTATTATTATGAATAAACAGGACCTTCGGGTTTTGTACGGCGACGTGCTCCAACCTCCACCAGCTGATTCTGTGTGTCGCAATAAAGATCACGAACCAATCTGTAATGGAAGACGTTATTGCTGCGGGAAAAGATACGACCGCTTGATCAGTCCTCGAACACTGAAAGAGAGCTTATCAGATTCATTACTAAGCACAGAAGATAAGTTTGAAAGGTGTAGTAACAAGACGAAACGGAAGGAAAGTAATACCACTGCGCTTTCACTCATCCGTGCTCCTAGTCAAAATTATTGCAACTGCAAACGTTGAGATGATAGAAGCAAGATGATTCGGTGCAACGACTGTATGGAATAGTTCCATTTCCAGTTCGTCAACATCTACCACACTCAAGTTTCGAAACTAAAACTCTTCATCAAAAAGCGGAGCTGATATCAATATCTACGTAAAGGAGCCCGGTTCACTTAGGAGACAAATAAGCAAGCGTTATCTAACAAGCAATGCAAGAAAATGCCGTTGCAGGTTTGTCCAACTTCCTTCTATTTGCTTACAGAACCATGAACATATATATATTCACAGTCAAAGAAAAATCTAATGTCAAAAGTTAAAGATAATGTGAACCATTTTAAGACACTTACCCCCACGAAGAATAAGCATTGTAGATCATCTGAAGATCGAACCCAGATTAAGTTGAATAATTTTGATGTCAAGGGCTCAATCAAAATCAGACTACCCTTTAGCACCCTATGACATTTTAAGGCTTCGTAAAATACAATATACATATCCGAAGTCCACCAGAGTATTATCTACTGAGAGTCAAAGTATGGCAATAGACCAACCTTGCATCGCTCAAGAAGCTGCAGTAAAAAAAGCAATAAAGTTTTTCCCTTGCGGATCTGCACCAGGAATAGATAGGATTCGCCCTCAATTTCTAAAGGAAATCATATCTTTATCGGTAGGAAAAGCTGGTTAAAGGGCACTCACTTCGCTTTGTAACTTTTTCCTGGAAGGCAAGTTAAATGAAGATATTTGTCTAATTCTTTATGGAGCATCTCTATTTGCTTTGGCAAAGAAAAACAGACGAGTTTGACCTATAGCTGTGGGCAATAATTTTCGTAGACTAACGGCAAAAATAGCATACAATACCTATGGCCAAATCAGTGTGGTGTCGCCACGAAGTTAGGTTGGGAAAGTTGCATACATGCGGTGAGGACCTATGTCAATCACTCAAACAACCACCACAAGATTATCCTGAAAATTCATTTCGCCTACGCATGCAATACAGTGGATCCGGAAACAATGTTAAGCCAAGTACAGAAACATGTCCCATTGATTTTAAGTTTCATGAGATAGTGCTACTCTAGACCGTCCCATTTATTATATGGCGGTAACATCATTTCCTCTGAAAATGATTGTCAACAAAGAGGTCCGTGCGTACCTATGGCTTTCTATGTCTCCATTCACCCCATAGTAGAAAGTCTTTCAACAGAAATAAATCTATGACACCACTCTGGAAGGAATACAGAATCTATTTATGACAACTTTAAATCGCTGATAACACAAGCATCGAATACGGGAGTGGAGATCAACTCCACCAAATGCGAATTAATTTTCTATTCCGGAGAATTTGATACAGCTGTGGTAGAACGGTTTAATTTAATCTCTCTAGATATCCAAGTACTCAGCAAGGACAACTTCGAAATACTCGGATCTCATGTTTTTAAAGAAGCATTTGAAAGTCTCGCGAGAGTTTAGTCAGCTAAAACTGTTCATTAGGCGCTCGGAGAATTTACAGTCTCATACTGCCTATTTCTTGCTTAAAAACTAGCTTTATATTCCCAAGTTCACATACTTTATGCGAACCACACCATTTTTTAAGTTTCCGAACTAGCAAAAATTTATTGTCTGCTATAGGATTGCTTGGAAGAAATAC
Organism: Platerodrilus igneus; assembly: GCA_036346225.1. NCBI lineage: Eukaryota > Metazoa > Arthropoda > Insecta > Coleoptera > Lycidae > Platerodrilus > Platerodrilus igneus. The sequence goes on from JARFIW010001199.1 coordinate 289,016, forward strand.
TTAACCTCCCATTTTCCGATTCAAGCCACACGTCTAGTTCAAAATGGAGTGCTTGAGATAAGATATTTCTCTGCCTGCTTTTCTTACTTAAGTACATGAATGCAGCGATCTAGTCTTAATGTGTCTTGAAAATATGGATGTTAAGATCGACGTGTATCTTTTGGACGAGGCGTTGAAAATATGACGACGAACTCAAGATGGCATGATGAACGCTATCCTCGATGTACAAAGAAATTAGAATAACATCGGAATAAGTAAGATAATCAAAACAAAGTTAATTTTCTTATCTTTAGAAGACCAATCAAAATTCAGTGTGGTGCGAAAAAGAGAGTCCGAAACTTGGCTGCAAACTTTCACCTCGAGAAACCTGTGTACTTTGATGGACAATCAAGTCCTTCAAATCTCCGTCGATTTGAGATGATGATGAAACTTGTACCAGGCCTACATATGCTAATGTGGTACTCATGTAGACGAAAAAGGTCATCACTGTTTATCGTGCAAGACAAAGTGAACTGAACCAAATAATTCAACGATCTCTATTAAGTACATTTACTCTGATAGTAATATATCTACTAAATATACATATACAACACTGGTCAACGAATAGGGAGACTCAGAGGCGAAATATTTCCTAGTCCAAAGGATTGCGTTAGCGATACAGCGTGAAAATGCCGCCAGTATCCCTGGAACTTTACCACATTCAAAACTCGCTATGGATGAAGTATATAATTTATAGTTTCATTTTATTTCACATGTAGGTTTATTAAATTACAAATGTCATGAACCATCAAAATATTGATTTATATTCAAAAACCGTTAACCACTATCATTAGTTAAAACATTTTTAATTGTTATTTTACGTGTAACAAATTAATCTGTATTAGATAAATTAGTGTTTGATTGAAAATGCGTCATTTTACAAATGTTGAATTAGCAGACATTTATCTTCCGAATTTATACGGAGAAGCATCCACACATTTATATTTCTAATGCTCCACCTGTAGGTACTACATTGGCCAGGAGGCGAGTTTTTTGTTGCCTGAAAATTTAGAATTTTGCCGAACCCTTGCCGTTCCAGGCAAGGTAGGGATCTTTAACGTGCGTGACAACACTCACACACGGGACCTCCATTTAACCTCTCATCCGAACGAGGGCGTAATTTTTGTGAAAAATGCTCACCTGCCATTTTTCAAGCAGTCGGCCGTGTCGGGATTGAGAAGCATCCACAACGTCACATTTCCTGTCATAAATCATTTTCAAGATTGGATCAGTGTATTTGCGATACTGGTGAATTACTAGTAAAAAAATTCGGGAGCATCCGTTTCACATTCAAAAAGTGCAAACGTTAACTCCATCTGATTATCCCAACAGAGTTCAATTTGCCGAATGGTACTTGAATAAAATTAACGGCGAAACAAGATTTCCTAGGAGTATACTAACGACAGACAAGGCATGTTTTAAAAGAGATGGCTATTTTAATACACACCAAAGTCGCACTTGGAGCGAAGAAAATCCTGACGCCGTTCACAGGTTACATAATCAATGGCAGTTTTCTATTCATATTTGGTCTGGGATTGTTGACAATATGTAGTGGGACCGTATTTACTGCCTGCGCGGTTAAATGGTAATGTGTATAGGATTTTTGAAAATGTTCCATTTGATATTCGAAGAAATATTGTCATCCAGTCTGATGGTGCACCAGCACTCTTTAGATTAAAATGCTGAAATTACCTAATTACGCAATTCCCAAATTCCAAATTGATGAATCGGAAGGGGGATCGATTTCTTATTCTGCACGTTCACCAGATATGGCTCCAGATAATTTTTGTACTTGATGTCTTAAATCAATGGTATATATGAGACACCTCTTAATACAGAAAAAGAGTGTGTGACTCGAGTTATTCTAGTGTTTAATGATATTCTTGAATGTCCCTAGGTATTTCGAAGAATTCGGCAGTCGATTGCACATCGTTACAACTTATGTATTGAAAACAATGATCGTAACTTCGAACATTTTTATAAAGTTTGATTTCTAATGTATCTTGATACCAAGAAATTTTCAGACACTAGTTTATTAATAAAAAATGTTTATTTAAATGCCCTCCATCATTACTGAAAATTAGTAATAGTCATTCTGTGACGCCCTGTAGTAGTTAGGGTTCGTATATATCATATTCATTATACAGTGTGTAAAAGCCAAATGGAATAAATTCATTATTCGGTTACTGTACGTACATATTTATAAAGAATCCAGAAATACGTCAAATTTAAATTATATATTGACATTCTTCAACGTGAAAATGCGATCCCTACCTTCAACTCCCTTCGAATGCCAGGTACAACCTCCAATTTTTTAAATGGGAAGCATAGGCTTATGATATATCGTTTAAAAGGTCTCTTCATTCTCTGTTCAAAAATGTTATATTTTTTAAGTTTACTGCAAGAATTAAGATAGAATAAAATAAAATCATGTGATTACAAAAATTCGCTACAATACAATCAAAACTTATTACAATATATTCAAAACTCATTTCCCGTTTAGATCTTGATAATAAGAAAGTAAGCAAAAACCATATCAATGTGCTTTTTAGATGGTATCCATTAAAAATACTTTAAAGAGATTCCGTGGCAAGGTTAGTTTGTTTAAAATGCCTAAGCAAATTGTTTTGTAATTATGCATAAATTGTCATTTAAGTTGTCAGTATTATAATTTTAGTTTGAAATTCGTTAACTTCAATTCTGAAAAATGGTTAGACTAATGGAAATCTATAAAATAACAGTTTTACAAATGATTGGTTACGAAGATAAAACCAGAACACAACAGTAAGTAACTTGCCTATTTCATGAGAAATTTCCTGATTTACCGCCTATATCTCAAGGAACAATTAGTAAAATGGAGAAGCAGTTTCGCGAGTTTGGTCATGTAAGGCAGATAAAAAAATCAGCTGCCAATGCACTGAGCGACGAAATCGAATTAGATGCGATGCTTGAGTTTGAGGAAAACCCACATACATCAAGTAGACAGGCATCCACTACATTAAATGTTAGCCATACATTGATAGTAAACATATTAAAAGAAAATACGATGTATCCTTATAAAATGATACCTACTCAAAAGCTCATGTAAGACGATTTTGATAGCAGAACTTACTTTTGTGAGCGAATAATGGACATATTGGATAACAATATTATCCAATTAGAAGATGTTATGTTTTCTGATGAGTGCACTTTACACTTACCAGCCATGCTAATTAGCAAAATTGCCGCTACTGGTCAACGGAAAATCTTCACTGGATGAGAGGAGAACACACGCAATACTCAAAAAGTTAATGTTTGGTCAGGGATTGTTGGAAACCATATCATCGGTGCCTTTTTCAGTGAGGGCAATTTGAATGGCGATCATTATTTGGCACTACTTCAAAATGATGTTATACCAACTTTGGAAAATTTATATCCTGATCCAGAAAATCCTCAAGTTCCAGTGAATACGATATGGTTTTAGCAGGATGGAGCACCGCCACATTACCAACGCAATGTCCGTCAGTATCTCGATGCAATATTTCCCAATCGGTGGATAGGGATGCGGGGATCGCAAGAATGGCCAGTGCGATCACCTGATCTTACATTATTAGATTCCTTTTTATGGGGATACGTGATGAGCATCGTGTACAAAACTGTCTTACTAAATTTTCACCTTCTATTGGGGTTGATTGGTTAATTAAAGTAACCCGTGAGTTCTTTAATATCCCCAAATGAAACTAGTGAACTTTAAGGAAGGATTTCCTTAAAATGATGGAACACAAATATCTTCCGACTATGCTAGGGGTCTATTCCTTGGGTAGAGCTTATGAGGATTGGTCGTGGTTTTTTTTACAAAACATTATTTGCTTACTATGGCTTGATTCGTATCAAAACATACCAAGTCATTAAGTTTTAAACACAACGTTTCCCTAAGGAGGACTTGGAAGTCCTTAGAGAGGAATATCGTATTAACTGCTAACGCAGAAGCTGTAAAGAAAATTTAATTAAATTAACAAAGTGAGGACACAAGAGGTGTTCTCTTACTACCTCGTATAAAAACTGAAAATTTTAATTATGCACACAATTTTATGAACACAAATATTAAGCTTTAAATTCTAAAAGGGCTATAAAAGCTTTTTGTTAAATCGTAGTTACCACTTTGTGCCATTTGCTTATATACCCGGTTACACTATTTCTGAACGCACTTGTTCAAAATAAAACAATTAATTAAGAGAATTAAATGTTGATTCTTCAATTAAAAGTTGCTTCTTCATAAAAAATTGTATGTATAAAACTTACGTTTAAAAAAGATAATATAAATTTCATTTACCCTGAGGTAGGATAATGAATTCGAAAAAAATATCAAAAACTTTAAGTGTTTCTTTTACTACAAAATTTCACTCGAATCTATACCAAAAATACCAGATCTGTTATTCGGTTTACACATATATATGAAAATATCTAAATTGTCTACTAATTCAATGTTCAAAAGCTGTAATTAAAATGATGCATAAATGAAACTTTAGTCAGAACTCTATGGATTTGCTTAATTTCATTAATAATAATAACTGCTATTACACTGCATTTATATTGGCAATAAAAGTTTATGAAAGTTCTTTCTAGTTTGTTAAACAAAATAATAGTACTAATAGTAAAGTTATTTTTTGGTGCAGCCTTGTATCAAAGTTCGCCAAGTCCAAACGTGATGTAAGAATAATACAAATATCTTACCTCGTTTCAACAGGTGTTGTTTGTGTGTTGGTACTACATCATGTGTAAACAGATGTTTATACATACGGTCCTTGGACACACAATTGACGTCGCCTCCACATGTTGTACAGCAAATAATCAGCTGCGTATCCTTGTACCTGACCATATGAGCTTAAAGCGTGTTTCCTATACGCACCAAAGGGACAAACCAAAATCCATAACAACGGTTATTACAAATATGCCAATCTTCGATGCACTACTATATGTAGATCGTTACCAAAATAATTATCTTCGTGTAGTTGCCCACATAGTTACTTGTAAATTCATACTTAAATTTGAAAAATACCATTATTATTAATTATCGGACGTTAGATTCAAACCATAAAATTTCTATCTGCTTTGCGGAAATTTCTTTAAAATTTAAACATACAGTTTCATCGCAGAACTTTTTATTAAATCCAACTACTATAGTAAAGTTGAAGGACGGTCATGCTAGACCAATATTTTCTTATCGCTACATTGACGTGATTGAACTATAAACTCGATACTCGTAGATGCAAATAAAGGATCAATATCATCTTAAAACACAACATTTAAACGGCCTAATTCTTATAAAACCATATTAAACGGAATCATTCTAACAAATCAATATACGAAGGAGTCTTCCAATGAATATACAAAACGATTATTTAAAAGGTATTCATAGGAATATGCCAAAAAATTTGTAAAAGAAATATTTAAATGAAAATTTTAAAAGTGTGTAAAAGAAATATTTAAATGAATATTTTATCGTAGTGTGTAAAAGAGCGCTACAACAAAATTATTTAGTTTGTCTAGTAAATTATTTTTAATTGCTTATCATTATTAAAATCACTAATGCAAGTGTCCATTACGCTTGAGTTTTTCTACTACGGCGTAAAGCCACACGAAAATTACTTGCTAGAACCTTCAGGTTCCCCATGGTAACTTCGTGATATGTGTTCTAGCTAAAGTAACCGCTGGCACATTGTGCACGAAAGCTGTTTGGCCTTGATATATTTATACTAATATTTAACGCCTGATGTTAGCAACCAAACTAGCATCTCTGTATTGCGGTTAGACCACATGATTCCAATACAGATATTTATTTAATTGAAGATGTTTACTGGTATAATGGACTAGACAAAAGGTGTATAAAACTAATAATTTATTGGTGTTCTGCAGTGGTCAAAAAAACTGTTACAACTAAACCTTTTGATTTAAATGACTTAAAAGAACGAATAACGCTTGCGATTAGGTTGATCACGCCTGATATGTTAAATAATGTTAAAAGACAGTTTTATTTAAGATTAGGATGTTGCCAAGACGTTCACGATAAACATTTTGAACATCTATTACATTGACATTCATAGTTCTTTTTAGTGTTTTACATTTTATTACATTTTGCATTAAATTTTAGCTTTTGATTGTATTGTTGCGAATTTTTGTAATCACATGATTTTATTTTATTCTATCTTAATTGTTGCAATAAACTTAAAACTGCAACATTTTTGAATAGAGATTGAAGAGACCTTTCAAACGATATATCACACAAATATATGCTTCCCATTTAAAAATTGGGGCTTGTACCAATCATTCGAAGGGGTTTGAAGGTAGGGATCGCATTTTCACGTTGAAAAATGTCAATTTATAATTTAAATTTGACGTGTTCCGGGATTTTTTTATAAATATGTCCAGTAACCGAAATAAGAATTGATTCCATTTGGCGTTTATACACTGTATGTGAGAGATCAAGTTGGAACTCAGATAAGATACAATATTTAAAGCTTCATGTGCAGGTTGTGTCAATAAAATCGATTATTATTATAATTTCCAAAAATATTTTTTCGTGTCAATATCAATACGAACTGACTGTACTTTGAAATTGTTGCAGGAGAGTTCCGGTAATTATGACCACTTTTTATATAATAAAGCTTTCTAAAAGTGGATAACCCTAATTACATTCAAAAATACAATTCCAACAAGACGACAAAGAGAGAATTCTAAATTAAAATCCATTTAACATTCCTCACTCTGTAAATTAAAACAGGAACTTAAAAGCAAATTAGTCTTAAATATATTTTAGGAACAGTATACGCATTTATGATACCATTTGTCGGTGTTTTGGCGTATGCCACAATATAATTTTGCTTATTCATTATAACGCCATTAAATATCTCGCCTTCGAACTTATAACACACATACAAAATAAATTTCGCTATTTATAATTTCCCCCTACACTTGTCGTAACTATGCTAAGATTATTTTAATTTTAGTTACAGATTCTAAATTTGATTTTTCTGTACAACTTTAATTATACACGTGACGCAATTTATATGTATACCCAAACTTACTGTTTGATGATGTGGTTATAATATATCAAAATGATTTAATTTAGAACGCAAAAATTTCAAGGATTCTTCATAAATAAATAAAATCTTCCTATTCTTAAACCATTATTTAAATGTTTCAAATTTTTGAAAACTAAACTAAATTATAAATGCACTTGTTATATCAATTGTCGATTCTGGACCCTCAGCAAGAATATAAATCTTCGCTAAATTCTTATTCGTTACTGAAAGATCTTTTGGTATTCGTGTTGAACAAAAACATAAGTTTTGTTTCGCCTTTGAAATATTTTATGTTTGCTTTTGTTGTATTTGCTTATTTTACGTCAACATATTTCTGCTATTGTCAGGAGGCAAGCACACCCCACCTGGAAGTTATTAAAAATTTCCAACCTTTAGCATACTGATTTTAATGTTTGTGATCAGACTGACGTGCGCTACCTACGGCATACTGCTTAGAAAAAATGATTGCCTTTCATGTTTGCAAGAGATTCGTGTAAGGGAATCAAACATGGGAGATAGAGCGACTGCTTTTACACTTTAAATCCTGTTTTAATGTATGTTTGCTTTCACGTTTGGAAAATTGTTCAATTATACCACCTGCCGATAATACGTTAGTATTTAATATTTGTAGTAGTTTAATTGTACTTAATGAAGTCGCTGTGTTATCTTTGAATGCTAAAAATATGCTCAAAGTTTTGACATTCTATAATGGGTTTTTAGTGATTATCCTACAAAAAACGATTTTATAGTACGTTCGTTGAACTACATCACTATATTTTGATTGTTGGTTTACGCAATTTCTTTTGTTATAAATAATAGAAACCCAACGTGGTAGTTACAAGGGCTTTATAGCGAAAATCTGCTTTCTCTTTATGTAACTGTCAGAATTTTAACCGGCAGACTCCGAATTTTAATCCACATTCTTAATTTGTTTGAACTATTGCTTGCTCGTCCTTAACAAAGAAAGCTCACTTTGGCGTTACAACACATTTCGTCTGGCTGTCGTTCCTACGCAGACTAAATTATGATGACGTAAAGACATTACAATTAACGATAACCTTAAAAGTCTATGTGAAGGAATGTCAACATAGTCATTACGTAACAATAGTCTTACTAACTTATGGTACTTAGGTTTTACTCGTATTATGGAAATATTAAGAAATTAATGAACAAACTTTTGTTAATTATTTAATGCTGTTATTATTAGAATAAGGATGTTAGTTAGGATTTGTGTGATATTGTTTTATATTGATGAATAACCGAATGCATTGGTTTCAAAGGTATATATAGACTTGGTAATTATTGGTGCTGATTTGTGGATTGCATTGATAGCATCAACTATAAATATTTATTTTGTTTCTTAGGTTTAGTAGATTCTATTGGATGCGAGCTCATCGTCGCAACTTAGTAACTAAGGTAAGATTCTTGTCATATTTAGAATTATTTTTTATGTGTGTATTACCGGGTAGAAATATGTGTAAAGGTGTTGGAATAAACTCCACAATTATTCCTTTTATTTTTGTGAGTTCTTAGTTAAGTATTGAATTTATTGCATTGGACATACTGGTGTTTTGTCCGCAAGTAGATGTTGTATATATAGTAACCAGTTTTTTTTCATGGATGTAATAGTTTTCTAGATTCTGCCCCAAATTGCTGTGTGAAACAAACTTTACTTTTTCTTTATATATTTTTATAGCTCTAAAATTGGGCGCTAATCTTATAATTTTCCTTACGGCAAACAGGACGTCGGTTTGAATGTAAACTGTATGGGTAAGATTGTACTAAAAGATGGATTCAGCAAACGTACCTTCTCCTAAAGTCATAATTCAATAAAGATAGAATTTTAGTCCGTAATAAAAGATTTTGAGGAGCCTTACGAACTAACTCTGAACTTGCATTGCCTTTAAGCGCCACAACACTTTGACAAGTGTTTACCAAGAATACCACCCAGAAACTATAGGAAATAAATGGCAAATAACGGATCTAAGCATAAGTGCTTGAGTTGAAATATTCTCACTGAGGAATCTGAAAGAAAAGGTACTCGTAGGCTTGTAAACTTTATTCTATAAATGTTAAATAAAAAAATATTGGTGCAAAAGGAAAAGAACATAAAAGGTGAATATACTGACTATGTATACATGAACTCACACCTACACGGACGCTCTACTTATTATTAGAAAAATTACTCATCACTTTTAGTATAACCTTTAGTATAACTTTTCAACTTTTGTTGGAAAAGGTTATAGACAGATTTTCATAATACCTTTAGCATGGTTACCCACTGAAATCATAAGATTTAATAACGAATATCATGTTTCTATTTCTTTTTAAATAATCATCACTAACATTTCTTTAAATATTTACAAAAAAATCAAGTATTTTTAATTGAATGAAAATAAGCTAGGCATTTGTTATCAACTTATAGTGACTTGATGAATATAAGTCTTACAGGCATTTTTAGTGAAAATTTTCAGATCTGAATAAGCATTATATGCTACGTTTATTTTTATTTGTTAATTAAAGATGGTTTAAATAAAAAATATTATTAGCTCTTTAAAATCTATACTCTACTATATTGACTACACTCTAGTATAACATTAAATAAGGTTAGATCTTTTTATCATAATATAATTAAGATTTGTTATGGTATGATTCAAATTAACTTTTATAATTCTAAATTCATGGAAAAGCGAACAGAAAAAAGGAAAAAAAATTCTCAAAACCGTAGAACGACACTTACCAGATAACTGTGTAGTACAATTCGGGAATGTAATACGAACTTAAACAAACACAGTCGCCCTTGTGTTGATATCACATCTGCGAACGACGAGAGAAAATTCCACTTGATTCTCATGCAAAATTTCGTAATGGAATCTTTTAGAGTTACATCAAACGAACAGCGGTTTGCCATAAATTAAACAATCATATATCGGACTCAGATAAAAACTTCTGCATACTTCCACTTTAAATTGTATCAACAGATTGTGGAACGAATAAGAACAATAAATAGTTGGTTGTTTAAACTTAGTTATCTAAACGTGATTATTTAGATACTGTTATCTAGACGTAGTTATTTAAAGATAGTTATTCAGTCGTAGTTGCGCTGTAAAAAGGAAAATTAGATGTATTTAAATTAAGTGAAAATTACTAACCATTTGATTTGACCGCTCTAACATCTCGTGTCTGTTCGTTCAGACACTCACACAAAATATATTTAGAACAAGCCTCAAGTCGTTCGTGGCTAATTTCTTTGCCATGTTAACTAGATAAAGGAGAACAAGCAACTGCCAGATTGAAATGACGCTGCTGGGATCGTAAGGCTAGGACAGAACAACCATGCGCTAGATGTCGTTTTTGAACTATTATCACGGCATAATGGAACGAAAACGACTAAATATAGCTGGAAATACATCATCTTCGCAACAAGGTTAAAAATTCATGAATAGTTTGAAAAGAATATAATAGTCAATGTGCAATCTAGTTGAAAAACAAAGCACTTTCAACTACATACCAGTCATCAACAGTAATGCTTTTTTACAAAAGTGTAAAAAGCTAATACAAAATATTATTGTAAAGTAAAATATAAAAAAACTTACTTGTAGGAAAGAAACCTACCGTCAACAATATTAAAAAAAAATTAATTAAAACATATCAAATGTAAAATGTCACATGGACATCGCAATATTACAAGCTGTACGATATTAAAATGTACAATGAACAACAGAATGTAATTAGGACTAAATCCATATTAAAAGTATAACAAGGGAATAACAAAACAGAACAAGGAAATAGTTAATTTGTAATTCTTAGTTTCCAATACTTGTCACTTTGACTAAATTGAAATTCACGTAATGATTTGGTTTCAACTGATACAGATCGCGCGTTGAATAAGAAATGCTCCTGCTTATCAGCTACGGTCGGTTTTATAGACAACTTCGTCCCACGTGCTCGTATTGGTTGACTGTTCGCTATCTTGTTATTAGACCATGGCCAAGGCGTTGCCATTACGTGCTATATTCAACCTACTGGGTTTTATTCAGTGTTGCTTGTTATAAACGCTTGATTTAGCACGTAAATAAAAGCTTTATATTATGGAATTTATCACGAAGTGGTATTTTGTACCTTTCGACTTGAACGTAGGCGTAATTTTTAGTCGCCATACCTTGTTTACTTAAGTTGGGTTTTGTTAAACGTGGCAATTTCTACATTTCAAATGTCACGTACGCTTTCGCCTCAATATCTATTCCTTATTGCGTTATGATAAATGTTTGTCTTCAAAAGTTTGTTTATTACAATCTGGTACAAATTATATGCGTTTTATTGACGTCTTCTTCTTACGTAAATGCGTCGTGTTTGAAAGAGATTTCATTCCAAGTTTATTTTACTTTAAATATGCCTGAATTGTATTTATTCTAAAATGGATTGGGTTGCGCTTGCAATTATTTATGTTACCAAATGTGGTTAAGTTATTACAGAATGAGCTTCTTATTATTAACTGTAGCTTGTTCTTGATTTTACAAAGGGTGATTTGTATCTGCTTTTTGCACAATAAACGAATTATTTACATTTTATGATTTAAGCGTTTGGTTTTCGCGATTTTTATGATATTTACATAAAGTATTCCTTTCTTGTGACCTTAAAATATACCCTTCAATAACCCTCTTATCATAGCAATATATATATGATATATATATATATATATATATATATATATTCTTTTCAAACCTTTTCTACTTCTTTTATGTGTAACCAGCCAATTTTATATTTAAAGGTTTATGTACTTTCTTTCTTTCCTCTCCTACCATTTTGAGAACCTCTATCCACGATATGTTCCTCATACGTCTGTAGCACCACATTTCAAAAACTTTTTTCTACCTTTTTCCTGTCCGCTTCACCCACTGTCCACATTTTACAGCCCTACTGTGCTATTCTCCACACATATTTTCAGCAGTCCTTTCCTTGTTTCTACGTTTGTTTTCTTTGAACATAGTAGTTGCTCTTTCTTGTTAAATGCAGAACGGCCTTATGCTAATCTTGTTTTATATCTTTTGCACTCTTCCCATATTGTGTCATTTGACTTTCTAGGTAGGAGAAATATTTAACCTCTTGTAAGTTCTCGTTTCCTATTTGTATTCTTGTTTTTGACTTATTTACCCATCCTTTACGTACTAATACTCTATTTTTATTTTCGTTGATTTTTATACCGTATCCCTCTGTTAGTGGTTTCCATTTCGTTAAGAGCTGCTTCTAACTCTTCCTTGCTAGATGCTAATATCGCTATATCTTCTGCAATTCTAAGCAAATCAATCGTTTGTCCCTGCACAATAACTCCAATTACCTTTCTGCATTTGATAGTATTAATTGCCTCTTCGATATACAACTTAAAAATTAACGGGGATAGAACTCACCCCTGTCTCACTCCTATCCTAATATTTACTTCTTTACTTTCCTGCTCTAAGTCTGTTAGCGTTATTTGCCCTTTGTATAAGACATGTACTATTGGTCTATCCCTAAAGCTTATTCCAATCTTTTTGAGTATTTCGAACATATTCTTCCATTTTACATTGTTGATAGCTTTATCCAGATATATAAATCCTATATACACGCTTTCTCCTTTTTTTAGTGTTTTTCCACTAACACGTTTAAGGGTAAAATGGCCTCCCGTGTTCCCATATTTTACTTAAACCCAAATCGATCTTCTCCTACTATTTTTTCAACCCGTTTTCCATCCGTTTTTGGCTAGTTAATATTTTTAACACGTGTACTGTCAAACTTATTGACGGCAACATGGCGTAGTTGGTATGCACGTGACTACTACGCCCAAGGTCCCGGATTCAAATACTGAAACGGTCCGCTTGAAAAATGTTGGGCGAGCATTTTCCATAAAAATACGTCCTCGTTTCGATGAGGGGTTAAATGGAGGTCCCGTTAAAGGTCCCTTCTTGCTTGAAACAGCAAGGGTTCGGCAAAATAAAAAATTTTGTAGGTAAGAAAAACTCGCTTCCTGGCTATTAGAGTGCCTTAGGGTGGAGCTTTGGAAAACCAAATGTAGTGTCAAACTTATTATTTGAAAGTTTTCACATCTATCGGAACCTTCCTTTTTTTTGATATATTGGCAATTGTGTTACGTTTGAAGTCTTTGGGTATCTCGTCTGTCTCAAACATATAACTTACAAGTTGGAAGAGACGTTCTGGTACTGCTTGTCCAGCAGCTTTTAGAGTTTCTGTGTGTACTTTATCTATACCCGGTGCCTTATTATTTTTCAGACGCTTAAATGCTAATTTAAACACATGTCTGAGTATACGATATCCCCAGTCATCCTTTTCTATGTGCAATTCCTGCTCTAGTGCTTATAGTTTCTGTCCTGTATATAAATTCCGTATATATTCTTGCCATTTAACCACTTTCTCTGCATTCTCCATAATGATGTTTCCTCCCGCGCGTTTTATATTTTTGCTATACGGTTTCATATCCCTAAAATTCATTTTAATTAGTTCGTATGATTCGTCTGTCTTTCCTATTTCAATCTTAGTTTGCACCTCTTTGCACTTTCCATCAATCCATTGTTCTTTAGCTTTCCTGCATGTACTAATAATTCCCCATTTTATGGCTTTATAACTCTGTTTTCCGGTTTCGTCTGGTCTGTTTTTGTATTTTTGTCTTTTTTCTATGAGATTCAGAATATCATTTGTTATCCATGGTTTTTGATTCTCTTTTTGTGTATACCCCAGAATATCTCTGGCCGCCACGTCTAAGCTGAATTTGACGTTACTCCATTCTGTTTCAACTTCCCTAGTATCAGAAATTTTACCGATGTCCTTCAGTAATTTATTTTCCTTTTTTTCAATTTTTTTTGTGGATATTATTATCTTTTAATTTTCAAAGTTAAACTGTCCTTTTCCGCTCTTTCTTCCAAATTTTTACATTTAAGTACAATTTACATATCCCCCATATTAAAATATATATAAAATAAACGTAATTATTATGTCCTAGTAATAACATGTTACATTGTATTAAATGAAGGTTATAAATTAAGTGTTATCAAAGTTCATATCAGAAATAAGAAAGGAAACGACTACTTTGTATTTCAGACGCAACCTAATACCAGAGGTGCAGAAACAATGAACTGCAATCAAGCAGACTCATTTATAATTATTTAGAATAAGACAATGTATAACTATTAAGAAACAGCAGGCAGCAAGATCTGCAGTTTCCCACAAGATGATGTGAGACCAGAGGCTTCTTATAAACTGTGAGAAGCCCCTGATCGCCAGTCAGTCTTCAAACTTCATATTTTAACATTGTTGGTTGTTCAACCTACTCATTCGTAATTATTAATTATTGATTTTTAAAATATTAACTTAGAGTATTTTTTCACTTACTTCACGTTTAATGAACATAAGCGTTCAATTTGTTGTAAAAGAAATAAACAATTTTTGTAATTATAGAATTAAAATAGATTTGATAGAAGTGTTTTTGGAAATAAACTTTTTAAAGAGAAGCTCCCAACGACTCAAAATCTATCTTGCGGCCTTCATAATACCGATGTTGTGGTCAGTGTCTATATCAGCTTCTGGGTTACTTCTACAGCCTCTTACTTGATTTTTAAACCGTTCTCTAACAAGTGTGTAATTTATTTGATATCTCCCTGTCAACCGGAATCTTCCACGTGTATGGTCTTCAAGCATGAAGTTGAAATAGTTTGTTTGTGATGGTTAAATTGTTTTTGTCACAAAATTCTACCAGTATCTTTCCTCTGTCGTTTCTCATGCCTAAACCCAATAAACCTACTACCGCTCCTTCCGTACCCTCACCTACCACTTATTCTTTAAATTAATGTTCCGTCTAATTCCCTTGACTGGTGTACTATAAAGCAAATAATTACGCCTTTCTTTGTTATTAATAATACTTTGGAAGTGTCTAATATGTCAGTTGGGCGATTTTAGGTCACACATTTATCAAGTATTTTGTATAGTGTGCAACTTATATCAGTAAGGGTTAGATTATAAAAATGGCACGGGTAAATTATACATGGTTGTGCCAAATATGTGATAATATTGTACAGAAGTAGATTGAGATGGAAAAGCTAAAACTAAATAACTATGTATCTTTTAATTGTTTTTGGAACCTTTTGCACTGTAATAATACGTAGGCCAGACATTAAAAAGTAATTAAGGAAGGCTATTATCATTATGTGTGAGATACACAATCAAACGTAATTATCATGTAATTAGGGATTGCTTTTTATTTCTAGCCCGTTTCAAGTGATTAAGCAAATTTGTATGTTTTCTCCACCTCTCTCCAGCTCATATTAATATCCATAATTATATTTAGAGATCCCTAAGTATTTTAAGTGAACGAACGTTTCTTATCTTCCCAATATATTTCTTTAAAGTAAAATTTTTTCGCAGAGTCGCTAGTCTCTTCGTACTCCTAGTATTATTTATATGTTTAAGTTACCCGTATTTTACTACCAACATATACCACATACGTCTGTGACGATTGGTTGTTTTCCCAGTCTATTTAATAATGTACAAGTTTAAGTAATTTATTTTTAGTTTACATATATACTCAAAATAACAGTGTAAACACAAAGTTGTATTACATCTAAGTATCCTATAGAATCATGAACTCACCATAAATACTGCTTTATACTACTTAAAAAGTGCACATCAAAATATTCCTTGAACTCTATCACCTGCACCAACAATAAATAACACCGACGTTTAAAAATATAGAGCAACAAGTGATGCTAAATGCCACTTTAAACAAAACAAAGAATTTGACAGTAACATTCACAACACCGATGTAATTAGACTGAAACTTATGTTTAAAATTATGTTTACATAGTTAAAAGTTAAACCTACTAATCTAGATATTTCCCGAATTATCACAGTTAGGTTATAGCCCACTAGATGTGGGTATAAAATCTGTGGTTCTGTTAATTTGTTTTTCCTTCGTCGTTCCCTGCAGTTTAATTAAATCGAAGATATTTTCAGCTTCTAATTAAAGTAAAGAAAGGAGTCGTAATATTTCCTGTGTGCGCTGCAGAAAGCATTCCAACAAATGTTGCCCACCCTCACTATTATGTAGATAAATATAGTTTTCAGAGCTATAATGCGAATACATCATCAGTCACGTGGAGAACTGAAAATATTTTCTTAAAGCAAACGTTCATTTAATTGTAGCGTGGACCGCGATTCATACTTTCTTACAAAATTATCATGACCCGTGTACAGCGCACTTTTCTGCAACATATTCGATTTTGAACATGTATTATTTAAGAATTTTTATAATCGATTTCTCATAAGGTAACGTTATTATTGTATATAACTACAGCTTTTACGTTATTTGTTCGTACTAGTGACTCAAGCTCCTTTTTAATTTTTAATTGCAAAGTTGAATTGATCGTATTTTTGCAAATAAATGTGAAATTTTTGCTCCAACTTGTGTAAAATAGTTAAAATTTTGGTAACGGCAATAATATTCATTCCCTAAGAAAATTTAATTACACAATTTTTTCAAAGAAAAACGTTCTTATATAATAAAAAGGTTTAATTTTTTACTAATTTTATGCTTGTTTAAAAGAAAGGGCAAGTTCATTTTCAAACGACATTGCTTTTAAAATAGACTGTCATTTTGAAAATATTTTTTATAGATTAACTTTTTCACAGCAGGTAAAAAGTTTTTTGTAGTTTTTCTTGGAATATAAAATTCACGATCGAAAAACCAGAATTTTCAAAACCTAATGTAGATCTCCCACTAAAAAGAATTATAGGAGATACTGAAAATATTTTTGCAAAAACCGGTCGAAAAAAATCTAATTTAAGTCCAAACATAAGGCAAGCGATTTATCTTGCGTTGCTTAATTTAAGTGACGAAAACAAGTTAAAGCAAGGCTCATTCAAGACGACAGACAATATTTCAACATTTCTATGGCAACTGTACACCGAATTTGCTAATAAACACGAAAATCGCTAGCCGACAATGCTGCAGTGGCAGATGTCAAGTCACGTAAGAAAGGATGCGCTCGAGATTCGAATAATTTTGGCCCAGATGTAATAAAGTCAGTACCACTGAATAATCATCGTACTATTTGTTCGTTGGTTGTTTCTATCGATATACCAAAATGTACACTGTTCACAATAGGCAGAAATCACGAGTATTACGAACACACTTAAACGCAGTCAAACCCTTTCTCACACACGCCAATTAAATTGAATGACTCAATTATTGTCCCTCAATTGCTGAACTTGGAAAATTTAAATGCAGAAGCACCTGAATTCGTCGACATATATGATCGGACTGATTTAAACAAAAAATGGTTATACATTAGTAAAACAGCGGCGTCATATTATTCGATTGAAGACGAGGAGAAACTGCACAAGACCTGCAAAAGTAAACATTTTCTCACACGAGTGATGTTTTTAATCGTTGTCGCTCGTCCAAGTTGGAATCGTTCCGAAAGGAAGAACTTTGATGGAAAAGTTGTTTTCTGAACCTGCTAAACGAAGCAGCAAAAATTGCACAATGGGGCCGATTAAAACAAAGATGGTTTCTAATGTCACTAGAGAAGTTAACAAGAACATGACTATTGAAAAATGTTTGCCCGCTATAATGCTATTCAAGAAAAATGACCAAAATCCCCCTCCTGACAAAACAATTTGGATTCAACAAAATAATGCTAAACCACACATTCTTCTTGGTAGCCTTGAGTTTAATGGCCGGTTTTACCGACTATGGTTAAACTAACCTTCAGGTGAACTGACGGCCAAGTTGAGCGATAGTTCAACCACTGCTCTATTTTAACATGCCGGTTCAATATACGTTTAGGTAAACTACAATATGAACGTGTTGGCTGTAACAATTTCTAGGAAGATGAAGAGAGTTTGTCAAAAATGCTTAGGTTAATTTAATTGAAGTATAATTCAGTGACATTTTAATTCGTATTGTTTGAATATCCAACGTCTACGAAAAATAAGGAAAAGGCAAAGAATGTGATAAATTTTATGCCGAAAGAACACGACCTCTTATTAAGGTTGATGAATAAATATAATAAACAGATTGATTGTAGAAAGACTGATATATATATATATATATATATATATATATATATATTGCTGTAATTTAGGGGTTAATTTAGTGGTAGGTTTTGTCATAGGGGTCGTAGAATAAACAAAATAAACTCCCAAGTAACAAAAGCACATAATTACAGATATTAGAAGAGTAAATAGGCCATTATAAATATTATTAGTTGAGAGCACACTGTATATAGCAGTACAAACGATTAAAACACATATCCAAGAGTAGCTACGAGCAAAGATAAGAATTTAAAAATGCAACGAAACGTATTGAAATTAAATCAGTAAAAAACCTGCATGAATTGGCTAGATAAAAATTCAAAAAGTACGTTAATAATATCATCTTAAATGCACGCAAAAATTATGCATTATTTGAAAAGCGTACGTGATCTAAATGTATCACATTTGTTCAAAAATCCAATTTATTAGGAAATAAACAAACACCAAATTTATTTCATTCAGATTAGAATAAGGCCAACAACAATAGTACGTGATTTGTTGAACGAAGATTCCTGGGATTTCTGAATTAAATGTGAGGTATTATAATGAATTACGTGACCTTCTTAACAACGCTTCATACAATTAAACTAAACAATTGGTAAAGTTTCCCAAAATTACAAGAGATAAAAAACTTGTCTCGCCCAGCACGTGAAGTCAACGAATCGCAAACAAAAGGGCCGATCCTATAAATATCATGACAATTGAATATCGAGTTAGTATACTTTAGAAACTGGACAGTCACTATACTTGAAAGTGCTAAATATTTACGTGAATAGTAAATTAAATTGAAGTGAAAATTAAAGAGCGTGTAATTGTGCAACCGAGCCGTACTCCTAAAGACGTAAGTAGATCAGATTTAGGGAAATTATACCATTTCTAATAATAAATAAAACAGGGCTCTTAATCAACATTTTAATCACCATCTTAAGTACCATCTTAATCAACATTTTAATTATCATCTTAATCACCATCTTAATTACCATCTTAATTACAATCTTAAATTACAATCGAAATAACAATCCTAATAAAGATCTTGTTACGATTTCTGTTAATTACGATCTTAAATACAATTTTGGATACGAGACTGTGGAGAATGCTACCTGTTCAAGCAATTTGATTAACTCTGAAAATGGTAAATATTCTATTACGGAAATGAACAACCTTTCATTGGAATAATCTCACCAATAACGATTTGGATACTAATTTGGTTGGATGTCGACTTCAATTCTGGGGAATTCAGAGCACCTACTGAACCACTGCAGGTTAGATATTTTGATTTGATTTATTTCTAAAAATGTTCTTATCTCAATAATATTTCAAAGTGTAAAAGCCGACAAATTGGGGTTTCTTGTATAAATTTATGAAAAGTAATAGACATCTTGAAACGTTTCAAAAGGTCCCTAAATGTAATAAAAAGCTCGTTTTGCTGGCTTGTTTTTCTAAAAATCTGACAGATGTAAATTATTTAAAAAGGGAGAGGATATTTAAAAGGGTTGTAAATATTTAATCATTATACTGTGTATTGTAGAATTGCTTTATTTAATTGAATCAGCTAGTCGAGGCAAAGAAAATTATAAATTAACATTTCTACAAGGGACTGAGAGTATCACAGCATAAATATTGCGTCCAAGCGTAGGGGCTAACACAAGAGTATCACAGTATAAATATGGTCTGCCCAACCGTGGGGCGAGAATAACAAGCGTTTTATTTTTCCTACAGGAAGATAACACGACTATATACAGGGTGCCCACAATCTATCTCCGTATATGGGTAACTTTTTTATTATAGAAGATACAATATTGGTTAAATTAGCAAAGTTGAAGAGAAATTTACGAGTAGTATGATGCTTTTTTGAAAACTCACCTAGATGGTCAACTTTTTTAGATATTTGGAAAAAACTGAAATTTGCCATTTTCTTCAAACGCTAATAACTTTTTAACGGTTTAACCTATAGAGAAAATAAAAACTGCTTGTAAGGTAACTTTTTATGTAGAATTCAATAGCGTATATGACAATTTTAATTGGAAATGGGTTTTCAAGCTACAAACATAACCTCACTTTTTTTAAATGGAAACCATAGTTCAATATAACCCAAATGGAAAGGTTTTTCTTTTCTGATTACCCTGATGTAAGGGTTGATGTACTTATTTTCAGTAGTTTCTTCATAATAAAGAAAAACGATTTATTTATTTGCGGACATCAGGAGTCCATGGATACATATTACAAACAAACAAAATGTGTAAAAATCAATAATGGAAACACAAGTTTATTGTAACTAAATTTATTATAAACTAAGAAAAATAAAATACTTAAAAATAAACTATCCATACAATACAAATAACTTAATCAAAGGAAACAAAATTAATTAATGCGAATATGCCCACTCCTACATTAACATATGCTCAAAATGACCTCCATTAGCTTGCAAACACATTTCGCACCTTTTAATTAGGTTTTGGTGCACCTTATTTAACGTTTGTGGTTTTATACTTGTAATAGCTGCTGTAATACTATCTTTGAGTTGCTCAATGTTATTGGATTTTTAGCATACACTACATCCTTTACAGTACCCCAAAGAAAAAATCTAGTGGCGATAGTTCTGGTGATCTTGCCGGCCATGGAACAGGACCTGCATTGCCAATCCAATTTGGAAAACTATTATCAAGATATTCAGAAACGGTTTGAGCATTGTGAGCAGGTGCACCGTCATGCTGAAAATAATATAAGTTTTGCAGTAAATGAAGTGGCAAATTATCGAGCATTTCTTGCAATTCGTTTTGTAGAAAATTCAAATAGTGTACACCATTTAAATTATAATTATAGAAGAAAGGCCCAAGTATTTTATTACCAAAATGGCACACCACACATTTATCGAAAATTGATGTTGATCCCGCCTTTCTTCTGTTAAATGGGATTTTCCTGACTCAGTAGACTGTATTTTTCTGTTAAACATGCCTTTGTTAGTAAATTTTGCTTCGTCGGTAAATATAATAGTGTGACTAAAACCAGGATTATTATTTGTTTCATTAAGAAACCACCTACAAAACTGTTGTCTTCTCTCACAATCACCATGATACAGTGTATTGCTAACATGGGTTTTGTATGGTTTGTAGCGGTTTTGTTTTAAAATTAGGCGAGCTTTTCTGTAGAAGTAGCGCACTCAATTGCAGTTTCTCGGGTGGACGCTGTTGGCTTAAAATTTATGTATGCTAACACACGTTCTTCATCATCAGTTTTGAATTTTCTTTTATCAGTACTGGGTTTTGTAAAAGCACCAAACCTTTTTAAATTGTTTTCTAATTTAGAAAACAATCGTTTATCTGGCTGCCTTCTTTCCAAATATCTTTCATAATACATATCACCAGCAGCATCACAATTTCTGTTACAGGCATAGTAACAAAAGAGCATGTCATTTTTTTCGTCGTTTGTATACATTCTCTATTATAATCAAATAAATTTAAAAGTCTTCTACACAAAATTTGCAACCCAGAGCAAATAAACACTTTAACTAATAATATCTGACAAATGCCAGTTGTTTTTTGTTTATTTAAAATATGTATCCATGGACTCCTTGATGCCCGCAAATAAATAAATCGTTTTTTCTTTATTATGAAGAAACTACTGAAAATAAGTACATTAACCCTTAAATCAGGGTAATCAGAAAAGAAAAACCTTTCCATTTGGGTTATATTGAACTATGGTTTCCATTAAAAAAAAGTGAGGTTATGTTTGTAGCTTGAAAACCCATTTCCAATTAAAATTGTCATATACGCTATTGAATTCTACGTAAAGAGTTACCTTACAAGCAGTTTTTATTTTCTCTATAGGTTAAACCGTTAAAAAGTTATTAGCGTTTGAAGAAAATGGCAAATTTCAGTTTTTTTCAAATATCTAAAAAAGTTGACCATCTAGGTGAGTTTTCAAAAAAGCATCATACTACTCGTAAATTTCTCTTCAACTTTGCTAATTTAACCAACATTGTATCTTCTATAATAAAAAAGTTACCCATATACGGAGATAGATTGTGGGCACCCTGTATATATATATATATATATATATATATATATATATATATATATATATATATTCTGCTCGGCATAAAGTTTTGTCCGAGTTCAACATGCTCTCAAGTGTTCAGTATCGAGACATTACAGTACTGTTAATTAAATAAGTATAAGAATTTAAAAAACGCACTGAATTAAAATATTCAAAAGGGATACAATATGTGTATGGTACTGGAAACCATCCCCCAAAAACATTGACACCACCGTCAACTGACTGGGAGGATAATGTTATGGGCGAGATAATTGGCTCCCAATTATTTGAGTTTGGTGATGATAAGGGTTTGTTCGCAGAAAGTTATTCGCATGTACTAATCTAACCAAAGGGTACTGAATTTTTAGAAATTAACAATACATATTCTCAAGAGTATGACTATAAGAAAGAAAGTGATATTTTGATATTTGAGGTACTTGCAGAAACGATGAATATTTCAGGTAACCGTTATGACAATATTAAAATCTGAATTGGAACAGTTTTTAATCCTCACAAAGAGATGACTGTTCAAATTCTTACATGCATAGCACAAGTACTAGGGTATATAGTGTTCTGCTCTAAGCATCAATATATAATATTTTCACCATCAACATTAGGTCTTCAGTTCTAAATCTGGTTGAACGCGTACTTCCAATGCTTTCTATTCTGAGCTAACCTAAACATTTCATTTAAATTCCCACAGCTTACATCTTTCACTATCTGTGTGTAGTAGTTGAATCTACGTCTACCTCTATCTCTCTGTCTTCCTTTCTCTGTTTCACATGTATACCGCACTATTTCCTCATGTACTAATATGTGTCCTAGTATTCAATCCCTCCTATTTTGTACTATTTACCACATATTTCTTTATTCCCCAACTATTTTTAGAACCTCTTTGTTCTTAGCTATGTTTATCCGTGATATCTTCACCATACATTTGTAGCAGCACATTTTAAACGCTTCCCTATTTTTCCTGTCCGCTTTTCCTATGCCGACATTTCACACCCATATGGTGCTGTGCTCCACACTTATGTTTTCAGCAGACACGTATTATTGATATTGTATTGATTGTATATTCTTAATTTTATATTTAAGATGACGATTTAGAGCTGCGGTTTTGGAGTTGTGATTTCTTTTTCTTTCTTTGTTAATTAATATGGGGGTAGATGCCTAAAAACGCAGCTCGCTATGTTTAGAATTGATTTTTTCTTGGTTCTTCATGACATGCATATTGTGATTACTACTTAATTTGTTTTCTTTTGTTTTTGGTACTACTGTACTGACATAACATGTTTTTTGTTTATTTATAATTTTTTTATGTTGCGTGTGGTTTTAATGAATGCGTGCGTCTATTTTTATTTCAGGCCTTCTTTAATTTTTGTATGTATTATACCCCGCCACTCACCGACTAAGCTTTGTCAATTTCTTTATTTTATTCTTTCTTCCTTTTTTTGTTAGGCTACGTCAATGTGCGTAGCATAACTTCTGATGTCATGGCCAGCGGCCCCCATTTTGTTTTGTGTAACGTTGGCTTAACTTTTGCTTCGATTTTGTTTCGCTTAATTTCTGCCCCAATCTTTGTTTTGCTTCTCGGCCTGATATTACTTATGTTTTCTTCCCTTACGCGCAAATTTGTATTTATTTCTTTTCTTTATTTCTTGTGTGGGTTTGATTTTCTTAAAATTTAGTTCTGCTTTCCTTCTTAATCGCTCAGCATCAGTGGTTGGCTAATTTCAGATTATTGGACTTGTGTTTTCGCCAATAATTGTAAACACCTTGAAAGCACTGCCGCCCTATTTCTGATTGTATTTACTTAATTCTCTTACGTTTAATACTTTTTTTCGAGATTTGATCCGTTGGTTAGTTTTGTATTGAATAAAATTTTTTGTTGCGATTCACATGGGATATTTTATAGTTTATTTGGTTGAGGTTGGATTTCGCATTACTCTAATATACAGTGTGTATTTCTTTTGCCACAATAGCTGCGTGGGAGTTGGATGTAAATAGGCTGTTAAACCTCGAACTACAATATGAGTTATCTTTTCGAGGATTTGACTCTGACATTAAAGTTGAGGGGTTGCGTAAAGCCGTCCGAAACGCGATTCCAGTGGAAATGAATAAGTCCTTTACTCTTAGCCCTTACACAATTACGTTTACAGAGGACTATGAGGATATTAAACGCGCGCTTGCTGAATTTGGACCGTCTTCTGACGATTTTACTGGGGATGTTACTGATAATAAGTTCGCCCATATACGCTCCTTATGGGTACACATTCAGCGACGTTGTGAATTGATGTTGGCTAGCTTTGAGGTAGAGACCCATACGAAAAATAAATTATTATTTACTTTACAGACCATTCGTTCTCTTGTTGAGACGACTGTTAGAAAATTCAAGCGTGTTATTTTTGCTGATTTTAGTCAACTACCTTCTTCCAGTCCAATAAAGAAGAAGTTCCTTATCTTTCTTCTGATTCCGAGGAAGAATTGGATACTCCTACTACTGCCGATACTGTGACCCTTACTAAAGGGTACCTGCTCGCTAAATTAAATGTCTCTTTTTCATGTGAAAGTTCTCTACTGAAATTCTTGTTTCGTATTAAAGAATTCAGTGTTTTGCGTAATATTTCTGCTCGGTAACTTATTCGTTTTACTCCGGAATTACTTACTGGAAAGGTTTTACTTCTTTTCTGCGCACATCAGCGTTCCCTCACATGTTGGGGCGACGTTGTTACTTTATTAAACTCAGAATTCCTATCCCTGGATTTTGCTTATAAGTCTGCTACTATTGAGGAAAATACTTTTACTTCACATGACCGAGTTGTTAAGGTTTCTCCTACGCCTACGGGTAGATCATATACTTCCCCCGTACTTTCTACTGTTCTTCCTTCTAGTTCTACTTCTACTCGTCAGGTCGTATGCTTCAAATGCGACAAACCTGGTCATGCTTCGACCCGCTGTACTTGTCCTAAAGTACTCCACTGTTATGGATTTGGGTATAAGGGAGTTACTCGCCACAACTGTTCACATTGTCATCCTACTCCTAATAGATTTTCGAATAATCCTTCAAATTCTGCCCTCACCTCTAGATGCCTAATTTGTTCTACTCCTCACTGTACGTTCTCTTCTGTCCCTCATCCAGGTCATCCTGCTCCTACAATCAAAACCTACTCTTCTTCGGCAAATATAGCTTCGAACAAAATTTCTTCTGTCTCTAGTTCTATATCTTATTCTACTCCTTCTGCTCGCCCAATTTATTCACTTTCACCCCAGGCTGTGCCTCCACCACCCTTACAACCCATACCTCAAATAAGTGACTTGCAGCTAACTTCTGAAAAGTTTGTTCCTACTTTCTCAAATAGTTCTACCCAAGAAATTCCTGTCGTGTGTGCAAGCACACATGTCGCTCAAGTGACGATAACTTCTAATTCAGTCTGCGAAGGTCCTCTTGAAGTCCATGAACCCGTATCTTTAATGTCTGTTGCTGTCAAAATTTTACACGTTGATGCTTTCTTAAATTGTTCTACTCAAGAAATTTCTGTCGTGTCTACAATAACAGCTGTAGCTGAACGGACGATAACTCCTAATACGGATAAAGAAGGTCCTGTGGAAGTTAGTGAACCCGTAGCTATGATGCTTGTTGCTGTTGTCGTCAAAGTTCTACCCGATTCTGTTCTTTTATGTAAAATAGTTGAAGTGTTATCGGATTCTGCTCCTTTTCCTAGGGTGGATACTCCTACAGCCAATACTATTCTCTTTCCTAACTGTGATACTGCTAGTCCTTTATTTACCATCGGATAAAATTTTGTCTGTTTCTGTCCCTTTATCTTAGATAACTGAAGTGTGGCCTGCTTGTGTTTCTTTTCGTAAGGTTGATTCTCTTATAGCCAATCCTTTTTTTTCTACCGTTGATATTCGGACAATCCATGATGTTTCCTTTTCTACCGTTGACTCTCTTACCTCCAATCCTAACAACAAACAACTTTCTTCCATAATTCGTTTTGTATTTTCTAAAATATCCTTGCCACCTCTTATACCGCGTGCTACAACTACTACACCCCCTGCTGTCTTTGTTTTGCGGAAAACTGCCCATAAGAGGCAGAAATTTGTCTATGCTCCTTCCGAACCGAAAGATGTATGTCGGCGAAGTCCTAATGCCCTTGAACTCGTTTCATTTTCTTGCAGGCAGCGCAAACGTCTTAAGCCCAATATCTAGTCCTCGCGCTCCAAATTCTTATGCCAGCTTTGCCTTCCTTAGGACTTGATTTCTGAACTGTACGCTTTCCTTTATTTAATTTCCTGTTTTGCTGGGTTTTCTTACTTTTTCTTTCACCCGTGTGGGTCCGGGAATAGAATAGTTCCACGGTAGGACCTGCCTGTCGTAAGAGGCGACTACAGCGGCCCAACACACACACACACACACATTTCACACACACACACACACGCACGCACACACTCATACATAACTACACTGGGATTCATCTTTATTTTCTTTTGTACGATTCTTAGGTGTTTCTTTGTTGGTTCTGGTACTTGTATTGGTGGTAGTTACTCTTTTTGGGTTTTTCTTTTTCTCGTTCCTTTCGTTCTACCTTCTCCTCCCTATCCTTTTGCTAGTCGTCTTTACTGTCGGTCCCTATACCGATTGTGTTTCCTCCATCCACTTCTGTGGTAGGTACTTTCTAGTCCGTTTTTCTTTCTTTGGAAACCACGACTTAGTCGACTTTAGGACTAGTTAGCATTTCTTTGCTTAGGTTCTTCGTTTGTTGAAATTCTTGCTTACCACAGCTTGTAGTACATCGTTTCTTTTACCAGCGCTCTTCCTCTCTTCCTCTCGTTTTCCCTTGATGTTCCTATGCATTCTTGAGGCTTGACTCCTGGGTCCTGTTTTGGTTGTTACTACTCGGTTTTATTCTTTTTTTTTCTTCTTAGTTCTTTCGCGGGAAACCAATCCTGTTCTAGAGAGTGATAACTTTACTGTTTTTCTGAGAAAAATCCGTTCTTTGACGACTTCGCAGTTCGGAGGCCGATTTACCTTAGTCCTCCTTGATTGCTTGTTACCCATCTTCCTTTTTCTTTTCTTTATTTTTCTTTTATTGCTCTTGGTCCACTTCCGTTGATGTTCCAGGTTAATTATTTTTTTGTTTCTTTTTTGTTTTCGAGTTTTTTTGTTCAGAGTTTTATTGTTTCTACGATTGGCTCTTCGGGCCGGATGAGGATTTTTTTTTTCATTTTGGGGTGTTTCTTTTGCTTCTGTATTTTTTATTTTCCTAACGAATTTTCTTTTAGTTTTTAAGCGATTTGTTTTTATGTTTGTGTTTTTTTTTTGTTTTTGGTCTTTTCCGGTCCCGTACTTTTGCTTTTCTACCCCGGCCTGTTAATTTTGGTGGTGGTGGTGGTGGTAGTGGGGGGGGGGGTTGTTACGTTTATTTTCAGGATAAATCAAATACCCCTTTTCCCTTGTTAACTCATAAACCTGCTTTACAATAATTTTGTTATGTCGATTCCGTTGCTATTCTTAAATCCTTCATCAACATCCTATCTATTTTACCTGTTCATCAAAAGCCCGCTTTACAATAATTTTTAACTCAAATCTAGTTGCTTTGAAACGTAAAGTTTATGCTACAATTAATTAGGTAGTTAACTGGTTATACAGTACGATCGCGTATAATTGATTCTTATGTGATTTCCATCTAAAGACTCGTCGAACTAAGGTCGCGTACTATCCGATAAAACCGTGTTTTCCAGTTTCTAATCGTTTGATAACACCAATGTTACTTTTTGAACTCGCGTTATTTAGTTAAACCAATTAATATTCACTTGCTTTTTGTTATACACGACAAAAACAGTCGTTATATTTTTGCTGTTTCCGTTTTCTTCGTGAAAATTTTGCGTACGCAATACAGCGTAGTAAGTAATGCTGGTTTTACAAATCTATACTTTTCGACGACAATAAATTAATTTCACCTAAAACCATTCTAGCTTCTTCCGGTGGATAGGCCTTCTTGTTACTTTGGACCTAATTAAGGGACAATAGCCGCCCCTTTTTATATGGCACCAATTGCGTGGTTCTAGGCCCTACTACCCCGCTGCGGCCATAAGGAGGGTGTGATAGGTCTAGCATATTCGACACGTAGGAGAATATTTATCCGCTTTTTTTTGTATGGATTCCATGAACTGGTTGAACCGGTATATTTCCGTTTGTTGGATGATTACACCTTGTGGTTTTAAAATGATTATCAACTGTACGAGGGGGTGTTGACACGTATTATTGATATTGTAACGATTGTATATACTTAATTTTATATTTAAGATGACGATTTAGAGCTGCGGTTTTTAGAGTGATTTATTTTTCTTTCTTTGTTAATTAATACTTAATTAATACTTAAAAACGGCAGCTCGCTATGTTAAGAATTGATTTTTTCCTTGGTTCTTCCTGACATGCATATTGTGATTACTACTTAATTTGTTTCATTTGTTTTTGGTACTACTGTACTGACATAACATGTTTTTTGTTTAATTATAATTTTTTTATGTTGCGTGTGGTTTTAATGAATGAGTGCGTCTATTTTTATTTCAGGCTTTCTTTAATTTTTGTATGTATTATACCCCACTCACTCACCGAATGAGCCCGGTCAATTTCTTTATTTTCTTTCTTCTTCCTTTTTTGTTAGACTACGTCAATGCGCGTAGCAAATTATATATAACAATGCTTAATAGCCGATTTAATAATATGTGCACATAATTTTAAATACTACAATTAATTCATTTGGTAAATCATTAATAACACATTTAAAATTATATAATAACGTCATGAGCCAAATAATATTTCAATTTAACAAAATAACCAGATTTATTTACAATAACATCTCAGTTACACATCGAATTGGATATATTCCATAATAGTTGCCTTTGTCTCAATTCTATTTAAATAAAATAATATTTTATGGTCTATAATTTTAAAGGAAGAATTTTAAATTATAGTGCAACTTTCCGTTCTGATTGGACCTGCACTTTGAGGAAGCTTTAGATTACTATAAAGGGTAGAACGGCTTCGCAGTTCCAGTGATCTAAAGAGCCGAACTATAGGTTTAACCAAATTAGTGAACTTAGTGACCATAGATCTAGTTCTTCAACAAAGCTATCTTACTCCACATTTTTTTGTATCCAATATTAAATTTCAAGATGTTTACAAATCCCAAAATCTGGAAATAGTGTTTATAACAGACAGAAAACCGTTAAACAGCAACTTCTCGTTACTTTATTCCGTTGTCCATTCCAAACTACTAAATGTTTATGCTTTTACTAACTTTAAATTTTACCAATAAAGTTTGTATTTAAAATCAATAAACACTACATCCATCGCTAATTATTTTCACTTGAATAATTTTATATTATGTAAATACAAACAATAGATATTTATCGTACACAAATGCATACTTAGTAATTCTAAACATTAAAGTTCATAATATTACCCATTGCCTTAAATTTCAGAATTTCTAACATCAGTCTTTCTTTGGACGTTTATTTGGGCTTTTCACCTATTACAGCTTTCTTAACTCAACACATCACCAAACTACAGTTTAACGGAGGGGTGAACTCTAGAGGACCTTACTCCGTTTGATCGGTCACTACGACAATAATTCTGCGAATTTGTGAACTGAAAGTATTTTGCTCGAGCAAGCGTATTTAAATAAACTTAGTAGCACGTTCGGTTTCTTCTGCGGAATCTATATTCTTATCTTACAATTGTATTTCTTTGCATTCTTCAACTCCACATCTGTTTTCTATTCACAAGTATATCTACGTTTAGACGTTTTCGTATAAGCTACTTGCGGATAATTAATTTCTTAATCTTTTTCGCCGGATCTAATTACTGTTGTTCAATTCGCCTTCTGCTTCGTATGCTGTGGGGGTTTGTCTTATAGCACAGTCTTCCTAATGAGTATATTAAATGAAATCCGTGAAAAGTACTTTTGTTGTCATGTGATTTACTTAGGCTAACATTCGTGTTTCGTTGTCAAGGCAACAATATGAAATAAATACATTGTAAGTATTGAAATGATTAGAATATATCTGAAATCTGATATCCGTAAATTGTACTATACATGGTCAGGGTCTTTACATTGTATTAAAGTCTGTCTATATATGCAATATTGATTCTAATTTATTTAACTAAAATTTAAAAAGACTCCATATTTGAGATGTATGTTTAATAAATTTGCTGTTCTTTACTTTATAATTCTAAATCTTTCTGAAAAAATAGTATGATTCCACTATAAAAGCATACATATATAAATATTTTGTTTACATTTCATGGTTTAAAAAAATTTACTACCCAAAGTTCCGTTTCAATATATGTTTAACAGAAATTATTTCACAGCAGGTGACTGGACATGAGTATAATTCGGCAAAAGCCTAATGAAAGCCTTCTGAAAACGAGACCAAATAAGATGCTCGCGTTTGATCAATGGCAAAAGTTTTTACCCGTTTTTTAAATCGCTATGGTATTCCTAAGAACGTTCAACAAAAGCGGTACCCTAAGCTGATTCAAATTTGCGAAAGGCAACTAGGATAAACGGCAAATCGCTCGAAAACAACGATGCATAATAGCTAGTGATTCGATTTGAATGCTACAATTTTTAAAAGAAAAAATATCAGAATTCCGCAAAAATTTAGACTTATGAGTATTTTTTTTTCAAAATCGCGGAAGGCATTAAAAAAGTGAAGTTTTCTGCCCATAGAAGAGATTAAGGCAAAATCGCTGATTCAGATGAAGGTTAAACCAAACGTAAAATGGTTTACGAAATGCAAAAAGATTACAAAAAATTTGTTTTATGAAATAGTGTGTATCTTGAAGGGAGCAATGTTAATATAGAACAATGATTTTTGTACATGAATTTTAATCAAATCTTGTATGCAAAGCTTCTATTGTCCAGAACTTTAGAATTATAATGAAAATATGCGATTTTATGATAAAACCATGTGTTCGATGAATTTGAATACTCAATTTTAAAGGTTCAAACGAAATTTGAAACTAAATAAAATTAATGTGCTTTTATTACGCAAGATTTATTTAACTCAAGTTCAAGTACATACAGGTCAAAAATGGAATATTTCAGGGCAAGCACTTATATTATGCAAAAG
Organism: Platerodrilus igneus; assembly: GCA_036346225.1. NCBI lineage: Eukaryota > Metazoa > Arthropoda > Insecta > Coleoptera > Lycidae > Platerodrilus > Platerodrilus igneus. Next base: position 320,377 of record JARFIW010001199.1, read on the forward strand.
CATTAGAAACGTCAAGAATAAGAAATCATTCGAAACGAAAGTTCATATTTTTAATAGAATGAACAATAAGCTTGTGTCACAATGGCCAATCGACTTACGTGACATAATGGTGCTCGACAGCACATATTGTATCAAGTATGATATTGTTTAATGACAATGAAGGCCTAGAACAAGGCCTAACGACCGACACATTGTCCTCAGCTTATCGTATTGTAGCGTCGGGGTGCATTGTCCAGTTTTGCCGCTTGTCTATCTGCTTTTATTAGTTTTGCAATTGATTAAACTTGAACCAGTTTTATAATTAAGTATTTCCCATATCCCGGAAAGTTGTTAAATTTATCTCAATCCGTTACAAATCTAACGCATTGTTCTGTGAACTATAATTTGCATGCATATATTCTTATTATTCCAATTGAAACAAGAATCGCATAATATATAGTAATAAAGCTTGTTATTACAATGCATGCCATAAAAACACGGTTAGTCTCAAGCATAAAAAGTACGGCTAATGATTCATGCGCTTTTGCATTACCTGAAAATAATCGTACTGCAACTTATAATAATACCGTACAACTTGTGCATATTTGTTACGGGAATTACATCCTGAAATCTGTTATATAGAGGCTATTTTAATCCTCCACTTGTCGCGTGCATATAATTTGCAATTAGTTAGCTTAGTTTCATTAAATAATGTTATATATCAAAGGAAATGTATAATTTTTTTAAATTGCTAATTATGCAATACGATTCACAGTGAATGGATTAAATGCAATGTGCATTAAGTGTCGCACGACATTCGTAAATGTGTATAGTTATAATGGTATGGAAAGAAGTAGGAAAAAATGTACTAAGGGTTAAGAAATAAATTTTAAATTTGAAACGAAATACTTCAAGTATTAAAGTAATTTTGATTCTTGGCAAGACATCCAGCCACCCGCCCTCAAAAAGTTGCATATCTATATTATTCTTTTTTAATGCAAAAGTGGACATCATCATCTAAAACAGGGGTCCTCAAACTTACTATGCCACGGGACCCCTCTTATAGATAAAACGACTGTTACGTCATAAATTTAGATATGTCTTGAAGGTGCGGGAACTCCGGAACAGTTGTAGGGTGTACAGGCTAACTACAGTACTGCGGAAGTCGCTTCTTATAGGAGGAATAATAAAAATGGTAAGAATAACATACACATTGAAATGGCTAAAATGCAAACAAGCCACTTTACAATATTTACCGTGAGGGGCTTTTTCTATTTTGATAATTAAGATGGACCAAACCATTTTGTTTCAACAATCTCTTTCGGTATTATCCCTACACGGAAGACGGTTATTCCTAATAGGTCTCTTTATATTTTGATTTCCTAAACGTATCACATTGTACATTTTTTTTTTCTAAAATAGCGTATAAACACTTTAAATTTTGGTAAAATTTACCTGGTTCTTAAACAAATGCAAATTAATTCAATATATACTTAACCTCTGTGGACATTAAATGATTGCAATATAAAATACAAATATATGTTCGTTAAAACGCTAATTTCTTAAAATCAAACTGTGAGGTATTAGTAATAGAAATCCTAAAGAGAAATGTTTAATTAATCAATAATACCATCACGCACGCCATTGTTATTTCTGTTTCCAACGTTGAAATCCATGACATACTGAATTTCATTTCTGGTAATGCTCTTAATATCATTATATAGAAAATGAGTAAATACCAACTTTCCCTTTTATCATTCCATTGTCTACATCAGCGGCATGACCAATATTCTTATCAAATTTTTCAAGTTTTCCAGTATAGACTTGCACTTTTATGATTGTACTGTCAGATTCACTCAATATGTATAATTTGATTCCGTATTTATGTTTCTTGTTTTTTATATATTGTCTAAAAAAGAGACGTCTTCGCCACAGAAGAATGGATTCATCAAAACATAATTTTTTATCAGGTACGTAATTATTACGCATTATATCATTGAAGTGGTTCAAAATTGGTTGAATCTTGTACAGTCTATTATCAGTTTCAATAGTATTATCGACGAAATGAAAATATCGCAATATTGACTGTAATCGATTACGACTCATACATTGTCGCCAAAAAGAAGTTTTATAGAATACGCCGGTATTCCAATAATGTTCAATTGTTGGAAAAAATATTGTCCCCATGTGCAATAATAAACCTAAAAACAGTTTCATCTTTGATAAAGTTGTATCTCTCCATGTTGTTGTTCTGCTGTATTTCTTTTGTTTTCTAACTCGACTGATTTCTTGTAATGCATACAAATTTGTTTGATTTACTAATAGTGTAATAAACGAATCAGCAAAAAATTTATCGACAAAATATTGTATACCAATATTAGTCAAATCTTTTTTCCAACCAACTTCTTCTTCAAATATAATATTTGGTGGAATTTGGGCTACATCATTCCAAATATCAGGATCACCTGATTGTTAAGTCTCAGTTACATCGTCATCTTGTAGATCATCTGTAGTTATGTTTTCACCTGATGCACTTGAATTGCCCGAGCTCGACTCATCAGATGGTAAATAATTATCACTATCAGAATCGCCTGTGACAAGAGTATCCCATTCAGATTCACTTAAATTTGCGTAATATTCAATTTCCTGATCACTTAGTCTTTTATTGGCCATATCTCTCACTATTTTTTAGCAATATCTCAGAATAAATTCGCATAAGGCAAAATAACAGGAAAATTACACATTGAACACGAAAGAATCTGGCTGCTTCGAAGGTTTATACAATACTGTTGCTTCAAATGCATATATTGCAATATGTGCACCATTTGGCAACATTTTTGACTAGTTTAGAACTGTTTATACAAGTTCAAAATCCCTCTCAATCAACTCAACAATGTATTTTTGTTACAAGTATTCGCCAACCACGAATATACTCGTTACGAGTACGTCCGTAGTTGGCGCTGCCATAAAGATTTTTACCGCCAAAACCGACCACGATATAACTCGTATAATTAATAAAGTAATTAAAAATGATCTAAATTTAATATCTTACCCATAAATATATGTTTTGTAACTTTAATAATACAATTGATTAATTAAAATTAGTTGGCGTGGTGGAGCAGTTTTTGAAAATGTTGCTTGGCAGGGAACGTGTTAAAAAACGAGCACTTAAAACTTTTTAGTTTTTAAAGATGTACCTGCTATCTATCAAGGTATTTATTCTGATATCGACGGTAGAAAAACAAATTAACTTAAGCGACATATACACGTGAAACGAGTTATTTACACACATCAGTTCAGATTTTTTTGCTATAGAATGGACTCGGCCTTGTTCGATTACTGGATTCTTTATGGCGCTCAAGTGGTCCGATTATTTGCTATAATTTTTAAGGGGATCTAGTCTAAGCAACACTTATTCTTCGTTTTGCGAAGAAAGTATTCGCACACCAAGTTTGTCAACGCTTAAGGTATTTTTCAACTTCGCTCGTGGCTGAACAACGATGAATAAATTGTTTTACCTCGCCTAAATACAACAAAATGGTAACTTAAACTGTTTTGTTTTACAATTAAAATGATCTACTTAGGCGCTTAAGTTATTTTTACTACACTTCAATTATATTTACAATGGTATTAAGTACTGATAATATTATTAGTTTAGGTCATTGTCGTTGAATGCTTTAGTTATTTTCAAGACTATGTTCTATACTTACCTTATTTAAAAAGTTTGTTCTAATTTAATAGAAGGTCGGTTAAGCTATCAGTTTCAAAAACTGCATTGCGTGTTTCCTGTAATCTATAAATAGAAGTCCCGCCGCTGTGGTGGTTCAGTACTTAAACAAGCATCAGTTAAAGGCTTGTTTAAATTTGCGTTATAGTGAGTATTATGTTATTATTCATAAGTAAATTTCTGCAAGCAAAATAGTCGGCAACTCCTGATGTAATCACATTAAAATTTGTTTAGATTATAATTTACTGGTTTAAGAAACCTACTAGTTGGGTGGCAGATAGATGATGTAGTACTTTTGGGTCTCCTACTTTTTTAGTGAAATTCTTATTAAACGGGGAAACTGATTAGAATGCAAACTAAGAGTAATAATATTAAATATTATTACTCTTAGTTTGCATTATAATCAGTTTCCTCATAAATTTTATGTTGTTTACAGACAAACATAATGTTATGGTTTGATATTGTTCGATGGGGGCGGTGTCTGTAAGCAAGTAGGCTGGGCTTAGTTCATTGTTTAATAAACATAAGAAAAAGTCATTATAAATCCAAAATAAGCATAATAATAATAGTGAAATTAAATGGTTTCAATTGTTAGGATGTCTTCAGATGACTTCCTGGGGCTGTGGAGTCAGGAGTAAACCGTATGCACCATTTAATGGGGTGTGTAGGTCTTCGGAAGGCTTCGGCTTTCTTCGGTGGTGTTCGGAAGTTGCTGAAGAGGCCCAGTGTGTACTTAACAGTGAAGATTAAGACATATATACAGGTTGGCGAGGTCCATACATCTTCGGTGGTGTTCGGTCCTCGTCGGTAATCTTCGTGTGTTTAGTGGTGGGTAGCAATTACGTTAAAGCAATTATGAACTGAAAATTATATACACTTAAAAACTACTATTTACAAATATATACAAAAAGCAAAGGATCAGAAGGTATTCGGCGTCTTCTGGAATCTTCGACGGCGTTGTGGGGTTGATGCTTCTACGGGGATGTCGTCCCTGTGGTAGAGCTTGACTGGTGTAATCCGTCGGTGCAGTATGGAGCTGAGCGTTCGTACGTGCTTGTTAATTGTGTGTTAATGAATTACGACGACGGCCTCCAGGTACGGCGGCGGTTAGGGTAACGTTTAAGGCAGGACGCAGGCTATGGTGAGCACTGCGCTTAGGATTGTTTGGAAAGGTCTGCAGACTATGAGGAGCACTGCAGGTGGAGGAGGTGAACCCCAGGCTATGATGAGCACTAGGTCTGATTTATGCAGAAATCAAATTCGTATTTATAGTCTTTAGGTCTCTATCCATCGTGTGTTGAAAAGCGCTTATCAGAAAGTTAACCAATGAATTGCTTTGTTAGTTTTAGATTGTAAATTTTGATTATTCAAAATTTGAAAATGTTGGTTTCCTAATTCTTGGTAAAAGTTGTTCTGTGTTCAGCACGTGTATTCTGATATAGTCAAACTTACGTTTCGCTGTCCGCTCAGTGCATTGCATGCGACCATGAGTGTAATATTAACTATGCAACGAAATCGAAGAAACTGCAAGATTTTAAACTTGGCTGCGGGTAGTTCTGCGGAAAACAGTGACGGAATTGGTGGTATTAAAAAACAGTCCTCTGCAAACTAAAATGTTCGTTGACGTATTTTGTTTGATGCATCAAATATATACCTTACCGCAAAGTTCAGATATCTTACCAATCACGAATTCTCTTCAAATACACGATATGTGTATTCTAAATCCCTAAACACCAGATAAGCAAATACATACTAGACAAATATCAGAAGTGCATGCGCAGAGTTCTGAAACTATTCTGGGTGCCGAAGTTGTATCCAAATTTTCACAATTTAATAATGCGCTGAAAAAATCTTGAGAGTACCTCCAAAAATTTTCAGCCTACATTATTTTTTAATAACAATTTTACTATCGCAATAAATACTATTAAATTGCCTAATACAGATTCAGTTTTCAAGCAAAAAGAATTTAACTTACAGCAAGTAACGTATCCAGTATCAATGCTTCTTGATATAGACGATAATGCACCACCTTTTGTTTTTCCATTACATCAAAAAATAAATAATGTTATAAATGAAACCGAGTCTATCACTTCTGGCTTCAATGGATCGCTCTCGGAGAATATGTTTGTTGAAGTGATGCAGGAAAATTGCACAATAAAAGAGAATGAAGTTGTTCGTGAATCTAATGCGGTTTACGTAGTTGCGGAGAAGACAGCAAGGTATTTGTGTAACACAAGAAAATTATTATGACAACCAAATTATGTTTACTGAAAATATTGACTCACAAGTATGTTCCTCTGAAACAGAAGCGTCTATAACAAATAGTAAATATCAAAATCATACCGCACGACCCATTGAAGTTTATCAAACACACCCTAAAACGACTGAAAAAAATGTATTGATTTTTTTATCAGACGACTATGTAGATAATATTGATTTTGAATAGGATTCATCTTCATGGAGAGGTTCATCAGGCAATGAATCCGATTGTGATAGTAACTCAACAAAACAAGTAAAACGAAGAAAAAAGGTATCGTGTCCTGCCAAAGGCATTTCAAATAAAAACAATGACGAGCCTGATGAGCAAGAGGATACATACTTCCCAGAAGAGTGTGTAGGCGATAAGGCACAAAAACAACAAAAATTAATAAACGGTATGAGCGAAAAGTATTGCATCAAAAAGGTGAGAGCTATCTGCGACCGAGCGGAACATTGAGACCAGCTTGAAAAATGAAAGTGAATTCATGCGTTGGTAAAAAGTGCCGATTTAAATGTGAGGAAATTGCTGAAGAAAAGATAACAAAAATTTTTGAGCATTATTGGGGTTTAGATCCACAAAGACGCCGTGACTGGTTTGTGGGAATGTCCCAAAAAATGGAGGTTAAAAGAAAAAGAGCCAAACAGACTATTCGCCGACCGTTTACATTTGCTTATTTTATTAATGAAGGCGAGGGTCGTCTTCAAGTATGCCAACAATTTATATGACAACCATGGATTAACTCGAACATATGTCTACTATACCTTAACAAATGCTTCCGAAGGATCAGCGAAAACTGACTTAAGAGGCAAAACCGTTCCTGAACTAAACTAAGGAGGATGTTCTGAATAGCGTTCGGAATTATATTAAATATTTGCCAGCAGTACCGTAGCAAGAAAGATTCTACCAAATTGTATTTACCACAAGAATTAAAAAATATCACTCACCATCATAAACTTTATAAAACTGATCTTATTGGAAAAGGACTTGATGTTGTCGGAGAAAAGGTATTTAGAAAAATATTTATGACTGAGTTCAATTTGGGGCTTCACGTACCCAAAAAAGATAAATGTGTCAAGTGTGTTGCTTTTAAAAATAACCCTAATGAGTATACAAGCCAGGTAGTAGAGGAACATATGAAAGAAAAAGATGCTAGCGATAAAAGGTCTAAAAGTCACAAATTAATTCACAATGATGACAAGAGTATAGTGTGCACTAGTTTTGACTTACAAAAAGTTTTAAACACTCCACTTGGGAAAAGTATGTTATTGTACTATTCTCGCAAGTATGCGGTGTTCAGCTTGACGTTTTACGAGTGTGGTACGAGAAATGGTTATTGTTACCATTGGAGTGAATCCGAAGGTAAGAGGGGTGCTAATGAGGTGGCTACAATACTCGCAAGATACATAAAACTTGTTTATGGTCGTGGAACTGTAAAGCATTTGCTGCTATATAGTGACTCCTGTACCGGTCAAAACAAGAATACAATTATATTGATCGCAATCCATTGTATCCTGCAGAGTTGCATTAACTTGGAATCTACTCAAATCAATTATCTGCTGCCAGGTCACACTAATATGCAGGTTAATTCAATGCATGCAATAATTGAAAGGAGCATTGAAAATATGATTATTTGGGGGTCATTTCAATGGTCCACAATTTTTGAGTTAGCTCGAAAGCATCCAAAACTGTATATTGTGGATATGTTGAAGCATACAGACTTTTGTGGATGAAATAATATAAGTGATAAATATTTCAAAGGTAATTTGGTTGGAAAGATTCTAAAATTTGCATTGCTACTTGTGAAAATAGTAAACCTAATAAAATATGCGTTAAGTATTCTATGGATGCAACTGCTAGCACAGAAGAAATAGATGTAAACAAAACAAAATTGATTCTTATGGAAGGCATTTATAAATAAGACTTGCCAACTCCAACACAGAAAGACGCGGATCTAGTGAAGCTGTACAGAATCAACGTTATTCCAAAACAGTATCATCAGGAATACATAAATTTGGCTACAAATTCGGATCGAGAAGTGTTGTTGGATTCTGATGTCGAAGATTTAGATATAGACTAAATTGATTTCTATTGTATTATAAGAACGATTTATGTACTTTAAAATTTTGGTTAGCCTGTTCCTGAACAAGCTATTTAGATTTACTATTTCCATTTATGTGATTATACCTTCATTATACCATGTTCCAATGATTTAACTAAAGTTGATTTTTTTTAAAAATAAGACATACCTAACCAGCTTTTACTAACCTATATGTAGTCTCTTGGTAATAAAAGTACGTTTCTCAATTAAATACATTTTTCCTCGTAGTAAGCTAACACTTCTTAAACTTTTATTTGGGTCATCATCATCATTAGGTCTTCAATGCTGGAACTGGTTAGACGCGTACCCTCATTGTTTCCTATTCTGAACTAACCTACACATTTTCCTAAAATTTGCACAGTCTGCATCTATTACTATCTGATCTAGGTCTTCATCAACCTCCTATATCTCTGCTTGTAATATATCCCATACTATTCCCCAAAAATGCTTTAGAACGCATTCTGCCCTTCTATTTCTCCTATTTTTTCCACAGAAATCCTTGTTCCCTTACTATTTCTATAACCTATTTGTTATTAACTTTGTCTGTTTATGCTATCTTCCTCATACATCTGAAGCACAGCATTCCAAAAGCCTGCTACCGTTTTTCTGTCTGCTTTTCTTACTGCCCGTATTTCCTAGGCATACTGTGCTGTGCTCCACACATATGCCTTTAACAATTTTCTTCTTGTTTCTATGTTTGTTGTCTTTCATCATAGGCGCTGTTCTTTTTTGTTAGATGCAGTTCGGTTCCCTTCAATTGTTTTACAATTATATACCCTATTTCTCCAATATTCAGTGGTTGTAAAGGGGGGGTAAACAGCCTGTGACAGCCAAGTTCCCCCAGCACTTGAACATTTGCCGATTTAATATTTTCTCCAATACATATTTTTGCACAGTCAACATTAGTTGCAGATATTTCATAACCAACACCTGTAGTTGTTTATAATAATCATCAGATTCATCTGCGCTTATTTTTTGGTCATAGGATTTTCTGTCTCTAAACTGTTTGGATATGTACCTGCACTTATTGATATTCTGAGCTAGCCTACACAGTTTCCTGAAATTCTCAACAGTCTATATACAATTCGGCTCCCCTTCTACTGTTTTATAATTTTATGCAGTATTTCACCGAGATTCATTGAAGGGGGTTAAGCAGCATGTGGCTTGTAAATACTCCCTGTATGTTTGTTGTGGTTTGTTTAGCATTCTTTTTAATTTTCTTTGGAAATTAAACCACTCATAGTTTTAAAACCATTTTTTTTACGTTTCGATCCATGACCCAGGATCGTTGTTAAAATGTGTAGGCTAGCTCAGAATAGAAATCAATCGAGGTACGTTTCCATAGATAAACTAATGAACGAAAAAAGTATCTATACTTAAACGTGATGATTATTATAAGCAACTACAAGTCCTGGTTGGACAATATTCTTGAATAAGTTAAATGTGTGTAAGGGTTTACTGGAAAACTATTAATTCGACAAATATCTAAGTGTTGGGGATCTTGGCAGCCACAGGCTGTTCTTTTGAATTTTCTTTGGGAATTAAACCACTCATAGCGTTTAGAATCATTTTTATTTACGTTTCGATCCATGACCTAGGATCCTTGTCAAAATAATCATCGAAACGTAAATAAAACTATGAGTGGTTTAATTCCCAAAGAAGATTAAAAGGAACAGCCTGTGGCTGCCAAGATCCCCCAACACTTAGACATTTGTCGAATTAATAGTTTTCCAGTAAACCCTTACACACAATTAACTTATTCGAGAATATTGTCCAACCAGGACTTGTAGTTGCTTATAATAATCATCACGTTTAAGTATAGATACTTTTTTCGTTCATTAGTTTATCCATGGAAACGTACCTCGATTGATTTCTATTCTGAGCTAGTCTACACATTTCCCTGAAATTCCTACACTATCTGCGTGCAGTAGTCTAACCTAGATCTACCTCTACTTCTCTTTCCTCCTATCTCTGCTTCTAATATATTCTGCAATATTCCCTCATGCCTTAGTATGTGGCCTATCATCCTATCTCTCCTGTTCTTTACAGTTTTCCACAAATTTCTTTCTTTCCCTACGTTTTTTAGTACATCTTCGTTCTTAACTTTGTCTGTGCATTATCTTTATAGTACGTCTGTAGCACCGCATTTCAAAGGCTTCTATCTTTTTATTGTCCGCTTCCCCTACTGTCCAGGCTTCACAGCCATACAGTGCTGTGCTCCACACATATGTTTTAAGCAATCCTTTCCTTGTTTCTATGTTTGTTGTCTTTGAACACAGTAGTTGCTTTTTTTGTTAAATGTAGCACGACCTTATGCTAATCTTTGTCTTCTATCTTTTGCGCTTTTTCCATCTTGTGTTATTTGGCTTCCTAGGTAGCAGAAATCCTTAACCTCTTGTAAGTTTTTGTTACCTACTTGTAATCTTATTTTTGATTTATCTTCCATTCCTTTGCGTACTAGTACTTTAGTTATAGCTTTGTTAATTTTCATACCGTATCTCTCTGTTAGAACCGTTTCCATTTCATTAAGCGCAGCTTGTAACTCTTACTTACTAGATGCTAATACCGTTATATCATCTGCAAATCTAAGCATATCAATTTCTTGTCCCTGTAATTCCAAATGTACTCCTGCGTTTGACATTATTCATTGCCCCTTCAATGTACAATTTTAAAATTAATGGGAATAGGACACATCCCTGTCACACCCCTTTCTTAATGTTTACTTCTCTACGCTCCTGCTCTAATTCTATTACTGCTGTTTGCTTTTTGTATAAGCTGTGTACTATTCGTCTATCCCTATAACTCATTCCAATATTTTTGAGTATTTCGAACAATTGCTTCCATTTTACATTGTCGAATGTTTTTCCTAGACCTACAAACCCTATATACACGCTTTCCCCTTTTACTATTATTTCTCCATTATCATTCTCAGAGCTAAAATAGCCTCCTGTGTTCCCCTGTTTTGCCTAAACCTAAATTGATCTTCTCCTAGTATTTCTTCAGCTCGTATTTCCATTCGTCTTTGTACAATTCTAGTTAATATTTTTGACACGTGTGGTTCTAACTTATTGTTTGAAAATTTTCACATCTATCCGCGCCTTTCTTTTTTGGGATAGTAACCATAATATTACGTTTGAAATCTTTGGGTATCTTGCCTGTCTCATACATATAGCTCACAAGTTGGAAGAGCCGTTCTGTTACTGCTTGTCCAGTTCCTCTCCTGCATATAAATTCCCTATATATATATATATATATATATATATATATATATATATATATATATTCTTGCTATCTACCCACTTTCTTTACATTTTTTATAATGACGTTTCCTCCCAAGTCCTTTATATTTTTGCTATACCGTTTTATATCCTTAAAATTTACTCTAATTAGTTTGTATGCTTCATCTGTTTATCCAATATCCATCTTAGTTTGTACCTCTTTGCACTTTTCATCAATCCATTGTTCTTTAGCTTTCCTTCATTTGCGAATAATTCCCCATTTTATGGCTTTGTATCTCTGTTTTTCTGTTTCTTCTATTGAATTCAGGATATCCTTTGTTATCCATGGTTTCTTATTTTCTTTTTGTGTATACTCCAGAATATCTCTGGTCGCCATGTCTAGGCTGGATTTAATGTTAGTTCATTCTGTTTCTACTTCCTTAGTATCAGATATTTTCTCGATATCTTTCAGCAACTCATTTGACTTTTTTTTTGAATTTTTCTTAAATATCTTTATCTTTCAGTTTCTCAAAGTCAAAGTGCTTCTTTCCGTTTCTTATTTTCAAATTTTTTAATTTAAGTGAGGCCTTCATAATTACGATGCTGTGGTCAGTGTCTATATCTGCTTCTGGGTAGCTTCTACAGTCTTTTATTTGATTCCTAAACCGTTGTCTAACAAGAATGTAATCTATTTGATATCTTCCTATTTCTCCTGGCATCTTCCACGTATATCGTCTTCTAGCATGATGTTGACATAATGTGTTTGTAATGATTAAATTGTTCTTGTCACAAAATTCTACCAGCGTATTTCCCCTGTCGTTTCTCGTGCCTAAACCAAATAAACCTACTACCCTCACCTACCACTGCATTAAAATCCCCCGTAATTATTAAATTTTTATGTTCTTTTACGTATCTTAATATGTCTTCGATATCTTTGTAGATCGCTTCTACCTCTTCGTCACTGTAGCTAGAGGTGGTCATGTATACCTCTATTATTACTGTGTTTACCGGTTTAGATCTAATCCAACCATGAGTACTCTTTCGTTCTTTTGTAAGTAATTTTCTACATAGTATCCTATCGTTGTTCGCATAACTATCCCCACACCCAAATTTCCATCCTCTGGTCCTGTATGAATTACCCTGAAATCTCCACTTTAAAAATTCACCGCCTCTGGCTACCGAACTTCGCTGATCCCTACTATGTCTAGTACTAACCTATTCATTTCCATTTTTAAGTTCTCTAGCTTACCTACTTGCTTCATACTTCTAACATTTCCCGCTCCGACTCGCAAAATGTTCTTGACTCTTATTCTGGACTTTCCGATCGCATCCTCCGAAGTAATCCCCTCCCGGAGATCCGAATGGGGACTATTTTAACTCCGGAATCTTTTACCCCAAAGAATGCCATCATCTTTATTTCAATTTAAGTACGCTGTGTACTTGGGGGGTAATGTGGTGGTTTTCCCTTGCCTTTCACATCGCGGTAGTGTGTCTTAGACTGGCATACCGACTATTATGGCATCTGCCAATGAGAGTACCGAATGAGCCGCTGCCCTCTTTCGGGGACCTGTCTTAGTCTGATTCCTCATTAACAACCCTACTACTTTGGTTGGACCTGTAGATTGGCTCTTTAGCTTATTAGAACACGCAAGCCATTTCACCTGTTCTAAAAATCTAGAACTTCGGCAAAGTGCAGGTTCATTCGAAATGGTTTATTTGGGTAAAAGTTATTAAATTACAGAATTATATTCGGCACCAAAGGGCAGGTAGTTAAAGCTATTTTTCAATAAGGTACACAGGATGACGTACATTATCGGACAACTGTATGTTAGCTTAATGTATTTTACTCCATTCAAAAGAAACATTATCTGTTGCTTCAATTACTTATGCAATCACATTTTTGAAACACAAAACTGTTTAATTTACTTTCCCGTACTGCAAAGACTTTATATAAATTAAGCGCCATTTATATTCACGACGTACAACTGAAGTGTGATACAGTTCCATTAACGGAATTCAAATTTTTATCGAAAATAATCAGCGCAATAAAATGTTAGAATCTTTTTTTACGGAAAAAACCTGTAATAAAACTGTTAAAAAGTCGCTTGAGTGGATTTGCCTTTCCAGCGTCGTTATGTAACTGATAGGAGTTGAAATCAGGTTCAAATCACGTTTTTATGTATTTTCAAATTTTTCCCGAGGAAGGATTCTGGACACCTATTGGCATGGGGGTATTCCATATTCCCCATCCCCCTCAACTTTAAAGTGATATGGAAGAAAAAATTCAAATTTCTTCTTGAGCAATAGCTTTAAAACAGCATAAATAGGTAATAGTAATACATCATATAACTTAAATACAAGCAAATGGATAGATATTGAATTAATCACCGTCCATGCAAAATTTCAATACTTCATACCAAACCATCTTCATATTATTCATAGCCGTCAGATATTTTTAAAACTAATTAAAATATTGTAAGCCATGAAGACCTAAATATACATGTACCAATAACCTCTGTAGAACTCGCTAATTTTGAGACAAGGTCGGGAATGTATTAACTAAATTAACAGTCTGCTTAATGAAAGACGTCTCCACGATTGAATAAGAACATGACGTCAAATATTTAGACAGATTGCTTTACTGTATTTAACTAATTAAGAAGCTTTAACATACATATTACAACACTTTCTTTCAATTGTAATTGTTTATCAATCATTTGTCGAATATAGGCCATCCCGTATATTTACCAATGGTATTTTTAACTCCTTAGCTCCAATTTATTAATTAATCCATCGTTGAAAGGCTGTAATTTTAATAATAATATACATACGTAGTGTCACTTAACTAAATATATTGTATAATTGGTTTTGATAAGGGTATTCCAGTTGAACATTGTAGAAGTTGGTTTACTCTATATCATCTAAGTCCAAAAAGTGCTTGTGTAAATGTCCCATCATCTTAAGTGACAATAATCACAGTCATTGAACGCAATTAATTGGTAATTGTTAGTTTTGATTTTTATTGCGTAGGCAAGCCCCCTAGTAATTTGCAAAATAACCAATTAACACGCATTACGTACAGCTTTATAATGGGAACCACTCAATAATATGCAGACTAGAGAATGCAATCAATTATGAATATGTAGTTAGTTTTCGGCTATTTAAATTGATATTTTATGCAAATTATGTATTTTATTTGCATTTAATCAAAATTTTGTCACAATAAGGATCTTCTTATAACTAAAGAATTTTATAAAGACACTCCTTAATGAGTGGTGCTTAGAATTATAACAACTATTAATTTGGGTTTTACCGAATACGTGCCCAGTGTTTGTAATAAAATATATTTTAATCGTTTCAAAAGCTCTTAGTGAACAATGGCGGTTCATATTTCGTTCTCATTACGTATTCATGAAGAAGTTGAGAGACAACCTTATTTGTACTTCTTAATTTTTATTTTATCTTCAATCTTTAACAAAACCTGTATTGTAATTTTTATTTTACTTTAACAGAATCACTAATAAGGTTGCTTTAAGGAAGTGTAAGACATCGCTATTTGTGTAAGCCCTTCTTAAAGTCTACGAAAGCAAATGCCCTACAAGCTAAGCCACTGGCTTCTCACTTGTCTACGATTTCGCATCCAATATTGAATTTGTGCTACTGAAAGCTGAAAGTTAAGACGAGAGCTTAATAATATTACCTTAAGATTTGCAGCTTTATTTACGAGTTTGCTAGAAATCCTTACGCAACTGTATGGTGGTAGAAAATCAAATCTAGACGCACATGTTTTGCTAACTTCCAAACAAATCCTTTTCGAATAAATAAATCCCTTATAATAAAATTGCAATTTTAGGGAAAGTTTGTATAAAATAAACTGCATTTTGGTCGGTAAACTACAACGAGCATTACATAAAAAAATATTTAAAAGTTTAAATATGAACTTATCAACAGGCACACATATAGTCAAGGAGAATGTTATGGTCGTTCAAGATGCTTAAACTCGAGATTTTGATAGATAGCGAAAGTAGAGCAAATTAGATATGTTAGACGCACCATTTCACACTCTACTACGGGTAAAATCAGTGATATGCTGTAACAGTTTTTTTTAAAGAAAAAATTGCTAGTTGAAACACATTAAATGATAAAGGCAAGAGAGAAAGAAAAAATTCGTGAAGAATGTTCGTTTGCAAAATTACGTAAATTCTCAATTTTTAATAAATCTTTGATCCCATATGGAAAACAACCTGCAAGTTGCTCTTTTCTAATTTGGTGCAACTTTTGGTATCCACAATCATGTAGAAAACAATTCAGTTGTTTTGAAACTTGGTGTGTAAAGTTCATCATCATAATTAGGTTTTCAGTCCTGGAACTGGTTAGCCGCGTACCCACATTGTTTCCTATTCTGTGCTAACCTGCACATTTCCCTGAAATTTCCAGTCTGCATCTTTCACTATCTAATCTAGGTCTACATTTACCTCCATGTTACTTTCTCTGCTTGTAATATATCCCATACTATTCCTCAAAAATTTCTTAGAACGTATCCTGTCCTTCTATTTCTCCTATTTTTGTCTAAAGATATCTTTATTCTTCTACTATTTCTAAAACATATTTGTTATAAACTGTGTCTGTCCATGCTATCATCCTCATACATTTGAAGCCCAACATTCCAAAAGGCTGCTACCGTTTTTCTTTTCCCACTGCCCGTATTTCATAGGCATAGTGTGCAGTGATTCACAGATATGCTTTCAACAATTTTCTTCTCGTTTCTATGTTTATTGTCTTTGATCATAGAAGCTGTTCTTTCTTGTTAGATGCAGTTTGGTCCCCTTCTAATATTTTACATTTATATACCCTATTTCTCCAACATTCAGTGGTTGTGAAGGAGGAGGCGTTCCGTGGCGTAGTTAGTATGTGTGTGACTACCGTGCCCTAGGTCACAGGTTCGAATTCCGACACGGTCCGCATGAATAATGTTAGGCGAGCATTTTTTACAAAAATACACCCTTGTTTGGTTGAGAGCTAAAATGAAGGTCCCGTGTGTGAGTGTTGTCACGCACGTTAAAGATACCTACCTTGCTTGGAACAGTAAGGGTTCGGCAAAATTCCAAATTTTCCAGGTAAAAAAAAACTCCTTCCTGACCAATGTAGTACCTTCCGGTGGAGCATTGGAAAATCACATGTAAGGTTGTGAAGGGGGCGGCTCCGTGGCGTAGTTAGTATGTGTGTGACTACCGTGCCCTAGGTCACAGGTTCGAATTCCGACACGGTCCGCATGAATAATGTTAGGCGAGCATTTTATACAAAAATACACCCTTGTTTGGTTGAGAGCTAAAATGGAGGTCCCGTGTGTGAGTGTTGTCACGCACGTTAAAGATACCTACCTTGCTTGGAACAGTAAGGGTTCGGCAAAATTCCAAATTTTCCAGGTAAAAAAAAAACTCCTTCCTGACCAATGTAGTACCTTCCGGTGGAGCATTGGAAAATCACATGTAAGGTTGTGAAGGGGGCGGCTCCGTGGCGTAGTTGGTATGCGTGTGACTATTACGTCCATGGTCCCGGGTTTGAATCCCGACACGGTCCACTTGAAAAATGTTAGGCGAGCATTTTTCACAAAATACGCTCTCGTTCGGATGAAAGGTATAATAGAGGTCCCGTGTGTGAGTGTTGTCACGCACGTTAAAGATCCCTACCTTGCTTGAAACAGCAAGGGTGCTGCAAAGTTCCAAATTTTCCAGGTAAAAAAAACTCGCTTCCTAGCCAATGTAGTGCCTTCGGGTGGAGCATTGGAAAATCAAATGTAGGGGTTATAAAGGGGGGGTAAGCAGCCGGTGGCTGCCAAGTTCCACCAACACTTAAACATTTGCCGATTTAATATTTTTTTCAATATATCTTTTCACACAGTCAACATTAGTTGCAGGTATTTTACAACCAACACCTGTAGTTGTATGTAATAATTATCAGATTTATCTGCGCTTATTTTTTCGTCATTAGGTATTCCGTCTCAAAACTGATTAGACACGTACCTCCACTTATTTATATTCTATGCTAGCCTACACAGTTCACTAAAATTCCCACACAGCCTATATACAACTCGGTTTCCCTTCTACTGTTTTCTAATTATATATCCTATATCGCCGAGATTCAGTGATATGTGAAGGGGGTTAAGCAGCCTGTGTCTGTCAATATCCCCCAACACTTAGACATTTGCTGAATTAATAGTTTTCTAGTAAATCCTTTCTCACAATTAACATTATTCGAGAATATTGACCAACCAATACTTGCAGTTGCTTATAATAATCATCATATTTAAGTACGGTTATTTTTTTCTTCATTAGTTTATCCATCTTGGGACTGGTTGGATGCGTACCTCCATTGATTTCTATTCTGAGCTAGCCTACACCTTTCCCTGAAGTTTCTACAGCCTACATGTTTAACTACCTGTGTGCAGTAGTCTAACCTATCTCTGCTTCTAATATATTCTGTACTTTTCCCTCATGCCGTAGTATGTGACCGATCATCCTATCACTTCTATTTTGTACTGTTTTTCAAATATTTATTTCTTCCTCTGCTATTTTTAGTAGCTCTTTGTTCTTAACTTTGTCTGTTCATGATATCTTCATCATACGACTGCTGCACCACATTTCAAAGGCTTCTACGTTTTTCTTGTCCGCTTCTCCTACTGTCCAGGCTTCGCAGTCGTACAGTGCTGTGCTCCACACATAGGTTTTAAGGAATCTTTTCTTGTTTCTATGTTTGTTGCTTTTAAACACAGTAGTTGCTTTTCTTGTTAAATCTTTTCCTATCTTGCGTTATTTGGCCTCCTTAGTAGCAGAAATTCTTAACCTCTTGTAAGTTCTTGTCACATTTGTATTCTTATTTTTGATTTATTTACCCCTCGTTTGCATACTAGTATTTTAGTTTTATTCTTGTTAATTTTCATACCGTATCTCTCTGTTAGAACCGGTTCCATTTCATTAAGAGCAGCTTCTAACTCTTCCTTGCTAGATACTAATACCGCTATATCATATGCAAATCTAAGCATATCAATTTTTTGTCTCTGCATAGTAATTCCAAATGCCTTCCTGCACTTGTCAGTATTCACTGCCTCTTCAATGTACAAGTTAAAAATTAATGGGGGTAGGGCACATCCCTGTCTCACCGCTTTCCTAATGTTTACTTCTCTACGTTCCTGCTCTAGTTCCATTACTGCTGTTTGGTCTTTGTGTAAGCCGTCCCTATAACTCATTCCAATCTTTTTGAGTATTTCGTACATTCTTTCCATTTAACATTGCCGAATGCTTTTTCCAGATCTACAAACCCTAATACACGCTTTCCCCTATTTTTATTGTTTTCTCCATTATCACTCTAAGACCTAAAATAGCCTCCCGTGTTCCCATGTTTCACCTAAATCAAAATTGATCTTTTGCTAGTATTTCTTCAGCTAGTTTTTCCATTCGTCTTTGTACAATTCTAGTTAATATTTTATGACACGTGTGCTGTCAAACTTATTGTACGAAAATTTTCACATCTATCCGCGCCTTCCTTTTTGGTACAGTTACTATGATGTTACGTTTGAAATTTTTGGGTCTTACGTTTGACATCTTTGAATATCTTGCCCGTCTCATACATATAGTTTAAAAGTTGGAAGAAACGTTCTGTTACTGCTTGTCCAACGGCTTTTAGAATTTCTGTTTGCACCTTATCTGTACACGGCGCCTTACCATTTTTCAGGCCCTTTAATGCTAATTCAAACTCATCTCTAAGTATAGGATATCCCAAGTCATCATTTTCAATGTCTAATTCCTGTTCTAATGCTGTTGGTTCCTTTCCTGCATATAAATTCCCTATATATTCCTGCCACCTACCTACTTACTTTACATTTCCTATGACGTTTCCTCCAGCGTACTTTATATTATTGCTATATGGTTTTATATCTCTAAAATTGAATCTAATTGGTTTATATGCTTCATCTGTCTTTCCTATTTCCATCTTAGTTTGTACCTCTTTGTACTTTTCCGGAATCCGTTGTTCTTTAGCTTTCCTGCATTTGCGAATAATTTCCCATTTTATGGCTTTGTATCTCTGTTTTCCTGTTTCGTCTAATTTATTTTTATATTTTTGTCTTTCTTTTATTAAATTCAGGATATCCTTTGTTATCCATGGTTTCTGATTTTCATTTTGTGTATACCCCAGAATATCTCTGGCCGCCATGTCTAGGCTGGATTTAATGTTATTCCATTCAGTTTCAACTTCCTTAGTATCACATATTTTTCCGATATTTTTCAGCAATTCGTTCGACTTTTTATCGAATTTTTCTTGAAAATCTTTATCTTTTAGTTTCTCAAAGTCAAAGTGCCTTTTTCCGTTTCCTTTTTTCAAATTTTTTAATTTAATTGCGGCCTTCGTAATTACGATGTTGTGGTCAGTGTGTATATCTGCTTCTGGGTAGCTACTACAGTCTTTTACTTGATTCCTAAATAATTGCCTAACAAGAATGCAATCTATTTGATATCTTTCTATATCTCCTGGCATCTTCCACTGATATGGTCTTCTAGGATGATGTTGAAGTAATGTGTTTGTGATGATTAAACCGTTTTTGTAGCAAAATTCTACCAACCTATTTCTCCTCTCGTTTCTCGTGCTTAAACCAAATAAACCTACTACCGTTCCTTCCTTACCCTCACTCACCACTGTATTAAAATCACCTGTAATTATTGAATTTTTATGTTCTTTTACGTATCCTAATATGTTTACGAAATTTTTATAGATCGCTTCTACCTCTTCGTCATTGTAGCTAGAGGTGGGCATGTATACTTGTATTATTACCGTGTTTACCGGTTTAGATTCTAATCTAACCATGAATACTCTTTCATTCTTTTGTAAGTAATTTTCTACACAGTATCCTATCTTTTTTCGCATAAAAAGTTATAAATAGCAATTTAATCTTCCAAAAGTTTGTGTAAATACCTCATTGTTCAGGAAATACTACATGGTTTTGAATTTGTTACATACACACGTCGCGTGGGCATTAAACCTTTGTTCTTCTAGGACTTCGCTCGTTTGAACTGTCTTTGCAAGTAATTTTCTAAATCCGCCGACTTCCATGTCATCTTTAAGTCAAGCAAGTTGGAAAGTCGATGATGCGCAAACCCCCAGTAGGACTTACAACTACAAAGACCCTATAGTGCCAACAACTCTCATGCAACAGCCAGACAATAGGTCGTTGGATAGGAAACCACTCGCTAGTTCAAATGTACCCTCCAGCCGACCAACATTTTTTGAATATTGCCGAGTGTATCCATCACTTTCCACATCAGACTGGGGCCTTTGCTTTTTGTTACGTAGCTGGAACATATGCCTAACCCGCATAAATGTAGCCGCCAGCAGCCAGTGGTTAAGGGTGAGGGATTTTAACCGAATCCCAAAAGAATCCGTTAAACTGTTTTGCAACGCCCGTTTTCTCAACGGCTATGTCTCGAGCTGCCAAAGAAAAATGTTAATCGTTCCAGTCTGTAAGACTCCGCACCCCACTGTCACAAATGATAATCTTGAGTTGATTATTTCATTTTTTGAAGTATGCTTTTTCTTGAAAGCAGTAAGTAGTTGCTAGTATGTTTGCAATTTTCAATAATAACAATTCTAAAATAATTTTAATTACAGTTTTGCTTAAGTTTGTACGTAATTATCATATGGTTTCTGTATCTACTCACATCTTTCTAGTACTTGCTAGATACAGTGGCGTCCAAGTTCACTTCATTTAGTTTTCAGTTTCACAAAGAATATTTCAACCTTACCCTTATCATGAGATCTTATGGAATAATAGCTAAGATAGCCACCGGTGCAGCAAGTTTTTGTAGCGCCACCCGGCACGCATAAAAATTTCAAGTTCTTTTAAGTTTCAAGTTGTTGTTCTATCTTCTCCCAAGGGACTAAAGAATAAAATTGCTACATTAACGCCCAACGCTTTGGGGCTTGAACTGTGTAACCATCTACGTACAACATCTAAATAATAAAGAATCGAATTTTCTACATTGGCACCGCATTCTGTGGCCCGAGTCGAACTAAAAACATAAACTGTTACAATGTTAATAAATTTTGAATTACTTTGAATGGTCGGGGAACCCGTAACAATAAAAGGATGCGTCCACTAATTCTAGTGGTGCGGCTCAAATACGAACATAGTAAAAGTAAAGAAATAGAAGTGTCAAATAAAAGGGCTAAAATAAAAAAAGAACTACGTTACATTATCACTTACCATGAAAGGCTTACTCTACTTGTCATATATGAGGAGCGCCAAACCGTCTGTAACAGCAATCCCTTACACGAAAGACGGTTTTCTAAAGTTATCACACTGTACAGTACCTAGCATGAAAATTCCTTAAAACACTTATTAGTTTTGTCAAAATTAAAGAAATTTCTCAAAATAAAATGCTTTTACCAAATAAGACTTCATCGCTAGGGTAGCTGGATATTTATTGTAATTGTGCCTGTTTACCTAAATTTAAATATATTCAAATAAAATTCAACCTACACTTAAGTTCTATTAACATTAAATAATATCAATATAAATACATAACGTACTTTTTTAAAGCAACCTACATTTCTTAACCTCAATTCTAGCTAGGTACTGCTAAAAGAAATCCTAAAAAGACCTTAAATCTAATCCATCAATATTCTTATCTTCACTCTAAATTTTTCTATTTTCCATATTAAATTATATAACATTTATAAATCCCTATTTCTGAAAATGTTTTTAATAGCCGACATAGAAAACAATTAAACCCGTTTTTCTGTTCTATCTTTTTATTGTCCTTTCCAAAATACTAAATCTTTATGTTTTAACTAACACAAAATTTCGCCACTAAAATTTGCGTTTCAAATCAATATACATTACTTCCATTGCTGATTCAATCCAACAAAACAATTGCTGTCACTTGTATCAAGATTTTATTCCAGCAATACACACCATTGACACTTTCAGTGCGGAAGTTCAAAATTAATAAATCAAAACATAAAAGCTAATTTTACTGATTGTTTCGTTTGGGATGCTCAACAACCATCAGAATGTTTTATTTTCTCGTCGTATAAATAACAGCTCCCTTGACCCAATACCACACAAAATTTCAAATTAACAGATAAATGAACTATCCAAGTTCCAACCCCTTTAACCGATAATAACGACGATAATTCCAAAAAACATGTGAGTTGAAAATACATTTTTCGTGCAAGCGTATGTTTTAAAGGTAGTCGTACGATGAGTTTTTTATCCCTGCGAAGACATCTGCATTTATTTTATCTTGAAGTTGCGTTTCGTTTCTTTCAACTTTATGTTCGCATTTTTCTCGTACATTTTTTTACGTAGTCAAATTCACTTCTAAACTGATTTCTGCACTTTATTAAGTTGTTCTCATACTACCACAAAGAGTTCCTTTCCCCAGTTTCACTACTCGTATCGTTACATTTTAATGTATCGGATTCTCGGTTTGCGAATGATTAATTTAATTTTCCTCCGTTCGATGTAACTATTATGATTTCTCCCACTCTAAAATCCTGAAGCATGTGTTTCTATGGTTTGTACTAGTGCTTAATTTTTTTAATGTAACAGATTTAATACATTGTAACATTCTATTTTATGATAACGTTTGGTTTATAATTTAATATCTGTGAATGTAACTAATTCATCAGTTCTATCTTTCTATTTACCAATATTGTAATAACAATACCTTTATCTTGGCTGGATACACTAAACCACATCTCTGCTTATTTGGATGTATTATTAAATATAATTATTTTTAATGACCAACGTATGCAAGCTTTCTTAAAATGATAAGATTCTGCTATAAAAATTTTGCTGAAATAGATATTATGTTTATAAATTATGTGGTTTAAAATAATTTATGAACCCCAGCTTCTTCTTAATATGTATTTTACTTAATTAAAACAACGTTTTTTTGATTTTTAAGGGTATGTTTTTAATGTAACTAACACAATTTATTGAAGTGTCTCGGTCACTGAAGACCATTACACCTGAAATCAGAATTATACTGTGTACCTCAATATCAATTTGTACATTTAAGGTGAATGTTTCTCTTTTTGCATCCAGATTTTTGTTCACCATAATGCCAAAGCGTTACAACTTTCCACCACATTTTTCTCAAAAGAGCCTAAATGAATAGACTCTGTTTCTGTCATAAGTGCGCTATGTAAAAACCCTTATCCTACTTTTGACTGCTATACCCTATATTATGGGTCGGTAACCAAAGACCGGCGGGTCACCTGATAATTCATTTGAAAATAGTAAGTGACACGGTTAGGTTCCGCAAATATACTATAACATAAAAATAAATTAAACAACATAAACATGAAACAAGACTTTGAGAAATTATAAACAATAAACATTATTTTTGAAAACCGTGATAATTTTTGATTGATTTTGTGGTTACACATAACATTATATCGATATATTTTTACATTTTAATCAGAGTAACGCATCGGGATGCCCATCGTGAACACATAGAGCAAAACAACTTCGCCGGGAACACGTTAAGTTGCGATCGGTAACAGCGAGGTAGGTGTAAACGACACGTGAAGGCTGGACAAATACAGGTTTAGAGTTAAATACTGAAAACATAGCAAACCTTAGCAGAATTCTGATTGATATATATATATATATATATATATATATATATATATGTATATATATTGCTGTGATATTCCCCTTTGAATGCGGGAACTGGGTCCTTTCAACAAAAAAATTCTAGTCCCACAGATTGGGCGTCATAAACGGCTGTGGTCCTCTTTTCGCCTCGGCTGCTCACCTAATGTTATAAACCTCCTCATTCATAAAAAAAAAACAACACATTCCTACCAAAAACATCAACGTTAACTCTATTTACATCAATATTCAGAATACATTAAAATTTCAAAATTAAAACTCAGCATAAATTTCAGTTTTAAAAGAATTTCAAAATTAATTTTATTATCATTTTAATGTGCATCCAAAATTAAAGTCCTTGTTGGATGCCTAGTAATTAATATAACAATATAAGCAGACCGGAGTCTGAGTATAAAGGAGCATCTACCACCCTTTACGTTAATTAACCAGGTTCGTCTAATTGAGCTCAAAGACATACCCAAATTTTCATCATATTACCGAACATCAAACTAAATACCCTTTCTACTTCAACAAGCAAATTTCATCTTAAAATTAAACTTTTATGGTTAGTACAATTTCACTAATGTCCATTTAAAGTAAATCAATTATAAAGTCATTCAATACACACAAAATGTCAAACAAAATAGTATAATTTACCTGAAGGTTACTGTCCTCGTAGCTTCAAAGTATCGTTTCTTTAGTTAATCACACCATTCAACAGGATTATATTTACGGCTTCTGATTCTCTACGCTTTTAAAATTTTCTCCATCACCATTTAATTAAAGTTGTTTCTGGGCTTTTCCGGAACTCATCTGTGTTTATCTGACCCTTGTTTCATGGATCCAGACACGTATTTGAACCATTTAATTATTAACACCCCTGAAACATAGCAAAGAAATTCATGCGTCTGTCACCAATATACGCCAAAACTGCCTACTTTTGTGTATACATTTGTCGTTGTAAATTTTGCTAATTGGTACAGTGAAACTAAATTTTATTACCTTGTATCTAAGTGCACTGAAGTACATTCATGTTAGCACGTAAATAACAAACTATTTTGAATCACAAAATATACAAGCAAACTTTAAATTATTTAATCAAACTAAAATGCACTGTTTAACATCTTCAATCAAGTCGCGTATGTACGAGCTTTTAACGCATCGAATCGTCAAAAGTCTAAGAGTCTAAGAGAACGAAACACATATTACCACCTGTATATATAGCGAATAGCCGGCACGTCGCTCTGTTCCCCAAAACGGGTAATTCTAAGGAATTCCTCATTCTATGTTCCCAGTCTGTCGCTCGCGCGTCGATTTTTATGAATTTAGTACTCACCCCAGTTAAATTTCAGAAAATTTCCACACGGCACGCAAGCATGTCCGAGAAAAACTAATTAATTTTGTACAGAAATTGTTGTTCTACCTCTGATATTTGCATCCTATTTTCAACCAATTGTGACCCTCGTGACGTTGCTTAAATCCCGCCTTTTACAATATATGTCTTTGCTTGACGTATTTTCTCTTTCCTTCTCTAACCTGTTCGTATTGGTGCAAATTGATATTCTTTATTATCGATTATTTTAGTCCACATGGAGTGTGAAATAACCCAGCTTTAGCAATTCTCGTAACTATTATGCGACGTTTTCCCCAAGATTCTTTGAAACATTAATTATCTGCAAACTTTACGCCGAATGTGACATTTAAACTACGCAGGTGTTCAAATATAATATTAATTCTCAGAGCCTTATTCCGTGGTATTTTAATCTTGGATTTTCACAAGTTTTTTATAGGTATTATATGTGACTAACGGTTTAATTAACTCCAATTAAATTGATTTCTATCCTTTCATTTTTAGCGAATACAACTTAAATATTAATTATTATGTGTACACTTTGTTTAATACCGGTTACTCGAAATAGAGTTAATTAAGATAAATTTTGCACGTAATTTCTCTTTGTTTAGGAATAATTACATTACACGCAGAGCTTTTCAATACTGCTTCTTTTGATATAAAGCGTCTTATAAATAATTTAAATTTCTTATTTTTACTGAAACGACCGAGTTTATTTATGCTTCAAGGTTTTAATAACGCGTATTATTTAATGAAATTCCTTATACACGGTGATTAAAATTATTTGATGTGATTATTTAATTTTCTACCCTGGTCTAAATATGAGTAATATATATATATATATATATATATATATATATATATATATATATTGCTGTGATATTCACCTTTGAATGCGGGAACTGGGTCCTTTCAACAAAAAAAATTCTAGTCCCACCGATTGGGCGTCATAAACTGCTGTGATCCTGTTTTCGCCTCGGCTGCTCACCTAATTTTATAAACCTCCTCATTCATAAAATTAAACAACACATTCCTACCACAAACATCAACGTTAACTCTATTTACATCAATATTCAGAATACATTAAATTTTCAAATTAAATTTCAGCATAAAATTCAGTTTTAAAAAGAATTTCAAGATTAATTTTATTATCATTTTAATGTGCATCCAGAATTAAAGTCCTTGTTGGATGCCTACTAATTAATATAACAATATAAGCAGACCGGAGTCTGAGTATAAAGGAGCATCTACCACCCTTTACGTTAATTAACCAGGTTCGTCTAATTGAGCTCAAAGACATACCCATATTTTCATCATAATTCAGAACATCAATACTAAATACCCCTTTCTACTTAAACAAGCAAATTTCATCTTAAAATTAAAATTTTATGGTTAGTACAATTTCACTAATGTCCATTTTGAGTAAATCAGTTATAAAGTTATTCAACACACACCAAACTGTCAAACAAAATAGTATAATTTACCTGAAGGTTACTGTCCTCGTAGCTTTAATGTACATCGTCCTTTTGTTAATCACACCATTCCAACAGGATTATATTTACGGCTTCTAATTCTCAACGCTTTTAAAATTTTCTCCATCACCATTTATTTAAAGTTGTTTCTGGGCTTTTCCGGAACTCATCTGTGTATATCTGACCCTTGTTTCGTGGATCCAGACACGTATTTGAACCATTTAATTATTAACACCCCCGAAAAATAGCAAAGAAATTCATACTTCTTTCACCAATATACGCCAAAACTGCCTACTTTTGTGTATACATTTGTCGTTGTAAATTTTGCTAATTGGTACAGTGATACTAAATTTTATTACCTTGTATCTAAGTGCACTGAAGTACATTCATGTTAGCACGTAAATAACAAACTATTTTGAATCACTAAAATATACGAGCAAACTTTAAATTATTTTATCAAACTAAAATGCACTGTTTAACATCTTGAATCAAGTCGCGGATGTAAGAGCTTTTAACGCATCGAATCGTCAAAAGTCTAAGAGTCTAAGAGACCTAAATTCATATTACCACCGGTATATATAGCAAAAAGCCTGTCTGTCGGTCTGTTCCCCAAAACGGGTAATTCTAAAGAATTTCTCATTCTCTGTTCCCAGTCCGTCGCTCGCGCGTCGGTTTTTACGAATTTTTCACTCGCCCCATTTAAAACTCAGAAATTCTCACACGGCACGCAAACATGTCCGAGAAAAGCTAATTAATTTTGTACAGAAATCGTTGTTTCTACCTCTGATATTTGCATCCTATTTTCAACCAATTGTGACCCTCGTGACGTTGCTTAAATCACGCCTTTTACTATATGTGTCTTTGCTTGACGCATTTTCTCTTTCCTTTTCTAACCTGTTCGTATTGGTGCAAATTGATATTCTTTATTATCGATTATATTTTAGTCCATGTGGACTATCTGGGTTTAATAACCCCGTATCGCACCTTCTCGTGAATATTAAGCCACGGTTTCTTCAAGATTCTTTGAAACCATTTGTTATCTACACAATTTTCGCCGTACGTGATATTTAAACTACGCAGGTGTTCAAAATAATATTAATTCTCAGAGCTTTATTTTCTGGTATTATAATCTTGGATTTTCACCGACTTTTATGCTTATTATTAATAATGGTTTAATTAACTCCAATTAAAATTGACTTCTATCCTTTCATTTTTAGCGAATACAAGTTAAATATTAATTATTATGTGTACACTTTGTTTTACTACCGGTTACTTAAAATAGGGTTAATTAATATAAATTTTGCACGTAATTTCCATTTGTTTAGGAATAATTACATTACCCGTAGAGCTTGTTAATACTGTTTCTTTTGATATAGAGCGTCTTGTACATGATTTTAAATTTCTTATTTTTACTGAAACGACCGAATTTATTTATGCTTCATGGTTTTAATAAAGCGTATTATCTTCCCAAAGCTTCTACACGGTGATTAAAATTATTTGATGTGATTATTTAATTTTCTACCCTGGTCTAAATATGAGTATTTTCCCCCTATTTGAATACAAATAATCCCACTTATTTGAATTCAAATATTAAGCATTTAGCCCAAAAAAAATTACAAAAAAATTGCCTATCACTCTCTACCCTTATCTATCTAACTTACCTACCTTATCTCCAATTCAAAAAAATATTTACACCTATCCTATATCCCTATCCTATTCCTAACTCTCACCTACTTTTATAAACTGAAATTATCCCTAACTTCATCCTACTTATCCATCTAATCCTATATACATCCTATATACCTATCCTATTCCTAACTTTTAACTAATCTTCCCTACACTTCACTTCCCCCTAACTAATTCTATATACCCATCCTACTCTTACTCTATTCCTAACTCTCCACTAATCTTATATGAAATATCTATACTTAACCTATCTTATTTTCTTCCTACATTTCCTCTTTATTCTCATCCTAAACCTATTTCTAATTATCTCCCATATTTATCCTATACCTAGCTTTATTTTCTATAAACGCTTACTTCTACTTTTCTATCTACACCTATTCTATCCCTATCCTATTTAAATCTAACTCTCTTCTTGACCCTCCAAGTCTTTCTTCTTACCATCCTAATACTCTTCATCCCTATTTCTCCCCCTTCTATATCTATACTTAACATTCCTATTATCTCACATACAATAAACTTATCATCCCTATTATCCTGAGTCTTAAATATTACTTCTTCTTCAGTCCCTACACTTGTCTGTTTCTCATTTATTCTTATTTTCTTTTCTGCCGACAAACCAAACGATACTACTTTAAAATTATCAAATTTTCCCTCTACGGAAACTCCTATGCACCCTCTAGAATTCTTGTGTAATGGAATCCGCCAGAATGAATTCCTTAAATCTACTTCATTAAAAACAAACTTGCCAATTAACCTCGTCAAAAATAATTCGGCCTTCACCTGCTCCCTATATGCTGCTGTTGCTTCTACCCCCTCTAATTCTGCATGTTTTAGTACTAAAGCTTGAACCTCTACTCTCCTATCCTCTGGACATCTTATTGTGTTGATCTGTTTACCTTCATCATCCTCTACCTCTACTACATTAATACTAAACCCCGTGTCATCCTCTGTGACTTCATAACTGCCCTTCCATGGCACTACCCTATCATTAATCCTTATTACCTTCCTTTCCATATCTATCAAAACCCCTAACTTCATCATACAGTCAACACCTAAAATGCTCTGAAACTTCAGTCCAGGTACAATTACAAACTCCTGTTCACAGCTTAAACCTCCTATATCTATCCTAAGCACCACAACACTATTTACTACAGCAAACTTCTTTTTATTTGGAGCTACTAAATGGCTACGCTTTATAGGCATAATTCTATCACAAACCTTATCCCTAATTTTGCTGACGAATTCCTCCGATATTAAACTCGCCTCTGCCCCTGTATCAAGTAATACTTCTACATTATTCTCAAAAATTTCTAAATTAATAATTGGCAAACATAATTTTTCTACAGTTTCTGGCTCTACTTCTTCCTCAATTTTGAAAAATTCACGTGGATGTTCATATACATTTACACTGAAATCTAGTGGTCTGTCGCGTTCTAAAAATCCTGTCCAGGTCTGTTTTCCCTACTCGGTCCTGGTCTAGCCGTCACCTCAGCGTACGTCCTAGGCGTTTCCACTCGTTCCGTGTCTGTATTAGCAGTCCCCCTCATGTCCGGTGAACTATTCATTCTGGTAGGTCCCGGTCTCGGTGCAGGTCCCCTTCCTAAACTATTACTCCTAACGTATGGTCGTCTCTGTTCCCAATTCTGTCGCTGGTATCCGTAACTATTCCCCCTTCTAGCGTAGTTGTCCCGTCTATTGTCAAACCTAACAGTGTTGATCTGTCTTTCCCTATTTTCCCGAGGTCGTCCACTACTTACGTCGTCGTACCTCTGCAGGTATTCTAGAAACATTTCTCTGTCCACTATGTTCTGTAGTGCTACGTGTTGTCTTATGTCTACCTCGAAGTGTCGTGATAAATACTTAATAATTTGTCGGTCCGTCAGTGGTGGGTTCAGTTGCTTTGCTATGCTATACTTGCGTATAGCATATTGCTCCTACTTCCTGAAAATTCTTCCTTAAATTTCCTGTGATTAAGTCGTCTCGTACCTGGTCTTGTCTGTGGTCACTCCAGTAGTGCTTTAAAATTTGTTTTCAAAGTCCTGATACGTGTCTATGTCCTGTCCTACTAAATTGTACCACGCTTCCGCATTGTCCATTAATAAAGCCTTTATCGTATTTAGTTTAGTCTGTTCGTCAAATAAATTTCCCACTAGATTTCTTACACTATTAATAAAAATTTGTGGATTTACCCTGTTATCGCCATAAAACTTCATGTGTTGGTCCAATGATACTCCACCTGTAGAAAATCTGGGACCATCCCCCGTTAAATTTGACATGTTGTATTTGATACTACTAACTTCGCGTTCTACCCTGCCTAACTGATCTCTACATGAGTCCGTCACTTCCGTCATTTTTACATTTATCTCTTTTTCACAAAAATTGCGTACTTCGGACCTTAAATGTCCCATTTCCTGTCGAAGACCTGTAATATCACGCTCATTTTTTTCAACCCTATTTTCAACTTCCCCATCTTTACGGTAAGACTATTTTAAATTCTGAAACTTCTTGATTCGTCTTATCTATTTTCTGACTAATTTGCTCAAACTTACGATTCGATTCCTCACTCATTTCTCTAATCTCTTCTAACTTCCTGCTCGATTCTTCCCTAGCTCTATTAGATTCATCGTTCATCCTCTCTAGCATTCTCATTATCATCTCGTTTCCTTGATCCCTGATTCCGTCCTCGACTGATCTCTACTACCTCCAGCTTCTTCCATTTTCGAATTTTTTTCACACAATGCACTATCGTCACTTCCAATTTCCACTCCTTGACTCCTTAACCACTCTTTTCTCTGCATACGTTCTAATCACTCACACACATCTCAAAATACTCTTAAATTTATACACACACAGAAACTCTCTCTCAGATCGCCAGTTTCCTGGAATAAAATCACAAAATTTTATTTGGAACTCGAGCCCTCACGTTGTGGTCGCCATAAACTGCTGTGATATACTCCTATATCTGCGGGAACTGGGTCCTTTCAACAAAAAAAATTCTAGTCCCACCGATTGGGCGTCATAAACTGCTGTGATCCTGTTTTCGCCTCGGCTGCTCACCTAATTTTATAAACCTCCTCATTCATAAAATTAAACAACACATTCCTACCACAAACATCAACGTTAACTCTATTTACATCAATATTCAGAATACATTAAATTTTCAAATTAAATTTCAGCATAAAATTCAGTTTTAAAAGAATTTCAAGATTAATTTTATTATCATTTTAATGTGCATCCAGAATTAAAGTCCTTGTTGGATGTCTACTAATTAATATAACAATATAAGCAGACCGGAGTCTGAGTATAAAGGGAGCATCTACCAGCCCTTTACGTTAATTAACCAGGTTCGTCTAATTGAGCTCAAAGACATACCCATATTTTCATCATAATTCAGAACATCAATACTAAATACCCCTTTCTACTTAAACAAGCAAATTTCATCTTAAAATTAAAATTTTATGGTTAGTACAATTTCACTAATGTCCATTTTGAGTAAATCAGTTATAAAGTTATTCAACACACACCAAAATGTCAAACAAAATAGTATAATTTACCTGAAGGTTACTGTCCTCGTAGCTTTAATGTACATCGTCCCTTTTGTTAATCACACCATTCCAACAGGATTATATTTACGGCTTCTAATTCTCAACGCTTTTAAAATTTTCTCCATCACCATTTATTTAAAGTTGTTTCTGGGCTTTTCCGGAACTCATCTGTGTATATCTGACCCTTGTTTCGTGGATCCAGACACGTATTTGAACCATTTAATTATTAACACCCCCGAAAAATAGCAAAGAAATTCATACTTCTTTCACCAATATACGCCAAAACTGCCTACTTTTGTGTATACATTTGTCGTTGTAAATTTTGCTAATTGGTACAGTGATACTAAATTTTATTACCTTGTATCTAAGTGCACTGAAGTACATTCATGTTAGCACGTAAATAACAAACTATTTTGAATCACTAAAATATACGAGCAAACTTTAAATTATTTTATCAAACTAAAATGCACTGTTTAACATCTTGAATCAAGTCGCGGATGTAAGAGCTTTTAACGCATCGAATCGTCAAAAGTCTAAGAGTCTAAGAGACCTAAATTCATATTACCACCGGTATATATAGCAAAAGCCTGTCTGTCGGTCTGTTCCCCAAAACGGGTAATTCTAAAGAATTTCTCATTCTCTGTTCCCAGTCCGTCGCTCGCGCGTCGGTTTTACGAATTTTCACTCGCCCCATTTAAAACTCAGAAATTCTCACACGGCACGCAAACATGTCCGAGAAAAGCTAATTAATTTTGTACAGAAATCGTTGTTTCTACCTCTGATATTTGCATCCTATTTTCAACCAATTGTGACCCTCGTGACGTTGCTTAAATCACGCCTTTTACTATATGTGTCTTTGCTTGACGCATTTCTCTTTCCTTTTCTAACCTGTTCGTATTGGTGCAAATTGATATTCTTTATTATCGATTATATTTTAGTCCATGTGGACTATCTGGGTTTAATAACCCCGTATCGCACCTTCTCGTGAATATTAAGCCACGGTTTCTTCAAGATTCTTTGAAACCATTTGTTATCTACACAATTTTCGCCGTACGTGATATTTAAACTACGCAGGTGTTCAAAATAATATTAATTCTCAGAGCTTTATTTTCTGGTATTATAATCTTGGATTTTCACCGACTTTTATGCTTATTATTAATAATGGTTTAATTAACTCCAATTAAAATTGACTTCTATCCTTTCATTTTAGCGAATACAAGTTAAATATTAATTATTATGTGTACACTTTGTTTTACTACCGGTTACTTAAAATAGGGTTAATTAATATAAATTTTGCACGTAATTTCCATTTGTTTAGGAATAATTACATTACCCGTAGAGCTTGTTAATACTGTTTCTTTTGATATAAAGCGTCTTGTACATGATTTTAAATTTCTTATTTTTACTGAAACGACCGAATTTATTTATGCTTCATGGTTTTAATAAAGCGTATTATCTTCCCAAAGCTTCTACACGGTGATTAAAATTATTTGATGTGATTATTTAATTTTCTACCCTGGTCTAAATATGAGTAATATATATATATATATATATATATATATATATATATATACGGATCCAATCGACGTTACTAGACCAATGATGTTTAGCAGACGACCTAATACCCTGCAGAAATACCAATAATTTAAATGTATATCTCACTAAATTAGAATGTTTTTAACAAGCACTCGACAAGACGCTATAGAGGGGGAAATGATTTTTTCAAAATATGGAATTTTGATAAATACCTATCTGCGCTAGATCCAGGAAGTTAAACCATTTTTCTGAACCCAATTATATACAGAAATGATGTTTGACCGATACTCTCATGCCCGACACCGTTGCCGCGTTTGTGTACAGCATTTTATCATTGTAAAGCTCAATCTTATATTATATTTTATTACACTTGCATCGTGGGCTTGAATTAAACTTTCGCCTTACCTTGTCTGCTTTGTCGTATGTTTACATGCGTTCTTAAGTGAATATGAAAATCAAAAAGTCTTAACGATGACTACCAGGTACAAGAATATAATGTTAATGTGCTTAAATACCAATGACAATCTTCTTCTACGACCAGAATGGGAATCCACTAGTGGTTTAAGGGATGAAGACAAGGAAACAGCTTTAATAAGTAAGAAGTGGTTAAAATATATCGTGTTCTTTAATTAACTTTGACTTTTTGTAGATTGGAAGGTCGAACGTAATAATCCTGTAATCAGATGCGACAATTTTGGTAAGTAATGGTAGTTATATTTAAATGCTTTCATATAGTAGATAATAACTGTTTTATTAACGTAATCAGTTTTAGCAAGAAATTGTACTGTTTTTATAAACCATACCTCCACTACTATTAGTAAGATTTTGTCTAAGATTCTCCTTTCTCGACACTTTTTAATCTATAACATCGAATACCGTTACATACCGTGTTTTCTATTTATCATGGTATTTGATACGAGTTTAGAGTTCATTCCAGTAAAATTGTTGATTAAGCGTTTGTAGACATAAATATAAAAATACAGCCAATTTTCCGATACTAAATTTTTAACTGTACTAATTATTTTATTAAATAAAATCAGTAACAATTTTTAATGAGGAATTATTTTGCAGTTCAACAAAATTTGGTATAATGCAACTGAGACTGTGAATATCTTACTTATGGTATCTTATCACACGATGAATCCGCTCTAAATTACAGTACCGCGCTTTATTCTTCTTTCAAGGGTTATTAAAATTGAACAAATTTAATAAACAATTAATCAGCGATGATTAAGAAGAACTGTCTGATTCTTAAACGTTCATTAGTATTTGTCAACCCTTTAGTTTTCCATCAAGAACGTTGTCGCATGATTAACGCTATTCATACGTAAATTCATACAGCTAAGGCATCAAAATTTCAAACATGGTATTTAAAATCATTCATTCTGTATGTTAAAATTACTCGCGATGTCTTTAATCTTAGGTTTGGAGTACAGTTGCTTTAGAAAATATTAACAGTGGGTAATGTTCTACAAGAAAATTTAATAATAATAATAATATAATAATTATAAAAATAATAATAATAATCAGAGTTGCGACGATTTAAATCAGAATTTAATTATAATATAAATCAACCCATTTTTTTTTCATTTAAATAATGATTTATATCGACATATTTTTAATATTTAAATCATAATTCAAATCAAGTTACGAAATGCTGATAAATAAATAAATCAACCTTCAGAAAATTTAAATAAAGGTACAATTTGTTTAAACAATAAAAATTAAACTGAACTGTGTACACACTTGAGTATTTCAGAAACCAAAACAGATATCACACAAATATAAAAGATGTAATTGTTTTAAATCCAATAGGATATGCTCCAGCCATTGTTTTAAAAATCTGAATTGTGCAAACAAGTAGCTTATAATTTGAGAAAACAATTGCAACTTCCTTATTCTATATCTATATTATATATTATCAGACATGTATGTGCCAGAAAATTATAATTTTTATACCTATTCATCAAATATTGGTATTTGTTCTTCGTTTCAATGTTTATTTTTTTGACATATACTGCTATAGGCGTTTTTAAGTATAGTATAGCAAAAAAACAAAAATTTTTTTTCCCACTTTACCACATAGCTATAGGTACAAAAACAGTGAACACGAATTGGAGATCCACTTGCGACGACGCAACTATTATTACACCAATTATTGCTTTATATCCAACATTTGCATCGAATGGCTATTTTACTTATCCATATGCTGTAGTCTTACATAAAATCCCCAGTATGATATACAACTTCATAAGTGAGTCTTTAAAAGCACGTGGCAGCGTTTTAGATCATGACTCGAAGTGGAATGCCCTTTAAAGGCCTTTATAATCGAGCACCATACGAAATTTTTTAATCTAAGAGAGTAAGGTGAAAAGTTCTCGGCCTACAATGACAGATTGCAAATTTTGGTGACAAAAATGATTTTATTTTTTGACGTAATCCCACTTAACTTCAACACACCTGGTTCAGCGTTTCTCTAACATCAGTATTCCTTCCCGGAAGTGAGGATCTGGAAGCTGTGAAGCGCTTCCCAGAAACAAATTTCTGCAAGTTTGGGAACAGATAAAAGTCTGAGGGCGCCAAATCAGGGGAACAGGGGGGATGGCCGAGCAAGTCGTACCCTAAATCCATCAATTTTCCCATCGCCAACGCACCCTTGTGTGAAGTGCGTTGTCTTGGTGAAAGATGATTTTTTCTTCTTCAAGCCAGGCCTCTTCTCGCGAATTTTGGCATCCAGCTGGTCAAGAAGGGTGGAGTAATATTGGACTGTAATTGTTTTTGCCTTTTTCAAGGTAATCTATTAACAGGATCCCTTTCACATCCCAGAACACGCTGGCCATCCCCTTTTCGGCAGAAGGCGATCAACTTCGCTTTCTTTGGCGCTGAACAACCGGATTCCACCCACTGCCTCGACTGCTGTTTCGTTTCTGGCGTATAATGGTGGACCCATGCCTCATCCATAGTGACAAATCGCCGCACAAAATCGCTCGGATCCTTATTGAACCGGGCCAAACATATCTGCGGAACTCGTTTTCGAATTTGCTTTTGATCGGCATTCAGCAAATGCGGCACCCATCTTGCGCAGAGCTTTTGCATACCTAACTCTTTGTGTAAGATGTTTCGCACCCTTTCGTCCGATATCCCTATAGCCTCAGCTATCTCCTTCACTTTCACTCGCCTATCGTCCAACACGATATCATGCACTTTTTCGACCGGTGTGGTTGCGGTTTTTGGTTGTCCTTCACGTGGGTCATCTTCGATAGACGTGCGACCACGTTTAAATTCAGCTGCCCACTTTTTAACGGTTGACAGAGAAGGGGTAGAGTCGCAGTAAACTTATGTCAAAGTCGGATGAATTTCCTGAGGGGTTAATCCGTCCAAAACGAAGAATTTTCTGACCGCACGATATTCAAGTTTATCCATCTTAAGGAAACACGCATAAACGTCTGCTTGAAAAAGTTCGTGTAAACAAACTACTTGAGATAGAAAGTTGAAAATTGTCATACGAACTAATGACATGTGCACGCAGGCGGGAAGCACACATTTTTGCCGATTGAAACGCCATCTCTGTGTCGGGCCGAGAACTTTTCACCTTACCTTCGTACCTGCAGTGCAACTTGAAAAATGAATGTTTAATTTGGAACTCGAATACACATCATTTATTTGAAATGATCAATAATTCATTGATTTTAAAATATTTACAATTAACATGTGTCTATAATTTGACAAATAAATGAAAAGCTTTTTATGTTGTTGCTTAGCGATCTTTAAAACATTAGTGCGATAAAGATTGCTATTAAGTTCTATTATAGTCATTTACATATTATAATTGAAAAGTACTACATTATTGCTCTAAAATGACGGTTATGGCGTTACGCGAAGAGGAGTGCAGTAATCATTTGAGGGCACTAATATAAATTTTCGTTCGTATTATATTGCTATGTTAGTGCTGTGACGGTACAGCAAATTGTAAATTAAAATTACTGACTTACTTTCTTTTCTAACTTTTCTTTGTCTGGCTAGCTCAACGGAAGTAACGGAATTTACAAAATGAAATCAAATACAACAATCTGAAAAGGCATCTATACATTCAAAAACAATTTGCTTTCATAAAAAAAAATACAGAACAGTTTACAGCATAACTCTTCAAACAAAATTATTCCTAACAAGTACCTATTTACTTAATTATTAATATGTTCCTCACCTAGTTTTGGTTAAAGTTTACAGAAAACAAATATTTTCTCTTGTGGATAGTTTATCGGTCTCTTACTCCCACGCTTGTGTTTGGCCAATAAGCCTTGACAGATACTCTATTTAAAAGTCAAAATGTTTCAAATTTTGACCCCAAAACTTTCTGGTAAACATCTTTACAAAAAATTATTTGATTAAGTCTTATTCTACCTTAAATTCAAATGACAAAATACTCAGATAGCAATCACAAACAAAAAAATCTGAAATTAATACTTGCGAAATCCAATAGTACTTATCCAATTTGTAATTAACGTTATTAAATACCTTCTGCTTTCATTCTTAAATTGATGTCAAAAACTAGCTTACGAGATTTTCCATATTATTTGAAATCTCCATTTACGACATCA
The DNA here is from genome assembly GCA_036346225.1 of Platerodrilus igneus. NCBI lineage: Eukaryota > Metazoa > Arthropoda > Insecta > Coleoptera > Lycidae > Platerodrilus > Platerodrilus igneus. The sequence continues at coordinate 358,502 of JARFIW010001199.1, forward strand.
GTTTACCAAAAGTGCATCTTCTGTTTTATTTAACTTTAAAGTATCGAAGAACGTTGAATTTTAATTGTATTTTTGCAAATTAAATTACTGCATCTAAATATGTTTAAAATCTTACATGACAAATCGCGAACTAATAAAATTTTTCATCCTCGATTTCGGAAACTGAAACTTCTACATATTGCTTGTTGACGCGAATTAATGAATAAATCACTAATAAAGTTCCGGCTTTTATATTAAAATTATCAAGGTACGTGATGATTCTAAATTTTTCACGATTTTAATTAAATCTTTGTTGTCTACGTGATGTAATATTTCCTGGAACTCCCTCGGTTTAATGACCTAATTAGTGTCAAACTGTGATTTATATATGTAGTAAAACGTAATGTTAATCTTTGTCGTAAGGAGTTGATGATGGCGTTGCATCCTATCTAGTAGTAATGCGAAGGCAATAAAATTGATTTTATGCCTTTTTAATGATAGCGCGAGTTTCTTAAGTAGGGTGTTTATTAATTTAACTATTAATAATTTTTCAGTACATATGACGCATTTTTTCTATTTCTTCCCAAGCTTCTAGACCATGTTTCTTTTAAATGTTATACGATAGTCAATTTAGCTAAGTAACTAAAGCTTTAATTGCTTTATTTATTCTTTGTAAATGCAAAACGATTAACATTTTACTATTTACAAATAAAATGTGTTCTAATGAATATTTTAGGCACATATTTAATAAGGGTTTGTTTGTCAAAATGCATTAAGATTTGCATTGTTTTTACGCAGATATTTTACACACGGGGTAATTATTTATTAAATAAATAACCAAAGTGTTTAATTGCTTTTTTTGTCCAGATTGATTTGTTTACTAGTATAGCTAGTATTTTAATGAATGAAAGGCAATAAATTCATATTATTCTAACATGGATTAAATAGATTTTTGTACTTACAATGTGCTTTAAAATGATTGTTTACACACGCGGAATTGTATTTTGCTTTGCGTTTTAATGGCTTTGAATTTACAATACGCTTGTAAACTTTATACAGGGTGGAACAATGAATATTCGAAAATTTTCTATTCTTTCCAGTTTCTTTATAATTGCGTGGGGTTTTATTTATGGAAGTTGGGTTTCAATCACCTCTCGTAATCTCCTTATCACGTTATAAAATAGAAATTTTCCTATAGCTACTTACTAAGGTAGAACTATTGTTATTCACTAACTTTATTATAAATTTAATACAGTGAAAAAATCTTGCAATGTGTCAGATTTGACAATTATTAAATTGAGACGCTTATTTACTGGCTGCTATAGACGATGCGTGTTTTTTAATTTTATCGCTCGCTTCAATAAACGTCGACGTTCTTTGTCGGGGTCAAGCAAAAAGCCTTGTTTAATTAGTGATTGTAAAAAATTAATACGATTGTGCAGGTATATTAAAAAAATATTTACAGAATTTTATTTTTCTAGGTTTTCAGAAGACATTCATCAAACAGCGAAGGTTGCAAAAGTTTTACTATTATTAAATGCCGGAAGAGAAATTGAGTGTAAAGAAAAAATCTTCCAGATATTCAAATTACTGACGATCTTGTTGAATACGAGGAAGAGGACTGTATTTATTCAACTAATGGTACTGAACCAGAGTACGTTGCGCTAGCGGCAGCCGTCTAGTGTCAAGCGGCATCAAACCCATTGGAACAACCATAGCTTTGAGAGTGAAATCTACAATAGATGTAAATTCTGTACAATAAATTCATCGTGTCAGAAATTCTGATAGTATCAAGGGTTCCGTAAGAAATTGGTAGCCGACTAAAAAAAAGAAAATTGTTATAGAATTCTTTAAAAGCCACATCCCATACAAAACAGCATCAAAAAAGCAAGAATGTATGGAATTTTTAAACAAACATTCAACTTATTTGCGAACAGTGATTGGGTACGAATAAAAACACTGGTATATAACACATATGGAAATAAATAATTACTCAATTGTGTTTATCAATGTATGTATTTTAAGTAATGTTTAATAAACGCAAATGAAATCTATTTAGTTTGAACTACATATTTTTTTTTAATGCTCGACCAGGTGATGGTTCATTAATGTATTAACAAAATGATGCATAATGACCTCTAAGAAAGAAAACAAAGAAAGATAAACTAATAATAGTTATAATAAGTACATAGTTCTATTTGTTCTTTGTTTAGTTCTTAAATAACAACTAAATAACATATTATGTTCTTCATTTTATTAAAGTACGGTCGGCTAAAGAATTTTGTAACTAACTCGAATAAATAGAAAATAATCGACGAAAAAGTATTGTAACTATCTGAAATATTAAAATGGTATTAATAATCTCTATAATCAACGAATCTTTAAAAGATCTCGATTAATAATACTTGAAATATTAGACAGAAAGGAGTATGGCGGGGTGTTCTTCCTTTGGTGTTTTTAAAGAAAAAAAATAAAAATGGGAGGTAGGGTAGAAAGTATCGTTACAAAATGATAAAGCTGCGGTCTAGGATAGTGTTACAGTTGCGTTACAAATATCAGACCATGACTTATGCTAAATTTCATCTACCTAGGTACCCAGGAACTGCCTTTGACACACGCCGCCCAATTAAGTTCTTTTAAACTTTGCAAAGGACCATGTTAACAATTCAGTTTTTAAAATATTCCTGTATTGAGCATAGCAAAGTTAGGTTGTATAGCGTGTTTCATCATTTTTGGTCTTCATTAACCAACCACACCCCAATTAGGTTAGGTCGTGAGGGCCGCGCGTCAAACTGAAAAAAACAAAATTTTTCAATTTTTCTTTAACGAACATACTATAGTCTGGTTGTGTGCAAAATTTTATCTCTCTGGATTTTAGGGAAGGATTTTTAACCACCTGCATTCTAATTGGAGCCTTTTAAGTTGTGGAAATGGGCGTTTAAAACGGATAAAGCATTTTTTGTAATTTTGCTGTGATGAGCATACCAGAGTTTAGCATTCAAAATTGAATGCATCTGTTTAATTAGAATGTTTTATGTGTAAAATGACTGCAGCTTGCATTGATATTCTATATAGTTTTATGACCGTTATGGGCTTGTTATTGTTGCTGAAATGTGAATTTAGATAAGCTACCTTTTGGGAAACTTAATGATAATTAATACTATTAATTATAGTTATATACAGAACGGCAATTTTTGCTAAGGAAAGGTTACGTTGCCTATTTTACCTTTTTATAGTCACCAATCATTGCAGCTCACGTGCTGAAAAAGCACTACTAGTAGCTTGAGAAAAAGTTCATTGCGCATATTTGTATCAGAAATAATTAAGTAAATAAATATAGCGGGTGAGCCAGATAACGTGGCCACCGCAAATATCTTCGAAAGTATTAGCAATAAGCAAAAAATGCTATAAATAAAATGTCCTCAGCTTACTATCCTTATAATAATGTCATATGGAAAAAAGTTTTATTGCACCCTTTGTTAAGGGGTGGAGGTAATTTTCGAAGTTCAAATGGTACTCTATATTGATATTGACATCATTGGAAAGCCTTAATTTTCTAGAATGCCATGATATATCACATTCATATGGCTGGATGATAACTTTTACAAACTTTTTACTGGTTTATTTAGAAAACATTCCTGATACATAGCTATCGTGTGCACTGCATTTCCAACATTTTTAGCTTATCCTCATAAAAATACATTTATAATTATTAAATTAACGCTACTACCACAAATTTTATTTTTTGCATTTTATTTATAACGTTTTTACTAATACTAATACCTTCGGAGATATTTGCGGTGGTCACGTTATCTAACTCAACCGGTATATGGAAGGCGCATTGCGCCGAGCTTTGTACCGGACTGCACTTAGCAGCTTGGGCTGACCTATTGTGCATTGTGTCCCTTTTGGCCGATTACACAATCAATACCAGGGCGATTGAGAATTAAAAGTGGGTAGATATTGATGCCGTATCCATTTGTTTACATAAATGTGCTATTCTGTATGTATATCTTATTTGTATGCCTATTTTAATAGTTTTAACGCAATAATATTAGTAATTGAACTTTTGGAATTTTAAATACTCATGCACGCTCATTGTAGGTGGAAATCTTCCGCCCTACTGCTACTTCAGATATCCTTGCTCACGTAGTTTAAAAATAAGTGACATTAATAAATTAGTTTAAGTAGTGTTGTGTATTAAAACACTCGGTTGCAATTACTATTTGTAAATACGGTCTATTCTCTTTTAATTTTATCTTCTTCTACTTGCCATTCTTCTCTTTTTGTAATTGCTTTATTTCTTTCTTAGAAGTCTTCCCTTTGATTGCGTAATAGCAGTTTTTACAATGAATGGCAAAAAACATTCGTTAGTAGATTACTTTAAATCAGTTCCAGCTGCTAAAAAATCAAAAAGTAATGAAATTCTACATGAAAGTCAACCCCAAGAAGAACGATGATTTACCAAGTCTATTAGGTGATAGTGATAATGAACTGAATGCATTTATATTTGAATCCGAGTCACAAGACGATGATGAGCCAAATATAATTTTTGAAGACTGGCAAGATAGATTTTTGGCATTTTTGAGCGACTTTTTAAAAAGTATCTTCAGAATACGATTTTTATTTATACAGATTTACAATTTGAATTTTCAATACAAGTACATTATATTCATTAACGTATTGAGATCAAAATTACGCTAAGTTGATATTTACTGAATTAAATGAACAAAAAATTAGGATAAGTAGCTGAATAACCAACAAGGTTAAAGTTGTGAAGTTCAAGACTGACTGGCCATCTTGGGCTCTAGAGGGTATTTATGTAGTCCCTGCCCCTTACATTGCTTGTGGTAACTGCAGAGCTTATGTCTGCTTATTTCTTTAATCATTTATACAATACAAAGTAACGATATTAATCCTAATAATTCAATCTTATTGTCTACTGTGACCTACACTTGCAGTGTCATATTACGTCTGGAATACAATGTATTCACATCCGTTCTCATGTCTGGTTTATGAACTTCCATTAAACTTTTATTATTTGTCCTCTAATTAATTATACATTGTAACAATCTAACTTCAAATTTAATAATTCCATTTGATTACCTATATATCCTAATTTGGGGGATATGTAACTGGCGTCAACAGAAAAGTTGCAGAATTGCCGAAACTGCATTACCTTGTTCTACAAAAATTGTGCCCTGCTGTGTTTTAAATATTACGCCAGGACCGTCAAATCCTTCAGCCTATTTTAAACTTTTACCCGCAAACTAATTTTAGTGGTAGATTAAGACACTTTAATAAAAGTTGGTACCAACTCTTTTCCTGGTTAGAATATTGCATTTTAAGTGTGACTCTGTTTATTGTTTTGTGTGACGTCATTTTACAATAAAAAAGGACTCTAACGCAGTATTTGTAGGAATAGGTTTTAATATTTGGAAAAACGCATTGAATAAAGATGCTAGACAAAAAACACGAAAATAGTTTAGAACATAAACATTCATTCGTTAAATGGTCGTCCTATAAAGCCATTAAATCACCAAGTACTGCTACCGCAGTAGTCGGACAAATAAGTGAAGCACATTTGAACTTCGTTAAAGAAAACCGAATATATGTTGGAGTAATCGTCGACATTTTGCGATATACGGGCCTTCAGAATATTGCTCAAAGAGGAGATGTTGAAACTGTAGAAAGCTCTAATAAAAGTAACTTTAGAGAACTTCTTAAACTTTTCAGTAAGTACCATGAGATAGTTAAGAAAAAACTTGGTGAAGGGATAGCAGCAAACGCTAAATATACTAGCCAGAGTTTAGAATAAAATTTTGTTTATTTTTTCAAAGATGATGCTAGATAGGATACGCAAAGACCTCCAGAACGTAATGTCCTTTTCAATAATGTGTGACGAGGCAAAAGATGTCACAAAAATTGAACAAGTTTCAGTTGTAGTTAGGTATTATTTAGATGGACAATCTATGAAAGATTTATAGGTTTCAAAGCTGCAAATAAGTTAGATGCAAGGTTCATTGCTTATTTATATTAAGGAGATATTAGCCCGACTAAATGTAGACATAAAAAATGCGTAGCACAGACATATGATGGTGCAAATGTAATGAATGGTAGGACTAACGGAGTTCAAAAACCTTTTAGGTATGAGGTTAATCAAGCAATTTCTGTACATTGCTATAATCATCGGTTGAGCTTGGTTATAACGGATGTTTGCAAAAAGGCTGGTAAAGGCAATATGTTTTTTAATTTATTACAAACTCTGTATGTTTTTATTTCGCAATGGACTGTTTATGCGAGATTTATTGACTTGCAAAAAAGGCTTCATCCAAACAAACGACGATTATTAGAATTAAAGAAAATTTATTATACAAGATGGTCGGCCCAAGTTTTTGCATGTTTAAGTGTAAAAAAAAAATTTAAGCAAAATATTAGTATTACTCAACTTATTGATTAATGAGGGATCAATCATTTTGCCGAGGCAATTGGATTGTTGTATCAGATAAATTTCGAATTTGTCTTCAATATTTGTCTTTTTTTGAAAATTTTGTTAGTACTCAAAGGTGTTAGTGATTATTTGCAAAAAGTTACAGCTGACCTAAGTTCAAGTATTGATCTGATAATGTCTATTATAAAAACATTTAAAGAATGGAGAACATAAGAAGGTTTCAAGGTATTTGCAAACATATATTCCTAAGTCATAAAAATGTGTGACGAAAATAAAATTAATATTCCTCAGTTTATGCAAGAGAGCGCAACAAAAAGTGAGCGGAATAGAAAATTACCGCAAAACTATTAAAATTACATCATAGAGGAAGTGACTTCGGTGCAAAACAAACAATAAAGTGAAGTCATAAACTACTGTAAAATAAACATGTTTTTACTGGTATTGGACGCAGTATTATTAGAACTCAATGAATGATTTGAACAGTGTTCCGACATTATCGTATCCAGTGGCTCTCTTCACCCTTAAAATGTAAATTTTTTAGTTTATGAACATCTGCTGCCGGTGGCCAAACACTACAAAATAAATTTGGAATCGTTGGAAGCTGAACTGAAAATTTTACCAAATACACTAAAATTATACAAAGCGCAAAACAAATTTATAATAAAAACAATTTTAAATTTTATTGGCCTGCCTAAAGCATATAAAATTGTTTTCAATGAAACGTTTAAAATTGCAGTAATTGCTGTTATAATCCCCGTGTCAAGTGCTGCTTGCGAACGTACTTTTTCTTGTTTAAGACGTTTAAAAACGTATTTAGGAAATAGAATGACAAACGATCGACTAGAATATTTAGCAATAATTAATATTGAAGGGTCCATAATTAAAGAGCTAGATATATAAAGCGCAATAAATGAATTTGATACTGTACATAAAAACCGCTGCATTGTGTTGCATTAAAAAAGTTTTGAAGTGGATTTGTAATTCATTGTCTTATTTCTTTAAGAATATTTGTTTTTTGTTTACAATTTAGGAGTAGTCAGAATCTGACTATTTATGTTTCTTACAAGTGCCTGTGAATTTGTTAAAAATTAATATGTACGTATGCAAGTTTTCTGTATAGGTGTAGGTTGTGTTGTAGATGGTGATGATGTAGTGTTTTAATTTGTTTCGTTTATATTACGATATTAATTAATAATTTGTATTATTTTGCAAATTTTGTATAGGGAATTTATTGCTAGTTATTGCTAGTAATTGCAAAATTACTCTTCTTCGAGTTTTGTGATACCTCCAAATATTTTATAAATATTGTATTTGTGATACTTGGAATACATAAACGACAGATTTTACAATATATATTCAATATTTATTTATCCGTCTATCCCTGAAATTCAATCCAATCTGTTTGAGTATTTTGAACATTTCTTTCCATTTTACATTGTCGAATGCTTTTTCCACATCAACAAACCCTGTATACATGCTTTAACCTTTTTCCATTGTTATCTCCATGATCACCTTGAGAGCTGGAATAGCCACCCGTGTTCCCCTATTTTGCTTAAACTCAAATTAATTTTCTCCTAGTATTTTTTAAGCGCGTTTTTTCATTCTTCTTTGTACAATTGTAGTAAATTTTGACACGTGTACTGTCAAACTTATTGTTTGAAAATTTTCAAATCTATCCAAGCCTCTCTTTTTGGTATAGTGACTATGATGTTACGTTTGAAATCTTTGGCTATCTCGCCTGTTTCATACATATTGCTTACAATTTGGAAGAGACGTTCTGTTACTGCTTGTCCAGCGGCTTATAAAGTTTATGTTTGCACCTTATCTGTACCCGGCGCCTACTTACAAAATTTTCCCTTTCTATTGGGGTTGGTTGGTTAATTAAAGTAACCCGTGGGTTCTTTAATATCCCCAAATGGAACCAGTGAACTTTAAGGAAGAATTTCCTTAAAATGATGGAACGCAAATATCTTCCGGCTATGTTAGGGGTCTATTCCTTGGGTAGAGCTTATGAGGATTGGTCGTGGTTCTTTTTACAAAACATTATTTGCTTACTATGGTTTGATTCATATCAAAACAGGGGTGTAGGGAGGGCGCCACCAAGTAATTAAGTTTTAAACACAGGGTTTCCCTAAGGGGGACTTGGAAGTCCTTAGAGAGGAATACCATATTAACTGCTAACGCAGAAGCTGCAAAGAAAATTTAATTAAATTAACAAAGTGAGGACACAAGAGGTATTCTCTTGCTACCTCCTATAAAAAACTGAAAAGATTAATTATGCACACAATTTTATGAACACAAATATTGAGCGTCAAATTCCAAAAGGGCTATTAAATCTACTTGTTAAATAGGAGTTACTACTTTATGCCATTCGTTCATATACCTGGTTACACAATTTCTGAACGCACTTGTTCAAAATAAAACAATGAATTAAGAGAATTAAATGTTGATTCTTTAATTAAAAGTTGTTTCTTTATAAAAAATTGTATGTATAAAATTTACGTTTAAAAAGATAATATAAATTGCACCTACCCTGAGATAGGATTATGAATTCGAAAAAAATATCAAAAACTTTTAAGCGTTTCTTTTACTACAAAATTTAACTCAAATCTATACCAAAAATACCAGATCTGTTATTCGGTTTACACATATATATGAAAATATCTAAATTGTCTAATAATTCAATATTCAAAAGCTGTAATTAAAATTATGCATAAATAAAACTTTAGTCAGAACTCTATGGATTTGCTTAATTTCATTAATAATAATAACTGTTATTACACTGCATTTATATTAGCAATAAAAATTTATCAAACTCCTTTCTAGTTTGTTAAACAGAATAATAGTACTAATAGGTCATCGCAAAGTTATTTTCTGGTGCAGCCTTGTATCAAAATTCGCCAAGTGCAGACGTGATGTAAGAATTATACAAATTTCTTACCTCATTTCAACAGGTGTTGTTTGTGTGATGGTACTACATCATGTGTAAACAGATGTTTATACATACGGTCTTGGGCAAACAATTGACGTCGCCTCCACATGTTGTACAGCAAATAATCAGCTGCGTAATCTTTGTACCTGACCATATGAGCTTAAAGCGTGTTTCCTATACGCACCAAAGGGACAAACCAAAATTATAACAACGGTTATTACAAATATGGCAAACTTCTATGTATTACCATATGTAGATCGTTACCAAAATAATTATCTTCGTGTAGTTGTCTACATAATTACTTGTAAATTTATACTTGCAATTTCAAAAAGACCATTATTATTAATTATCGGACGTTAGATTCAAACCATAAAATTTCTATCTGCTCTGCAGAACATTTCTTTAAAATTTAAACAAACAGTTTCATCGCAGAACTTTTCATTAAATCCAACTACTATAGTAAAGTTGAACGACGATCATGCTAGACCAATATTTTCTTATTGCTACATTGACGTGATTGAACTATAAACTCGATACTCGTAGTGCAAATAAAGAATGAAAATCATCTTAAAGCACAACATTTAAACGGTCTAATTTTTATAAAACCAGATAAAACGGAATCATTCTAACAAAGGAATATACGAAGGAGTCTTCCAAAGAATATACAAAACGATTATTTAAAAGGTATTGATAAGAATTTGCACAAGAATGTGTAAAAGAAATATTTAAATGAAAATTTTAAAAGTGTGTAAAAAAAATATTTAAATGAATATTTTATCGTAGTATGTAAAAGAGCGCTACAACAAAATTATTTAGTTTGTCTAGTAAATTATTTTTAATTGCTTACCATTATTAAAAATCACTAATGCAAGTGTCCATTACACTTGAGTTCTTCTACTGCGGCGTAAAGCCACACGCAAATTACTTGCTAGAACTTTCAGGTTCCCCATGTTAACTTCGTGACAAATGTTCTAGCTAAAGTAACCGCTGGCACATTGTGCACGACATAGGAAAGCTGTTTGGCCTTGATATATTTATACTAATATTTAACGCCTGGTGTTAGTAACCAAACTAGCATCTCTGTATTGCGGTTAGACCACATGATTCCAATACAGATATTTATTTAATTGAAGATGTATACTGGTATAATGGACTAGACAAAAGGTGTATAAAACTAATAATTTATTGGTGTTTTCAGTGGTCAAAAAAACTGTTACAGTCTTACCATTTTTCAGACCCTTTAATGCTAACTCAAACTCATTTCTAAGTATAGAATATCTCAAGTCATCTTTTTCAATGTCTGATTCCAGTTTATTTCCTTCCTGCATATAAATTCCTATATATATATATATATATATATATATATATATATATATATATTCTTGCCATCTAACCACTTTCTGTACATTTTCTATAATGGCGTTTTCTTCCGCGTCTCTTATATTTTTGCTATACGGTTTTATATCCTTAAAATTCGTTCTAATTAGTTTGTATGTTTCGTCTGTCTTTCCTATTTCCATCTTAGTCTGTACCTTTTTGCACTTTGTCTTCCAAATATTTAGTTCACTAAGTGAAGTATCTTCATAAAATAATTGTTTATATATTTCTAACTGTTCCACAATAGCCTCGTTAAAGTCTAAGTTTACACATTGCATAGGCAAAATGCAACCTAAAGCTTTAATAACATTTTATGATTTAAAATCCGTGAATCCAACTATGTTAAAAGGTCGTCAAAAAGGGATTACGACTGATATTCTGTAATAATGGTCTGGGCTCGAAGGAACTACTTTTACGCCGTTTTTTGTTTTGACGTTAATCTAGAGATAGTTATGTCATAGCCAATACTTTCTAATAGAAGTTTTGACTGAGAAAATTTTTTTCAAACGTCGAATCTGTTTGTGCTAGATGTTACTATAGTTTCTTTATGTTCTCAATATAGCCGGGCGCGGCAGATAAATTGCATTCCGCTGTTAGCAAAAGTTTACGGAGGGTTATTGTATGTGAAAATATATAGTCAGAAACACCTATACCGACAACAAATTCTCCCGTGATTATGCACTTTAAATGTTGCCTAACCCTTCAAGGAACCTCTAGATTTGTCGCTTCGGTTCAAAGGAGTCCACGAGCAGTTGATCTATTTATTTAAAATGCAAAAGGCAGTTATGGCTTTCAACTCACCTCATTGTACACATAGCGGTAGGTTTTTGCTATTTAGAATTTGACAAATATTTTGCTGTATTTGTTTTTATAATTTCTATTCTTTCAAGCGAATTTCTAAAAACGTTTCCACCGGACTTAGCTGTTTCTATACAATTACTAATATATTAATTTTGACAAGACTGAGCTGTTGCCAAATTTAATGCATAAGCATTATAATGCACATATAGGACTCTCGGTACTCTTTCAATAATAGACTGTACTCTTTTAGAATTGCTAGACATGACAGCCGCTCCATCGTAGCCCTTGTTCAGCAAGATAATTCATTTTGATTCTTAAAGTTTTCAACGAATCAATTATAAGCACAGCCAAATATTCACCCGTCGTTTCTTTTACTAAAACAATTTCCATAAAATCTTCACGTATTGATAGATTTTTATCCAAATATGGCACGCAAAGTGATAATTGTGCTGTTTGCGAAACATCAGAAGATCCATCGGTTGAAATAGAAAATCCTTTAGAGTTATTGATTTGTTTTACGAGCTTGTTCTAAATTATATTCCCACGGTACGATATTATGCAATTTTGTATTTAAGCGCTACGGTATATTGCATTACGTGTAGAATTTTGAAATTGTCCTAGTAACACTTCATCATCAGCACTAATACGATAACGCAAAAGAGCCAGAAATGCACTCTCTTTGTGTAACACTGAATATTAAGACCTATTGATCTACAGTCTGAAGTTCCACGCAAGGGAAATTCTTGTAGCCCAAAGAGTTATAGTTGCCATAACAGGTTTTATTTTCTGGCGAATTTGCGCTGGCTGCCTGCTATAGTTTTTGTTAAATTTGATACTACATCATCTTGTGATTTAGTAAAAGCTTTACAAAAATTATCAGCATCAACAGCGATTTTGATATGGTATTTTAATTTTTTATGGTCCTTAAATATTTATACGGCATTTTTATAACCTTAAAAGAGTTTTCTTACTACGGCACCTGTGTCCTGTGCCTCGCCTTTACCCATAAATTTGCTTGAAAAGAACACACCGTATTTATAAAGCGCTACGTGACCACACTGCCCTGTGTAGGTTACTCAGGGAAATCTATTCAACCATTGTTTTTAAAACTTAAAATTGTTATTTCCTGAACGTGTGCGTTATCTAGAAACTAAGTACCAGCCTAAAATGATTTCTTACCGTGTTTAACCACAGGAACTAAATACTTATCCTCTGGGGTCCAGGTACATACAAAAAGTTTATGTTTTATTAAATTGTCAATTTTGCTGCCATTTGTGTAATATTCTCTATCCAAATTGTTATTCGCCTGTCAAAATGGAATACTATTAACGACATTAACTTCTTTTGCACCAGATGTCATATTTTTTTAACCGTGCATTATATGACTGAGAGGGCTTTGCCCGATCTTGACCTTGCCAAACTGATGGTTTTTTTACTTTTTAAAATTAAAATAAAATAGCGTAGCAGTATGTTGTTTATTTATATTTTATGGCGCTAAATAAAATTCAAAAGTCTATTCGCTCTTTCTGCTCTACTGTATGAGAAGTGAACTGAATCTGAAATAGTCATGAAACACAACAAATTTTTGTAAGGGAACCAAAAAGATCATAACTTATGCCTTAACTAATTTGTGGTTTTGAAACAGTTTCAACTTGACTATAAAGTTTAAACTTACCATTAGGTTTTGAGACCAAAAGCCTTAACTATTCTATTATGCACGAGACAGATACAAAAATTCGACAAGTTTTAGCTGTACTTATTGCCCGCTGATACTTTCAGTCACACTAATTAAAACAATAAATAACCCTAGATTTTGTTGCGCTGCGCTTTTATTAAGCAAAGGAAGCATTTGCTCTTTAAAATATCGGGACTAACAAACATGTTCTTAGGAATTTAGTAACAATAATTACAGCATAATATTTCACTTAAATACCCAGAACTTGAAATATACATGAAACGTCAACGACACGCCATTAATCATAAATGACACGATGCAAAAAGGAAAGGACTGCTAAACTAAAACTAATCTTACATAGTCTTTTTCGAATCAAATAATAAGGTTTGAATGTAGTCGACAAATATATTCAGAAAATATGTATTTTAAAGCTTTTGAAGATTTAAGTCAAAGCATTGAATAAGGAACACTATTGTAAAATGTTTTCTAAGAAGGAAATATATTATGCATGAATACCTATCATCCACCAACTGACCAGTTCACATGACTTTTATAACTTATTGATAATTATATTTTAATATTTATTATATGTTTGACTGACAACACGTTTGTTGTGTAAATGACATGCACTAGCAATATTCCTCATTAATAACCTGATAGTGCGTATTTTATACTATTTCGAAATAATTAGCGCTCAAAGCTGCTGTAGATAATTAAATGTAATGATCCGAAGAATATTAAACACCGTTGATTTCATTTTCTTGCACACATTCTATCTTAAATTTTGAAGGGCCTTTAGAATATTAGTTTCCCCAGGCCTCGCGTTTTCTCTAAAATGCTATGCAAACAAATTATACTTAATTACTATGTATTCACGTATGCTTTTTAACTTTAAAATTTTTAAAAATACCTTAATCAAAACCTGTATCATTATCGAATAATTTAACAGCACGTTATAATTTATTTAAAAATGGTGTCATTAGTTTGTCGACTGTCACATTTGTACTTCTTTTAAGAAACAAGGAAAAATACTATTATGGAATCGGGAGGGATCTGGACCCCAGGATCCCCCCCAATACAACCATGCATTCAACTATTTATATATTATTTACAACGCTGTACCTGTCCTTGGCGGTAAAATTTACTGATACTCTGAAGCAGACATATAATAGATTCAGTACAAAATGGTTGTAAACAAACTAGCATCGATTGAAAGAACAACTAATCATTGGTGCAGTATTATATGTGTAAAGCAAGACACAAAATCTCAACCTATATACAGCGTATGTAGATTACAGTAAACCATTTGATTCGGGCCCAGTCGATTAGTTCATACAAATTCTGAAAGTGTATAAACTTTGACCCAAGGTAATATTACTACTACAACAAATAATGGAAATATCGGAAACACAACTTGTCGGTGAACAAATAGCTGGAACCATTTATATAAAGTGAGGAGTATTTTCAAGGGGATTCGTTGATCCGGATACAGTTATGTTTTGCACTAAACCCAGTCTCTCATTTACTAAACTTTTTTGAAAGTGGCTGTAGGCTTGACATCAAAAGCAAACAATTAAAAGTGAACCCTTTGTTATTTATTAACGATTTAAAATTATATACAGATATGGCTATAAGCTGCATTTTATAATTTTATTAATCAAATTGTTCTATAGCCAAACTAGAATGAATTTTTTTTAGGCAAACGCTTAACGATAAGTCTAACAAAATATATGTACAAAACATTTTTGGAAACAAGTTTTTATTTAAATGCATTTGAACTGAAAAGTAAAAACAAATGTTCAGTGAACTTTAAAGTATAACTACACAAAATATAAAATATGTATTTTAAAAACTTGAGGCCATATTTCAGATAGAAGTTATAAAGCAGTATTACTGAAAGCTACGGCTTTTAAAATATATATTCCATATTTCTTTGTAGCTATACTTTTGAGCTATAAATTTCACTGAATATAATGTTTCATTTTTGCTTTTTAGTTCAATTGTAGTATTAGAATTTGCCAAACTCTATGTTTTTTTGTCCCCCAACATCATGTTTACCTGGGAAAGCTAAACTAAACATATCTTTATCCGCAACGTATTAGGGTATCCAGATTAGAGCATCAGATCAGCTTCCTCAAAATATGTTTCGCTATCCAAACTCATGGTATATAAAAAATTTAAAGTTGATGCCGTTGAATATTGGTAATCCACCATTTTGGGGCGTTTGCCACATTGGATTTACAACGAAGCCACGAACTTATCGTGTTCTACTCGCCGAACCCTTTTATTTGATACCTATGTCAAGAAGAGTGTAAAGATAAAGCTAATCCGCAACTTTAGGGCGTTCGCCATACTGGATGTAAAATGACTCTACGTAGATTGCAGTGTTCTAGAAATTGTAAAGACAAAGGTAATCCAACGTCCTTTGGAGTCCGCCTTAGTGGATTTTGAAATGACAACACGTAGATTATCGTGTACTGCGTTGAACTTTTTTATTTGATACCCATGTCAATTGGGTTGTAAAGACAAAGATAATTCACCATTTTGGGTCGTCCACTATATTGAATTTAGTGTGACGTCACGTAGATTATCGTGCCCTAGTTGTTAAACCCGTTTATTTGATATCCATATCAAGAGGATTATATGAATTTAGAACGGTATCTAAATATATTGTAAACGGAACCAAAGCCGTGTACAAAATATCAGCCTGATCGGATACCAGAAATTGGGTAGAGGCAAATCACTTTAAGAAGAACCCAACGTCATATGCCAGATTGCGCAGAAATGTAATATCAGTGGCGTAGTTGAGTTATTACAGTATAAACGGAAGATATGGCGTTAAATAGTAAAAAAATAAACATAACCAATTAAATTATAATTTAAAATTTTTAATATAATATCGCCATGTGAGTTGTGTGCATCAATATCCCTAAAAAATACTGCTATAGCAAGGTTATTTTGTAAAATCCGATAAAGCAAATGATTGAATACCATGGCCTACTTAAGTGGTTTCTATCTCATTCTAGTGTTCTGCAAACACATCTGTTGAGTAACTTATTGTTTTATTTAAACATATATTTTTTTTTTTATTAGTATAAGGCTTATTAAGTACAATATTACATTCTAATTGTTAGGAAACAGCGAAAACAATCAAAACAATAATTATGATGGTTTTTGGTTGATGCCAACTTTAATAATGTACAATCACCACTGGCTTGCATTAGAACCATTCTTGGTTGTAGATCTTAATAGCCTTTTCCAAATAATTAAATCTTGCTCGTTTTGGAGCTTTATTCACGTGCTCCAATCCCAACCAAGGTTTTGCATTAGCATTGGTGGTAGAATTACCTCTAAAATCTTTCAAATTCATAAGAAAATCATCTTCGTCTATAAAAGAGGTTTTCCAATGAAACAATAGTAAATTTAAACTTTTCCACTCCTTTTCTGGTACACACAGTTTCTTTTGTATACGTTCTTTCACTTTTTTAAATTGTTCACCATGTTTAATTTTGATAAAAAATGGTATTCCAAATGTGGAAAATATTTCCTTTTGAAAATGAGCACATGAAACTAACATCTCGTCATCTTCGAGTCTTAATTCATCATTAGGTATTTCCTCTATCCTGTATGTTTTGGCTCCTGCAAAAGATAACGACTCAGTGGAGCATCTTCCTTTGGCCCATAAGCTACCTTAGAACAATTTACTTCAACTAACCTTAATTTTCCACTACCGCCTTCACTAAATTCTATTTGTTTTTTAGCTTCTTCTAAAAGATCTCCTACAGTGCCTCCTTTGTTGGGATATAATGTTAATTCCTTCTCTTCTTTTAACTTCAATCCAACCCATATACATTTAAATTGTCGTTTATTTTCTAATTCATTAACTCGAATGTTAAGCTGTTGATAAAAATTTTCTTTGGTGTTTTATAAAACTTCGAACATAGTAGAAGATCTTTTAATGTACCTTCATATGTACATCTTAATGGATGACCAGGACTATCTTCATAACTTTGACATTTGAAGAATTGTAATAAATACGGATTTGTACCAACCTCTCTGCTACAGCCCGAGCTAATTGATCATAAGTCATTCGCTGTGACAATTCCATAGTAAAACCAACATCATTAGGAATGCATCTATCCACAAAGTTAACTTCTACTCGGTAATACAAATCTTTATAATAGTCTATACAGTTTGGAAGATCAGACTGTTCTTCCATTTCATCTTTTTCAAAAATAATTATATCACCATTCATTAATTCGTCTAAGACCTTTTCAAGTGTTTCGTTAACATTTGTAATTCTTTCAATACAATTAGGTCTAACTTCTTTATATAATAAAAGTTCTGTATCTTGTGGAAAACCTGCTCTTTCATTCATTAATGATATAAGATCCGAAAAACGACCGTTAATGGAACAATACTGATGTCCACAATAGTGTATTCTTTTTTGTTTAGAATCATAAAATTTAAAGAATAAAAGGACATCAGCATTACTATCAAAAATAGGTAATGCCAGTAATCCCACATCAGGTGGCAATAGTTCTAAAAACAATCCAAGGATTCTGATTTTCTGAAGCATCTAATATATTTTTTTGTGAGTCTGCCTCCGAATCAAGCAAACATGGACGGAGAGTGTTATTTGATCTGCTACCAAACGGCCACATTTTCATTTGTTCTGGTGGATATTTAAAACCATCCGTAAGCATTTCCATCAGTTCACCACATGTTGCAGTCTTTTTATCCTAAAATTCTATATGATGCTTTTCAGGATCATGCAAGCCATTGCCTTGATGACCATCAAAGCTGTCTTCCAATAAAATATTTACAGTCATATATAAATGAGCTTCGTTGCATTCTTTTTGGCGTAGTTGTTCAATTAGTTTTTCTTCTGCTAATCTAAATGCTAACTCACTTGGTATGTCAGCACCTGTAACCTCTTGAAGGACATGATGTAGTTCAGAGTCGCGAATATAAACTAACATGTATGCACTTGTACAATGTTTAATAGTCATATTCATGTCATCTTCATAACCACCATAATTATGTTCAATTGCTTCTAGTTTAGAACATCGAGAAACAACATCATCATCAAACTTGCACCACTTACCATCACCTTTAGGATTAATAAAAACAACATAATGGCCACCATGATTATTTCCTGAATGCACTAGAACTGCATGCAGAGTGTAATTTGCAGGATTTGTAGAATCTGGTTTTTGTAGATAACTATCTAGAGATATTTTCTCATAAAACTCAAAGCGGTCATTAAACTTTACTGAACAATCTGTAACAGGATCATACTGGAATCTCATCAAATGTAAATGTAATATTGGTGGATATACTGCAAAAACAACACCTTTTTCAGCATCTTGTAAACCATGTTCGCCTGCATCATATTTATTATCACCATTTAATGTTTCCTTAGCAATGTAGTCCTTAAACGATTCTTCAATGTTTTTCTTTCCCTTCACATTTAATTGAATGTCGTAAAATGTTTCAGTACGTGTACTAGTATAATCCACATTTTTACATCGAATGTACGATATCATTTTACCTTCAAATAGTTTTGGAACAGTACCTTCGACACATGTACCTTTCATTTTACTTTCTAATTTTTCCAGTAATATCCGTAAAAATTCTTGTACATCATGTTGCATAAATGAATCTAACGTTTCCCATCCAAAACTTTTTGTTAGTTTTTTTGTTCCAACTGGTTTATCACTGAATTGTAATTCGTGAAAAACCCTTTGTAATGCTAAAGTAACCGATTTAGTGGAGTCATTAGGTTCAGTCGGCATTTTGTAAAAAGCTCTTCTTAAATGATGTGTAAAATATAAAGTTTGCAACAGCGAATTCATATAGCAAGTTGCACCTTGATTTTTAAGTCCTACGAATCCGGTATGCTTTTTGCTATCCCATGATACACCATGAGGCGCGTCAGCTACTACATATACTTCAAAAGTAACAGTATCATTTTTAGCAAAACCCTTTTTTATGTCTAAAACTTCTTGCCATGACATAAAATCGTAAAAAACCCCAATAATTTTCTTTTGAGTAAAACAAGTGTTGTATTTTTCTTGAAAAAGTTTTGATGTCCGATCTAAATGGAATCAATCGTAATTCTGCAACGGCATAGCATGACCAAGAACTCGATTTACTTTCACCATTGCATTGTAAAAGGAAACTTAATGAACGTTGGGCAGAACGATCTTGATTATGTGTTGTTTTTGGCATTATCATAATTTTCCATGGCAAATTTCGAACAAAGCATGGAGGTGAAAGAACAGAATCTTTTATTTTGCTAAATTGTGTTATTGTAAACCTAAAAGTAGCTTCCGATCGTGCTTCATCATCGTCCATTTTATTGCCATTCATTGCTAAGGCTGTATCCAATTGAGGTCCATATACGACATCTCCAGTTTGGGACTGATTCATTTCACCATCAGTATCTCCCATATATTCCATAAATGGTACTGTCATATGTTTATTTTTATCGTCTGTATTGTTAATGTTTGATTCATTTTCTATATTTACTTTTGCTTGTTTCGTGATATATGTGATGTTATTAAATTCTTCGATAGTTGATTTGTTTGATTGTTTGATAATTTGTCTTGTATTTTTTGAACGTGTAATTGATAACCTCGGATAGTAATGTAATTCGTCCAGTTTACAATCATTTGGAAGTGTGCCGAAAAAGCAGACAGCATTTCCTCGTTGAATTGCTATACTAATTCGTTGTATTAGAAATGAGGTAGCTCTGTTGTCGTTTGTTTCCTTTGAAATTTTTTTTCCCACAGAATGTATAAAATTTGATGCGCTTGGTCCAAAATTTCCGAATGTTTCAATAGCTACTGGGCAAAAATATAGTTATTTTGAAGATTTTGTATTTTAATTTTTTAAGCGTTCGCCTGTCAAGGCAGCAGCTCCAGCAGTTTTGAAGTGGCTGCTATATGGGAAGAAGCAAGTGTGTCTACACAAGTAAAATCCCATACTATGGCTTTACCGCATTCCCATGGAATGAGAGTCATTCCATCCGGTCTTTGCCATCGTCTCGATCAATGCCTAGGGGTTCCAAAATTGCTGGTATTTTGCAAGGCCTAGTGCACGTTTCAATATATCGTTAACTGAATGATGACGTGATTGACGGCCTGCGGATAGTTTACAGCTCAAACCATGAATGCCATTTTAGAAACGAGAGATCCGCATCTACATTTGTGTTCAACACATATATTTGTTCCAAGACGAAAACCAATCGAAATCCTAAATGAATTGTTGTCTAAAAGAGTACCCAGAGATGCAGCTGGAATAGCGTTTAACCAGGCGCCAGATTCTTTTGTTCTTGTTGCATGAAGACGAGCCTTGTCAATAGGAGTTTTAGCTGTCTTAAGTAAATAGTCGCAACAAATATCTAGTAGTGGTTGATCCCAAGCTTTCTGAAGTCTCTTTGACTCTTCTGGTAAAGTCATCTTAGTCTTAGAGAACCAAACTTTTCCCTTCTTCAAAATAATTATCAGTTGTTCTATCTTGTAAAATCATATTTATTAAGTGTGATGTGCTACGGAAAGAGGATAGAAAGGCGGGTAGTGCTAAAGATGAAACTGAGCGGATGCCCAAACCACCTCTATTTACCGGGAGAGTAGCTGTTAACCATGTCTTATCATCTAGTTGGTTATTCGTTATTAGTTCTAGAGCAGTTTTAAACATTGATCAATTTCCTTAAGGATTTCGTTACAATGCCATGACGGAATGCATCTTAAAGTATATAATAATTTAGGTATCGCTAAACAGTTTTTCAGAAGAAAAAAGGCGATGTGTGATGGAAGATTATTCAATCTAGAACACATTAATTTTAGTGAATTCAATTTCTCTTTTAAGCAAGTAGATAAGGCGGGAATGGAAAGCGGAGCACCAAGAAGAAACCAGTTTGATGTAGCTGATATTTTTATGCCAGGAGCAAATTCCAATATTTTTCTCATGAACGTTGGATTTGATTGATTTAATAGAATTTCGCATTTTTTGAAATTTAATTCAAGGCCTACATTGCGAGAATTGAATATTATATTTTTAAATGATTTTAAGATATCTATCCCTAGTTACATATAATGAACTGTTCCTAACCAATTTTTGGTTTGTGCGCATGATGACGTTGGGTTCTTCTTAAAGTGATTTGCCTCTAAAACGTCGACTATAAATTTTGAACCTACACGACATACCTAGATACGTACCTTGCAAGTTATATAAAACCGTTTAATAATAAAAAGAGGAAATCCTCTACCAATATAACTAATGAAAATTTTAAAGCAATATCTGCTAAAGAATCTTAGAATTATTTAGGTTGTTTTGCTTTTGGGTCATATTAAACTAATGTTTACTTTAGAAATAAGTGAGGTTATGTTTGCAACTTGAAAACTCCTACCATATTAAAATTTTAATATGTGTTTAATATATATTACTGAATTTTAGGTAAGAATGTACATTTCAAGTAGTTTTTATTTTCTATATAGATTATACCGTTAAAGAGCTATTAAAATTTGAAAGCAATGATCAGCTTCAGCTTTTATCAATTATCTAAAAAAAGTTGACCATCTAGGTGTGTTTTTAGAATGGCATTGCATTACGCGTAAATTTGTGCTCAACTTTGCTAATTTAATCAACTTACAAAATAATTCTTGTCTACACAAATTTCGAACTTTGCGCGATTTAGATTTTTTGACACTGCTTTAGAAGATCCTCCTTATTATACTTTTTGATATCCCATTATAATTTAAAGCCAGAAACGAACCGACCGATTATTCGATTTACGTGCAGAGCTTTAGCCCTCAGAAAACTTGTTGAGGGTCATAATGATTTATATCCAAAGTGCAAAATAATTTATATAAACAAATGTATCTCAAAGTTGTGCAAAAATTTTAATAAACTATAGTGAACCTACTAAAAATCTTTACATTGTTACCTGACATCTGTTCTTACTGTAAACATTCCAGTAAGGATACACAATACACCGATCACAATAAGCGAACGCATGGTTGCCGGTTGGAGGAACTGACAACGTCGGTTGAACATACTGAGAAACATCGTCTGTATATCAAGTGACTTGAACGCTCTCTGCACTAGTTTTACGTGAACTAAATTTGTATATAACGTTATGTTAAACCGACTTTTCATTCCCGATCATATAATAGTAAAAATGTGCCAATTGGGTAATAGGGGTCAAGGAATAGAGAAATACACCAAAAACCTTGTCAGACCCAGACCCGGGTCTGGAAACGTCGCGTTGGCTTTAATAACGTCGGGTGTGTATAGCACTTCGGGCCTGTATTAGCGGTAAAATAAATGTATATATATATATATATATATATATATATATATATATATATATAGTAAATATATTTCGAATAGACCTGCACCTTGCCGAAGTTCTAAATTACTAGAACAGGTGAAATGGCTTGCGTGTTCTAATGAGCTAAAGAGCCAAACTACAGGTCCAACCAAAGTAGTAGGGTCGTTAGTGAGGAACCAGACTAAGACAGGTCCCCGAAAGAGGGCAGCGGCTCTTTCGGTACTTAGATTGGCAGAGACCATAGGGGTCGGTATGGCAGTCTAAGACACACTACCGCGATGTGGAAGGCAACGGAAACCACCACATTACCTCCCAAGTACACAGCGTACCTAAATTATAATAAAATGATGGCATTCTCTGGGGTAAAAGATTCCGGAGTTAAAACAGTCCCCCATTCGGATCTCGGGAGGGACTACTTCGGAGGATGCGATCGGAAAGTTAAAAATAAGAGTCGGGAACATTCTGCGAGTCGGAGCGTGGAATGTTAGAAGTATGAAGCAAGTAGGTAAGCTAGAGAACCTAAAATCGAAATGAATAGGTTATCACTAGATATAGTAGGGATCAGCGAAGTTCGGTGGCCAGAGGCGGGGGAATTTTGGAGTGGAGACTTCAGGGTAATTCATACAGGAGCAGAGGACGGAAATTTGGGTGTGGAGATAGTTATGCGGAAAAAGATAGGATACTGTGTAGAAAATTACTTACAAAAGAACGAAAGAGTACTCATGGTTAGATTAGAATCTAAACCGGTAAACACAGTAATAATACAAGTATACATGCCCACCTCTAGCTACAGTGACGAAGAGGTAGAAGCCATCTACAAAGATATCGAAGACATATTAAGATACGTAAAAGGACATGAAAAGTTAATAATTACGGGGGATTTTAATGCGGTGGTAGGTGAGGGTAGGGAAGGAGCGGTAGTAGGTTTATTTGGTTTAGGCACGAGAAACGACAGGGGAAATAGGCTGGTAGAATTTTGCGACAAGAACAATTTAATCATCACAAACACATTATTTCAACATCATGCTAGAAGACGATATACGTGGAAGATGCCAGGAGATATAGGACGATATCAAATAGATTACATTCTGGTTAGACAACGGTTTAGGAATCAAGTAAAAGACTGTAGAAGCTACCCAGAAGCAGATATAGATACTGACCACAACATCGTAATTATGAAGGCCGCACTTAAATTTAAAAATCTGAAAAAAAGGAACGGAAAAAGGCACTTTGGGGTATACACAAAAAGAAAATGAGAAACCATGGATAACAAAGGATATCGTGAATATAATAGAAGAAAGACGAAAATACAAAAATAAATCAGACGAAACAGGAAAACATAGATACAAAGCCATAAAATGGGAAATTATTCGAAAATGCAGGAAAGCTAAAGAACAATGGATTGATGAAAAGTGCAAAGAAGTACAAACTAAGATGGAAATAGGAAAGACAGACGAAGCATACAAATTAATTAGAATGAATTTTAAGGATATAAAACCGTATAGCAAAAATATAAGGGACGCACAAGGAAACGTCATTATAGAAAACGTTGAGAAAGTGAGTAGATGGCAAGAATATATGGGGAATTTATATGCAGGAGAGGAACTAACTGTATTAGAACAGGAATCAGACATTGAAAATGATGACTTGGGATATCCTATACTTCGAGACGAATTTGAATTAGCATTAAAGAGTCTGAAAAATGGTAAGGCGCCGGGTACAGATAAGGTGCAAGCAGAAACTCTAAAAGCCGCTGGACAAGCAGTAACAGAACGTCTCTCCCAAACTTGTAAGCTATATGTATGAGACAGGCGAGATACCCAAAGATTTCAAACGTAGCATCATAGTAACTATACCAAAAAAGAAAGGCGCGGATAGATGTGAAAATTTACGAACAATAAGTTTGACAGCACACGTGTCAAAAATATTAACTAGAATTGTTCAAAGACGAATGGAAAAACGAGCTGAAGAAATACTAGGAGAAGACCAATTTGGGTTTAGGCGAAACAGGGAAACACGGGAGGCTATTTTAGCTCTGAGAGTGATAATGGAGAAAACAATAGAAAAAGGGGAAAGCATGTATATAGGGTTTGTAGATCTGGAAAAAGCATTCGACAATGTAAATTGGAAAAAAATGTTTAAAATACTCAAAAAGATTGGAATGAGTTATAGGGTTAGACGAATAGTACATAGCTTATACAAAGAGCAAACAGCAGTAATAGAATTAGAGCAGGAACGTAGTGAAGTAAACATTAGGAAAGGGGTGAGACAGGGATGTGCCCTATCCCCATTGATTTTAACTTGTACATAGAGGAGGCAATGAATACTGTCAAATGCAGGAAGACATTTGGAATTACTATGCAGGGACAAAAAATTGATATGCTTAGATTTGCAGATGATATAGCGGTATTAGCATCTAGCAAGGAAGAGTTAGAAGCTGCTCTTAATGAAATGGAAACGGTTCTAACAGAGGATACGGTATGAAAATTAACAAAACTAAAACTAAACTTCTAGTTTGCAAATGTGGGAAAATAAATCAAAACAAGAATACAAGTAGTTAACACGAACTTACAAGAGGTTAAGGATTTCTGCTACCTAGGAAGCCAAATAACGCAAGATGGGAAAAGCACAAAAGATATAAAACAAAGATTAGCACAAGGTCGTGCTACATTTAACAAGAAAAGCAACTACTGTGCTCAAAGACCACAAACATAGAAACAAGGAAAAGATTGCTTAAAACATATGTGTGGAGCACAGCACTGTACGGCTGTGAAGCCTGGACAGTAGGAGAAGCGGACAAGAAAAAGGTAGAAGCCTTTGAAATGTGGTGTTACAGGCGTATGATGGAGATATCATGGACAGACAAAGTTAAGAACGAAGAAGTACTAAAAAGGGTAGGGGAAGAAAGAGATATGTGGAAAACGGTAAAAAATAGGAGAGATAGGATGATAGGCCACATACTACGGCATGAGGGAATAGTGCGGAATATTTTAGAAGCAGAGATAGGAAAAAAGAGAAGAAGAGGCAGACCTAGATTAGACTACTGCACACAGATAGTAAAAGATGTAGGCTGTAGAGGTTTCAGGGAGATGTGTAGGCTAGCCCAGAATAGAAATCAATGGAGGTACGCATCCAACCAATCCCAAGATTGATAAACTAATGACGAAAAGATAACTGTGCTTAAACATGATGATTATTATAAGTAACTACAAGAATTGGTTGGGCAATATTCTCGAATAATGTTAAGTGTGTGAAAGGATTTACTGGAAAACCATTATTTCGGCAAATGTCTAAGTGTTGGGGGATCTTGGTAGCCACAGGTTGCTTAACCTCCTTCACTGAATCTCGGTAAAATAGGGTATAAAATTAAAAAACAATAGAAAGGGAACGAGCTGAATACACATACTCCCTGAAAAGAAGAAAAGTAGAAAACCACTAAAAACGCAAAATCAAAGTAGCTGCTTATATAACCCTACATAAAAATAACTGAGTTGCAAACGAATCCGTGACTTTAGTAAACAATGGTATTCCATTACTAAAAGAAATAACAAATGAAGATCAAATGCCCACAATATCTAGGTACCATTGCAAGTTTTTCCTCGGTTTTCCTTGCAATATTAACATGAAATACAGCCTACATACATGATTTCTATTTATACATAAAATAACTAATTACATAAAAATAAGCATTTTAACAATCCTTGTGAAACAGCATTGGTATCTGACAAGTATAAATCCACAATAAGGTTACCTCAAAACCATATATAATCTCCGTTGAACAGTATTGGTATCTGACAAGTGTAAACCCGCCATAGAGTCGCCTCAGAACCATGTTAAAATCTACCAAAGAGGTAACTTAAATCATAATGAAATTTCCCCTCAAAATAAATATAAAAAAACGACTACTTAAGCCTTTCAATAATGCAATCGCACACTTCTTTAATAACCATCCTCTCAATTGTATAAATAGAAACATGTTAAAAAATGTTTTCCAATTCCAAGTTATTCAATTTATATAAAATTCACCAATAAAAATTAATCAGCTGATTTCACGTTAAGCGTATTGGCTACCTAAAGAAAGCCGATCCCAGGTCGCAACACAAATTGAAGGCAATCATTCTGTTAAACTAAAAATTTTTGCTTAGTATACTCAAACCAAATATTTCAAACATCAATAAATCAAAGTCACCTTCAATTTGTCATAAATGTCAAACTTGAAGTTTTTATTATTATTTTGACAACGATCCTAGGTCATGGATCGAAACGTAAATAAAGTTGATTTTAAAAACTATGAGTGGTTTAATTCCCAAAGAAGATTAACCTGAATACACATGCTGTGTGAGAATTTCAGGGAACTATGTAGGCTAGCTCAGAATATAAATAAGTGCAGGTACGTGTCCAACCAGTTTTGAGACGGAAAACCTAATGGCTGCGAAATACCTGCAACTAATGTTGACTGTGTGAAAAGATAAATTGGAAAAAATATTAAATCGCCAAATGGTTGAGTGTTGGGAGAACTTGCCACCCACAGACTGCTTACCTCCCTTCACAACCATTGAAGCTCGGAGAAATAGGGCATATAACTGTAAAACAATAGAAAGTGATCGAACTGCATCTAACAAGAAAGAACATCGCCTATGAGGAAAGACAACAAACAGAATAAGAAGAAAATAGTTGAAAGCATATGTGTGGAGCACAGCACAGTATGCCTATGAAATACGGGCAGTCTGAAACGCAGACAGAAAAACGGTAGCAGCCTTTTGAAATGATGTGCTTCAGATGTATGAGGACGATAGCATGGACAGACAAAGATAATAACAAATAAGTTACAGAAATAGTAGGGGAACAAGGATATCTGGAGAAAAAGAGAAATAGTAGGGCGGAATACGTTCTAAGGTATTTTTTGGGGGAGTAGTAAGTGATATATTACAAGCAGAGATAGGAAAAAAGAGGTAGATGTAGACCTAGATCAGACAGTTATAGATGCAAACTGTGCATATTTCAGGGAAATCTGTAGGTTAGTTCAGAATAGGGAACAATGATCGTACGCGTCTAACCAGTTCTAGGATTGAAGACCTAATGATGATGATGATGATGATGATGATGATGATGATGATGATGATGATGATGATGATGATGATGATGATGATGATGATGATGATGATGATGATGATGATGATGATGATGATGATGATGATGATGATGATGATGATGATTATATATATATATATATATATATATATATATATATATATATATTGAAGTGATTTGCACCAATTCTGTTAGAAAGCTAAGAAAGTAAAATCGCTCTATGATATTCTCGTAAAATTACCTTGTAAAATAACATGCTTTAAGTACAGATTGTGTTGGGACATACCGTTCAAAATGAAGCATAATCCGTAAAAATACAAACAAAGCATTCGTTGATTTAAAATCCGTGTATAAATATTTATTCTCCTAAAAGTATCGATTTCATTGGATCTATGCAGACTGAAAAACAAGTCTAAGGCATTATTCATCTTAAGTATACTAAATAACTTCAATGTCAAACTATCTTGTTTAAGATACATCATTTTAAACAGGTTCTAGATGGCGAAAACGTAAGATCCGTACTTTTCTAAAATGTAAATTTAATAATGCATTCATCCTCTTTAGAAATATCAGTTACTAAACACTATTTATTCAAGACGTTATAACTCAACTGCGAGTTTTTAATGCACAGTAGTTTTCTTTCAAATTAGCCAATTTTTGGATGGTACTTGAATAAAATATATTAACAAGCAACGTGAATACATACACGTCAAATTCGTGGAACGCGAAAACACCGGCAAACTATAAAACAGATAAGATAACAAGTTTTAATAGCTATAAAAAAACAGAAGCTCGTAGAAAGAGAGACGGAGAGAGAGAGAGAGAGAGAAAAGATATAGTGTTCAAGATTTGAACATAATTTGTAAAAGTATGACTTGTAAGGTTAAAAAACGTAGAAATACTGGGCTAACTATAAACGCGGAGAGTTTTATCGCTATCGATTTTCTATTTACAATTAAAAAATAATAATTTAAATTTAAACATGCAAAAGAATAAATAAATAGTTACTATTTAAACAAAGCAATTATACTCTACGAAAAAATTTTAACAATTGATCCACAAAGTGCGCATTTTATAGCTAACATGTAAGAAAAAACTAATCGGTAATGAACAAAAAAAAAGAAATCTAGATTTAACACAGTGCGTTTAGTGTGACATTAATAGCAATTGAATACAATAAATAACACCAGTGAAGCTAGTCTTTGAACAGGTTTGGTACACGCTTTTTGACCGTGACCGCTATGCGACTCGGTATGTAGAAAAAGAACAGGTCACATACCTTTACGTGCCGGGATATTCATTTTGCAGCCAAATTATCGGAGGTGAATCATCGCAACGTTAGTTAGGATCCATTGATGCTGGAACCATACCCGCAACAGCAATAATTTAGTCCACGTAGAAAAACACGGCCTGCACAGAAAAGCTAAGAAGAAATCTTGTTGGTATTAATAAGCGCGTACAAACTTACCAATGCACAAGGATATAGCCTATCCAAGGAAACATGCATTGCTCTTGAAGTAACAATTCATTACGCATAGCGTACATGCTAGCGTGGAAAGCAGGATTAGAGTGAAAGTCACACTAGGAAATGAGATGATTAGCAATTTCAATATTTGAGGAAAATATATCAAAAGAACACTTTTAAAGTCATTGTTGTGGATTAAAAGATATTGAAAACCGGTAACTGCGAACACAATAGTAGAAAACTTGCGCTATTCAAACTCGCATTGTTGCTTATGAATAAAGCAAATATACTTTTTTTTAGAAAACAAAAACTGTAGATGATCGAGTATATTTGCTATGTTAACTCAAACAATAAAAATAATGTACTTGTAACTTAAACTAAATGCACTAATAGCGTCCTACAGAGTGTGGGAAAAGTACTCGCTTCGATTGTAACAGGATGTGCTTTATAGGAACCAATCGATTTATTTAATCATGAAACGTAATCAGGGGCATCTCTCATGACAGGTAGTTATACAAGATATAGGAACGGAAGTGTGGGAATATTTAAAAAGAATCCTAAATTAAATGAACATATTTATAAGGGTAGAATTGATCGCACCCCAGGAAAATTTCTAGATCGGGATATGAAGCAAAAGCAACGAATCAAATAATATACCAACAGAAGAAATCACAAGAAAATCTCTTTCAGAGAACCGAAAGAAGGGAAAACATTTATCCAGTTGCTACGTGCAGCGACGTAGTCCAAAAGACAAAGAAAACAAAAGAAATTGACCGGGCTCAATCGGCGAGTAGGCGGGGTATTACATATACAAAATTAAAGAAAGGCCTGAAATAAAAAAAAATTACACTCACTCACAACTAAACATGCACAAAAGAAAACTTCTAATTAAAAAAATAATAATTATGTACAAACGCATAATAGTACCAAAAAAAACAAACAATCA
The DNA here is from genome assembly GCA_036346225.1 of Platerodrilus igneus. Taxonomy (NCBI): domain Eukaryota; kingdom Metazoa; phylum Arthropoda; class Insecta; order Coleoptera; family Lycidae; genus Platerodrilus; species Platerodrilus igneus. The sequence continues at coordinate 388,559 of JARFIW010001199.1, forward strand.
ATAATTACAAGCTAAACCTATCAATAAAATTTAAAAAAAAATCTTTTAAAATGGTGAGCTGCCGTTTTTAGGTATCTACCCCCTTACATTATGTAGTAACAAATAAAAAACCAAACGCAACCCTAAAAACCACAGCTCGAGATCATTGCAAATATAAAATTAAACATATAGGATGGTCACGATAAATACAATATTTCTAATATGTATCATCTCACTTGACGATAATCATTTAACGAATTCTAAATTTAGTCAACATATAGAGGCTGATAAATATACTCCTTTGACTCAATTCCCAGAACCCATACAAGCAAATAGTCCATAAACACTCACCCTCGAATCCACAGCGTAGGGTTGATCCTAATGACAAGGCGGAACAGAGGGGCTCGGGATCAAGTAATGTTGGTGTGCGTCTATATTCAAAAAGGAGCAGAAATCCAACGGGTCGAAGGAAGAAGCACGCTGTATTGCGTGCGCGAACTTCCCACACAGAAAACGGAAACAACCAAAAATATATCAAATGTTGTCGCTGTATTGTTCGAAAAGAAATTGCATATTAATATTGTTTAATTTAATAACCAGAGCTCCAGGTCATATTGTTATCGAACGATTAGAAAACTGGAAAACACGGTATCAAATAATTGTAGGATCTATCATCTCGACAAGTCTTTAAATGGGAAACACAAGAGAAGCAATTATACGCGGTCATAATGTATAGCGATTTCGCGGATACCTCAAACAGAGTATACACTATTTAATTATAGCATAATAAACTTTACGTTTCAAAGCAAATAGATTTAAGATTATCGAATAAATTTGCGTTTTTAAAGCAAAAGGGATTCGAGTTGAAAATTATTAGACAGCGTATTTATTATACACAGGTAAAATATATAGGATGATGTTGATAATACACCGATATAGGTGTAAAATAAAATATCGAAGTGGAAGTGTCGAAGAATTTTGTAAAGTCGGAAATGGTACAAAAATATTTAATCGGGTGAAATTGAACGTAACAAGGTTTGAAGAAGCAGTCTATACAAATAGGATAAACAAGAGAAAAAGATATCTCCAGAGAACCCAAGAAAATCCAAAGAATAACCAAAAAAAAATTATCCGGTTCAAAGAACCACTATAGACTAATAGGATGAATGGAAAAACATTCCTTCAGAGGAATTAAGAAAACCCAAAAAAAAAGGTTATCCGGCTCGAAGGATCAGTATATACTAATAGGATAAACGAGAGAAGAAAAATTATCCAGTAAACTCAAGAAAACACAAAAAACAACAAAATTTTTGATCCGGATCAGTATCAGTATCAGTATATATCAGTATATATCAGTATACTCAAAATAAAAAAATCACTTCAAAAGGAGAAAAATAGAGTAAGTAATTGTCGAGTGTAAAGATGGAAACCACTTAAAATTCCTCCATGTACCGAGGTACCTTTCTAGCACCTACATCAGTTGAGGTAAACCCGTAAAACATCTTGATCTCACTCACTGAGGAATCGTCACCACGGTAACCAGTATCGCTAATGCTGCAACCATAACTAAATCAGCGCGCCTACGCAAAAGAACTAAAACGGATTTTTTTAGCCATTAATAACTATGTAGGAAACCTACCAATGCACAGAGACTATAAACTTATTTATAGAAGCGTGCATCGCTCTCAAACTAACAGCATCAGGAACGCAGACAACACATTTTGAGACAAAATGCAGAATAGAAGTGAACCCAGTTTAGAAAATCATATGATAATCAATTAAAATATTAGGATACCACATGTCAATAAACAGTTGTAATACATATATACATATATAATACATATATAGATAAAGAAACCGGCAAATTCGAATTCAATCCCCTTCGCTAATAACACATGTAGAAAATTTTATCTATTCAAACTTGTGGTACTACTTTTAATAAAGCGAGCATATTCTTTAAAAAAGCAAAGATTATTGACAACCGAATACATTTGCTCTGTTATATCAAACAACAGAGGTAGATTCGTGTACTTTGAGTTAAACTAAAGATACTAATACATTCTACGGGTTGTTGAACAAGCACTTATTTCAATTGTATTAAAATAAGTTTTATGGGAAAAAATCGAGTTATTAAATTATAATGCATGATCAGGGGCGTCTCGTATAACAGTTATTCCAAATATCAAAATGTAAGTATGGGAATATTTGAAAAAGTCGTAAATTGAACAAAAATATTTAGAAATGTAAAATTGAACGTAATAAACTACTACATTTGATTTTCCAATGGTTCTTTTACCTGGAATATTTTGAATTTTACCGAACCCTTGCTATTCCAAGCAAGACAGAGATTTAACGTGCGTGACAATAGCCACACACGAGGCCTATATTTAACGTCTCTTCCGAACGGGAGCGTATTTTTGTGAAAACTGCTCGCCTAACAATTTTCAAGCGGACCGTGTCGGGACTAGAACCCGGGAACTTGGGCATAGTGGTCACACGCCTATCAACTATGCCACGAGCCGCAAGATTTTTAATCAGGGCAAAAATTCTTATAAGATACGCTTATCGCACATTAAGAAACAAGAAAAAATTACAATTTGCTTTTTAGTGTTGTCGTTGTGTGCACTTTGTATAAGATGTTACGTTTATTTATAACGTAATTAATAATAAATATGCTTTGGAATAATTTATCGAGTTAAATCCAATTTGCTTTGAAACATAGAGTTTATTATGCGATACATTAAATCATTTACATCCTGTGTACAATAAATACGCTTTCTAAAAATTTCAGGTTGAGCTTATTTAGTTCGAGACAACAAATTTATGCCACAATTAAATAAGTCAATGTCCTGTTTTAAGTATCTCGTTATACCTTGCGATAGCATATTATTACGTTCTCTGTGGTTTCATTCTAAACCTTCGTCGAAATAGTATATTGAACTATTACGATATAACCCGGATTTTGCAGTCAATTGCTCTTCGATAAGCGTGGATGTTTGCTTTTCGAATTCGTGTTACTTTGAACTTATTTTAAAATTGGTCTCTGTGCCTTGTGCGTTGATGCACTTGAAAAAAACTACTCGCTCAGTTACTTCAAAAGCAATGCACGCTTGTTGTTTGTTGTTCTACAAGTAAGCGACGGTTTACGTGTATTAGTAAGTTTTCCCGCGTTTACTCATTCTAATCCGATTTTCGTTTTAGCTTTTTTAGCTGGAGGCCAAATGGGTCCTTTCGGTTTGTAGGCCAGACTGTTCGTTGCCATGGAGCAGCTTTTTCTCTCTTTGTGGTGACGCGCTGTGTTGACTCAACCCTCCACGGTAGGCAAGATAGGTGCCCGGACACCAACAGGTATGTGACTTGTTTTCTTTTGTATGCACCAATGGAACATTCCTTATCAACGTTGGGTGCAGTCACGGGATAGGAAACGTGACCCTATAGGACTTTTGTTTGTTGCTACGTACGATTCGTTATTCTCGCTCTATAGGTGCTTCGGGTTATACTTCGGTAGTTATTACTATAACGTTGCTGGTATTTAATGCATAAATTTGACACTTATAATATTGAGAGAATCAGCCTTCACTATTTTTAATTTTAACATGTTGCTATTGATATTGAGAAAACCTACATTTAAAATTTGCTATCACTATTGTTATTGCTAAAATTTTAAACATTAATTTTTTTTGGTTCAATGAATTTTATTACCTGTTAGCGGCGAAATGCGCACTTCGAGGACCCACTATCAAATTTAACATTTACAACTTCGCTAAAATTTAATATTTTTTATTTGTCTATGCAAATTAAAAATAATTTTTTTTTAATTTATGTTTAGTTGTTAATAGAGAAGCGTGGGCGATGTGCTTTAATTTTTTTTGTGTGCTTCATTTTTATTTTTTTTTTGGTATTTAGGTGAATCCTCCCACTCTCCGCGTTTGATAGCTAGCCTGGTACTTACTTCTCTTCCGGCTACGTCATTGCACGTAGCAAAGCTATGTATTATTCGTCTATTCCTGTAACTCATTCTTATCTTTTGGAGTATTTCGTATATTTTTTGCTATTTTTCATTATTCGAAAACAACTGCCAGTAATTAAATTGTCGTCAATGGATGCTATTAACAATTATTGATAGCCAGTTTCGTGCGATCGACATATTTAGGTATGAGGTCAATTGTACTTATCAAATACTTGGATTTGAAACAGATTATGGTATTTTTCATGAATTTTATTATGGAATGTTTTTCGTAGATTTTGTTATTTTGTTCTACTCCGGTGCATTGCCATTAGATTCATTACTACCTAATTGCAATTTTTGTTTGTAAATTGAATACAGGTATATTCTCCTTGACCACCTTTAAAAGCATAGCGAGTCCCAAATTCTCTTCAAAATTGTGTTTTAGAAAATGTGTTGCTTGCAATTTATGAATTCTTATTAGTCTCAAAAGTATTGCAAATTACTTCAAGTCGGTGCAGAGCACATGTTTTATTTTTAGGGCTAAAATGTGAATAAAACAGCTAGCTTAAACCGTGCTGTTTTCTTTGAAGGTAGAAATATTTTCCGGTATTGGTCGACTGTTAACTTATGGGATTGTACTGAATAAATATGAAATTATAAAGAATATCGACTGTGGAACATTTTAAGAAGTCAGTAGGTTTATTTAATTCGTTTTCGTATATGCAAAATAGTAGATATATATTATTGTCCATCGAAGCTTAATCACCTCTGGTGGTCGTCTATAACTCAAATGTTCCGTTGTACAACGCAAAAGGTGTTAATCAGAGGTTAGTTTACCTATTAATTAAAAATATTCAGGAAATTGTAACGGCGTTGTAATTTATTACAGTGAAATACTACGCACCTTGTGATATAACCAAATTTAGAGTGTAGCTTATCGTGTTATTTAATAGCCATACATATGGAACTTGAACTTAAATAAATATTAATTAAAATTTATGTAAATTAATATTAATTTTTTTAAGCCACCAATATAAGATGACATCGTTAGTATAATAGACACACCTAAGAATACCTCCCACATTCTCTGGCACTCACTTGTGCCATTGTGGCCCACAATCTTGTATTATTAACAATGACCCGACGGGGTATCTTATACAAAATACATAAATACATTGAATTCATTATATATACATATATCTCTTATGCACGTCCAACTTAAAGAAAGCTCAGACATCTACCACATTAGCGTATGAACATAAAGGAAGGAACGTATGCTCCACTGGAATGTAGCTTAACGAGCTAATCAATAGATCACGGCTGGTCCACGATCATTTATCATCTTTGTAAACTAATAACGATCTTTAGTTGATTCTTTTAAAAGGAATAGTGTCACAAAAGGTACTTTTAATTATTATATACCATCAAGATACTTTTAAGTTCAAAACCGGTGGTAATGTAGGCGTTGTTTCTTTGAATCATTACTTCTAATTTATGTACCAGAATTTTATGGTAGATATATCTGCCAATTGTAACAACCGACAAGGTAAGTACAATGCAAGAGCTATAAGAGGACTCTATAATGCTGTTTTATTGCGATCGAAAATAACTCTGAGAAAAAATGATAAATTATTAACTTGTGTTACACGATAAACCTATATAAGGGGGTATTAATTTTTTCCTTAGGAATAAAATGGCAGTAAATTTTTACCTAAAATGTACTGCGACATTATCATTTTTAATTTAAAAGTTTGCATATTTTACACATATCAGTTCCTATTATAGAACTAATAAAGTTTTATTCTAATAAAAATTTCTGAAGAAATTATTAACATTTAATAGGTATAGTAATTATAAAAATTAAATCAAGGAATTTAACCATGTAGGTTGCGAATAATTATCTGATGCTCTGTGGTATCTTACACGGAGATGGACACCAGTACCAAATAAACAACTAAATGTGGATCAAAGAAGAATTAGTTTCAACTTGTTTATTTTGGTTACCTAATTCTTTTTAAACAGGCGGGTGGTATTTTGGCGGCCAATTGCAAAAAATTACAAATAATCAATAAAAAAGAATAAAACGGTAAAGCTACTTGACGGTCGTCCCCATTTTCACGTGCTAATTGAAGTAAGTTATTTTAATTTTTTTTAGTTTCAATGTTTGTATAAAATATAAACAATTGCAATTATAGCATTAGCGTAACGCTAACACAAACCAACACGATATTTGTTTCTTGATGTCTGTTGTTTAGCTTTTATGTATTTTTGGTCGCTGAAACCGAATCGGCACTCAGAATTTTTGAATCATCCTCAGGTATTAAGATTGTTACATACTAAATTCCTCAAAAGGTAAATAGTGTGTCTACTCTACCTTATAGGCGGCAGAGCCTCGATAGATTATGAGGGGTTCTCGTTTAACGTTTAAGCCCAGGGTAAAAAGGATGTTAAATGGCTTTGAGAGAAAAAGGTTCCTCTAACGAGATTTTCTAGCCAGCTAAGCTTCTTCAACTTAGGGCAGAGCTATGAGCTAGGGTCGTAGGATGGTATACGAAAAAAGAGATTTTATTGGACGCCACCGTATATTGATGAATGTTATAAAGAGATTCTATCCGAAGATCAGATACGGAAATCTTCGAAAAAATTCCTTAAGACGAGCAACATATAAAAAAAATAATACTTACTTTTGACTCTGCAATCTGGAATGGGAACGACTTCCTCGTACAACCTGAAAATTTAATCACTTCTAAATAATGTTAGACTAGGGCTACGTTAGAGCCTAGTCACTTTATCACAAAAAAATTAAAGTAAAGAAAGATCAAATAGCGAAAATTATGCTTCAAAAAAAAATTAAACCAACACCAATAATATATCTCTCATCACTATAAAAATTTATAAATGTGGTTGGTTGCTTCTATGGAATAACTACTGCTGACTTCAATGAAAGAAAGCTTTACGACAACTTATTATTCTTTCTATTAATTTTAATATATATATATATATATATATATATATATATACCATTTATCAAAAAATTTGTAGACGACATACTAACCGCTATTCCAAAAGATAAAATAGACTACACCTTAGAAACATTCAACAAATATAACGAAAACATAAAATTCACAATAGAAACTGAAAGTAACAACTCGGTACCAATTTTAGATACTCTTGTTATCAGACAAAACAATAATCAAATAATTACTGACTGGTATATCAAACCCACTAGCTCTGGACGCTATATAAATTATCACTCGTACCACTCATTTGATATAAAAATTAACTTTATTTTAGGATTAAAAAATAGAATTAAACATATATCACATCCTACTTTATACCAAAAAAATTTAAAAATACTGAATAAGCTTTTAAAAAATAACAACTACCCTTATTCTTTAATAAACAATTTATTATACAACCAAGGACATAGACAAATTACCAAAAATAAAGAATTTGATAATACAAACAACAACATCCATAACCAAATCTATAAATCTCTTCCATACATACAAGGACTGACACATAAAATTATTAACATATTTAAAAACCTTAATATCAACATTGCTAAAAAAAACGTAAATTCTATAAATAAATTATTTTCCAAACTTAAAGACAAAACCAATGAATTGCAACAAAGAAATGTAATTTATAAATTAAATTGTTTAGATTGTGATCGTTCATATATTGGCCAAACATCTCAAAATTTAAAACAAAGAATCATACAACATAAAGGCGATATAAAAGTTAAACCTAAAGCATGTGCCCTTGCAATACACACACTTAATGATGAACATGAAATAAATTTCAAAAATCCACAAATTTTACAAATAGAAATTAACAAATTTAAAAGAACATTTTACAAGTGCATTCTTAAGTTTATCTAACTATATTAAAAAGCACACTCACATACACACACACCCACCTACAAACCCACTCCTTCTCTCTCTCTCCCTTTCTCTCTCTCACACACACACACATACACATACACACACACACACAAAATAAATACTCACAATACACAAAACACCAAACAATATGATACATTCAATATTCACCCTTCTCCTAATATAAACATACACATGAGGACGCTATTATATGTATCATATTAAAAATTAAAACAAAAAAAAAACAAAAAATTAATATATACATAACATACATACACACATGCAAGTTAAACAAAAAGATCAAGATATATATATAAAAATCATTTAATCAAAATTGACTTTTACTTCTATCAAACCAATATTTTATTTCATCAAAAATTTTTTTATATATACACATTGTTTCTTTTTAATTATTAAAGAAAATTGTTCTAAAAATTCTTCAGAATAAGCTAATGTAAATACCCTCACCGTAAGTAGTTATTTTATTCACTTTAGTAGTTTGTTAATAGTTTGTACGTTTTAGTTATTGCCTGTGATCAAGCATAAAAATATATGCGAAAATTTAGGCCATAAAAAAGAGTTTTCTTTATTACCAGCCGACCTAAAACCTGCTAATTTCAACACAATCGTATATATATATATATATATGATATATATATATATATATATATATATATATATATAGAATGCTGTGAAACCTCTCATATCTGCAGGAACTGCTGGCCCTTTCTAAAAAAACATTCGAGCCCCACAGATTGGGCGTCAAGAATGCTGTGAAATGTACAAAAAGCCTCTCCATTAATCTTAAACTAAGGTTTTCAAATCGAGCCCCACTTATTTGACGTCAAGAATGCTGTGAAACCTACAAAAAGCTATTAACTTAACTGGTCCGTTGACTTTCTTCTGTTAATCGCCTCTTTACTCTTTTCCGCCTCGGCTGCTCACCTAGTTAAACCTTCATCCTCATTCATAAAAAAACAAACACATTCCTACCACAAACATCAACGTTAACTCTATTTACATCAATATTCACAATACATTAAAATTTCAAAATTAAAATTCAGCATAAATTTCAGTATCAGAAAATTTCAAGATTAAATTTGTTATTATTTTAATGTGCATCCAGAATTAAAGTCCTTGTAGGATGCCTACTAATTAATATAACAATATATGCAGACCTGAGTCTGAGTACAAAGGGAGCATCTACCACCTCTTTACGTTAATTAACCAGGTTCGTCTAATTGAGCTCAAAGACATACCCAAAATTTCATCATAATCCAGAACATAAATACTAAATACCCCTTTCTACTTAAACAAGAAAATCTCACCTTAAAATTAAAAATTTGCTGTTAGTACAATTTCACTACTGTCCATTTTAAGTAAATCAATTATAAAGTTATTCAACACACACCAACACATCAAAAATCGAACAACAAAGCATAAGTTACCTGAAGGTTACTGCACTAGTGGATTCAATGTACATCGTCCTTGCTAATTTCACTATTCCAACTGGGTTATGTTTACGTCCTCGGATTACTGGTCGCTTTTAAACATTTTCTCTACACCACCATTCATCTAAAGTTGTTTCAGTGCTTTTCCGGAACTCATTTGTGTATATCTGAAGCTTGTATTGTGGATCCAGACACGTTTACGAATCATTTAATTATTACCACCCCCGAAAAATAGCAAAAAAATTCATACTTTTTTCACAAATATACGCCAAAACTGCCTACTTTTGTGTATTCATTTGTCGTTGCAAATTTGACTAATTGGTACAGTGATACTAAACTTTATTACCTTGTATCTTCTTTTCTAAGTGCACTAAATTACATTCATTGTAGCACGTAAAGAACAAACTGTTTTAAATCACCAAAATATACGAGCAAACTGTTTAAATTATTCTATCAAAATCGGAAAACTAAAAATCACTGTTTAACGCATTGAATCAATTCGAAAATCTAAGAGAGAGAAACTCATATTAACCTGGGTATATATAGTGGTTAGCCCGCCTGTCGGTTTTGTCCCCAAAACGGCCAGTTTCTAGAATTTCGTATACTATGTTCCCATCTCGACCGCCTGTGCGTCGGTTCTTATTAAATTTGCACTCGCACCAGTTAAATCTCAGAAATTTCGACACGGCTCGCAACTTCTGGGAATAACTAATTAATTTTTTATACAGAAATGTTATTTTTACCTCTCAAGTTTGCCTCTTATTTTCAACCAATCGCAACCCAGTGACATTGCTCAACTCACGCCTTTTACTATATGTGTCTCTGTCTTGCGCATATTATCTGTCTCTATCTACCCTGTTCCGAGTGGTACAAATCGATATTCTTTAGTATCGGTTATTTTCAATCCATGTGGACTGTGAAATAACCCACCTTATTAACATTTCCCGTAAATATTAAGCGACGGTTTCTCCAACATTCTCTGTAACCATTTGTTATCTGCAAATTTTACGCAGAACATAATACATTTAAAAATACGCAGGTGTTCAAACATAATACTTCTACGATCTGAATATTATTGGGTTTTTACTAGCTTTTATACATATTATATGTTACTAATGATTCAATTAACTCCAATTAAAATAATACCCTTTAATTTTTAGTGACTCCTAATCAAATATTAATTATTATCTGTACATTTTGTTTAATACCGGTTACTTAAAATTGAGTTAATTAATATAAATTTTGCACGTAATTTCCATTTGTTTCTTTACTCGGAATAATTAAATTACACGTAGAGCATTTTAATACTGCTTCTTTTTATAGAAGGCGTCTTGTAAATAATTTAAATCTCTTCTTTTTAATGAAACGAATGAATTTTTATGCTTCACGGTTTTAATAACGCGTACCTTTTCCCAAAGCTTCTACCCGGTGATTAAAATTATTTGATGCGATTATTTAATTTTCTACCCTGGTCTAAATATGAGTAATATATATATATATATATATATATATATATATATATATATATATACATCGCTTGTACAAAGTTATCTGTACGGAAACTTTTGAAACAATTACTTTATTAAGATCTAGCATCAATCTCTGAATACTAATAGGATATTTATAATTGAATAATTTACGTTAATTCTCTATAAGAAATATATGGTTTTCATTTTTATATTACAGTTTAATCTTGATACTTGAATAGGATCCTGTTCGAGTTTACAAGAATTAAGTTAAATGCTCAGTTTTTTTCTTTTATAGATTACAGAACGATATTTTTAACTGATATAATTGAAAGAATCAAAGGCCAAAAAATACACTTATTGTCTGTATTAAGCTGTGCTTCAGGTGTACTGTCAAAATATGTTATACACTATAATGTGGCAAACAAATATCAACCTATCACATATTTAGTTATACGAACATTATAGTATAACCTTGTAACTACAAAATAATCTTATAGAAATGCCTTGTAAATAATAAGAACGTTTATGCACTATTTGATTATTAAATTTTGAATAAAACTATAGGTGTATCAATTTAAATGATCATAAAACTTTCATAAAAATTTCGTGTATCAAATCTGAGTAAACATATATAGAATTTTCAAAAATTATTTGTACATCGTAAATGATTGTTCCATGAAATGAATATAGCCATAAAACTGAGGATGACTCACCGCTATATATCTGCTAGGCAGCCAAATTCTTTAAACATCTACGTACTTACAATGATAGGTGCGCGCAGCTGATACATGTGTCCGAGCTTGACCTCTATACTAACCAAGCATATGAGGAAATTTCCACCCTCTCGCATAGCAACATTTAAAACTGCATTTACAGCACAACCAATATCCAAAAGGGCTTATTACGTGTTTGCGTATCCTTATGTTTTTACTTTATTTCAATATCAATTTATACTTGAGTACTTTGTCGCGTTACTTTACTTCGATATAAATTCGTATAATTTCATACTTTTATACTTGCGTATTTGCGCTGAAAAGAAATGGGAAAAATGATTTTAAAGGTAAGTTTGAGAATTATCCAACTACCGTAGATATGCATTCTTGACTATCTTAGGTCGATACTACAACTAAAAATGAAGCCATGGTACTCGTCGACTCCACTTCACTACTTTCTGGGACGACATGTTTTATCGAACGACCTACAGGCCCACGTTAACACTTGTTTTCTGATTACATCCCGATATCAAAATGAAGCTTGACCACGAGGCTACGTTGCTTGTCCGATCACGCGCAGGAAAAGGGATACTGTATCAAGATACATACAAATAGAAGAGTTCTTAAATTTTACTTTGAATATTTAACCATAGATGGGGCTTTATGTATGAATTTGTAATATATTGTTTCTATTGGAATTTAATATTTATTGAATAGGTAAATGGAACAAAAGCAGATAATCGTATTCGTTACAAGATATTCGTTAAACACGATTTGCATTGTATAACATATTGTATCAAACGTAATCCGGCGGGTGACTGATTGGAATGTAAACAGTTTCATAATGTCTGGCAAAAGTTCTAAAAATTGCAGGAGAGAGCGGCTTAAGATATATAAAGCCCGCGGACAGAATGCACAGCAGTTGATGTCCTAGTCGCGCGTATAAATACATATAAGTTATAAACAATGTTTTCTGTACAATATATGTTGCTGATACACTTCATATCATTTGCGCATGCGAACTGTGAATTTAAGAAAACGATTCAACGGTACCCGTACATCAATGGCTTTACGATGCTTAAGGTGCGGAGAGAACCTAAAGATTATGCTACAAATTTCGTATTTTTACTTAACAAATTTATCTGGAATTTTACTGAAGTCAAGGCCACTGTACAGTAGGTAGCGGTCGCAACCTGTTCCATACGTGCTCGAAACACTACTTCGTAATCTCTTGTTTTTTGTTGCAAAATCAACTATTTCTAACGAATAAACAACGACGCCGCAATGAGATCTTGCCTCTGGATCACCTAGTGGGGTCTTTGTTTGTCGCAGCAGAAACAATCAAAAGTCAGTTACCTTAATAACACCGTAAAAATAGTGCAGCATGTCGCTAAGCGAAGGTTGTTAAATGATACAGCTAACTGCCCACCATCAAGTTCATTTATGCTAAATAAAAACTAAATCAATAACTACAACAGTTTTAAAAGTTCTACGTCAGGTATATAATAACTACAGTAAAATGGGGGAACTTCGACATGTTTTGAGCATATTTTGCCTTCTCCACAGGACACTAACCACTTTAGAACCGTCGATGATATGCCATCTTAACAATTAATGTTTTGGCTTTTATTACCAAAAAAGTATTTTCCTCCAACCCCCACCTCCACCCCTTCCCTCTTTTTTAAAGTTCTATTTTGGTGTCGAAGTTACCCCAGCCAAGGGGTAACTTCGAGACAAGTCGCAATTAAGGAAAGAATGCGAAGTTAAGTCGCTTTAGGGCAACTTCGACAAGAAAATATTGTTTAAATTATTATAATTAACGAATGATAAATATTAATAAACAGTCTGAAGCCTAAATAAAGCAAATGTGTCAACAAAAATCATATTTGCTGAAACTTATTTATTATAAAGTCATAAAAAACAGTATAAAAATAGGTACCTATCAAAATTAAATATCATATTTCTATGATAACTATAAACCGTAGAAGCAATCTATACAAATAATCTACATGGCTAGGTAGGTATATCATCATCATTAGGTTTTCAGTCCTAGAACTGGTTAGACGCGTACCATCATTGTTCCCTATTCTGAACTAACCTACAGATTTCCCTGCAATATACACAGTTTGCATCTATAACTGTCTGATCTAGGTCTACATCTACCTCTTTTTTCCTATCTGTGCTTGTAATATATCACATACTATTCCCCAAAAATGCCTTAGAACGTATTCCGTCCTACTATTTCTCTTTTTCCCCAGATATCCTTGTTCCCCTACTATTTCTGTAACTTATTTGTTATTATCTTTGTCTGTCCATGCTATCGTCCTCATACATCTGAAGCACAGCATTTCAAAAGGCTGCTAGCGTTTTTCTGTCTGCGTTTCAGACTGCCCGTATTTCATAGGCATACTGTGCTGTGCTCCACACATATGCTTTCAACAATTTTCTTCTTATTCTATGTTTGTTGTCTTTCCTCATAGGCGCTGTTCTTTCTTGTTAGATGCAGTTCGATCACTTTCTATTGTTTTGCAGTTATATGCCCTATTTTTCCGACCTTCAATGGTTGTGAAGGGAGGTACGCAGCCTGTGTGGCTGCCAAGTTCCCCTAACACTTAACCATTTGGCGATTTAATATATTTTCCAATTTATCTTTTCGCACAGTCAACATTAGTTGCAGGTATTTCGCAACCAACAACTAGTTGTTTATACTAATCATCAGATTTATCTGCGCTTATTTCTTCGTCATTAGGTTTTCCGTCTCAAAACTGGTTGGACACGTACCTGCACTTATTTATATTCTGAGCTAGCCTACATAGTTCCCTGAAATTCGCACACAGCATGTGTATTCAGCTCGTTCCCTTTCTATTGTTTTCTAATTTTATACTCTATTTTACCGAGATTCAGTGAAGAAGGTTAAGCAACCTGTGGCTACCAAGATCCCCCAACACTTAGACATTTGCCGAAATAATGGTTTTCCAGTAAGTCCTTTCACCCACTTAACATTATTCGAGAATATTGCCCAACCAATTCTTGTAGTTACTTATAATAATCATCATGTTTAAGCACAGTTATCTTTTCGTCATTAGTTTATCCATCTTGGGATTGGTTGGATGCGTACCTCCATTGACTTCTATTCTGGGCTAGCCTACACATCTCCCTGAAACCGCTACAGCCCACATCTTTTACTATCTGTGTGCAGTAGTCTAATCTAGGTCTGCCTCTTCTTCTCTTTTTTCCTATCTCTGCTTCTAATATATTCCGCACTATTCCCTCATGCCGTAGTATGTGGCCTATCATCCTATCTCTCCTATTTTTTACTGTTTTCCACATATTTCCTTCTTCCCCTACCATTTTTAGTACCTCTTCGTTCTTAACTTTGTCTGTCCATGATATCTTCATCATACGTCTGTAGCACCACATTTCAAAGGCTTCTACCTTTTTCTTGTCCGCTTCTCCTACTGTCCAGGCTTCACAGCCGTATAGTGCTGTGCTCCACACATATGTTTTAAGCAATCTTTTCCTTGTTTCTATGTTTGTGGTCTTTGAGCACAGTAGTTGCTTTTTCTTGTTAAATGTAGCACAACCTTGTGCTAATTTTTGTTTTATATCTTTTGTGCTTTTCCCATCTTGCGTTATTTGGCTTCCTAGGTAGCTGAAATCTTTAACCTCTTGTAAGTTCGTGTTATACTTGTATTCTTGTTTTTTATTTATTTTCCCCACCTTTGCAAACTAGAACTTTAGTTTTAGTTTTGTTAATTTTCATACCGTATCTCTCTGTTAGAACCGTTTCCATTTCATTAAAAGCAGCTTCTAACTCTTCCTTGCTAGACGCTAATACCGCTATATCAT
Source organism: Platerodrilus igneus (assembly GCA_036346225.1). Lineage (NCBI taxonomy): Eukaryota > Metazoa > Arthropoda > Insecta > Coleoptera > Lycidae > Platerodrilus > Platerodrilus igneus. Next base: position 403,853 of record JARFIW010001199.1, read on the forward strand.
CTGCAAATCTAAGCATATCAATTTTTTGTCCCTGCATAGTAATTTCAAATGTCTTCCTGCATTTGACAGTATTCATTGCCTCTTCTATGTACAAGTTAAAAATCAATAAGGATAGGGCACATCCCTGTTTCGCCCCTTTCCTAATGTTTACTTCTCTACGTTCCTGCTCTAATTCTATTACTGCTGTTTGCTCTTTGTATAAGCTATGTACTATTCGTCTATCCCTATAACTCATTCCAATCTTTTTGAGTATTTCAAACATTTTTTTCCAATTTACATTGTCGAATGCTTTTTCCAGATCTACAAACCCTATGTACATGCATTCCCCTTTTTCTATTGTTTGCTCCATTATCACTCTCAGAGCTAAAATAGCCTCCCGTGTTCCCCTGTTTCGCCTAAACCCAAATTGGTCTTCTCCTAGTATTTCTTCAGCTCGTTTTTCCATTCGTCTTTGCACAATTCTAGTTAATATTTTTGACACGTGTGCTGTCAAACTTATTGTTCGAAAATTTTCACATCTATCAGCGCCTTTCTTTTTTGGTATAGTTACAATGATGCTACGTTTGAAATCTTTGGGTATCTCGCCTGTATCATACATATAGCTTACAAGTTGGAAGAGACGTTCTGTTACTGCTTGTCCAGCGGCTTTTAGAGTTTCTGCTTGCACCTTATCTGTACCCGGCGCCTTACCATTTTTTAGACCCTTTAATGCTAATTCAAACTCGTCTCGAAGTATAGGATATCCCAAGTCATCATTTTCAATGCCTGATTCTTGTTCTAATGCAGTTAGTTCCTCTCCTGCATATAAATTCCCTATATATTCTTGCCATCTACTCACTTTCTGTACGTTTTCTATAATGACGTTTCCTTGTGCGTCCCTTATATTTTTGCTATACGGTTTTATATCCCTAAAATTCATTCTAATTAATTTGTATGCTTCGTCTGTCTTTCCTATTTCCATCTTAGTTTGTACCTCTTTGCACTTTTCATCGATCCATTGTTCTTTAGCTTTCCTGCATTTTCGAATAATTTCCCATTTTATGGCTTTGTATCTCTGTTTTCCTGTTTCGTCTGATTTATTTTTGTATTTTCGTCTTTCTTCTATTAAATTCACGATATCCTTTGTTATCCATGGTTTCTTATTTTCTTTTTGTGTATACCCCAGAATATCTCTGGCCGCCTTGTCTAGGCTGGATTTAATGTTATTCCATTCTGTTTCTACTTCCTTATTTTCAGATATTTTCCCGATTTCATTCAGCAATTCATTGGACTTTTTTTCGAATCTTACTTGAATATCTTTATCTTTTAGTTTCTCTAAGCCCAAGTGCCTTTTTCCGTTCTTTTTTTTCAGATTTTTAAATTTAAGTGCGACCTTCATAATTACGATGTTGTGGTCAGGATCTATATCTGCTTCTGGGTAGCTTCTGCTGTCTTTTACTTGATTCCTAAACCGTTGTCTAACAAGAATGTAATCTATTTGATATCTTCCTATATCTCCTGGCATCTTCCACGTATATCGTCTTCTAGCATGATGTTGAAATAATGTGTTTGTGATGATTAAATTGTTCTTGTCGCAAAAATCTACCAGCCTATTTCCCCTGTCGTTTCTCGTGCCTAAACCAAATAAACCTACTACCGCTCCTTCTCTCCCCTCACCTACCGCGGCATTAAAATCGCCAGTAATTATTAAATTTTCATGTCCTCTTCGATATCTTTGTAGATGGCTTCTACCTCTTCGTCACTGTAGCTAGAGGTGGGCATGTTTACTTGTATTATTACTGTGTTTACCGGTTTAGATTATAATCTAACCATGAGTACTCTTTCGTTCTTTTGTAAGTAATTTTCTACACAGTATCCTATCTTTTTCCGCATAACTATCCCCACACCCAAATTTCCTTCCTGTGCTCCTGTATGAATTACCCTGAAGTCTCCACTCCAAAAATCCCCCGCCTCTGGCCACCGAACTTCGCTGATCCCCACTATGTCTAGTGATAACCTATTCATTTCGATTTTTAGGTTCTCTAGCTTACCTACTTGCTTCATACTTCTAACATTCCACACTCCGACTCGCAGAATGTTCCCGACTCTTATTTTTAACTTTCCGATCGCATCCTCCGAAGTAGTCCCTTCCCGGAGATCCGAATGGGGGACTATTTTAACTCCGGAATCTTTTACCCCAGAGAATGCCATCATGTTTGTAACAATTTAAGTACGCTGTGTACTTGGGAGATAATGTGGTGGTTTCCCGTTGCCTTCCACATCGCGGTAGTGTGTCTTAGACTGCCATACCGACCCCTATGGTCTCTGCCAATCTAAGTACCGAAAGAGCCGCTGCCCTCTTTCGGGGAGCTGTCTTAGTCTGGTTCCTCACTAACGACCCTACTACTTTGGTTGGACCTGTAGTTTGGCTCTTTAGCTCATTAGAACACGCAAGCCATTTCACCTGTTCTAGTAATTTAGAACTTCGGCAAGGTGCAGGTCCATTCGAAATGGAGGTGGGTATATATAAAAATACATAAAAAATGTAGGTATTTTATTCGTCGTCGAAGCATGCGGCGCATTCGTAGCTCACTTGCTTGGAACCCCCACTGCAATGTCCATACACCCATTATTTTTTTTCCCACAAGTCAGTCACTTGATCCAGGCATTCTGATTTGCGTACTCGGAGAATTGTATAAGACAAATGGAACAAGAACTGCAAGTAGGGCATTCATACTGAGGGTTATTCGAGCCAAGGTTACAAACCCCACACACCCACTGCAAACAAGAAGCACAACAAATCCAGTCTTTGTCGTCAGTATAATTTGCACAAGAACAAGTACATAGAGAGTAGAAAGGGTCGTCATTAGTGTCTGTAATTCTGTTTCTTGTTCCACGAACAGTCGATGGTCGAGGCTCATCAACTTTCAGTTTAATTTTAGGTTCAGGCTTATCATTTTTAGGTTTAGAGCGGCTGTTCACCTTTTTTATTTTTTTTCTTGGTTTTTTCACTATGAGAAATCACCGGATCATCAATTTCTTCCTTTGCTGCTTTTTGTAAGGAGGATAGAGTGCTCGCATTGGTTGGCCTAGTCTGGTTGTGATTGTTTTCCCTCTCTTAGAAGGCATTAAACATTTTTCGCTATATCTTTTTGACTCCTTTAGAAACTCTACTAGACTTGAATCTAGGTCTCTTTCGAAATTAGATGTTTCGATATAAATCTTTAAGAACACCATTTCAGGGTAAAGGGGCTTAGGTCTGTTGTCTGAAAACCAGATTGTTGATTTTTTATAGCATTTTCTTCTAGGTGACGCCATAATCGAATTAGCAAATTTTGAAATTGCTTTTTGGGAATGCTCCCCTGTCGACGACTTTCCTTCTTCCACGAATCTAACATGTCACGCGATTTCGGTTTCATAGGAGCAAAGAAACTCACATCGAGGGGCTGCATTAAGTGAGTTGAATTAGCTGGTAATGGAGTCATATGAACATTATTTGCTAATGTTGCTTCAATAACACGGGGAGAAAAATGTGAGGCAAGGTTATCTCCAATTACAACTTTTTTTTGCTCTGGGGTGCTATTAGTGTTTATGTGGGGCATCAAAATTTGAAAAAAACACGTCTCAAATGTAGTCATATCTAACCAAGCACTTGACGTAACATCATACACTATACCCACAGGACCACCAGACGTTCAGTTTTCGTACAAGTGCTGTGCTTTGTAAAGCACCATGGGAGGCAACAAGACGCCCTTAGCTGTTCCGAATACCATCAAACTCCCAGATGTCTTAAAGTGCTTCTGAACAATCTCCACTCTTTTAGCCCCTCTGCGAACCAACACTTTCTTTGCACCAGGATCATCAGATATGTTGGTCTCATCGTAGTTATAGATATGATCGGGCAAAACATTTTCTAATGTTGTTAAAAAATTCTGTTACCTCCGGTTTACCTACAGCAGCTCGTTGACGCTTTATGTTGGTAGCCAAGCGGCTAGACAGACTGTTCTAGAAGCAAAAGCTTGTACAAAAATCTATACCGGGTTGACTGTTCTTTCATTCTTTAATAGTCCTGCCCTGCTTAGAAACGAATTTTGCTATCATTTGACGAATATCTCGGTGTATCATTGGAAAGCCCCAATCGTTTACCATACCAAGTGTATTTGCTATTAAATGTTCTTCATCACTAGTTAACACACACGGACGTCCCAGTTTTAAAGGAAGATGTCCATGAATTCTATTGATCAAGGTTGTTCTGTGGACTTTAAACTTTTTACACCCATCACAGCATCGATGACTTTGTTCATGTTTTGCTTGTTATAGTTAAGATAAGGTATCCCTCACAACTTTTTCACGTACTTACTCAACATTATCTTTATAAAAATCTAATCTGAAACAAAAAAAAACTAGGATAAAGAATAACAAAAACAAAATAATATGTATAACCATAGTAATGACAAATATTGTTATTGTTATTATTATTATTATTATTTGTGTAACCAACAAAAATAGTGTAGAATGTAAAAAAGAATTAACAAATCAATCAATAACCTGAAACAATCAATAAAAAGAGTAAAATTTTATGTTAAAAATATAACTGTCGAAGTTACTCCGGCTGTCGAAATTCCTCCACTTTACGGTAAAATAATAAAAAAGTACGTCGACAACCAAAACCTAAGAATCACTTACCAACACCTTGAGCTCAAAGTATGACTAATATTGTTACAGTCAATAACAACGCCATAAATTAAAAAAAGTTACTTGACAGAATTGCTTGCTAAATATTATAAACGAGTGCTAATTTATTCAATAAACCAATTTAAATGCACTGTAGTTATTTTTTATAATTGCGACTATTAGTAACAAAATTTACACAACAGTTTTATCATATCCGACATGTAGTCCAAATACGTACCGTAAATTGCACTCTGTAAAACTTCTACTACAAACTTTTATGTCAAAACCGGCTCGTGGTAATAGGAAGTTCAACCACCTTACTAGTGCCGACATATTCTGCGAATTTTAACGGTTCATACTTACAAACTACAGTATTATTGAGTAATTCAAATTTAGGGTCTGGCGCTTACTAACAGATACGCAACTATTCCAAACCTATTTGTACGTATGAAACATAGCCCAGAACAAAATCGATTTGGAGGTTAAGAATTTTATAATTAATATTATACTACTACAGAGGTTGATCCGACGTCGCTGACCTTACGTGTGCCGACATATTACGTGTACCGACATATTATATATAAGTGACAGAATTGTTTATTAATTGAGGCGCAGGATAGAGCGCTTACTGACATAGATGCGGTTTTTCGAAATTTATATATGTATGAAACACTTAACCAGAGCAAATTTATTTGAGAGTTACGAATTCGATAATTGAAATGTTACTACAACCAACGTTGATTCGATGTCATTCAAAAACTTATCAATTACGTAAGTCACCCAACGTCTAGAGGATCTTATTTGTTTAGATAAATACGCCTTCGACCTATTTACTTGGTTGACCACCACCAACCAATCTTTTCTGCTTTCACTAAAACCGACGGAACTTATAAGTCAGATTCAATAGTCAAATGGACGTTCTTGTATCACCTGCAAGTACTTTAGTGGAGTTCCCATGTCATATCAACATCGTATGGAGGTTGCGTTCATACTTGAGTATATAAAGTATAGGTCGAGCATATTGTATAGCGTTGAAATTAGAGTAAGTAAAAGAGTATTCGGTTGTCAGTAAAATGTTACGTCGTATTTAAGAAGAAAAATATTTATTCCCAATGAATTCAGAATCATCAATACTATTGACATAAGACGTGAGAGTTAATAACGGTGGCATATGCATTAGTAGGACTAATATCGAGGTTTAGGTGCTCTCTAGTAGTCAACATTGGAACTACTAGCTATCAGTCAATTTACCCCTATTAGTACAGACAATGTGGAATTTAGGGTAGAACAAATTAGAGACAAGCTAATCTTTTTTTATAATGTGTAGGCAGAAGTGACCTCATTAGAATACTTTTTAGTATACTAATGAGGTCACGTCCAATCTAACCGTTGCAAAACTAAAAAAAAGGCCGTTATCTTTATTTTTATTTTGTTTGTCGAATATCTTATTTTGGTAAAAAATACAAAAGTTACAGCTTTTTAAAGTACATTTAGCTTAAAAAGAATTGAAAGGTCTTAATTAACACATTTTAATTTTTAAGACCAAACTTAACCTATTATTTAAAATTAATGCATAAACTTATAAAAAGTCAGTTATTTCTTCATTCTGTACATTAGTACAGGTAATTCCATAACACTGTCCGCACTTTGGAGAACACCTAATGCCCAACTTTTAAAAAGAGTAATTTCGTCGGCATGCACTTTCTTTACAGTTACAAAAACTTGATTCAACAAATCTGGGGGTGCTATTTGTTAATTTGTCTTGATAGGAATTGGGTCAACAATACTTTTTCCAGTCCCATACCGTTGGGTCAAGATGATTACCCAGCCATTCTTGAATCTCATAAATGCGTGTCTAAAATGTGCCGTAATAATTTTTAAATGCATCTTGTTAAATTAGCTGATAATATACTCTTAGCAAATGTTGTTTTGTGGACATTTCTGTCGACGAGTTACATATTCTCCAAATCAATATATATGTATAATAAATTAGAAATCATTGAAACGTAAGTTAGGTGCAACAATGTATAATTGAAAGACAGATTACAAAAGGTTAATGGAAGTTCATAAACCCGACATGAGAACGGATGTGAATACATTGTATTCCAGACGTAATCTGACTTTGCAGGTGCAGGTCACAATAGACTGTAAGAAAATTATTGTTAGAATTAAGATTGTTACTTTGTATTGTATAAATGAATAAAGAAAGTAGCAGCCATGAATCTGCAATTCCCACAAGCAATGTGAAGGGCAGGCACAGTATAAATACCCTAAGGAGCCCAAGATGGCAAGTCAGTCTAGAACTTCACAGCTTTAACATTGTTGGTTGTTTAAGCTACTCAAAATTAGTTAATTAAATTAGTGAAAGTAATAGAAAAGTAATTTTTGATTGTCAAAAGCGTTAATGAACATAACGCAGCCACTTGTTAATTTCCACTTGTAATTTCTGTTTTAAATAAATTTGTTAGAAGTCGCTCCAAGAGGCCTAAAATCTAACTGGTGGCAGAACGGCTAAATTAAATTGATCTGACAGTACCTAGCTTGAAGTGATTCTTTGATACATGAAGTACCGAAGTTTGTCTAGCTTGAGGTATTTTGGGTATTGTTTAATTTTAGTATAAACTTTGTGCCTGCTTTAAAAATGTCTGTTTTTAATACATCTTTGAATTTATAACCACTACACGTTTATTTACAATAGCTGTGTTGTTTAATTGTGCAATTGTGACAACCTGGGATTTCTTTGACATTAATATCTGTGTCCTTCCTACAGAAATTTTCATTTAATATTCTTTCGCTTAATAAATGTGCCTTATTACAATTGACGGTATCATGTGCAACAACTTCAGAAATCAAGAGATATAAACTGCTTACACGTAAAAGAATTATAAGTTTCTAACCATTGTCAAAATTTTGCGTTGTTGTCGCAAATGTCTGAGTTCAACATGATCCGGCGAGCAGGACTTGATACCTAAAAATTATTGAAGCATATTGGACACGGAGCTACATGACGCTATACTCGCAATGTACCGTGCTAACGTAGCTTTGTACAAACCTCGCCCTTGTGTTAATCCATCTTGAGTTTTTATTAATCTTATGAAATACTGTTCTATGACCATGTCGATCCACACCCCACACCAAAACTCTTCTGTTTTTTTAATGGCAAACATTCCTTGGACAACAAATTTATTATATTCATTGGAATCAAGCATTATTAACTTTTGAATTTGTAAACCGAGTGCGCAGATTTGGCATAATTGTTGTCTAGTGGCGAAAAAAATGTAAATCATACGATGGGTGCAGTGCAGATGGAGTAACCAATTACCGTTTCTTTCAGTCTGTACGTACAGTTTCATTAGATAGATTATTTTCCAGTAAAGAATCCATAATTACGCTGTTCTATTGCTATTGTTAAGTTCGTCTAATGTTTGAAGCCAATTTTCTGCAATTTTTGCTAAAGTATCGTTAGTTTTTACATTTTCTATGACTACTTTGTCGTAAAGATTTTTTAAGGTATCATTTTCAGTTTCAGTTAATGACAGATTTTTAAAAAGAGGAGCGTCTAAAGATTCGTGATATAAAAAATGCTCTGGCATAAGCATGCTCAGATATCAAAGTGCGAAATGGAATGTTTTACGTAAACAGTTTGCATTATTCTTTGATTCCAGTACCACTTTTTATGTGCCCAACGCTGCCCAAAAAGGTCGTAAGCATGTGGAAACCTCTAAACCGTACTACTACTGACGATAAAATGTGATTTGAATTCGAAGATTCCACAATATCATCGATTTTTAAAAATAGTGATTGATCAAATGCTGTTATACAAGTCTTTCCGCACTTCTTATATTTTTCTGCAGCAAATAATAGCGACCTGTAAACCTTACTCATAGTTCCTGGATCTGGATTTATAAATGGTAATGGTAATGTCTTGCTGGTTTTTGAAGTCGACATAGTCTCTCTTGACATGTAACGACTCCACGAAGGATTTAAACTACAGCTACACAATTTTCTAATAATCCAAAGAGTTTCCAAGACAAATGCAATTTTTTCATAAGAAGTACCCATATCTATTTGTAATGGCTCCATTGTTATTTTCCTTAGTCCAAATTTTGAAGAACGGTTGTGGGACCAATAAGAAACAAAATAGGGCAGGGTGTACTAATGAAAATAGGTTAATGTTGATCTACCTGTATGGGAACATGCCCAAACTTTCCTATTTTATTTGCTGACAAACGTCCGTTTCCTCTAGGAATACTGGTGCAATTTGCTGCATTGTCAGGTGAAACACACATTATCTCGTCCATTGCACGAAATGTTCCGAGCTAACCCAAAGTTTGAATATTGAAATCTACATTATCAAACTCAAGCTGAAGTTATTGTTATTTTCATCTTTATAATTTCGTGTAGCTGAATTTTCAAATTGTAACACTCAGAATATGAAACCGACACTCCAAGAACCGAAAGCACATTAATTAAATATCTTGAGCATTAAACTCTTACCAATGATATAATAAAATTCTGTAATGCTGTAATTTTTGTTTTATATGCTGCCGATTTTTTTTTATTTGTAACAATTAGCTCATTTAAGAACCCATTTAATGATTCAGGAACTGTTGTATTTCCACCTACCTGAATTTCTTCAAGTGCATCGGTTTTATATACTACATATCTGATATTTTGTTTCAAAATCTGTGCTGCAGCTATTAAAATTCTTACTCGTTCTTTTTGGAGTGAGCCTTCCTTTTGCTTGAATCATTCACCATAAAGCAATTTCCGGCAGTTGTTGCGAAAACAAAAAACGTTGTGCTTACGGGGTAATATCAAAATGACTACACTACTTCCATATTTTTCAGTTAATCAAGTCTTTAAATATTTCTCAGACAGAGGCCCTATTTCTAGAGAGCAGAGCCTGATTTAACTTTAATAGAAAACTGTCAGTTTTCAAAATCGTTTTCAGTATCTGAACAAACGTTTTCTAACGCCATCAACATAATATCATTCTTTGGCCTTCCAGGTTTTGGTTGGATAACGGTTTATTAAATCCTCAGTAGCAAGACACCTGGTAACGTGCTTGAATTGCAATAAGATCAACTTTCGTGCTTATTCGCTAATAAACTGCTCTTCCCCAATCGTTATTTCTCTTCCTAGCTTGCTTTGTTATAGAAGTTTTTTAACTAACTGTAGAAACTACACGAAAACCGTCTTGCTTTGCAGTTAAAACCTTGGAACAGAAGAAACGGTGTGTTTTAAAATCTAACGACTAGTTTAATGTGGATCGCAGCACTGACTTTGAGCATTGTGGAGCATCAGTTTTATTCTTACCTATTTGTTGTGTTCTTTTAATGTTCGATAGATGAGTATATTGTTTTCTACATTTTTATGAACTGTTAAACAACTCACAGATTCAAATGTGTGCCACTTGTCGTCATTTCGAAGTTTACTGACATTTACAGGAGTTTTGCTTACCGTCACTAAAGTTTTAAAAGTGCCTTATTCGCTGCATATAACACATTTGGTTACTTCCATTCTATATAGTACAAAAACCAATACAATAAAAAATAGACTTGCTTTTTTATCCACTAGTAATCAATAAGACTAACGGCAGTATGAGAAACGCACTCGCCGGAACTTGTTTAAGATCATGCGGCGCTGTCTACCGTGTTAAGCCAATAGGTGTTACCACTACCAGAGCTGAAAAACAAATGACCGAGAACTCTACAGGAACGATAATCTGGTTCGACATCAATCGGGGTGTGCATGGGGGCAGCTCGGTTGTGGATGGTAGGCGGTGCCGCCTGAGGTTGATCTTAAAGCCTAGAGATCAATTACACGCACTGCAAAAACTCTTTCTCCAATTTAACTATGATTAAATAGTATTTACAGTACAAATAATCTTATATACAGTAAGAAGCAGACTTCAGGTGGAATTACTGCGATCGGGATGACTGGTGTACGGTGAATCTCCTTGGGTTGACTGCATAGACGTTAAATGGGCTGACATCCTTGTAGCGGTCGTTGTTAAACTTGACTACCTTTAACTGCCACTTTACTGGTGACGGAGACAGTGGAGATACTGACCGGAAGGTGGTGGTGAGCGGCGTAGGAAGTGACGCAGGACGTGATTGTCGCGTCGTCTCTAGCGATGATGGCAGAGACAGCGTCCATGCAGAGATTGTACTGGCAACTTAATTGATGTAAGCGGCTTCGTCGTCTGTTTGGCGTCTCTACGTCTCCCCGGGTTAGTGGAAGCGCCTGCTCGACCGTAGCTATGGTCGCCCCGGGCTAGTAGAAGCGTCAGTTTAACAATTCGGTGGATTTCGGATTAGGGGCCAAGATGCTGTGATGAGTCTCTGCGGGATAGGGGAATCTCCGGTTCGGCGATGGTGCCGACCCCCGGAATAGTGGAAGCGCCAAGTGCCGCTTGTAAGTCTCCCCGGGCTAGTGGAAACGCCGGTTTGACGTTGCGAAGGATTTCGGGCTAGTGGAAGTGCTAGGATGCTTGTTTTCGGCTAGTGGAAGTGTAAGAACTATTGTCCTTCTACCAGGCTAGTGGATGCGCTAGTCGAAGATATGTGAATCCTGCTGGTTCGTGCCCTTCTTTTATCTTTTTCTGGAAAAAGCGTGCATTCCCATTATTTGCCCCATTCTGGATTGAATTGAAACGGAGCGTTCTCATTAGTCAAGGGACGTGGCTACCTTGATTGAGTGTGTTTGACGGTGGTCTATAGGTATAAGTGTGTAGGTTACGCGCGTCCCTATATTGGTCAGGATTTCGTGCTGTTAAGATGGTAACAGGCACACTATTGTAAACAAATTGCACAAAAACTATGTGAGATGGCTGTGTTGTGCTGCGAATTCGAACGCACCACCACTTTGCAAAACCGGACAATTTCATTACATTGAATCCGGTAACAGCGTGCGCAAATTTTTGTTTGGTATGTTTATTATATTATTAGCAAATAATAATCATATAACGTTTTAAATAGCTTGCCATGCCTGTAAAAGTTGTAAAATTAGTAGATAGCTCATCCGTTTTATAGATTTCTTACAAACATTTAAATTTTTTTCTATATTTATAAAGACAAAAAGTTTTTAGGGACTAAATATGTATTGTTTGCGCCTTAATAAAAAGGTATCTACATTTTTTACATTTTACATTTTTTACATTTTACATTTTTTACATAGAATTTATTGACATATTGAGAAAAACTAAAAAATTCAAGTTGGCGACCATTTTTTCCCTACTTCTCATGTAGTCACCAAATGGAGCTTTTAGTATATTATAGTACAAGTCACTAAGTACCGATGTTAGCCAAAGGTAGCTTAACTTTACTGTAGTATATAGTCAATTAGCCCCGGCCCCCCCTTAAGCTACACGCGCAATAGGCCGTCACAGCACCGACACACATCCGGAACGGAATTTTTTAAACATTCATATCGCTGCTGTTCATAAGGGTGTCCTTATTAGGACGTCACCTACGGTAAAGCACTCTGGGTACCGTCTGTCGTCTCTCGAAGAGTCCGGACAGAGGAACTAAAGAACCATCCCGAAGTTCCGTGCCGATCGTCCAGATAGTACGCGCACTCTCCGGGGCAAGCGGAATATCAAACAAATCAGTACCGTCATCGTTATTGCTTCAGTTTCCTCTGCAGTCTAAAATTTGCATAGTAGCAGCAAGATAGTTGTGTTTCTCAATTAATTATGTTAGTGCAAATCTATCCAGAGCTTTATAATATGCGACACCCAAAGCATTTTAATAACGTCAGACGTGATAAATGCCGGGATCAAATTGCAAGGGTAATGAACCAATCATGTAAGTTGTATTTTACCACTATGGTTGTAGATCACAGTTTTGTATACAGAGTGACACAGAAATGATACCCGCAGTGCCCGCGACCGCGGGTGACCCAGGCCCTTGGGAGGCCCAGCGGTTTACTTGAGTGAAATTAAATTCTTTTAAAATTAAAATTATTACAGTCAATAAAAAGCATTTACATGGCACATATTAACTTCTTGAGAAATTTATTTATACAACTTAATTTTAGGCACGGGATACCTTAACGCAATAAAGTCTACTGAGATTGCTAAAGCACTTAGTTGTTTTTAACATTACCCGTTACTGTAGCTTCTGCTGAAAGAAGTTCCCTAAATTAAAAATCATAAAGAATTATCTACGGAACTATATTTTGATTGAAGCAGAAATTGCTTGAAAAAATGGGCTTAGATGACCTTATAATAGTATATTGTGTAACAAGTCTGTGCAGTTATATTTTATACAGAGTTTCTAGCTTCAATAGTGTCGCTGTCTGATAAACCACCTGTCTCCTTCATTGCAACTAATGAAATTGTAACTCTCAAATCGCTTTCAGTCCAATAACAGGAATCTGTTTTTAGGTAGTTATACAAACAGTGAACAGCACCAAAAACAGAAATTAAATGCCCCTGAAAAAGAGATAGTCGCTATTCAAAAACTCGAAATCTTCTTACTAATATACCAAAAGCATTTTCAACAACATATCGGGTTCGACTTAAACGGTAGTTATAAATATTTTCTTCTTTTTCCCTTGAATATTATCACGTGAAAACGTCCTCATTGAATTTGTTCGAAGTGGGAACGCTTCATCACCAACGGTTACGTGAGGGAGATATACATTAGTGTTAAGTAGCTGTTTTGCCGAAGGTAGATTTAATATACCATTTGCAGCAAGTGTTTAACAAGAGTATATAAAAAAAAAAAAATACACCCCTGCTACAAAAGGACCCGACGATTCCTAGACAAGTTCTTTCATGACTATGGCCAAAACTGTAAAGGGATTTTTTTCTTTGTGTTTAATTGACATAAAATCAAAAATAGTTCAATAGGTTTTGGATCCAGAAATTTATTTATTTATTTATTTATTGTATGTTGGAAATATACAGGTGTAAATCTAATTACATATTTCCACTAAGAATAAACTAACAAAAAAAATGTTAACTTAAGATTTTTCCTTCGTCATCATATTGATGAGAATGCATCACAAATTTTAAATGAACATGTTTGATATAACTAGACAGTAGATTGATTGTATGCTGTAATTCTATGTTGTGTGTGGGTATATGTGTCGGTGTGAGGATGGACGGGGGTGTGTTGTTATTGTGTAAATATGCGTGTATTGCATTTTATGTAATAATTTTACACAGGATTCTTTTAAAGCTCTGTAAGGTTTTTCCAAACAATGATATATTGACTTGTTTAGAAATGTTATTACAAATCGACAGCAGTTTCATAAATGGTGAGTTGTGCCTTAGTTGAGCACGATAGTATGGAATATAAAAGTGATCTCTTCTCCCACCAAAGTGGAGCGGAGCATAAAAACCAATTTTACATAATGCAACTCGACAGTCATTATAGTTATTAATTATTTTGAACAAAAACGTGAGTGCGATTTTAAAGCTCTGTAAGGTTTTTCCAAACAATGGTATATTGACTTGTTTAGAAATGTTATTACAAATCGACAGCAGTTTCATAAATGGTGAGTTGTGCCTTAGTTGAGCACGATAGTATGGAATATAAAAGTGATCTCTTCTCCCACCAAAGTGGAGCGGAGCATAAAAACCAATTTTACATAATGCAACTCGACAGTCATTATAGTTATTAATTATTTTGAACAAAAACGTGAGTGCGATCGCTATCCTAAGCCGTTCTAATTTCATAATATTTAACAATAGTATAGCTTCCACATATGATTGGAAGCCAATAAACTTCCCATATTTTTTGTAGTAGATATACGAGATAAACTTATTTTGTACAGTCTCTATCATTTGCGAATGCTTACGTGTGCTGGGATCCCAGACTGTAATTGCAAACTCTAATTTTGATCTTACCAGTGTATATATAATACTCTGATGCATTTTATATCTATAAATTGACGCGTATTGCGGATTACAAATCCCAGCATTCTATATGAAGATGCACACAGCATTTTAATGTGTGTTTAGTTGCAACTTATTATCTTTGCACCAGTTCTGCAATAAATGACAATTGTGTATATTCTTTATTTACATAAATAACTTTAAGTCATCCGCAAACAACAAACACTGGCAATTTTGTAATACATCTGGAAGGAAGATCATTGATGAAAATCAAGAACATTAGTGGCCCTAAGTTACTCCCTTGAGGAACTCCCAAAATCATACGAAATTCAGTTGATAAATAATTTTTATAACAGACGTATGATTTTCTATCTTTCAAATAAGACTTAAAAAAATTCAAGCATAAGTTTCGAAAAACCAAATGCTGAAAGTTTTATTAATAGTACGTCATGGCTAACCCTATCAAATGCTTTGGCAAAGTCCGTGTATATAACATCAACCTGTCCCTTTTTATCCAGAACCGCACTCACATAGTCAACAAAAACAGTTAAGTTCGTTTGTATTGATCTTTTAGGAATAAAATCGTGCTGATTAGTATTTAATGCTAAATGGATATTACTGAAGGTTTTTGTATATAGAATATGTTCAAAAATTTTTGCTGGTGCAGAGAGAATAGAAATAGGTCTATAATTACCAATATCATTTACTGCCCCGGATTTATATATTGGTGACAATTTTGCCAGTTTCCACTTAGTAGGAAATACTCCGCACTTCAAGGCCAAGTTGAAAAGAATATTTAGGGAGCGGACCAGGAGTTCCATACACTTTTTGAAGATGAAGGGAGGAATCTCGTCTGGTCCCGCAGACCTCTTAGCTTTCATTTGTTTTATAGCAGTTTCGATGTCTGTATCTGTAATAAAGCTAATGTGAAATACATCCAATAGGCTGTTCTTTATTTCAGAGTCATAATTCAACACGTAGTTAGATTCTCCACTGTACAGAGATGAAAAAAGTTTGAAAACCCATTTGCAATCGGCTTTAACGTATCAAGCTGATCACTACCATACACGAAGTTTAGTGTATCAGGATTCTTTTTCCTACTATTAGATATAAAAGACCAGAATACTGAAGGATCCAACGCAATCCCATTTTCCACACAATTTATGTAATTTTTCGATTTTGCTCTTAGGTACTTAAACCGTTCATTATGAAACGTCGATGAAGTTTTTAATTTTATATCATCAATTATCTGCTTATCAAATCAAATGGGAAAGTTTAAATTTTTCATAGAGTAGTATGGAACATATATTTCTATTATATTGTACCAAGCATCATAGAAAGCAGCTACTGCATCATTTATATCAGTATCAGTATTAAGAAAATCAAAATGTGTGTTGTGCAATATGTTATACATCAATAAATAATTTGCTCTTTTAAAATTATGTTGATTACTTGATTTTAATTTTATAGAAGTGTGTTTCTTTACTTTTAATCCTATATCCTATATCCTATATCCTATATCCTATATCCTATATCCTATATCCTATATACTATATCCTATATCCTATATCCTATATCCGGTTTAATAAGATTACTATCTGATAACATAGCATCTACATGTACTGTGGATAGTCCAGAGTTCTCCCGGAGATATTCATTATATTGTTGTATGAGGTTAGATTACAAAAATTAAGAAGTTCAGAAACATTCCTGTAATTAATGTTATTGTTACTGTCAAATTTAAATTTATTTCCGTTTACAAGAGGTAAGTTATAATCTCTAATTAACATCATTTTGATATCCAAGGACATAAACAGATTAGACACTTGTAGTATCTTCTAATACGTCATTAAAGCAATTGCACACATTAAAATGATTCTTCACAATTTCGTTATACGGGGTGTTTCTATAACAATGTGACATTGGGTAATTGGAGAAGCTTGGGTGGGTTCCAAAATATAAAGATTTAATCCTAACACTTAGGTAAAGTATTGCTCCTTACTGAGATATAGGATGTTTTATTTAAAAACAAATTTCTTTCTCCCATTCTGTATAACTATTTGAAGTTTTTAACTCAAATTTTGTGAAAAGCTAAGTTACTTTAGAACATATTGAAATGTGTTAAGTTTCAGTTATCACCAAAGGCGTACGGCAGGGGAAGATACACAGTTTCCCCAGTATAAATTCTACGCCGCTGATTAAATTTTCATTGTAGTGTAATTTTTCAATCCGTCAATTCAAGTTAATGAATGCAATACAGAAAATACAGATTTGATCAAAACGACGAACAAAAAAGACATTATTAAAATGAAAATAATTATACAGCCACATATTTAACTTTAAATAACCTGTAAAATAATGACTTCAGCATTATGAAGGAAGAGTAACCTCACGTAAAAAAAATCGACGAATTGAACGATTATTAACATGACAATTCTACCAGTGGAATAGAATTTATATAAAGAAACTATGCTTCTGCCCCTGACGTACGCTTTTAGTAACAACTAAAAACTTAATACGTTTTTTAGTATCTTAGTCTACCACAAAGTATGATAAAACAATTTAAAAAGTTTTACTGTAATGGGAAAAACGAAGTAAGTTAGGTTAATATAATCGTTACGTCGTTGTCGCCGCCGCTGCCGCCGCCGTCGTCCGTTGCCATATTCCCATAATGATACAATAATGATATATATATATATATATACATATATATATATATATATATATATATATATATTGCTATACTATTCGCGGAATTTTCTTGCCCCTACTTTGGGCTGTTATTTTTATTACTATGAACTGGAATTCTTGATCCCCTTCGTTGTGCGCCTTATTAATTTTCTACGTACTCTAAATTATTGGACCACCATTTTAATATTCACTATTAATTGTAATTATCTCCTCCTCCAGCTGTCTTCTTAATATTGCTTTCAACTGGACTTTATCTTTAAACAACTTTATCTACCAATGGCAAAATTCGATACGTTACCGCCTTGCGGGTTATCAATTTCCTATTCAACTTGTGGCTCCGCCTTTGTACTATTTAAATCTTATGACCTCGGCTAGCATTTATTTGGAATTATAAAATTCAGTAAATTTCAATTTTATATAATGAAACCAATATGTTATGTACAGCTTTTGAAATTATTTGTAATACATTTTCAATTAGTTAACCTTATAAATTTCATTTTTTAACAACCATCTATTATGTACTCAAAAACCCAAAGTCACCAAAGAAAACTTATCTTTACCAACAAAGTGTAAAGTATTCTAAACCTGTTATCATATTACTCATTCTATACGTATGCAACCTCTTTT
Source organism: Platerodrilus igneus (assembly GCA_036346225.1). Lineage (NCBI taxonomy): Eukaryota > Metazoa > Arthropoda > Insecta > Coleoptera > Lycidae > Platerodrilus > Platerodrilus igneus. The sequence continues at coordinate 421,674 of JARFIW010001199.1, forward strand.
GTTGACTTCTTCACAAGCATATCATATTTAGCAAATTCAATATTAAAATAAAATAAAAATTTATATAGAAAAACAAATGTCTTATAACTAAAAATCTGACCTGGTTTTATCTTTTTCACATCGACGCTTCCAATAAAAATGATCTTCCCCAATTCTGGATTCCATTCAAATTATTGCCATTACACTATGGACCACCACCATTAAATTATACACCCCAATTTATTTCAATTCTTCAAACTTAGACTTTTATCTTTCTTGCCCCCAGACTTAAAATTGTAGTTTGTTTCACCCCTGTACTTCAAAATTGTATTATTCTTCTTTTCCCCTGGACATCTAAATTGTATTACTGTATTTTTCCCTTAACGTCAGAATCATAGTCTATTTCCCTCAGACCTCAAAACCCTATTATTTTTATGTCTTAGTTTACAATAAATTCACTAAAAGCGTACTTACGTTTAAACGGCAATTATAATCTTCATATTCGCACTCATTTTATTTCACTTTTATAATTATTACGTATTACTTTGTTTTAATGGCAACACACTTCGGCCTTCGTTGAGTTCAAAACTGACTTTCTTATCAAGGTGCTTGCTAATATATTCTGGAATTCCCACTCCATCCGTGGGTATGGTCTAGAACTCGTCGCTTGTTTCTGACCAATCAAATAATTACATTTAAAGCAGTTTCTGATGTAATGCACCACGATTTCCCATAATCATAACCTGCATGCAGCTGTCTTTCGTTATCAACATGCTGTGTTTTGATAGATCTAATTGCCTTTCCATAAACAACTGATGCAACTCGACTTTAAATTTTCATGTTTACATGCGATTCACGCAATTTTTAATCATTTCTCTTATCAAAATGGTTAGATCTTTGTACGCATTTATATTAACTACCTGAAACTCTATTTCTATATCCGTATAAATTTAGTCTTCTGGAACTCTTTTTTTTAATGCGTGTCTAATTACACTTTATCATTTATTCCTAAATATACGCGTGCTTCCACTGAAAAATATCCTTATTTGTTTTACCTAAATTAACTAAACTTTATCTACAGGGTATTTAATATTTACTATCTACTTAATACATGTATTTCTTATTCCTACGCCAACTATGCGTCTTCCTATGTTTACCTGCGTCGCCCAAAAACTATTTCTACTTTATATACAGGGTGTTGACTACTTACTATCTACAAACTATGTCTATTTCTTAATTATTTCCTTAAATAAGTGCAGTTTTCTGCTGCCTATTCTAATTACTCATTCCTGAACGACCTTTACTATAACGTGCACCCTTAAGCAACCCCTTATCACAACATTATATATATATATATGTACTTGTTTAGTTTTTTACGCTGATTACAAATATGCTATACGCTTTTCGATATCTCATTTAGTTTTCGAGATAATCAAATTTATTTGAGAAATGTTAACAGTACAAACTAATATAAACTTTAATAGATATTTTAATTTAAAGTATATAATTACCTTTTATAAAATTTCCGTAAATTTGGTTGTAAGGCGTACATGCGTCTTAGATTTTTTTTATTATAAAACATCCTTATCTTAGTAAGGTGTAATATTTTACCTAAGTGTTCTCGGCTAAATTTTCACATTTTGGACTCAACATTCTCAAGTTAGTGTATGTCTCATTATTAATGAAACACACTGCACTTTTAGTTTTAATCTAAAGTATTGCGCATTACAATTTAGGATTTCTAGGTAATCTGTGGCTACGTTCTCATTGTAATAATACATACTATATATTTATCTTGTTATTGATTCTCTAAGAAATTAAAGCAAAGTCAAAAACTTTTATAAAACCGTATAGAAAATGCGGGAAAGTAAAAATAGGGTAAACAAACAAATATTTTAAAAAAGATTTAGATACGCCAAAATGACTAATGCATTGAAAACAGCTGACAATTCACACAGGTCAAATGTAACATAATTTTTTATTTAAAAAAAATGTCAATCATTTACAAAGTTGACCCATCCTAGTTATCCTATTCATCTAGCTAAAACTACAAATATTTGATTTTATTTTACTTAAAACATGTTTCTAGCCTTTCTTTAGGCTCAACTGGATTCTAAATTTTGTTTTTCTCGTATTAGATCAACTTGTGCTATCTTCAAATAAGCATTAAATTTATCGTAAGTCATTTGAAAGTATTAACAAAATTTACATTCATCATCCATTAATTCTGTACACATGGAATAGAATTTGCCTAATGTTAATCTCTTCATGTTTATGTTATGAACCCAAAATCTGGATTTTCTTCGCTTTCTTTGTTCCCCCTCTTTGAATAATATTGCAGTACACACACGGTCGTTTTCGCTTAACTTTTTACACAAATAACCTACAATTTAAGCATTGTACTGGTTCGGGAGAGAGTTTTATTTTTTAGTTTAAAATTATTCTAACGCTGGTTGCCGTCCTGTCCGTTCCGCGCTGGTTTTGTGCGAACTTGGTTGATTTTGGCCCTCTCAGGGCGCGTATTGTAATCAGCGTTAACCTTATGGTTTTTACTGTCTTGTGTGTATCGTTATTTATCGTGCGTGTGTTTTAAGTGTCGTCTGCTGTGCTGTTACAGGTGGTTGATAGGGTGAATAGCTTCCCGGATCATCTTCTTGGTTGCTTTCCAGCTATACGATATCCAAATCCTGGATCCTCCGGCCTGTGGTTTTCGACCGACAGGATAGCTATTCGTCACAAGGCACTCCATCGTCAGGTAGTTCGTCAAACAGGACTGACGGATGTGCATCCTCAACGATTTCACCATTCCTTGGCGCCCTACATATCTGGAAAGCTCCCTCGAATTGTCACCGCTCCGTTACTCACTTTGTTTCGCCCTGAGGCGAAGGTAGGTAAATGTTGATTCTGCGAGGCCTGCTGTTGGAATGCCCCCCCCCCCGATCTTGTGCGCGCACCCGCTTTCTAAAATATCGTCTGTGCGTCCCGACCGTCCGCACCGTGACTGCCTAATGCGCACGTAGCTTTACTGTAACTTTTGGTTGCTCCAACAGTATTACCAGTTGTCTAAGATATTATTTATGGTTTACTTCAGAACCAAAGTTTTTACAATTAGCTTTCAAGATATGACATTAGGAAATGAAAGGTTAAAAATGAGAATAGATGCTTGGATTTTATACAAAACCGAATTGTGTACTTAATTTTCGTTGCCGGTTGTATAACATATTAAGAATTGAAACTGATATGTTTTAGAAATAAATGGTATAATGTTTTGAATTACACGATGTTTTAAATATCGATACGTCATTTTTCAACATGCACAAAATCATATATTTGATAAAGCACACACCAAGTATAATCATAAGTAAAGTTAGAAGTGAAAGGTATGCATAGTTTTACAGTTTTCTCTAATACAAGGCGAGTAAGCCGTTTTTACATTTGCTGAAAAGTCTATTTTCTAAAGACCACTTTTCTAAGTGTAAAGCATTAATAATTAATATAATTACAAATCGTATAGGTATATTGTTAATTGAACTATCATGAATCATATTTAAAAAAAATAATAATAAGTTTAAATATTAAACACTGGAAAAATTATAGACTATAGTTGCTCCAAGTCAAAAATTGAATACGCCCGCAGCACTTAATAGTACATTTATCATAGTCTTACACCTGTATTTATGATGTTAATCGTTTGATTGGAGCATGAGACTAAACATTAACTCCAAACGGTAATAAAAATCAAATCTTAAATCGTGGTTGTATATGACTGACAGGTCTGTTTGTTCACTAGCTCCGGATCAAGCATTGTGGACACCTGGGGCATCACCGTCTGATTTCTGATACCATCTATTGGATATAATTAATTGTGTTTTTATATTTTGTTTAATAATTCCATTAAGAGCAATCTATGCGATCGCACAAAAAATGCATTTTTTAAATACCGCACTCAGAATTCCAATTTGATTAAGTTGAGTTTTAAGATTTACAAACCTGCTTAAGTATAATACTAGAACAAATATCGAGTTATACAAGTTATGTACTTTTAATAATGTCAATTTTAACTGAATAGTGCTAAGAGACCGGTATATATGTAAATTATATAACACTGAAAATGCTCACTCCATTTAACAATCACAACTCAATTATGCAAAATCCTAGTATCACTTTACACGGAAATTAACAGGGCAAGTTAAAATAACAGGAGACCGGATGTAAAACCATAGCACAGCCCGATTAAACTTTGGTACTTAATTTGGATTTGTGATTTGTGTTGTTAATTATGCCACTGCTCTGTATATATACGTTTCGGAAATTAAACTTGTCTGTATAACAAATGCAATAAGCCCAACTAATTTAAGTCTGTATTTAATAGGAATTGTAATAATAAAGGGCTTTCAATGTATCATTCTTATCTAAAATTTAGTTGCAATATTTGAATTTTGATTATATACCAATTTGAGTTATGATTAGATTTGGCAATTATTGTTATAAGTTCTGGTAATAATTTGAAACACTATTTATATTACAATATTGTGAAAAACACTTGTTCACTTTGTATACTTTTTTACAAAAGGAAGTTAGAGAATTCTTTATGTACTGCCAGGCAAAACGCATTTGGCGGCCCTCCCGCTTGTATCAATAAATAATAATTATTAAAATATAAGAAAATATTCGGTATATATTTGAAAGTAAAATTGAAGCAACTGTAATTTAGTAACAATTTTTTATTATTTAAATAATATTAATCTTAATGATATTGATATACAGTAAAATACAAAGTATTAAAATTAAACTTTTCTAGCCTTTCTGGTAGCAAAATCGATAATAATTTCGGAAAAGTTAAGGGTACGGATAATGTTGTTTTCGATGGAAATCACAGATAGATTAACTAATTTATCTTGCGATATCGCGGAGCGCAAATATATTTTAATCAATTTTAATTTTGAGAAGCTTCGCTTTCCACTGGCCACTGTCACAAGAGTGGTAAGAATAATCCGTAATGATATGTATACATTGGCCATAATATCTACGAACCTGTTCGCGCACACGTAATGCAAAACTCTCAGATACAGGAAATATTTTTGCCAAAGTTTTCAGTTCGGTTAAGAGGCTGGTTCCGTCAATATCACTTTGCATCCCATGAGAAAGCAGATGCTCCAGTTCTTTGCACATATATGCACACATATCTTTTACTGCTGTCGTGTCGTTCAAAAAACCAAACTTTGCAGAAAAGTTGTATAATTGGTCGAATCTCTGCCGTATTGACATACAAGCTTGATCCATTAGTGCAACAAAAACTCGACTCGTAGTTTTTCTTTAGCATCTTGTAATGTTACATCTGCTGCCTCGTACGAAAATTGTATTTTCTTCTTCCTCTTTCGAATTGATGAGACAGGTTGGAAAACAGCATCTTCTTTAGTCATTTTCAGATCATAAATTGCCAGCTCCATCGCTGTTATGATGGCAGATTTATATCCATTTTCATTGTGTTTTACAAGGAATTCCTCAGTTTCTTCAAAATTAACACAGCTACATCCATTTGAATATCTTTTGACTGCATCAGTTTGCTGATTACATTAATCTGCACAAGAATGTCATACCAAATTATCAGCATGACAAAAACTTCATATTCTTAACCTGTTTTGCTAGAGAAATTGCTTCGGCTGCACATTTTGGGTCAGCCGTCTCTTTATGCAGATCCATTAATGCATCATATATTTCGCCAACTTGATACCCAATTGCCGTTACGCAGTCAACACGACATTCCCAGCGTGTTTCTACTAATGGTTTTACTGTCAAAATACTTATATATTTTCTCAAAATGTCCCATCTATTTGTTGAGCTAACAAAAAGAACGTAAATTTGTTGAATGATTCCGAAAAACATCTTTCCTTCACGAGACGACTTGGCCATATTACCTAACACTAGATTTAAACTATAGTACCCGCAAGGAAGAAAGAATGCTCTATTAGTTTCTCTCAATATCTTTGCTTGAACACCATTTTTACAGCCACTCATATTCGCCGCGTTGTCATAAACTTGGCCTCTACAGTCTATAAGCTCAGTCAACTTTTGCTTAAACGCTTCTGCTTGTGCGGCACCAGTACTGTTGTTTACGTTTAGAAATTCAACAAAATGCTCTACAATATTCACAGTACTGTCCGCAATGTTAACAAACCGAATAACCATGGTCATTTGTTCATTGTGGCTAATGTCAGAAGTACAGTCGAGAATAATAATATTTTGCACAAAGTATTCCCCTTTTTATTTCTTCAAGCGTGTGACTGCTGATAAAGTGTATAAGTTCGTTTTGAATGTTTTTTCCCAAATAATTGTCATGAATTTCTTCGCTGGTTACTCGCCGCACATGTTTCGACATGACTGGATCAATCTGTGCCAAGAACTCTACCAAACCCAAAAAATTTCTATTATGAAGATAATTTAACTTTTCAACAGATTCCCGAAATGCGAGGTTATGCTCTGCTAAATATCTTGTGATCGTCAGAAACCGTTCCAACACATTTCGCCAGTGTGCCTTTTCTTTTTCTATCATTTCCTGCGCTTTCCAATCAATCGTTTGATTTTTATTTAAACGCATTTCTAGCTCAATCCATTGTTTTTGTGCTTTGAAATGGCACGCCGATATTTCATGTTTACACAAATAAGGCAAGGTTTTTCCAATTGTTGGATGCATCGCTTGCAAAATTGTTTATTGGAGATCCAAATAGCTTGCAACAGAAACAATGGACACGGTTTTTTGCACTGAGTATACTAGCCAACGTCGATCAACTTTGTCTTTGTTAGGTAGATGTCTAATATAATAGAAATCGGAAAAGTGTCTTCGATCGTCAGGGTATTTTGGATAATTGAAATTATAAACTATGTTAACTCTCATTCTAACCAAAAAATCGCGCTGATTCTGATCCATAAATTCCGGCCACATTCCGATGTCAGACATACGATCATTACAATCCGATAAAAATTCAGGATTTGGGACAACTGTACACGTACCTGGTTCGATTGGAGCGTCTGTATTAATGGTGCCATGTTCATGTTGAGTAGCTTCGTCCTTTTCTTCATAATTTTCCGTAGGTGGAGTCGCTGGAGACACCTCTTCTACCTTTACACTGCTTTTAAAATGCTTAAATATGGCACCTTTCTGAGATGCAATAGAAGCTTCTGCGTTTTTCTTGCGTTTACGCTTTTCAGTGCCGAAATCACTTTTACTTCCCTTCGCACTACTCATATTTTCAATATTTGAAATCGTAGTAATGAAGCTCAAAATATTTTCTACAACAAATCGTTAACAAAAGGAATATTTTACTGCTATTATGATCACACAACTTCACTCATCTAAAACTCGGTTCTAACTAACGGAAAAAACATATGACGGGAAGGTAAAGCTACCGGCAATCTTGCTCGGTCTGACATCCGGTCGCAGAGTCATCACGCGACCCGCACAGGCATGCATTTATTGTTATTTTTGTATTGTTTTATGACATGTTTCTTAAGAACTAATTTATGGCTGCTGATTGCAATGAATCTTTAGAGAAACTATTTTGAGACACTGTTGCCTATATTCAGGTTGTTTTTTTTTGTCCAGAAAAAATTTATCAGGAACCATATACTACTCGCATAGATGTTTTAAAAATTTAAGGGAAATGTGTAGTTAGCCACTGATTGCCTATTGCAGTATTGTTCTCATTTCCTGGATTTGTTAATTGACAGTAAACAACTATTTCTACCGCGTTACATTCGGGCCAATACGATAATAATAATAATCTGGTAGTGTATTGGCGGCCACCTGAATTTGGCGGCCGCAGGCGGTCGCCTTACTCGCTTACCCATAAAGCCGGCTCTGCTGTCAGGTTTGTTTTGCAGTTACTCGTAGTTCAGTTTAGCTTTTTACTATTCAATAGAATCTGTATCGTGGTTTGTTGAGTTTAATAGACGTGTGTATCTACATCGATAGTTTCCTCCACTAGTAAATTGAAGGCGGCCGTAACAGGACACGGTGTTGGAAAAATGTAAGAAAAACAGGTCTTCTGTAAAAACGTCTTTCACAAAGTCGTTTAATTAATTAAAAAGATTAATCGACGCGGATAAATATGATGTAGATGAAGTAAAAGCCATCTTTGAGTAAAAACCCAAAGATTGATTTTACTTCATCTACATCGTAATTATGAAGAATTATGAAGAATTCATAAAAAATTGTGAAATCTAGGCAGTCAAATTTATGATGTATTCATTGAAAGAGAAAAAGATGAGACTGGATTGCAAAATGAAGATGATTAAGATGGAAAGATTCTTCGCATAAGACCGAAGATTGTCTGTCAAATCGAATAGAAAATTGTTAGCGACAAAACAGCATTGTTTTTGTGCCTGAATCTTGGTCATGTATCTAAGAAACGCCGTAATGATATTAAATGTCGTTGGTATGTGTCAGAAATTACAAGAACGGGAGCTAAAGGAAGACATGTTGACAAGTCTGAAAATCTCAGTAATCCAGCGAAAACAGTTTTGTCGAATAATGCACATAGAACAATGATGTTACAGACCTTGAAAGCTGGAATACGATGGCCAAAAGGAGGATGCTTTGTCCGTATTTTAGTAGATGCCGGTTTCTAAAGTGCTTATGCCAGTTCATTAGCTTACATATTTATTATTGGGTCAAAAACGCATCATACGCGCACTGTTTGATGGGGTTGAATCAGAACCTGTTGCTCATCATTAGATACCGGGCGGGACTTTTCTCACTGACTACTCCTGTACTTTCGAAGTTCAGAATCAACATGTTATTTCAGTTTCCATATCACCTGTTTGCAAATGTCCTTGGGTAAATGGTCTTTCTGCTAAAGGTGTTCGTTTAAACGATCATCCAAATTGGTCTATGGTATTGTTAATTGGAGCCGATGCGATTGGAAAATTGTTTACTGGTCATCGCGTTGCTCTAAATTGTTTGATGGCAATTGAGGCAGCACGAGGCCTGACCAAACGGGGAAAATGCTATTACAAACTCCTGTAGGTAGTGCAAGTATGACTGTTACTAAGTTATTTGGTTAAGAAGCTCAAATTAATAATCTACGGACACTTGATGCTCTTGGTATTCTGAATCCCATTAAGAAAATGATCAAGATACAATTGGAAGCAGACGCACAAAAACATTTTAATTTGACAGTAGGAAGAGATTAAGAAGGTAAGTATATTGTCCAACTACCTAGATTAGAATATCATGTGGCATTGTCAACTAATTGCAAGATAGCTTGTAACAGATTAGAAACTTTGGCAAAGTTGAAGAAAGATGGGTTGTATGAAATGTTTAAAGGGCGTTTTGAAAGAATGTCAGAATGAAAACATTCTAAAAATGTTAGAGACTAGTAATGAAAATGAAGATCGCTATTTGCTGCATACAGCTGTTACAAAAACAAATAGTTCAATAGCAGTTTGGCATGTTTTCGACGCTTAAGCTAAAGTAAGATGGTCCCACCGCTTAGAAAAGGGCTCTAGTCTAATAGAGCTGATACCTTCGATACTGTCGCGACTTACACTAGAAACGATCAGTGTTGCCGGATACATCAGCAGTTGGCGGCTCCGTGGCGTAGTGTTATGTGTGTAACTACTACGCCCAAGGTCCCTGGTTCGAATCCCGACACGGTCCGCTTGAAAAATGTTAGACGAGCGTTTTTCAAAAAAATACACCCTCGTTCGGATGAGAGGTAAAATGGAGGTCCCGTGTGTGAGTGTTGTCACGCACGTTAAAGATCCTTACCTTGCTTGGAACAGCAAGGGTTCGGCAAAATTCCAAATTTTCCAGGTAAAAAAAATCGCTTCCTGTCCAATGTAGTACTTTCGGGTGGAGCAATTGGAAAATCACATTTAAGGATACATCAGCAGAGTATTCCTTCAAGGGAAAGAGAGAGATATCCTTAGGCTTTTATGGCAGGATGGAAATTATTAAAATAATTTGTCATTGCCGTGTTCTTTTGTTGTGTCCTGTAGCCAATTATTATCAGTAGCAGTCGTTAAACAGCTTTTATGTACTGAGTTACAAAACATCGAATCTGGAAGATTATAGTTTTCGAAGGGCATCTAGGTAAACTATTTGTCTAGCGTTAGTAAGTTGGAAAAGTTTGAGCAATTTTTTCCGCTGCAAAATTTGATTTGAGATGTTGGGAGACATTCCGGCAGGGACGCAATCAACTTCCATGTTGAATTTAAGTTTGTTTAGAGGGACACACTCTGGGTATGATGCAAACTGTTTTAAAGACTTTTTCCAGAAGTTTTTACAATACAAACAATTTTGGCCGTTACTCAGCGGTTGAAAGATCTGATTGGCTTTGTGTCCAACAATTTTTTTTCAAGATTTTATTACAACATGAGCAACTAAAATCAGGTTGGTTGTTGAAGTGTACAATAACATTAAAAGCAGGTTTTTGAATTGATGTAACTATTTAGAATATCTACCTGCAATAAGAATACCCAGGTGGGTATTTGGAAGTGCTATTCATAGAAGGTTGGAGTTTATATACCTTTTGCGATTCAAGCAAAGCTGCTTATGCAACAGCAATAGTCGACAGCGAAAGTGAACTATACGTACAATTGATACAAGCAAAGTCTAGAGTGTCACCTAACAAACAGAATACAATTATCTAGATCAGAAACACGCATACGCACTCTTTTGATTACAGAAAGGAACAGTGGAATGTGTTTGTTAAAACAGGGGTAGAAGAGATAAGAATCTTAAGTTCACCTAAACATATTTTTGAGGTTATGAACCCTGAAAATTTGTCTAGTAGGGGGTGTTTACCAAACGACCTACTAAGGTTCAAATTTTAGGATAGTCCACAGTGGCTTCAAAGATCCGTTACTCGATAGGCAAATTCAACATTTTCTTCTGATGAGAGAAAAATCAACTAAGAAAACATGAAAAATGTTGGTTCGTTGTTTGTTCAAGGTGAAGAATTAAATTATTGGTACTATAAATATTTTTCGAAATTTAATCTGCTGTGTCGTATGATAGAGTGGGTCCGGTATTCCATTTATAATTGTTGGCATAACAGTAAAGAACGAGAATAGTTGACTTTCAAAAAATGCAATATGTTTTTGAATGTGTAATAAAATTTATTCAGAAAGGTCTGTTAGAAACATTTCGCTGACGAAGTATGTATTTCACGAGTAACGACCAGATTTTGTAAGAGAAACAATTTTCCAAATATATATATATGCTATACTATTACCAAGTATTCAACCTGCTGTGAGATGAATGATCTTCGACAAGCATAGGACAACTTGTCATGCAAGAGTGCAAATGTTCCTAGGTATTTTACGAAAAATGTACTGATTATTCAAGGTACGAAAATCAGTTAGAGATGTTTAAAAGGATGCGTAATATGTTTCAAAAACCAGTCAAAACTCTTGAAAGCAATGTCTGTTTTGTTACCTGAAGATAGAGTACGTGATGCTGCAGTCTACGGGATTGGATATGGCAAAGTCGGCGTTCTTCGTGGGGGCGTAAAGCGTGGATATATTTTTTTACGTATGCCATTTTTCGTGCGGTACATTCAGAATTGGTAAGATCAATAACTAGTTCCGATTTTATGCAAGATTTTAGACGTTTTATTCCTAGAAGAGGCATACCATCTGTCATTCATAATGACAATAGAACTAACATTAAAGATATCGAGAACGCGTTCGAAAAACTGGATTGGAAAAAATTTTGGCTGAGTTCTTTTCTTGGCGTATAAAATGGACGTTCAAACTAGTATCTGCTTCATGGCTCATTAAAAAAACGTTCGGACAAGCGTCGCTAACGTATGAAGAACTTCAGACTATTTTGTGTGGTTGTAAGGTTGTAATAAACTCAAGATATTGTACTCATCCATCAGATAATGATGACCTAATACCTATAACACCAGCTTGTTTTTTAAAAGGCACCAAGAATAGCAGTGCTTCTGATTGTGACACTGTAGATGCTCAAGCAATACAAAGGTTGGCTCACTATCGACCAAAAGTTAGTTTAGCGTTAAGACGGCGATTCAAAACGAGTATCGAGGACAGTTGCAGCAACATTGCATTAGAATTAAAACACGAGTAAACTAAAATTTGGCGATGTGGTAATAATATCAAGTAAAAATAAGCCGCTCGCTGTTATACAAGAGCTAATAGCGGGAAGAGAAGTCGAAATTAGATTGGTCAAAATGAAGACGGCATTTGGAGTGATGATAATACTCCATACAACGCATGTGTATTCTGGAAACCACACCATGCGAGAGCGAAAATACCGGAAGAACGAACTTTAAGAAACACAGCTAAGAAAATTCTGTTAGAGATGTAATCCAAGAAAGTGTCAGGTCTATAAAATATATTTCGTGAGTTGTGTTTTAATTGATGTCATTATTTTGATAAAAAGATTGCGTGGGGAGTAATGTGAAATACACCTATTCACTTTGTATAATTTCTTAAAAACGAAAGTTAGCGAGTTTTTATGTACTGTCAAGTTTGTTTTGCATCATTCATGGAGCAGTTTATTTTTTTACTATTTAAAACAATCTGTATTTTATGTTTTGAGTTTAATATACGTATTTATTAACATCCACCATTTCTTCAACTAATAAATTGAAGGCAACGTAAGTCTATTTCTAACAAATATATTCCAGAGTAATTCTGATATATCTCTTATGAAAGATATGTAGTGGATATTTTAAGTAATTGTTGCCTTGGTTTTTCAAAAATATTTACAGACTGCAAAGATAGCTATTAAGGTAGTCGCATCAAAAGAATAAAATTTAATATTCTGATAAATTGGAATTGAATTAGATTTGTACCTTAAATTTGGAGTAGTTGACCATACCCAAGGTCCGCTTGAAAAATGTTTGGCGAAGCATTTTCACAAAAATACACCCTCGATCGGATGAGAGGTAAAATAGAGGTCCCGTGTGTGAGTGTTGTCACACACGTTAAAGATCCTTACATTGCTTGGAACAGCAAGGGTTTGGCAAAATTCCAAATTTTCCAAGTAAAAAAGACTCGCTTCCTGGCCAATGTAGTACTTTCGGGTGAAGCATTGGAAAATCACATGAAAGGTAGTTGACCATAGGTTTTCGTCGCATTTGCTAGTGAAAAATTTTAATGAATATGATTTTAGTACAAAAATAAGGTTGGTGCAAGAGATCCAAAACTTATTCAAAAACTGATTCGCATTAACTAATACTTTTCATTTTATTGTAACTTATGACAATGTTTTACGAGTGTTCGTATGGAATAACTATACCTTCAATAAAGTTACCGTTTCTTTTGCTTAAAAAAATTTACCAAATCTAAAAAGATAAAAAAAGCCGGTTATAATCGGTTTTATGTGTTTATATGACAGCAAGCGCTATAAACACGTTACAGGTATAATGAGCGCGAAATTAATTAATTTTGATGTTTCCTGAAAAGGTGGAGACCCAATAAAAATATAAAGGTGCGTTGGATAACTGCTGTGATGCGAAAGTGGGTTTCTATGGAAGAAATTATAATAGAAAATAAACATTCGAAATAGAAATAATAAATAAATAAAAATAACAAATCAAATAAATGAAATACCCCAAAATCCTACGTTACACTAGCACTTACTCCGAAAGGCTTTTCCACTTTTGTCAAAATCTAAGAGCACCAACCCGTCTGTCACAGCAATGCCTTTTGAATATTATATCTACACGGAAGACGCATATATCACCATTTCTTTGGTATTTTAAATTTTATCAATTTATATACTACCTTTCTCGAAAGATCTTAACAACATTAGTTCTAACATAATTAAATAAATTTCTCAAAATAAAATACCTCTTCCACATAAGATTCCATCACTGGAGTAGCTGGAAATCCTTTACAAATGTGTCTATGTAACTAGTTTTTAAATTAAATTCAAATGAAAATTAAATTGAACTTAAGCTCTGTTAACATAAAATACTTTCAATATAAATACACATATACTTCTCTAAAAACATTTCTTAACTTCAAATCTGGCCAGGTATTGCTAAAAAAAGAAATTCTAAAAGACCTTACTTCTAGCCATCAACAAATCTATTATTTATGCTCCATATTTTTCTGTTTTTAATATTAAATTACCCGACAATTATAAATCTCAATTATTGGAAATGTAGTTCATAATAAACAAAAAGAAAAACTTAACTTTTTACATGATTTTATTGTTCATTCCAAAATAATGTAAAATCAATACGTATGAACTTCTTAATAGTTAAACGGATAACAAACAAGTTACTTAAACTTAATCAACTGACGTTCCGTCGGAAGATAGTCTGTGAATGAGTTGCGCTGTTAGTTTAGTTTAAGCTATGTGTCATGGCTGATTTGATGGGCAATACAATGTGATAGTGTGTCGTCAACGCATAAATTTGATGTAGATATTTTAGACGTTTTCATGTAACTATATAAGAAAAAAATGCGTTGGTTCAAAGTACAAGTAAGTTAATCTATACATGAAAACAGGTTCATGGTCCAAGTTGGTTATTCTCCTATCTTTTATGGTAAACATTCTAGAAGTTACTGTAGAAGTGGTAACCTGTCCAAAGTCCAAGTTTATAATTATTCTGTGTTTTCCCCACCCGGCACCAAATTGACTAATTGGCTGGTGTATAAACCGCTGGTGGCGAGCGGAGCCTCAGTTCTTATTCAGACGCTTACCGATCAAGTCGACCTTTAGAGTAGAATAGTTTACAGTTTTTCGTTAAAAGTACGCCGTTTTTAATAATCTGTTTCCTAAATTTTAAAAACAAAAAATGTTGACAAATCACAATTCGGCTATTCAATTAAGAGTTAAAGTAGTTGTCCTTGGATTTTTGATTTGGAGTGAGGGGACACAGTATAAATACGGAAGCGTGTGTTGGTACCAGTCATTCTGTTTTTGAACGTTGAACGAGTAACATGTCTGTCTCAGTGGTTTGGTGCAGTATACAGCTGTTCTGCTTGGATTAATGCGGACTTCACATGATGGTGTCATAATTATGAATGGTCTTCGTGAATGCCAAATGGGGATTCGTCGTATAAACACTGCGATTGGAAATGCAAAATTCGTTGGTGAGAAGCATAAGTTATTGACTTCGTTGGCGAATATTAAAACTATGCCGACACAATTTAAAGTAGCCCAGAAGAGAGGAGCGGGGCTTAAAGCTAGAAAGGAAACTACATATAAGCGTATACAATGGGATGAGTCCGTCTGAGCTTTCAAGGGATGCATTAGAACCGGAGTTTGTTAAATATCTGTTTAGTTATACTCCCGCTTTTCCCTCCTGAGTATCCTTTAATATACTCAACAATAACGTTAATAATCAATACGGATGAGCGATGAGTTAGCCCTTACCCTATAGAGGATTTGCATGGGTGGACACCAACATCGATGTGACATCAGTTCTTTATAATGCTAGCAAAGGTTATGTCTTGGAAGTTGACTTGGAGCATCCGGAATCTATCCATGACTTACATAAGCATTTCCTATTGTGTCTGGAGCACATTGATTCGAAGACTGGTAAACCGACTGTATCGAAAACTCAAGGTACTAAGCTAATGGCTACACTAAATTCTAAAAGTAGGTATTTGATCCATTGTAGAAATCTGAAACAGGCGTTGAAAAATGAATTTAGATTAACAAGAATTTATCGCGTACTAAAATTTAAACAAAGCTGTTGGTTAAGGTCCTACATTGACCTCAATACTAAATTTTGGAAATGCGCGAGGAATGAATTTGAGAAGAATTTGTTCAAGTTGATGAATAATGCTGTCTTCCGAAAAACAATGGAAAATATACGAAAACATTGTAATGTGAAGCTTGTGCAAAACTGGGAAGACAGATGCGGTGCTGAAGCTCATATATCCAAACACCAGTATCAAAAATGTTACCATCGTCGACGAAAACCTTGTGGCAGTAGAACTTCTCAAATCTGAAATATATTTTAATAAACCTATATATGTTGGTATGTGCCTTCTCGACATAGTCAAATTGACAATCTACGATTTTCAATATGAATATACAAACGCTGCCTTTCGAAATGGATGCCGAGTTCTTTACACAGATACGGATAGCTTAATTTATAAAATAATAAACAATGATCCTTATCAAGCTATGAAGCAGGGTTGTCAGCAACGTTTCGATACTTCCGATTATCCTGCCAACAACATTCATGGAATTCCTTTGGTTAACAAAAAAGTATTGGAGATGATGAAGTATGAAAATAATGGGTGACAGTATAGATTTTATTAGGTTATGATCAAAAATGTATGCGACGAGGATTTTTAAGACAGCCGAGGAAGAAGAAGCTGAACTCTTACGAGAAGAGAAGAAATCACCCGGCATCCCAGACTTTGGTGTTACAAAGAAAATTAAAGGAATTAAAAGATCGGTGATAAAAAATAGAATTACGATTAAAGAATATGTCGACTGTATGGAAGATTACAAGAAGTATATGTAACGCAGAATCTAATTCAATTTTCCAAGCACTAGGTTCACATCATCGCTCAGGAGAAGATTGCCCTGAGTCCGCTTGATGATAACCGTCACTTATTTCTTGGTTCATTTGCAACACTACCTGTTGGATATTATTCAATTATGGAGCAAGAAGAAATATAGTACTTACTGCAAATGTAGAATATTGATTGTAAATATATTATTCTCAATAGAATTTTATATAATTTATATTAGTGTTATCCTATTCTTAAAAACTGACTGTAAAAGGCTCTCCCGTCGGGGTGTTGGGCTGAAAAGTGACCTGCATTGACACACAAATCCTCTTTATGGGGATTTTAATTTTTGGTAGAAAAATGTGCAAAATGAACCTTAGATTTTCTTATGTGAAAATACATATAAATATGGTCGATTTTGATGCCGTACGAAGGTAGCTTATCTACTCCTGATTGTGGAACACAGAACCCTTTTACAGTCTCTTCCCCATGTGGTGTGGTATTGAGTGATGTCTTTGTCCAATGAGTGTCGTTGTCCAATGGGAATACAAGATTTGAAGTTGCTGGTTTTCCTGGGTTTTCTGGTGGTTTTATGCATTTGTTCTGTTTTCAGCACGTGTGGTTTAATATACGGTAACAGAATTTGGTCTAACGTTTTCACCTCCTTTAGATATTTTCACAACAGGCTGAATACTTTTTCTACGGCAGCTCTTTTAATTTGACACGCTACGGTTTGATTTTATTCCTATTTTGTTGGGGTCAATTTTAATTCCAGCTTTATTGATTTCCTTGTAGTACTTTATCTATAACATTGTCATCTTTTGATTTGCGATAGGGTTTCGTTCTGTATGACTGCTTTGAAAACTAGTTGTTGACAAAATTTGACTGCTGAGGTATTCGTAAATTAATAAATTGACTGAACATATAAGAATCCCCTTCTATTGCCTGTTGTGTTAAATACTTAACTAAATTTGATTGAATTTTCTTTTTATTTAGTTAGATTAACCAAGTTGCAAGCTATAGGCCCAGTATGAATCTTTATAACATACAATCTAGTTGCACTGAATATTTACATATGCAAAAGAGTGAGACTGAAACTCTCGTTCCATCACAAAAGGTGCGAGTATAACTATCTATCAATCACTACCCAGGATAGCACCCTGACCCCCACTTGTTTGCATAACTAACATAATTGTTACTAAAGGACTGGACATATTGACTAATGATCATTGAGTTTTACATTGCATAAAAAATCTCGAGAAGAATATTAAAAGTTTCAGTGGGAGCTCTAATTAAACGGGATAAGCGGTATACCATTAAACGATTACAAGGAGTTATAATTTCAAAGAACAATTCTGAAAATGAACTATTAAAACTTATTGATCTCTAAGATTTCATTAGAATTGTGAATATGTTTGCAGTTTAAACTTTTTTCGCTTTTAAATTTAAACTACAGCAGTAGGTATCCCAAAAAATTAAAAACCTTGTTAGCAATAAATGCAGTTTCTGAAAACGGTGTGCTTCTTGTCATGAAGTGTTTTAATGGCTGAAACCTTTGTTGCCTTGCTTTTGTTTTGTGAGAGGATAAAATTCTTAGTTTGAAATACGAAAAAAATTTGTTTGTAAACATGTCGTTAAATATTAGAGATACTTAAAACAATAGGAATAATTTAAGAATAGGAAAAGGTATGTAAAACCAAGATTAAATTTCTATAATATGCGACGGAACATTAGTTCTTACTGTTGTAAGATTAAAAGTAGAGTACGAGATTAATAATATATTTAGCACTTCTTTGGGGTGCTCGTATAACCAATTTTTGTTTCAATATGCGATGTCAGCAATGCTGTCAGCTACTCTTCATCTTACTGAACCTTGGATACGAGTAAAATGACTGGATCGTTATAAATTTAGATTTGCCATAAATTGACAGGAATCCTGTAATATTTTAACGGTGCAATAGTAGGTAGCTATGGAAGAAACAATAAAAATAGTAAATCCCTTCGTTAAGTTTCCCTACACGGAAGGCGATTATTCCGAATAGGTATCCCTTTGCTTTTGGTTCTATAAAATTATCACATTATACGTTACATTTTTCTACAATCCCGTAAAACACTCTTTAAATATTGGTCAAATTAAAGAGAATTGTAAAATAAAATGGTTCTGCCAAATACGACCCCCATCACTTAGGGTAACTGGCTGTCCTTTCATTTTGACCTAATTTTTATGTAGTTCGTAAGTAAGTGCCTATAAAATTCTACCTACACTTAACCTCTATTGATATTAAGTAATTACAATATAAATACAAATATACTTTCCTTAGAAAAAAAACAATTTCTTAACATCAAACTGGACAGGTATTACTAAACGAAATCCTAAGAGAAAAAGCATTATATCAAATTCATCAATAAACGCCATTTTTCCTGTTTTCAATATTGAAATATATGACATTCTGAATTACTACTTCTAGAAATGCTCTGAATAACGATACATAGAATATAGTTAAGTTCTAACTTTTCTATTTCTCATTCCAAATACTAAATTTTCATGTTTTCGCTAATACTAAATTCCACCAATAAAACATATTTAAAAATTAAGGTGCATGTATTTTTTAATACTTTAAATTGTTCCAACTTTCTCTCACGATAATATCACGTTGAAATTTATCCAACACCAGTTCCGTCGCTAGGTCATCGTCCAACAAAATCATTACTTTTACGTTTAGTTAACTTTCTATTACAAAAATACGAAACAGTTATATTTACAATTCATATAACTAATAAGCATAAACGCAAAAGCTTGTATTTTACTCACGATTTAATTTATCTTTTAAAAGGTTAAGAATGTCCAGAAAACTCGGAGCATTGGAGTATCATATGCAAGGTTGAGCTATCGTGTTTGGATACTTGTGTGGTAGTTGGAACCTTTGAGTCGCAGTTCTATATTTTCTTTGTGGTAAGACTCTGGCGCCCTTACTATTTAGGTTTCGCCATACTGGTCCTTAGTTGAAGCCTTCAGCCCACGACCTACTGGCTGAGCAAGCCACTCTCCTTCTGCCATCAGCACGTTAGGGACCACACACATATAATTCTATATATCTATTTTCGGTTTAGTATCCGCGGTAACAAGACAATTTTGACGTCCAACGTGAGGCCGAGCATTTTTTTAATTATATTTGTTATTTGGTCCCGAGGAGATGTCTTTGGCTTACATTTGTTACTTGGGCTCGAGCTTTTTATTTTGTCAGTATGGAAGCCAATCATCTGTTGAGTGCTTGCTTCGAAATCTTCCTTGCAGTGGCACTGTGGAAGAAAAAAAGAGCCCGCCTGTTAAACATTTGTAGTTAGGAAAGCGCTGGTGTTAGATCTTTGCCAATTGATTATAGGAATTATCGACCTGACCCAACTAGGGAAGTTATGTTGTGTCAAGCTAAGGCAACTGGCATTTATCGTCCAAACCGATGTCTTCTGTTATGGTTTTCACGCCGTCCTTACTCAAACTTATCCTGATGGCGAAAAAGTAATGTGTTACATCAGTAGGTCACTTATTAAAAAAAAGAAATATAGCACTACAGAAAAGAGGTGTTTAGGAGTGCTATTCCCTATAGAAAAATTAAGACCGTACATTTAAGGGTCACATTTTACCGTCATTACTGATCGCTACAGTTTAAAGTGGCTCAACAATATTAAAAACCCTACTGGCCACACTGCGCGTTGGGCTATACGATTGCAACAGTACAAGTAATACATCGTAAAGACAAAGATCATCTTGTACCGGATGCTTTGTCCCGTTCTGTGCCGGATATAGGCGCAATCGAATTTCCTATTTTCAACTATGTGACCGATCCTTGGTATCGCCTCATAGAAGCTCAAATTAGTGAAAACCCAGAAATTTTTTCGGCATGGCGTACTAATAATGAACAGCTATATACCTCTTCAACCCCGTTATAATGAACTATGTACCGCTAATGAATAATGGAAGCTCGCCGCACCAAAAAAAAAATTTATTGAAATTATTTCTCAATGCCATGAGCCTCCCACTAGTGGTCATACTAGCGTATTTAAGATCCTTCACCGGGTTAACCAGACTTATTACCTGCCCAAAATGCATCAAGATATTGCCAAATACATCTGTCGTTGTGAAGTATGTGCGCGAACTAAGCCGCTTCAGCAAGCTCCGATTGGTTTAATGGGTGGACATTCCCAAATATCTCGTTCTTTGGAAGTTATTTGCATGGATATCATCGGCCCGTTACCACCTTCTACGCGAGGTTACGTATACGTTTTAGTTATCGCCGATTGCTTTAGTAAATTTTCCATGTGTTTCCTCTCCGAATTGCTACTGCCATTTCCATTACCAGACTGACTGAAGAAAACGTATTTTTCCCTACCTCACCCGTAAGTGACACTTACGTCAATGAGACGACCTTACGTAAGTTGAATTTACTAGAGGGTAAAGATGGCAGCTACTCTTTCGGTACTTAGATTGGCAGAGACCATAGGCGACGTTATGGCATTACAAGACACACTACCAGGACGTGGAAGGCAACGGGAAACCGCCACATTACCTCCCATGTACACAGCGCACTTAAATTGTAATAAACATGATGGCATTCTCGGAGGTAAAAGATTCAGGAGTTAAAATAGCCCCCCATTTGGATCTCCGGGAGGGGACTACTTCGGAGGTTTTTGGAGTGGAGACATCAGGATAATTCATAAAGAAGCAGAGAAAGGAAATTCGGATGTGGGGTAGTTATGCGAAAAAAGTAGGACACTGTGTAGAAAATTGCTTACAAAAGAACGAAAGGGTACTCATAGTTAGATTAGAATCTAAACCGGTAAACACAGTAATAATACAAGTATAAATACCCGAAAAGGTAGAAGATATACAGAACGTAAACGGACATGAAAACTTTATAATTAAGGGGGATTTTAATGCAGTGGTAGGTGAGGGTAGGAGAAATGGAAAAATGTACTTTGACTTTGAGAAACTAGAAGATAAAGATATTCATGAAACATTTGAAAAAACGTCAAATGGATTGCTAAAAGATATACGGAAAAATTTTTTGATACTAAGGAAGTAGAAACAGAATGGAATAACATTAAATGCAGCTTAGACATGGCGGTCCGAGATATTCTGGGGTATACACAAAAAGAAAATGAGAAATCATGGATGACAAAAGATATTCTGAATTTAATAGAAGAGAGACGAAAATACAAAAATAGATCAGACAAAACAGGAAACAGAGTAACTAAGCCACAAAATGGGAAATTATTCACAAATGCAGGAACGCTACAGAACAATGGATTGATGAAAAGTGCAAAGAGGTACAAACAAAGATGGAAATAAAAAGCATACAAACTAATTAGAATGAATTTAAGGGATATATAGCAAAAATACAAGGGACGCGGGAGGAAACGTCATTATAGAAAGTGTAGAGAAAGTAGATAAATAGCAAGAGTATATGGGGAATTTATATGCAGGATAGGAACCAACAGCATTAGAACAAGAATCAGACATTGAAAATGATGACTTGGGATATCCTATACTTAGAGATGAGTTTGAATTAGCATTAAAGGGTCTGAAAAATTGTAAGGCGCCGGGTAGAGTTAAGTTGCAAGCAGAAACTCTAAAAACCTCCTGGACAAGCAGTATCAAAACATCTTTTCCTAATCGTAAGCTACATGTATGGGACAAGTGAGATACCTAAAAATTTCAAACGTAATATGATAGTAACTAGTCCAAAAAAAAAGGCGCGGATAGATGTGAAAATTTTCGAACAATAAGTTTGACAGCACATGTGTGAAAATATTAACTAGAATTGTACAAAGACGAATGGAAAAACGAGCCGAAGAAATACTAGGAGAAGATCAATTTGGTTATAAGCGAAACATGGGAACACGGGATGCTATTTTAGCTCTGAGGGTGATAATGGAGAAAACAATGAAAAAAAAAGGGAAAAACGTGTATATAGCGTTTGTAGATCTGCAAAACGTATTGGACAATGTCAAATGGAAGAAAATGTTCGAAATACTAAAAAAGATTGGAAAGAGCTATAGGTATAGACGAATAGTACATAACTTATACAAAGAGCAAACGGCGGTAATAAAATTAAAGCAGGAACGTAGAGAAGTAAATATTAGGAAAGGGGTGAGACAGGGATGTGCCCTATCCCCATTAATTTTTAAATTGTACGTTGAAAAGGCAATAAATTCTGTTAAATGTAGGAAAACATTTGGGATTACTATGCAGGGACAAAAAATTGATGTGCTTAGATTTGCAGATGATATAGCGGTATTAGCATCTAGCAAGGAAGAGCTAGAAGCTGCTCTTAATGAAATGAAAACAGTTCTAACACCGAGATACGGTATGAAAATTAACAAAAATAAAACTAAATTACTACTATTCAAAGAAGGGAAAAATAAATCAAAAACAATAATACAAATAGGTAACGAGAACTTACACAAGGTTAAGAATTTCTGCTACCTAGGAAGCCAAATCACGCAAGATGGGAAAGGCGCAAAAGATATAAAACAAAGATTAGCACAAGGTCGTGCTGCATTTAACAAGAGAAAGCAACTACTGTGCCCAAAGACCACAAACATAGAAACAAGGAAAGGATTGCTTAAAACATAGGTGTGGAGCACAGCACTGTACGGCTGAGAAGTCTGGACAGTAGGTAAAGCGAACAAGAAAAATTGAAATGTGATGGATTATTTTTTATGGGGTTTTGTTAAAGAAAAAATTTATAATATTCGTCCAACAATTCCAGATGAAATGAAGGATAGAATAAGGGGAGCATTTCGTTCAATTGACAAAGCAATGTTGACCCGAGTACGAATTTCGTTCAACAGAAGGCTAGCAGTCTGCATCGAACAAAATGGTAATATTTTTAAACACTTGTAGTCAACTTACTCCTGTTCGTTAATGAATAAAAGTTTATTTATTGTTGTGCCTTTTTGGCACTGGATATTTGATACTTTAAATGATGAAATCTACCTAAAAGAAATGTGTTTTCTCAATTTTTCAGAATTTTTTCTCATGTAACCTATACAAAATTATATGTCAATAGAAAGCTCCACAAAAACGCTATTCAATGGCAAAAACCAATATGGCGAGTGCCATTTAAAAAAATTGGCTTTTTGTTCATTTTACGTTTTGCTTCACTTTGTACAACAAAAAGTAAAAACAAACACATCGCGCTGTGGTTAATAACACAACAGGATGTGGAAAATTATGTTGTGAAAGAATCAACTCTCCAAATTCAATATGAAAATTTCTGCAATTTGACATGATTTTGACATAAAATTACTCATAAAAAGCAAACCGTCCATTGTAGACCTATAGTACCTCTATATGATTTTGATCAGTATCAAAAGAGATTTTAGAATGTGGTGTCAAATCTAGGGTATTTCATTTAAAAAAACATACTTTGGGTTGGAAACTATATTACCACATCCTGTATATAGGTAAAAATATATTTAAATTGTGCAGCTAGCAGTGGCTATTGTTTAAAAAAAACCGGAAGTTAATATCTTGAATAATATAAAAGTTATAGAACTTTCATGGAGGACGTGGACACCCTGTATATATATATATATATATATATATATATATATATATATATATATAGATTGTTATGATAAGGTAGCAATACCCATGTACGCCCTTTTTCTGAATTATAAAGGTTAAAATTTTTAATCTGTCAATTTTTGATTTTTAATATATAATTTTAATTGCGTCGGCTATCTCAGTTTTTAATTACGCACGGAGCTTGCGACAATACGACAAACAAGGAATTCAAATTTACCTTCTACCTCTACTTCCTGTTCTAAACCAAAACTCCATTAAGCACACATTACCATAATGTTCTCAAAAATATTTACACCGTATGAAAAGTTTAAAATTCTCTAAATATAACTTTTATTTAATAATTGAATAAAAAAATTAATGATTATCATTCCCAAAGTTGATCAAAATCCAGCAAAAATCCCCCTTATTATTATTAACTGAAGCCCGATGAACGTTCATTCAACTTCTTTAAATATTTACGTAATTTACAACGTGTACCCAAAAAAAACCAATCCGTGCCGACCTCTCACATAAACGATCATGAAAGCAATTTTTCAATTATTTAAATTGGAAATATTTAAGGAAATGTTAAATTTTAAATCATTCAGTTTAAAAATGTACAACGAAATATTCACAAATAAAAATAATAAAACATTCAGATTGGCTAACCTGTTGTTTCCAGCTCGAATCAGTCCCTGATCCAATTGCTTCCGTATTCAGCTTAGTGATTTTATTACTCCCAACGTTAAGTCTGCATTTTTCTTTAAATTATTCTAGCGTACTTTGTTAAACTTCTTTTCAATTAATAATTGAAGTAAATGTTTGTTGCATTTCCTCATTTGATCCAGTAATTGTTTAGAATTGCTTATCCAGTAATCATTCAGAATTGTTTAGAATTGTCATCCAGTAATTATGTAGAGTCCTTTTTATTAATATTGATATTAGAATTTAAATTTAAACAACTTTTAGTTACTTACGCTTTTGAAGGGTAAAACGACAAACCTCTTAATTTTCCATAATTACAATAGAATTATTTCATACTTCACAATAAATCACTTTACGTAAATATTTTCGTTTTAAGGGATGTAAACCAAGCCTTACTTCATGTTGAAATGATTTGTTTACAAATCCGGTCGTATTTAAATGCATCGTCTTTCTATTCACAAGCGCGGAGTTCGTTGTTGTGCATGATACTTTCATGCCAGGTTTTTGGGTATTCCATCGTATTATATTGTATGTTGAAATCAACGCGTTGCTTTGTCACGTACCATTTCAAGTTAATAGCATTGATTCCCTTGAATTTTCATACTTCTAGATAAGTAAACCATTGTTTGTTCAAATAAATTTGGTAAACTTTGATTTTATCCACCATGCCTTGTTCGTTTAGCTTTCTAGTCACGTAGACTTAATGCAATTTATGCATTAAATTATATGCGTTTGCTATCTTACGCATTATAAAACCTGCTTGTTTTAATTGGGATTCTTGGCGTAATAAGGATGCGTTATCCATGGGTGTCGCGTTTCAACTTGCGTTTATGTTGTTTTACGACTTGCAAATTTGTTTATTCAAATAAATCTTCAAATATTTTTTATTAACTAAATTAATTATGATTATGGTTTATATACAGGGCATTGTCATTTACTTTCAAATCTAATCATCGTATTTCTTGTTTTCTTTAGAAAACTGTCTCGTTTTCTAAGCCCTCATGTATTTTATATGAAGTGCGCTACACTATTGGTCCTAACTACCCCTAAATAACCTTATTAACACAGCATTTTATATATATATCTATATATATATATATATATATATATATATATATATATATATATAGAAAACTTTTTTGTAATAACTATGTAATATTGTAGGTGCTTAATGATTATGGTAGTTTGTACCGAAACGCGTATAGCAATTATATAATATATTCATATACGAAAAGCTGTAGTTTTCGTTATATATATATATATATATATATATATATATATATATTTTAACAGATTTTTTAATTTTTAGGGTTCCGTACCTTATAAGGTATAACGGAACCTTTATAAGATCACTTTCGTATCCGTCCGCCCGTCTGTCACAGAGGTTCTTCTCGAAAACTATGTAACGTAGGAATTTGAAATTTGGTACAATGCTAGGTCTTTATGGCGCGCACATATATCAACAGTCAGAAAATAGGAAAAAAATATTTTTAGATTAAAATGGCGGGGTTAATTTGGTCAAAAGAAAAAAAATTTTAACAAATATATCGTGTAAGGTATCATTTGTAAGAGAATTCTAAAAGTATTTTTTTAATAATTTTCGGTCCAGCAGTCTTCATGATATATCTCAAAATGTGCCAAAAATGACCGTTCCACCCCACCCTGTTCTCCTACATTTCCATAGCTAAAATTTTGATTTTAATAGGAATAGTAGCTATTGTGTGATGAATTATCGGAAAACAGCAGGTTTTTTTGACAGTGTAATAGTTGCTGGGAAAAACAGTAACAGACAACGTATTTACTAATGTACCAGTACAATGTGGTACAATATATTCATTTTTCAGTTATCACAATCAAATTTGGATAAGATTTAAATATACATAAAAAATGCAAACAGCTTAATTTGGTTTATTGATTGCTCACTGTAGTATTGGTACGGAACCCTAATAGTGCGAGCTCGACTCGCTCTTGGCTAACTTTTTTCTATAAATATGTGTACTTTTTGTATAGAATTAGTGTTGGGATACACATTAATTTTTATTTTGCTTACAGCTTCACGCAAGTATTTGAAAAGTTATTATAAAATATGTGAAGGCGTTAAACTTGTTTGTTGGAAAAAATATAAAATGCCTCAGCGAATTAAAAAAATTGTTCTGCTACAGTTCTTATTAACAGGTTATTAGGCATTCTTTAAAGTACTGCAAGTCTTTATAAGATCATCATGTTGTTGTGGTTAACAATTACTGTAAGTTATGGTAGACTGGACATACATTTAAATGAGGAACAAAGAAGGTTTTATTATGATGGATTAATAAAAGACTAGGAGAGGAATACTTATTAGAATACCTGCATTATTGTTTTCGCCAACAGTCACGTTGTTGTTTCTCACGGGTTTTATTAGTAATAAACGTATTCGAATAATCCCTCGATAAAATTTTTTACAAATTAATAGATAATAATCTACACAAGTTCCATATTTTACTCGGTTACAGCTTGATGATTTTCCTGTTTTTACTTGGATGATAGTCAACAATGAGATTAGAATGGTATGACAAATTTTAATCACTTATACTATTCAGCAAAAATTGCTGGTAATTAAAATTATTATTTCCTTCTAGTTTTAATAACCTACATCCGTCTTTCTTTATATATATGTTCGGTAAATTACAATATTTCGGGTAAAGAGATAAATTGTTACAAAAGCTGGACTAGTAATAAGAATTTAATAGGCCATTGTTAGACATTTAACTTTGATTACACATGTGGGTGAGTTCATTTAAAAAAATCATTTCCTGTACATTACAATACATGCATAATTACCCGTACAAATATAATTGTTAGGGCATTTATTACGTAATGAAAATTTGTACTTAAATAGTACATACCAACTGAATTTGCATCAAAAACTTTGTTTTTGAAAGTCATTAAGGCGATGGTATAACATAACCATCAAGTATACGTTCACAGATGGAATATAAATTGCCAATTACTGCAGCATATCAATGTTGGTATGGAAAATGAACGTGTTGAGAGTAAATTAAATTTCCGTTTAAAGCGCTACTGCCGTATAGACTTTGATTTATGAACGGATCTGCCCCGGTCAAGTATACTATACATATATTTGTAAATTTACCATGTATAACTTAATTGAAACATAGCAGGATTTTTTTTGTGAAGTATCTAGCATCAAGAAGCTGCAACTTCACTTTTAATTATAGTTTATAAATTTTATATTATTATCTAGCGTATCTAAGTAAGTTATGAAAGGGTTCGTTGGCCGTCAAGCACTTTGAATAACAAAGTTTTATTGAGAACCCAACTATCATTATTTACTACGTGAAATTTACTTTTGTAATTCAGTTTTTGTTGCTAATACATATTTAACCGCAAAACCGCTACAATTTTGCAGTTAATTTCTGTTAAATTGCTTTTAAAACCGTAAAGTTATTAAAGCAATCTGCTAGAACAAAGACATCGCAGGTATTATTAGTTTAATTAGCCGGCGATACTGCCATACCTTAATATTATATTTAAACATTCTAGTAGGACGTGCCTGAAAGTACATTTTATGGAATAATAAGTTTACATTATTGCTTAAAAATAAAATGTTAATTGTGAACAATTTCATTGTCTTAAGGCAGTAAGTTCTTCGAAAGAACCCAGAATTCGTTGCGTTCCATAAGAAACTCTGGACTGAAATTCGAAAATCCTTTCAAAAAATTTCGTAGTCCACATTAATTTCATTTTTCTTATAAGATGGCAAAAAGCGCACGTAACTCTTATATCTTATCTGTAGACTTTTGAAAACCGTCGGAACAATTTCATCCAATTTCATTGCGTTGTCGAGAGAAATTTGACAATTATATGAAAACAACTTTAATCCTTCACAACAATGGTCATTCTATATAAGATGGTACAAAATTGCTTGCAACTAAGATATTTGTAGGTTTTCTGAATCAACCCTATTACGTTCATTTTCGGCGGTATTTGGTTATTTCATTTACATCGATTCCTTTCTACTCTTTCACACGTTGACAACATCCTGTTTACAATAAGTACGCTTCCTACTAATTTTCATTTTAAACTTATTTATATCGAAACGTAAAGTTTATGCAAAAATTAAATAGTCAATTCCTTGTTTTAGGTATCCTTTAACTTGTTATACATTACGACCGCGTATAATTGATTCTTATGTGATTTCCATCTAAAGACTCGTTGAAATGAGGTATCGAACTATCCGATAAGACCGTGTTTTCAAGTTTTCTAATCTCGTTGGATAACACTAGTATTACTTTGAATTCGAGTTATTTCAAAACAAAGGTATATGTATTTTCTTTCTTGAACACGACAAAAGTACTCGTCGTTATCACTGTATTTGTCATTTCTGACTTTTTTCTTGGGATTTCGCGCACACAATACTGTGTGGTGGGTATTTCTGGTTTAATAAAAGTGTACTTTGCGGAGACAATAAAGTAATTGTACCTGTAATTATTCCAGTTTTACCCGATGGATTGCCGCCCCTTTTTGTGATGGGAGAACATCCCAAGGCTGGATCACGCGCCCTCTGTTTCGCTACGTCGTTAGAGATGGTAGGAACCAGTTCTACGTTGGAAACTCGAGGGTGAGTATTTAGCCACCATGTTATTATAGGAGGTTAGGTAGTTGTTAATACTACATATGCACATGGTGCTATAGATCATTGACCTTGTTCCACGTAAATGACTGTGTTTCTGCATGGTCCCTAATAGAATGCGTACTGACTATGTCCTGTAATAATTTTAGATAATTACTCCTGTATTTACTATAAATATTTAGAGAGCTGTGGTTTTTAGAGGGAAAATTTTGTTCTTTTCTTTTCTTTTATTTGGGTAATTAACTTAGGGTCGGAACCTAAAACTATAGCTCGCCGTTTTGGGAAGAATTTTTTTTGTTCTTCCTTACGCTGATGCGCGATTCTTGTTTACATTTGTGTGGGAACTACTGTGCTGATATAACATGTTTTTATTTGTTTGTTTAATTATAATTCTTTTATGTTGCGTGTGGATTTATTGAATGAGTGCGAGCATGTTTTTTTTATTTCAGGCCTTCTTTCCTTTTTGGTAAATGAAACACCCCCCACTCACCGACTGAGCCCGGCCATTTTTCTTCTGTAATTTTTTTTGTTACACTACGTTGATGCACGTAGCAACCCAAAGAACGATTTCGTTCAATTTGGTTGCGTTTTATAAGAACTTGTCGTGAGAAATTCGAAAATTATATAAGAATAACTTTTTCTTCTTCACAACAACGATCTTTTTATTTGGAATGGCACAAAATCGCTTGTAACTCAAATACTTTTGGGTTTTTCAAAAACCCAAAGAGCGATTTTGATTAATTTCGTTGCACTCAATAAGATATTGTCATTGCAACAATGGTCTTTTCATGTAGGATAGCATAAAATCACTTGAAATTAAAATATTTTTGCGTTTTTTGATACTCAATGAACGATTCGTGCACTTTCGTTGCATTCTGTAATATATTTTCGAGAGAAATTTAATTATTACATAAAAACAATTTTTTTCCTTTCTCACAACAATGGTCCTTCCATAAAGAAAAAATTTGAAAATTATATAAAAACCATTTTTTCTTCATCGCAGCTATGGTCTTTCATATGGGCTAGCACAAAATCGCTTATAATTCAGTTATTTTTGGGTTTTTCGATTAACTCAAAAAAACAATTTTGTTCAATTTTGTTGCGTTTTCTTGTCGAGAGAAATTTGTTATTGCACAAAAACCACATTTTCTGCTCCGCAACAATGATCTTTCCATAGAGGACGGAACAAAATCGCTTGTAACACAGATGTTTTTGAGTCTTTCGAATAATCCCAAGGATTATTCCGTTCAATTTCATTGGACTCTATTGTCAAGAAAAATTTGAAAATTACGTAAAAACAGCTTTTTCTTCATCTGAACAATGGTCTTTCCATATAGGATGACACAAAATCGTTTGAAACTCAAATATTTTTAGGTTTTTCAAAAAAAGTCAAAGAACAATTTAGTCTAATTTTCTTCCGTTCCATAAAATATTGCCGAGAGAAACTTGTAAATTACAAGAAGCAATTTTTTCTCCTCCGCAACTTTGGTACCTTCTTTATATGATGGCACAAAATCGCTTGTAACACAGATACTATTGTTTTTCTTTTTTTCTTTGAAATACTCGAAGAAAAATTTTTTGTCTTATTTCCTTACAGTCTATAAGACACTGTCGCGAGAAATTTTAGTGTCCAAAAAATTTCAAGACTACCCAAATAAACTTCTTCACAACTTTGGTAATTTTCATATAGGATGAGAAAAAATCGCTCGTGACTCGGATATTTATAGGTTTCTGGAAAACACCAAAAAACGACTTCGTCTTATATGGTTGCGTTCTATGAAATAAAGTCCGGAGAAATTTGAAAACTACCTAACGAAAAAAACCTTTTCTTCATAACAGCAATAGAACTTTTCTATAAATTAGCACTGAATCGTTCGTTACTTTGATATTTTGGGTTTTTCAAAAAAACCCAGAGAACAATTTTATCTTATTTCATTGCGTTATATAAAATACAGTCGAAAGAAATCTGAAAATTACCTAGAAATCGTTTCTGTTTCACAGCAACACTACTTTCCCTCTAGGCTGGCTTAAAATTACTCGTATCTCTGACACCTTTGACTTCTGCAAAACAATCTAGAGCACCATTTCGGTCTACTTCGTTGCATTCTGTAAGATACTGTGGACAGGTATTTGTAAATTACCTGAGAAAACCTTTCTTTTTTGCAAAATGGTACTTTCCAGATAAATGACACAGAATCATTCGTAATTCTAACATATATGTTTTTCTGAAACCCTTAGAAAATGATTTTGTCGTTCTTCGTTGCCTTCTGTAAAATACTGTCGAAAGATTTTTCAAAATTACCTAAAATAATATTTTTTTCTTCGCAGTTGTTACGGTATTCCGTACAGACCAGCAAGAAACTAAAGTAAGCAAAGAAAATCGCTCGCACCGAATACCGCAACAAAACAAGGGGAATCCAAAGAATTAATGCCTCACTAACTGAAAACACCGTTGTGTGGAATGGGTCTCACACAGAAAGAAAAATAAGAAATCTTAGGGATAGATTTATTACAAACCTTTGGTTAACAAACATGGTATCAAAAGGGATATTTACATAAACCAAAACTAGCATTTACGCAACGTCCTGTTAAAGCACGATATAAACGAAAACGTCAACTAGCATCTAACACAACATTCCCCTAAAATATATATAAAATTTAAACAAACATCAATTAGGATTATTCTCCAATCACATAAATTCTTAAAATATAAATAATAAGTATTTGTATACTTATACAATGGTTCCAGCCCTAAATAAATACACGGACAAAATTAGACATAATATATACAGTAATACAAATTTGTTTACCTACTACTTACCGAAATGCATTTTCTAAAAGTAATAGCGTATCCCTAAACTCAAGGTAAGTTTTTGGATAACCAAGTGCTAAACCTATTCTAGTTTACAAATAGTATACAATTTGGCGACGTAAGAATTTTCTAAATCTTAAGTTAAAGTATTCCTACTTTAAGTCCGTTCGTGAGCTAAGGAGGAGTAGTTACCTTCCGAAAGGACTATTCGTTCAATATGTAACTTATCGTACATCGTTAGCCTACCTCTGGTACCATTGTAGTAGACTGAAAGTACGAAACTACAACTGTCAAGGGACCGGACACTTCTATGAAACAATTTTACTGGTTGCAGAATATTGACTAATTTAGGATTTTATAAAAACCGAAATAAAGCAATGTCTCTTAAAAGAAAGCATTTTAAGTAACATCGCGACTTTCTAGGTCCCTTTTCGTGACAGTACGCTGCATAGAATTTTCTGCAACTTGTATATATAGGTGGAGATAAGTAATCGTGTGGAAACGTGTTTTCCTTTAATAAACATTTTCTATCAACCAAACAACCACCAGCAAAGTATTCTCAAAAATCCACCTAAAAATAAGCGCAAGTAAGAAAGCAAATGGCCGCAATACAACATAAAAACTTCCACAAAGGTTGTCTGCTTGAAAACAATGTCTGTTTAATCTGTTAGGCATATCTGCAACCCACATTGCAGAATTATATAGCTGAGTATATAACGGGTAGTCTACATTCTATATATACCACAGAAATTTATTATTACGATTAATAATACAGTGAATAGATAAGCAGGTACACAATTTCCATTGTTTGCAATCTGTGTTCGTGAACACCTGTTTGATAACGAAATACCACGTTTCAGCCTGCTAATAACATTTTCGAAGTAAGTGTTTTGATAACCAACATTTACCCACTTTAAAGCAAACACATTTGGCATAATGTAGAAATGACGTTAATCATTATATTAATGCCCACTCAAGCTTTTAGTAAATAACTCAAGACAGCGTTATTTTAAACAGCAACGGTTGTCACAATATATGTTCGCATTCAATGCTGCACAAAACTTTAGCCATTTCAAACATATAAGCAGAATTAAATTAAAATTGTGACACAAAACTCCTATAGTCTACTTTATGTAATAGGAATAGCACAAAAATTAATTCTAATCTTTTGCCCTTTATTATGCGGTTATGCGGTTGTGTTAACAGAAAAAATTTATTCCCAAGACCATATTTGATACCAATTTGATTAATATAAATGTGAATTGAAACTATATTTTGTCATAAAGATTTATTTAAGTATCACTGATATATTTACATAAAATGGAATGGTTTTATAATAAGTTTAATGAAAATATTTGTTTTAATACAAACCTTATTTTTAATTTTTACTTACCAGAGATTACGTAAGAACGATAATGTCATGTATTTTGGTTTAATAATATTTATGTTTTTGCGCATTATGTTGCAATGGTAGGTCCTGTAGAAAAAATTTAAACAAATGTAATTACAGAAATAACGAAATGGAAATAAAAACTAAATATTTATAACTTATTTGCATAATCTGCCTTTGTGCTAATGTCAAGTAATTCAACAAAAATACCCAAAAATTAGCCTTACTGATTATATACATAATAGTGTCGCTGAATCCAGTGACCTATATTTAATTAACATTTAACGCTAAATGCTGAGAAAAATTACCACCCAAGAAGAAAGGAAAAGAAGAAAAGCGGAAAAAAGTAAAATTTCTTTATATTCACTTTTTCCACACTGTATAAACCTAGATACCCATATTTAATTAATTAATTTCAGCCGTGTGTGTAAAAGGTTGATCTTGAAAGATAACTTAAGTCGAGTTTTTATTTTAAAATGTAAATACGTCAGTTATTCATTACATCCGTGTATAAATGGTTATTCTGTAAATACTAAAAACAACTTCAATTTTAAGTTATCTTCTTTATGATATGCGAAGCTGAAATCCATTCTTTAATAAAGAAAAATCAATACGAATAATGCTAAATTTACTGAAAGGTAAATTGCATTAAATAATTTGACGCATTCGTAAAGCACCGCATATTTTTTTAGGGTAAATATTCGCTTAAATACGTTTCATGTACCATAAAAAACAAATCCTATTGCATTTAGAAAGCATAAGAATGAAGCCCTCAATAATCAAAAATCTTTGGAGACTGAAATTGAGTCTCATGTACTTTTAAAAATACTAGATAAGTTCCGTGTGTAATATATCATTTAATCCAACACCAAAACACCATATTTATTTGTCTAAATAAACAATTCCGAAAGTCTTCAATAAAGTCATAAACCATCTGTAAATATGCTAGGAATAACTAATTGCTTTGCGTAAATGAATAAACGCACCGATTCAAACAGCTCGGGTCTATCAGAAAGCTATAAAAAATAGTTTAAGCAAGTTTAATAGCTCTACGTATTACAATAAAAAAGGAAAAAATAGTAGTGAAACGGTTCACTTATTAGAAAAAAATGGAAGACGCTTTACACCAACCATAAACCATACCAACCGCACTTAATTAGCTTATTTAAACGCGACCTCTTCATAATTATTACATCAAACAAGATGATTAATGCTTCAAACTAAAGCCAGAAAAATCAAGAAGATTATGTATTGATTTTATTTTAGTATATAAGGAGGAAATCATTAATTCGGTATTGATTCTTATTTCGATTCAAGCAACGATTCATTCGTTAAAATTAGTTGACGACACGTAACGTATACGTTTAGAATAATTTGAAATTTATTTCATCAGCATTTCACAAGTAACATAGAAGTTATCGAACGCAATTATTTAATGAATTATGTTGAAGATTTATTACAATATTATAAATAATCTTTGTTTAAGATTACAACTCATGATTTTAATCGATTATCAATAAATGCACTTTGTACATTGGTATTTTAACGTCAAATGGAGATTTGAATTGGAACCGAAAAGTGTTTAATGCCGTCTATTGCGATGGAAATTAGATCTTGATAAGCGCTATTTGAAAATTGCTACAGCAAGTATAAATTTTGATTTTTTCCGTAACTTATAAGGATATTTAAATATTGTCACTTAAACTAGAATAAATTCTTAATTTTATAAATTATTTGTTAAGGGGATAATTTCTAGAAAATCTTACGTTCATAGTTCGAAGCATTTCGACCTTAACTAAATTATCTGTGCAACGTCGTTGGCCAATTACGCTAAGAGCCAAGGAAACAAAAAGGATAAGAAATTATCCCAAGAATTAAAAATAGAATTTTTGCAACTCGCAGAGAAAAGGTTTGGATTTTGTAATTGTTAACAAGGATTAGGTGAGGATTCTTTTAATGAATAAACAATCATTTGGGTGAGATTTTTCTGTGTAAGCTTAAGCTGTAAACTATTTTATAAGCACTATTTAAATTTGTTGAATGTAAGAGAATGTCTTGGAATGCATATATGTTTCTTAAGATTTCTGTTTCATTTATTTCTCGTAAATTCCACAAATTTCTGTTGAGCTAGCCAGGCAAGCAAAAGAACGTGGTAAGTTAGTAATTTCTATTTGCATCCTCATTAATACAATTCGCCGTGGGCAAGGCACAGCAATATTTCGCACGATTTAATTCATTCATCCAATTTTAATACTTCTTCTATTTTTCACGAATTTTCTATGATTTTTCTTCCAATTTTTGCGAATTCTTTAAAAGTTTTTTTTGAAAATCACGCTTCTGCTCATGCGAACCCTACAATAAAACCTCAGAAAATTTGGTTTCCAATTTTTGCAAACCGCCAGAAACGTTGACTTCCGGCTATTCTGGGGTGTTTGTTGTTTTATGTATAAATTCTTTTCTCAAGTGGTCATAATTTTTTTATTAATCTTTGTTCAGCCACTTTTGCTTTTGGATCTAGTTTTTCTGCAAGGTTTGCGGCATTTTCCTGTAGCTTTTTATCTAATTGCGCTGTAACTTGCAGAATTTTAGTCTTATTTCTATGCCTTCCGGTTTAATTTTTTCATAAATTTCCTTGTCGATTTTTGTCGTTGACTACGTGTAATGAGCATGCAGAGGAGAATTGTTCAAATGTACTTTTCAGTACAACCGCACACGCTTGACACCATTTGCAAGGAATTCTCTAATTGTCCTTTGGCCTTTAATTCCAGTAAATATAAGTATAATAATTATCCTTCACAATTACAGAAATTTACAGAGTTTTGTTTATATTAGACCTAGGTTAATTACTATTTTTAGACACTAACTTATTTTTTTAAATACGACGAACTAAACAATATCGCATCACTATTCTTACTTGTGATTTATTTATATAACAAAATTATCTTTACATCGATTCATCAATTTGTGTATTTCACACGTTTATTAGGACCGAATTCAAACTAAAGCTAAACTATCGCAACGGAGTTCACACTTATATACAATAATCTTTTAAACGAGAAAAAGGGAGAAATATCTAGAATCTGCGTCATCAAACATTTTGAGGGAAACCTTATTGTATTGCGATACCTGTGAATTATTCTTTCTTATCCCTACACAGATACGAGACCGCTTTAGTAAAAATCGAACAAGTGTCATTTTCGGAATGTTTCATAAATTTCTTCATTACCGTTACAGTACTTTAATTCAGAAGAAATAGACATTTTTTAATTAAGACATACTTTCTTTTTGTTGACAATACAACACTATTATTGCTTTTGATTTGAAAATGTTTAATGTATGAGACTCGGACTTACCGATTATTGAACCTAATTATAGGTCGAATAATAATATTATTATTTCTGTTACTGATAAAATAATAATAATAACAATATTAATTGTTATGCAGATAGTAATAACGAAAAATGCGTAGATTATAATTTTAAAGACAGGCGCACCGATAGCAAACTGCTAACAAAAAGAGTTTGAAAGTAGCCAACATATTTAAAAGTCTACAAATTTGATCCGAGTGGTAGTGATAGTGATTAGAATATAAGACGCACTGCTCTAAATGTATCATTATTTTAAATAGAAAAAGAGAACATGTATATATGTTCTTAATCTTAGGCGTTAAACTGCAGTCGGTTATGCCACAGCACTGCTGGTTGTTCATGTAACAGGTAGTGAAGACACTACATGACGACGAGCTGAAGTAACGTGGTATTATGTAACTTTCGTATGTACTTTAATATTTGTTTTAACTTTAGGATGACTTCAAATGCAGTAATGCAGTGTTGGTAACTGTATGCAAATGAATACCTAGAATTGCGCTTGATGGACACTGTCATTTAACACAATAAAGGTTGGCAGTTCTGTACGGTGCTGCCACTAATTCTTCTTACCAATGGGAATATTCGTATATCTTTTATTAAATATATTCAAAATATAAACTAACATTGGCAATATAGTACTTTATCCAGTTGTGACGTCATCCTAATGCTAAAACGAATGGACTATAGTATTAAAGTCTTTAAGAACCTAATTGTTATTTATAATTATGAATCTGAGAAGTTTCAGAATGCATTTTCTTCAGTATTTTCCAACTTAATCACAATTAATCTGCTGAAATGAATAAACTAGAGTTATTTGATAATTATTATTTGTTGATATAAAATCTACCAACTCCTATTATAAGTTAATATTTCAAGAACTACTCGATTTCACCTGTGATAGACTACACATATCTTTTTCTATTGGGATTGTGGAATGTGTGTAGTGTAAGAAACAGAATTTTTTCAAAGTGGTAGAAGTTTCTCCATTCCGATGGACCTGCACCTTGAAGAAGTTCTAGATTACTAAAACGGTGGAGTGGCTTCCGCGTTCCAGGTTCAACAAAAGTAGTAAGGTTTCTAGTGCGGAACCTGACTAAGACAGGTCCCCGAAAGAAGATAGCAGCTTTTTCGGTATTTAAAGTGGCAGAGACCATAGAGATCGTATGGCATTCTAAGACACACTACTGCTATGTGGAAAGCAAAACGATGAACCACCACATTACCTCCCTACTACACAGCGTTGTTAAATTGTTATTAAAGATAATGGCATCCCCTGGGGTACAAAATTCTGGAGTTAAAATAGTCCCCCATTCGGATTTCCGGGAGGGGACTTCTTCGTAGTTTGTGATCGGAAAGTATAAAAGAAGAGTAGTGAACATTCTGCGAGTAAGAGCGTGGAATGTCGGAAGTATAAAGCAAGTAGGTATGCTAAAGAACTTGAAAATTGAAAGGAATAGGTTGGCATTAGGCATAGTGGGGATCAGCGAAGTTCGGCGGTCAGATGCAGGGGTTTTTGGAGCGGAGACTTTAGGGTAATTCATACAGGATCAGAGAAATAAAATTCGGGTGTAGGGATAGATATGCGAAAAAGATAGGACAACGTGTAGAAAACTACTTACAAAAGAACAAAAGAGTACCCATGGTTAGATTAGAAACTAACAGGTAAATACAGTAATAATACAAGTGAGGAAGAGGTACAGGCGATGTACAAAAACATCGAAGACATAATAATAAGATACGTAAAAGGACATGAAAATTTAATAAATATGGGGGATTTTATGCAGTAGTTCGTGAGGGTCGGCAAAGAGCGGTAGTAGGTTTATTTGGTTTAGGCACGAGAAGTGACAGGGGAAATAGGCTGGTAGAATTTTGCGACTAGACCAATTTAACCATCACAAACACATTATTTCAACATCATGCTAGAAGACGATACACGTGGAGGATGGCAGGAGATATAGGAAGATATCTAATAGATTACATTCTTGTTAGACAACGGATTAGGAATCAGGTGAAAGACTGTAGAAACTATCCCAAAGCATATATAGATACTGACTACAACATCGTAATTATGAAGGCCGCTATTAAATTTAAAAATTTGAAAAAAAGAAATGGAAAAAGGTACTTTGACTTTGAGAAACTAAAAGACAGAGAAATCCACGAAAGATTTAAAAAAAGGTCAAACGAATTACTGAAAGATATCGGAAAAATTTCCTATACTAAGGAAGTAGAAACAGAATGGAGTAACATTAAATCCAGCTTAGACATGGCGGCCAGAGATATTCTGGGGGTATACACAAAAAGAA
Organism: Platerodrilus igneus; assembly: GCA_036346225.1. Classification (NCBI taxonomy): domain Eukaryota; kingdom Metazoa; phylum Arthropoda; class Insecta; order Coleoptera; family Lycidae; genus Platerodrilus; species Platerodrilus igneus. The sequence continues at coordinate 460,889 of JARFIW010001199.1, forward strand.
AATAAAAAACCATGAATGACAAAGAATATCCCGAATCTTATACAAGAAATACGAAAATACAAAAATAGATCAGATGAAACAGGAAAACGGAGATATAAAGTCATAAAATGGGAAATTATTCGCAAATGCAAGAAAGCTAAAGAACAATGGATTGATGAAAAGTGCAAAGAGGTACAAGCTAAGATAGAAATAGAAAAGACAGGCGAACCATATAAACTAATTAGAATGAATTTTAGAGATACAAAACCATATAGCAAAAGTATAAGGGACGTGGGAGGAAACGTCATTATAGAAAATGTAGAGAAAGTGAATAGATGGCAAGAATATATAGGGAATTTATATGCAGTAGAAAAACTAACAGCATTAGAACAAGAATTAGACATTGTAAAGAATGACTTGGAATAACCTGTACTTAGAGATGAGTTTGAGTTAGCATTAAAAAACCTAAAAAATGGTAACGCACCGGGTACAGAAAGGGTGCAAGCAGCAACTCTAAAGCCGCTGGACAAGCAGTAACAGAACATTTCTTCCAACTTGTAAGCTATAAGCGAGATACGCAAATATATCAAACATATCATCATAATTACTATACCACAAATGAGAGGTTCGGATAGATGTGAAAACTTTCAAACAATAAGTTTGACAGCACATGTGTCAAAAAAATTAACTAGTATTGTACAAAGACGAATGGAAAAAACGAATTGAAGTAATACTAGGAGAAGATCAATTTGGGTTTAGGCAAAACAGAGGAACACGGGAGGTTATTTTAGCTGTGAGGGTGATAATGCAGAAAACAATAGAAAAAGAAAATGGCGTGTATAAGGTTTGTAGATCTAGAAAAAGCATTCTACAATGCAGAATGGAAAAAGTGTTCGAAATACTCAAAAAGATTGGAATAAATTTTAGGGATGGACGGATAGTATATAGCATATACAAATAGCAAACAGCGGTAATAGAGTTAGAGCAGGAACGTAGTGAAGTAAATATTAGGAAGGGAAGAGACGGGGATGTGCCTTATCCCCATTAATTTTTAACCTGTACATCAAAAAAACAATAAATACTGTCAAATGCAAGAAGACATTTGGAATTATTATGCAAGGATAAAAGATTGATATGCTTAGATTTGTAAATGATATAGCGGTATTAACATCTAGCAAAGAAGAGTTAGAAGCTGCTCTTAATGAAATGGAAACAGTTCTAACAGAGGTATAGGGTATGAAAATTAAAAAATAAAACTAAAGTACTAGTATGAAAAGGAGGGGAAAATAAATTAAAAACTATAATACAAATATATAACATGAACTTACAAGAGGTTAAGGATTTCTGCTACCTGCGAAGCCAAATAACTCAAGATGGGAAGAGCGCAAAAATTAGCACAAGGTCGTGCCACATTTAACAAGAAAAAGCAATTGCTGTGTTCAAAAACACCAAACATTGAAACAAGGAAAAGATTGCTTAAAACATATGTGTGAAGTACAGCACTGTACGGACGTAAAACCTGGACAGTAGGAGAAGCGGACGTGAAAAAGATAGCCTTTGAAATGTGGTGCTACAGACGTATGATGAGGATATCATGGACAGGCAAAGTTAAGAACAAAGAGGTACTAGAAATGGTAATAAAAGGGAGAAGTATGTGGAAAATAGTAAAAAATAGAAGGGCTAGGATGATAGGCCACATACTAAGACATGAGGCAATAGTGCGGAATATATTAAAAGCAGAGATAGGAAAAAAGAGAGAAGTATAGGTTGACCAAGGTTAGACTATTGCGCACAGATAGTGAAATATGTAGGTTGTGGGAATTTCAGGGTAATGTGCAGGCTAGCTCAGAATAGAAATCAATAGAGGTACGCGTCTAACCAATTTGAAGATGGAAAACCAACCAGTTCCAGGATGGAAAACTAATGACGAAAAAAATAACTGTACTTAAACCTGATGATTATTATAAGCTACTGCAGGTTACGCAATATTCTCAACTAATGTTAATTGTGCGAAAGGATTTACCGAAAAATTATTAATTCGGCAAATGTTGGGGGATCCTAAGTAGTCACAGGCTGCTTAACGCTCTTCACATATCGCTGAATCCTGGCGAATTAGGGCATATAATTAAGAAGCAATAGAAGGGGAACCGAGCTGTATCTAGGGTATGGCTGCTCCGTGGCGTAGTTAGTATGTGTGTGACTACTACGCCCAAGGTTCCGGGTTCGCATCCCGACACGGTCTGCTTGAAAAATGTTAGGCGAGCATTTTTCACTAAAATACACCCTCGTTTGAATGAGAGGTAAAATGGAGGTCCCGTGTGTGAGTGTTGTCACGCACGTTAAAGATCCCTACCTTGCTTGGAACAGCAAGGGTTCGGCAAAATTCCAAATTTTGCAGGTAAGAAAAAACTCGCTACCTGGCCAATGTGGTACCTTCGGGTAGAGTATTGGAAAAATATTACATATAATGTATCTAGGTTGCGGAAATTTTAGGGAATAGTGTAGGCTAGCTCACAATAGAAATAAGTGAAGATACGCATCCAATCAGTTTCAAGTCGGAAACCTAATGACGAAAAAAATAATTGCACTTAAATGTGATGATTATTATAAACAACTTCAGGTGTCTGTTTTGAAAGGATATATTGGAAAAATATTAATTCTGCATATTCAAGCGTTGGAGGATCTTGGTTGCCGCAGGTTGCTTAACCCCTTTCACATACTACTGAATATCTGGAAAATAAGGTATATATTTATAAACAATAGAAGGGGAACCGAACTGCATCTAACAAGAAAGAACAGCGGCTATGTTTGAAGACAACAAACATAGAAACAAGGAGACAATTGATGAAAGCATAAGTGTGGACCATAGCACGTCTATGAAATAGGTGTAGTAGGAGAAACACATAGAAAATAGACAGAAATCATTTGGAATGTTGTGCTTTAGATGTGTGAGGATGATAGCATGCACAGGCAAATTTAATAACAAAGAGGTTATAGAAATAGTAGGGCAATAAAGATATCTGCAGAAAAAATAAGAGAAATAGAAGGGCAGGATACGTTCTAAGGCATTTTTGGGGATGTGCGAGAAATATTACAAGCACAGATGGGACAAAAAGAGGCAGAAGTTGACCTACATTGGAGTATTGCACACAGATGGTTAAAGATGCAGACTGCAAATTTTAGGGAAATGTGTAGGTTAACACAGAATAGGAAACATTGAGGTTACGCATCTAACCAGTTCCAGGACCTGATGATGATGGTAGAATTTTCCAATCGGTCGGACTCTTCACGTGAAATTTTTTTTATTTTGGTGTCCTATGTGCTGTTGTAACTACGGTAGTGCAGTTTACCCTAAACATTCCTTTATAAGATAGCTATTATATATACAGTCCAACATATAACTATAGAAATAAGTTTATTACTTCTCCTTTAAGCGGGCGTGAAGCGCCTCGTATGTTTCTCGAACGGCCGTCACTGATGGAAATTTTTTTAATTAATATGTATAACCATAGTAGAACTGCTTCCATCTAACGTATATTTATTATTAGGTTAATAATATCAGTAACCGAAATACAATATCTCTGTAATAGGTTTGATACATGTTTTGAGACTTCCAAACTATTTATCTACAATACAAGTGCACCCAAAACTCAACAAAAAGTGCCGTTATATTTTTCTGCAGAAAAGTAACCATGCGTTATGCAACCCATCTTGCAGATGATATACTAGTTTGGTGGAACATCAGGTATCACACCAAAAATAAACCTTTTGTAGCGCAGTTTGTTTTCTTGTGAAACATTTTATTTATTTTAGGCAATGTCTTGTTTAAATTTCTTTGGTTTCATGGCATTGGACTCACTAAAAGAATATTTATGCCTCGATAAATAAATGAAACCATTTATACAGTCTGTGATAATATACTGAGAGCCAAGTAATAAATTGTACACGAGTTTTTCTGGAGTATAGAAGCAGTTTAATTTTGAAAAATTATACAAGTCAAAGCTTTTATATCGATCTGATTGAACCTATAAATGCGGCAATACTTTGGGACTAATGCTTTTATTCTAAAGTGGGACTAAACCTGGGGATGTTTTTAGGGCTTTAGTCCTATTAGCAGGTTTCCATCTTAAAAATTTCTAGAGTGATTTTGGTTTCTATTTACATATTTACTACAGTACTAGGGTTTTGAACAGAAAGTGCATAGTTAATGATTGTTTCCGATGTTTCTATATTAGGTATTGGATCTAACTAACTTTCTGCAGAAGCGTGCTTATTATTAATTCCGATCGCTCATAATGCATACGCAAAGTAGCAGTAACATTGGGAACACTTCTAGGCAGTCAAAACCAACGTCTTATTGAATCCAGCGTCTTTCTTCTTAAACAAAGTTGAAAAAGTATCAGATTGTCTTCATTAGCAAATCCACATACTTTAGTAGGTATCAAAATAGGTTATAAACTATGGCCATTTTTCCAGGTTTACAAATAGAATTGGTAAACCCTTGAGCATTACTTGATGGACAGACAGTTGACTCGAACAAGAACTTAATAGTGCATGCCATCGGGGACTATGGTGGTCTGATAATCGTACTAATGAGCGTCTACAGTAGTTTGATTATGCGAGGTCACTTGGGTTATAAAAGGCATTTATGGGGCTTAATGGTAGTGGAGTTTTCGAAGCTTGGACGAACAGACGTTGTTTCACTTAAAAGTACGTTACAGTGCCAGTATATGGCACGAGGTTGACTATAAATGTCATAGTACTAGGTGTAAATAACGGGAAGTTACAATGTGAAAGAGCACCACTAGATGCGATGTTTTGCTGTTATATAAGCAGAGCGGCTCTGTGGCTTAGTTTGTTTGCGTGTGATTACTAAGCCCAAGGTTCCGGGTTCCATTCCCGAAACAGACGTCTTGTAAAATGTCAGGCGAATATTTTTCACAAAAATACGCCCAAGTTCAGACGAGAGATTAAAAAGTAGGTCTCGTGTGTGAGTATTGTCACGCACGTCAAACATCCCTACATTGTTCGGCAAAATTCAAAATTTCCAGGTAAAAAAAAATCGCTTTGTGGCCAATAGAGTATCTTTGAGTAAAGCATTGAAAAATAAAAATGTAAGCTGTTTTATAAGCAAATATGAAGAAACTAACATTTAAATAGAATTGAAGGATTGATCGAGTCTCTCTTGTCAAGTGTCTTGCTAACTTGTGTACCTCAAACTATCATTGGCGTCTTTTGTAACCGTCGTTTGATAACCTTTTGCGACCAGAACTTTCAAGACATGTAGCTTAGAACATTACAACCGGTTTCGCATTGATTGGTCGTAGTGTCGCTTGTTAAAATAATATAAGTTTTGATTACTAGTTTACCGAAGGACTTTCCAAGACAAATGCAAGTTCTTTCTGGTTCTCTGATTGACGGATGGATATTTTGAAGAAAAATACGATTTATGTGATTTGATTATTTACACATGGATGTTTTCAGGGAGGTTATGATTTGAATGTACCTGCCTTCCTTACTGGAACGGAATAGAATTGCTTTCTAATATAAAAATGAGTGTTGTTTTGAAATCTGTTACGCGATATAGTGTTGTAGCTGGTTCTGGTTTCTTTTAATGTTATGAGTCGGGTTATTGTTGTCTGACTGTTATTTTAGGTATACGAATTTAAAAAGCCAGCAGTACGTTTGCAAAAAAGTTGACTAAAACTTAATTCTACTCGACGTACATTTTTACTATTTACAATAATACAATCATCACAGACTGTTTGATTTTTACTAATGGTTTAGGTACGAGGATTTTTTCTCCTGCAGTTATAAATTTTAAATCTGTTCTTGTACACATCGTCCATCATGGTTTCGAGGCATATGGTAGAGTCTGGGCTATCAGCGCTAACGGTTTTGCTGAATTCCTTTAACGATGGTTCAAGTGTCATAGAATTTTCAAGTGACGACTACAGGACGTCGGAAACTGCACCTTTTGAAGGCATCAGTCGCAGCAGTATATGTATCTCGGATTTTCTTTCTCTGTATTGATATTTTAGTTTTCTCTAAGTCTGCTCACATAGTTCGTTTTATGTATTTATTTATTTTTCGTATAGAATTTACAGGACAAAAATATTTCATTTGTTCGGTATAAATATTAATTTACAACCATGCAATCATTCTTGGTTTAAGTTGTTTACATTTAGTAATTATATGTTAGAGTTTACAGATTCAGGTTCTAATTAATTATAAAGTATAGTTCGAGGTATACATGGTGGTGTCATTAATTTAAAGGGGGTGTAGGGACCGATAGGACAAACAAATATCGTTAATAAACCTGCGGGTCTAAAACAAAACGTTTATTTACAAATGGACACACAAAAAAGTATTAAAATTATTTTAAAACCTCTGCAATGTTAACTAGGTCACAAATAAAATATACAATTACATCATGCTTTGATGTCGACCAATTAAGTTGTAACCGTCAAACTTAAATTAGTGATATAAAGTGCATTTTTACGGCCAAACGAAATAACTCGTTGCACTTTAGCTGATACTAAAATAAATTTAATTTTTTTTTAAAATCGCATGTTTAGATAATTCGTCACAACAAAAAATAATATTCCATAATGCTGATGTGGTCGACTGTATTGGTTACTGACACCGTATCTTGCGTTTGTTACAATTAAGCGTTTATGCAGAATACGATATCTTACTTTAAGTTGAATGTACTTTTTTATTACATAGCTCGTATACGAGGTTAGATGCTTAGGTAATACACTTAAACGCAGTATTCAGACTTAATTGTAATTGCTTTCGGGTAATTGGAGTTTTTTGTCGCATTAGTAGCTTGATGAGTAGTTTTTTTCTTAAGTTGAACTAGGTCGGACATTTAAAAAGCGGTGATTGTTTTTAAGTCACACTGAGATAAACAGAATTTATACTGAAACAATCTGGTAGATTTTAGTTGCATGGGTCTAATGTTTGGAATATGCTAGTGACGGCTGTATTTCTTTTGTTTGGGTATTAATTATTTAATTATGAAATAAGACTAGCATTGACTGTCCATAAAATTTTCTGTATAAAAATTTAGAGTTACATTATTGATGTGATTACATAGTTCTTTACCACTGCTGCGAAATGCATTCCGTCTGGTAGATTGTTTTTATTTTTCTATTTCTGTTATCTACTATTACATTATTTTCTTTTTTTTTACTTATTACAAGTTGCTTCAAAGAAGTGCTTGTGGACACTATGTAAGTATATAAATATTATTTTTTGTTTTTGTTTTATGTGAATATAAAGTATTTAAGAAATTATATTAAACATGTATTTGAGAACAATCCATATATATATATATATATATATATATATATATATATATATATTGCTGTGAACCATGTATTAGAATCGAGCCTCACGAATTGGGCGTCAAGAATGCTGTGAAACCTCCAAAATCCGGGAACTACGGTTTTCGAATCGAGCCCCACAGATTGGGCGTCAAGAATGCTGTGAAATGTACAAAAAGCCTCTCCATTAATCTTAAACTAAGGTTTTCAAATCGAGCCCCACTTATTTGACGTCAAGAATGCTGTGAAACTTACAAAAAGCTATTAACTTAACTGGTCCGTTGACTTTCTTCTGTTAATCGCCTCTTTACTCTTTTCCGCCTCGGCTGCTCACCTAGTTAAACCTTCATCCTCATTCATAAAAAAAAACAAACACATTCCTACCACAAACATCAACGTTAACTCTATTTACATCAATATTCACAGTACCTTAAAATTTCAAGATTAAAACTCAGCATAAATTTCAGTATCAGAAAATTTCAAGTTTAAATCTGTTATCATTTTAATGTGCATCCAGAATTAAAGTCCTTGTAGGATGCCTACTAATTAATCTAACAATATATGCAGACCTGAGTCTGAGTACAAAGGGAGCATCTACCACCCCTTTACGTTAATTAACCAGGTTCGTCTAATTGAGCTCAAAGACATACCCAAATTTTCATCATAATCCAGAACATAAATACTAAATACCCCTTTCTACTTAAACAAGAAAATCTCACCTTAAAATTAAAAATTTGCTGTTAGTACAATTTCACTACTGTCCATTTTAAGTAAATCAATTATAAAGTTATTCAACACACACCAACACATCAAAATCGAACAACAAAGCATAAGTTACCTGAAGGTTACTGCACTAGTGGCTTCAATGTACATCGTCCTTGCTAATTTCACCATTCCAACTGGGTTATGTTTACGTCCTCGGATTACTGGTCGCTTTTAAACATTTTCTCTACACCACTATTCATCTAAAGTTGTTTCAGTGCTTTTCCGGAACTCATTTGTGTATATCTGAAGCTTGTTTTGTGGATCCAGACACGTTTACGAATCATTTAATTATTACCACCCCCGAAAAATAGCAAAGAAATTCATACTTCTTTCACAAATATACGCCAAAACTGCCTACTTTTGTGTATTCATTTGTCGTTGCAAATTTGACTAATTGGTACAGTGATACTAAACTTTATTACCTTGTATCTTCTTTTCTAAGTGCACTAAATTACATTCATTGTAGCACGTAAAGAACAAACTGTTTTAAATCACCAAAATATACGAGCAAACTGTTTAAATTATTCTATCAAAATCGGAAAACTAAAAAGCACTGTTTAACGCATTGAATCAATTCGAAAATCTAAGAGAGCGAAACTCATATTAACCCGGGTATATATAGTGGTTAGCCTGTCTGTCGGTTTTGTCCTCAAAACGGCCAGTTTCTAGAATTTCGTATACTATGTTCCCATCTCGACCGCCTGTGCGTCGGTTCTTGTTAAATTTGCACTCGCACCAGTTAAATCTCAGAAATTTCGACACGGCTCGCAACGTCTGGGAATAACTAATTAATTTTATACAGAAATGTTATTTTACCTCTCCTGTTTGCCTCTGATTTTCAACCAATCGCAACCCAGTGACGTTGCTCAACTCACGCCTTTTACTATATGTGTCTCTGTCTTGCGCATATTATCTGTCTCTATCTATCCTGTTCCGAGTGGTACAAATCTATATTCTTTAGTATCGGTTATTTTCAATCCATGTGGACTGTGAAATAACCCACCTTATTAGCATTTCCCGTAAATATTAAGCAACGGTTTCTCCAACATTCTCTGTAACCATTTGTTATCTGCAAATTTTACGCAGAACATAAAACATTTAAAAATACGCAGGTGTTCAAACATAATACTTCTACGATCTGAATATTATTGGGTTTTTACTAGCTTTTATACATATTATATGTTACTAATGGTTCAATTAACTCCAATTAAAATAATACCCTTTAATTTTTAGTGACTCCTAATCAAATATTAATTATTTTCTGTACATTTTGTTTAATACCGGTTACTTAAAATTGAGTTAATTAATATAAATTTTGCACGTAATTTCCATTTGTTTCTTTACTCGGAATAATTAAATTACACGTAGAGCATTTTAATACTGCTTCCTTTTTTATACCAAGCGTCTTGTGAATGATTTAAATCTCTTCTTTTTAATGAAACGAATGAATTTTTATTCTTCACGGTTTTTTTAATAACGCGTACCTTTTCCCAAAGCTTCTACACGGTGATTAAAATTATTTGATGTGATTATTTAATTTTCTACCCTGGTCTAAATATGAGTAATATATATTATAGTGGTTTTAAAAGAGTAAAAATAAATATCAAAGAAACAATTTCAAAACACCCTGTATAAAGGAACAGCCAGAAATCTCTTAATCTCTTAAACCTAAAATTCAATTCCAATGAATAAACTTCTACAAAACTTTGGATCCTCAAGAATTATATAAACAAATACCCTTATATATGGTAACTTTTACATTACTTGGGAACACAGACATATTAAAACACACACCACACACACACACACACACACACACACACACACACACACACACACACACACACACACACACACACACACACACACACACACACACACACACACACACACACACACTCAAACACACAGTTAGGCACCTCCTTCTACTTACGCATGCACCTATACATACATATAAAAAATCCAAGATAGTATTAATCAAATTTTTGAAATTCTGCCAAACCAATATTTTACCTTTTCTATATTACAAAAAATTTTTTTACCATTTTGAAAAAACTTTTAAATATTTAATGTACACGTAATAATTTCATGTTTCAATGATATTTTTAACCAACCTCATTGTGAGTAGCTGAAAGTTTTCATACTTATAATCAGTGTTTATATATTTTTAGTTAAACCTGTGATCAAGCATAAAATATATGCGAAAATTTAGGTATTAAAGAAGAGTAGTTATTTCCAGTGACCTATAACCTGCAAACAATCATTAAATTAAAATATATATATATATATATATATATATATATATATATATATTGCTGTGATCCATGTATTAGAATCGAGCCTCACGAATTGGGCGTCAAGAATGCTGTGAAACCTACAAAAAGCTATTAACTTAACTGGTCCGTTGACTTTCTTCTGTTAATCGCCTCTTTACTCTTTTCCGCCTCGGCTGCTCACCTAGTTAAACCTTCATCCTCATTCATAAAAAAAAAAAACACATTCCTACCACAAACATCAACGTTAACTCTATTTACATCAATATTCACAATACATTAAAATCTCAAAATTAAAATTCAGCATAAATTTCAGTATCAGAAAATTTCAAGATTAAATTTGTTATCATTTTAATGTGCATCCAGAATTAAAGTCGTTGTAGGATGCCTACTAATTAATATGACAATATATGCAGACCTGAGTCTGAGTACAAAGGGAGCATCTACCACCCCTTTACGTTAATTAACCAGGTTCGTCTAATTGAGCTCAAAGACATACCCAAATTTTCATCATAATCCAGAACATAAATACTAAATACCCCTTTCTACTTAAACAAGAAAATTTCACCTTAAAATTAAAAATTTGCTGTTAGTACAATTTCACTACTGTCCATTTTAAGTAAATCAATTATAAAGTTATTCAACACACACCAACACATCAAAAATCGAACAACAAAGCATAAGTTACCTGAAGGTTACTGCACTAGCGGCTTCAATGTACATCGTCCTTGCTAATTTCACCATTCCAACTGGGTTATGTTTACGTCCTCGGATTACTGGTCGCTTTTAAACATTTTCTCTACACCACCATTCATCTAAAGTTGGTTCAGTGCTTTTCCGGAACTCATCTGTGTATATCTGAAGCTTGTTTTGTGGATCCAGACACGTTTACGAATTATTTAATTATTAACACCCCCGAAAAATAGCAAAGAAATTCATACTTCTTTCACAAATATACGCGAAAACTGCATACTTTTGTGTATTCATTTGTCGTTGCAAATTTGACTAATTGGTACAGTGATACTAAACTTTATTACCTTGTATCTTCTTTTCAAAGTGCACAAAATATACGAGCAAACTGTTTAAATTATTCAATCAAAATCGGACAACTAAAAAGCACTGTTTAACGCATTGAATCAATTCGAAAATCTAAGAGAGCGAAACTCATATTAACCCGGGTATATATAGTGGTTAGCCTGTCTGTCGGTTTTGTCCTCAAAACGGCCAGTTTCTAGAATTTCGTATACTATGTTCCCATCTCGACCGCCTGTGCGTCGGTTCTTATTAAATTTGCACTCGCACCAGTTAAATCTCAGAAATTTCGACACGGCTCGCAACGTCTGGGAATAACTAATTAATTTTTATACAGAAATGTTATTTTTACCTCTCAAGTTTGCCTCTGATTTTCAACCAATCGCAACCCAGTGACGTTTCTCAACTCACGCATTTTACTATATGTGTCTCTGTCTTGCGCATATTATCTGTCTCCATCTACCCTGTTCCGAGTGGTACAAATCTATATTCTTTAGTATCGGTTATTTTCAATCCATGTGGACTGTGAAATAACCCACCTTATTAGCATTTCCCGTAAATATTAAGCAACGGTTTCTCCAACATTCTCTGTAACCATTTGTTATCTGCAAATTTTACGCAGAACATAAAACATTTAAAAATACGCAGGTGTTCAAACATAATACTTCTACGATCTGAATATTATTGGGTTTTTACTAGCTTTTATACATATTTTATGTTACTAATGAACCAATTAACTCCAATTAAAATAATACCCTTTAATTTTTAGTGACTCCTAATCAAATATTAATTATTATCTGTACATTTTGTTTAATGCCGGTTACTTAAAATTGAGTTAATTAATATAAATTTTGCACGTAATTTCCATTTGTTTCTTTACTCGGAATAATTAAATTACACGTAGAGCATTTTAATACTGCTTCTTTTTATAGAAGGCGTCTTGTAAATAATTTAAATCTCTTCTTTTTAATGAAACGAATGAATTTTTATTCTCCACTGTTTTTTAATAACGCGTACCTTTTCCCAAAGCTTCTACACGGTGATTAAAATTATTTGATGTGATTATTTAATTTTCTACCCTGGTCTAAATATGAGTAATATATATATATATATATATATATATATATATATATATTATCTAATTTATTCGAACTGCCAAAATAAAATCAAACCTCATTGTTATACAAATATAGTTGCATAATACTTTGTCATCAGAAACCCAGCCGGACAACAAATATTTAGTAAAGGGTTAATTAAAGTGAATAAAATGTTTATTGTTACTTTTCTATGACTTTAATCATATCAATATATAATATTAAATCTTTTTTTTCTCTGGACCTTTTCACTATAAATTTATTAGAATATGCCTTTCTTGGCTTATAGGACGAAACATTAATAAATTTATTTAGTCTTCAACTTGATACTGTCTTCTTTTCCAGAAATTGCTTCAAACTGTCCTCAAAGATTTCCATGTCATAGAAGTATCTTATTTTGGAGGGTTTTAGAAGTTCCTCAAGAAAAACCGAGTAAATGCCACTTTTACGAAATCCAGATATTAAATTGAATGCTTAATTCGGTTAAATTGCATCCATTAATTTTTGACTGGAAATGTTTTACCAATGATGTTTTGTTTCTTCCCATAGGAAAATCTTTGTAGTCTGATAAGATTTTGCGCCAGGTATATTTAAGAGGCATGAAAAAAACGACATCAAGGAGTTGGATAATATGACCACCGTTTGAAGGTTAACAAATAAATTTTAAGTTGTTTTCTTCACATGCTTGAATAACATTCACTAATATGTGAGATGAAAGGCTACCTCCGATTAGTACCTTCGTTCATTTTTTTTCCTCCTTCATGGCAACATATGTCAAAAGAACCACTCCTCAAATGTCAACTCGTCAAACCAACCACTAACAGTGCTGATATACCGAGATAGTGTAGGTCCGCTTGAAACTAATTTTTTTGAACCACCTAAACACCAGCCCCACGTTGGGCGCCAGTGTAACTGATTTTTCTAATGGGCGCCAGTGTATTTTTTTAATCTATATCTGACTCTATACGTTGGACGCTAGTGAAACGAAGTTTTCCGACATAACTAGGGGTCTATTCCTTGGTTAGAGCTATGAGAAATGGGGGGGGGGGAGTCAAAATCTGTTTGTATGTCAAACTCAATCTCAGACAAATAGGCGCCACCAAGTCCGGTCTTATTCACGATAATGGCATGGCATATTTCTAAGGGCGGACGTGGAGACCCAAAGAAAGAAAGATCGCCTTTGATGACAAAAACCTGTCTTAATAAAATAAGACGCTGTTCCTGTAAGAAATTATAATAGTTAGGTTAATAAAAAAGGTGGAACACTATTTGTGTCCCGCAAATATACATAAAGAAGTATCAAAAAGATATTTTCTATATAAAGTTGGCATCAAAAATTTACTCTTAAAGATGTTAGCTTTCAGTGGTTAGGTTTGATCATATTTGATCAAAATAAAAAACTTTAATCTTGAACCAATAATTTACTAAAAAGAATCTCTTTTAAAATAAAATGCAATGCAACAAAATGTAATAACTAATTGAATTACTTCGTGAATTTTAAATTAAGGTTTATCAAAGTTATTCATAATCAAATATTTTACAGCATAGTGTAAACTTGTTACACAAAAATACAGATCTATTCAGGCCGATTACATTACAAATGTTACTATTCAAGTTTTCCTCTTTATGTTAAAAGTACTAGTTTTAGTTTCCAATAAAAATGATCACAAAAATATTCTTGTTTACAAAAGTTGTGCTAACGCTGTTCTAAGCATTTGCTCTCAAGGATACATCTGTCAGCAGTATACTACAGAAAAATAAGTGACGTCAGTAACACCTGTTGTTGTAACTAACAATTTATACTGAAGCAACGTGTTGTTTCTTAAAACATCAAATTAGTGAACTTTAATTTCGACACTGGAAATTCCAGCTCAGCAATAGTTGAAACAAATATCATATTCGTGCTTTTACACATAAGAACAAATTAGCGTGTTTCTAATTTGAAACACGAAAAATTACTTAAAGCTAACTACGAACCAAAACTGCTTTTCTCGCCTAGATGAGGTACTTGTTACATCATGCGATGTTTACTGCATGTAGTATGAACTCAGCTCATCCTAGACAGCTTCTACCACATGGAGTTGTTCCAGGTGTAGAATTAAATACAAAGTAGCGTCTTTACGCTGTATCACCAAGTGATCTTCTTTAAATTGGTTAAACTTTCCATCCTCTAAGTTGCATTTTACACGTCGTAAAACAAAGTGGTTTTAACAAAAGGGATTGAATTTCCTATCTTCTAAGTTGCATTTTACACGTCGTAAAACAAAGTAGTTTTCTTAAAATCGATTAAATTTATAATTTCAAAGTGCATGGTTAATTGTAGCAATGTGTCTCGTCGCGCTAAACAAATTATTTCAAATTAAACAAGATAATAACTTTTATACGTTACCAACCGCTATTTAAGAATGTCCTCACTCATCAAAATTGATACGCAAATTACCGGCCTGCGTTCTTTCATACATCTTGTCTCTTCTTCCACGTATGGCCGAGTGATTATCAAACTCGCTCGGGCGACCGGAGGGTCCAAGGAGGAGGTTGTCAAACCTAAACGCGCCTGCGAATGGCTGTAGAAGACACAGATATCCAACCACAAATAGAATAACAAATAAAGATGCTGCTTTAACGTATTACTTTACTTGTTAAATGTATTTTAACATTATTTTAATAAAAGTGTATTATTATTCTCGCTCTTTGATGGAGGGATTTATTAACCCTAAAATAAAATTATTAAAAGTGTCTTATTATCCTCGCACTTTGATGAAGGGATTTATTAACTAACAATAAAATTGTTACACGCTTTGATACCAAGTACTTCAAATATTGTTTATTTTGTATACCACAATGAAAGGAACATTTCGCCTGTGGCGCTACCGGCCATCATAGAAGAAATGCCACATTTTGAAGTAATACGAATATTTACTATGTATTTAATTCCTCTCTTGACAAAACATTTATTACAGACAGGATTGTAGGTCAGGTTAGACTCATCATAATTAAAAATGATTTGTGGTGGAACATTTTCTAAAGTTATCGAGAGATTGATAATATACTGTCAAAACTTTTTCGTTTAACGATGCTTGAATTTTTTTATATTGGCCACAAATCGTGCAAACAATTCAGGATGTCGCAGTAGGAACAAATTCATAAAACTTTCGCCATGGTTATTATGTCTGAAATGTGAGATATCTCTCCCTACTTTTGTCAAATAGTCTTTAGTAATATTGCGCAGGTCAGTATGCATCAAGAGAAATCCGAAACCACTTATCTAGAGTGTACATTTCAGAAATTTTCGTTCTTTTGTTTGAGAAAATATTGTTGGTTCACTAGGCTTTCCCAGGTGACAACCTTTCAACTTATAATTTATTGTTCTTCTACTATTGCCGTATTGTTTAGCCGCTTTTTCTGTATCAGGGTCTTAAATCTAATGGCCTCCAAACATTCATTCAATTGATCATCTGTGTAGTCTTTATATTTTCTGGAACCAACTGATCTTTTATACTTGTTAGGCATCTGACTTGAATTTCAACTAAACTGTCATTTCAAAACTCTCTTACACGAAATACGTCTTATAGTATTAGCTATGGGTAGGTATATACGCAAAGAAAACTTAATAAAGTTCGGTTGAATTCACATTGAACATTCTAAATTAAAAGCCAAAACAGAAGGGGTTAGGGTTACTTTGCACACCGTTTAGGGGAACTTTGCATAGAGTGCAAAATAACCTTGAACAGACCCAAAATTACCACCGTAAACAAAATTTTAGATTTGTTAAAAATCTTCTCAAGTTATCAGCTTGCCCATTTCCAAGTTTCATGCCGATGATATCAGAATTAAAAAAATACTATTACACACCTTTAAAAAGCCTTTTAAGGCAAATCTGCATGCAATAGCTCTACAATAACAATTAAACACATTTTCTAGAGGTAGATATGCTTCCTATCAATCATATCAAGTCCCCACTAGATGTTTTTGTACGCAATTTTGTCACCAGGGGGCGGCGCACATTAGACGTACGCTTGTGCAAAGTTACCTAGGGTTGTGCAAAGTAACCCGATGCTACGATACGTAAGTAGAAATTATAACTTAGTGTGAAGTGTGCATCATATGTCACAAGTAGAATACTGTATTCTATGAATGTGATCTAATAGAGCTAGCCTTCTGAAACTATGGGTCGCGACCCCAAGGTCGCGTAGCAAAATTCTGGGGTCGCAAGAGATTTTAATGTCAAATATTTAAATACACATTTTTATAACATCTAGATGTGTATTTGTGCCCACTCACACACCTGCACTCAAAGGTTGGAATGCGCGCGCACACGTGCAGCGAGACAATGATTCAATAACACTGACTGTAATGTGAACTAGTGCAGTATTGACGCTCTTCTAGTGTAGTCAATTGTCAGTGTTTCACCGTAACGAGATTTTAGTTTTTGTTATTTATTCGGTAATTAATTAATCATTTATTATATGCAATATGTTATTTTTATATATTTATTGGATTTTAGGATCAAAATAATTTTTGGCCGAACTTAAATAAGAATGGTAACGACGCAGATGATAATGCTACAAACTCTCCTCAGGCAAGACAAAGTACTTAAAAACAGGCATCTAATGTGTGAAAAAGGAAATATGTTTGTAACGGGCATTTTTTGTAGTTTAACATTTTACGCTTTCTTTCTGTTAACGTACTTAAAAATACATCGTTTCTTTGGGATCGCTGTTTGTATAAAGGAAATACTTCAGAATAATTCAGATTTGTATGCTATTTAACTCGTGGGTATTACTTTAAAAGTAGATAATTGGAAGATGGATTATTCGTAAATTACTCTCCAACTTCTTGAAATATGATAAACAGCTCGTAGTTATTTAGTAGATATGATGGCTGCATTCATTTATTGAATGTTTCCTTATGTGGATATACAAGTTTAGATAAGAGTCGATAAGCGGTTGTAATATAGAACGAGTTGATATAAACAGTTTTGAGTTTGCTCTTCGGTCCTACGAATTAATTACGTAAAACATAGTGTGTGCTGTTTGCTTTGAAAAGGGTCGGATTGTTTTAGTGATACGCGTAGCTTCCTAATTGTTTTTAGTTGTTTTTCTTGAACTTGTTGACTCGACCGCACGTGCTTGTTTTACGGGACATTATTTTAGTGATACGCGTGTCTTCCTAATTGTTTTTAGTTGTTTTTCTTGTGAGATAACTGTTTTAAGGATTTTCACGGACTTGTTTTAGTGATACACGTGCTTGACCCGTTATGGTTCTTTTTAGTTGTTTTGTCTTTTGATATTTAAAAACTGTGTGTGCAATCTAGTTTCGCGGTTCTTTTCTCTTTATCAGAGTAGTTCATACTTTGGATTATCCAAATACTGTGGATACTGTAGTTTCTGAATTTTCTAACCCCAAAGACTCTACAACAGATCTTTGCTTGTGCAAGTTTCGTGTTTGCGAAATATAACAGATTACCGGCTTACAAAGGTATTGGTTGAAGTTTCTCACTGCTTTTTGGGATGTTTATGAAGATAATAAACATTTGGTCCCAGTTGAAATTAAACTAGTGCTACAACATATTGCGAAATTATTGCCTCAGGAAATAGAAGTAACAAGAAATTTATCAATGCTGCATAGTTCCGACGCGTGATAATGTCTGCTGCTAACACCAGTGAAATACGTAGGTGTGATTAGTGTAAAGTGTAAGACATTCCATCAACACCCTCACAGTCCAGGGTGAAGTGCTTCGTTAGTGCAGGACATCGTTGATTCCCACACTTCAGCTGCAACGAAGTGTTGCTGAAGGACTTTTTGTAATTTGAACTATTTCCTACTTATTATTACTTTAAATATCTATCCGTTGTTTTGCCATATCTTCGTCGTTCTGATACCTTTTACAATAGACTTGCATGCTATTTTAAAACATAGAAAAAAAAAGAAAGAAAGAAAAATCAATACTACTAAATTACTCACACCAATTGTGTCTTATCTATTTATCTTTTGTCAACATTTTATCTGATTTATGTTTAATTGGTGTGTGAGGAAACGTTTCTGCTACTCCCCAATATTACCACACTTTGTACTAAAGATTTGTTATATTGCTTTTAACGTTGTTATATTATACAGGGTTGGGATAAAGTATGGAACCAAGTGAATATCTTTAAAACGAAAAGGACGATATTTATGAAACTTTGTAGATAAATGCAATGAAGCAAAATGCATCTGATATGATTTTTTTTGTTAATAATGTACTTCCGGTTTAGCCGGAAATGCCCTCAATTTTTTTTATTTAAATGGGACACCCTGATTATTTTTGCAGATCTTGATAGATCTTGTTATTTCGAATTCATACATACCAGGGTTAATGGAAATAATCTGTAAAAACAAGATACTAAAGCACTTTACAGTTACTCAATAATAAATTTTATTTATAAGATTAACGAGAATGAGAATAATATTGAATTTAATTTAAACAAAATCATTTTAAATGTTCAAAATGCTCGGCGTTTACTTCCTGACAATATGCAAGTCTATTAATAAATTCCTGAATTACTCTTTCCAAGACTTCTCCATGGATGAGTTCACATTCATCGATGATTCTCTGTTTCAATTCCTGCAGGGATGTTGGTCGTCTAACGTAAACATGTGATTTCAGGTAACCCCAAAGAAATAAATCTAATGGACTGAGGTCTGAAGAACGAGCAGGCCACTCTACAAATCCTCTACGTCCAATCCATCAATTTGGAAAATTTGCATCTAAAAAATTCAAAACCCGTCTATCATAGTGAGGAGGCACTCCATCTTGTTGAAACCAAACATTTTGTGGTAACTGCCCATTTTGATGGAGTGCAGGAATAATTTGGTTATTTAGTAAATCTAAATACTTGTCACCATTCAAGTTTCCGTCTATAAAAAATGGGCCTATAAGCCTATTTTTCATAATTCCCATCCAAACATTCAACTTTTGTGGATGTTGGGTATGGGCTTCATAAATCCAATGAGGATTCTTATTTGACCAATACCTTGAGTTATGGCGATTAACTGTTCCATTTAAACAAAAAGATGCCTCATCCGAAAACACTACATTATTTGCAAAATGCTCGTCGACATTACAGATGTCCTTCATTCGTTCGCAAAACTCCAGCCGTTGGTCAAAATCATCATCAGACAATTCTTGAACTAATTGTATCTTATACGGATGATATTTTTCACTTTTTAATATCTTCCCTACAGAACGTCCACTTATACCGTGGTTTAGTGCCAAATCTGTGGTAGTAGTTTGAGGTGATTCCTTTAATTCAATAGCAATGTTTGGACTAATAGCTTCGTTCGTTGCGGTCTGTGGTCTTCCAGTTTTTGGCAAATTTTTGACGATCCCTGTTGCATTAAAACGTTGTAATGTTTTAGTAACTGTTGAACGTGATATAGGATTTCTTTCAGGATGCAAATTATTAAAAATATAACAAATTTCTTCCCTAGTTCTAACACGATCGCCAAAACCAATCATCATTAATATTTCAATTCGATCTTTCTCACTTAAATGTACCATTTTTAACCGTACAATTTATTACCGTAAATTACAATTAACTCGACAGTTTGTCTTGACAGCTACTTTACTAAACAGTACACGTTTAATACAAAGTAAACATCAATTTGCTAATCTAAATGGTTTTTATTCTAATGCGTAAAAACTTAAAAGTGATTGTGCTAAAGTGCTTTAGTGTCTCATTTTTACAGATTATTTCCATTAACCCCGGTATGTATGAATTCGAAATAACAAGATCTATCAAGATCTGCAAAAATATACAGGGTGTCCCATTTAATTAAAAAAAATTGAGGGCATTTCCGGCTAAACCGGAAGTACATTATTAACAAAAAAAATCACATCAGATGCATTTTGCGTCATTGCATTTATCTACAAAGTTTCATAAATATCGTCCTTTTCGTTTTAAAGATATTCACTTGGTTCCATACTTTATCCCAACCCTGTATAGATTATCCCAACAGTTTTTTTTTATTCTACAAAGCACTGAACAATTATACTTGATCCGTATGCTATGCTTTTTCTTTGTTTCAGGTTTGCAGGACTAATTTGTTTTTTTTTCAGGTTTACTATTCTAATTTCTTTTATTGCTGGTACTGTTACTAACTCATCGCCGTATACATCATAGGTCAGTCTGCTTTCTACAACTCCCCCTTCTCTCCGATTGAGCCCGGTCATTTCTTTGACTTTCTTTGTGTTACGTAACAGAAATTTGACGAACCAACGTGGCTGCCACGAAAAAAACCTAACATGTTGAGCCTTTTCTTCAATTTGGCTTTACATTTCAAAATTGTAAGGGTAATGAACAACCTCTTTGTTTGATTTGCAATGAATTATTGGCTCCGGAGAGTATAAAACCATCAAAATTAAAAAGACATCTTGAATCAAAGCATATTTCGTATGTTAATAAACCATAAGAATATTTTGAAAGACTATATAAATCTTTAAATAAAGAAAAAAATTCCTTTGACAAATTTATGACCGTTAACGAAAACTATTTACTAGCGTCATATGAAGTTTTCTACTGTATTGCTAAAAATAAAAAGCCGTTCACCATTGGAGAAGATCTTGTATTACCTGCTGCTATTAAAATGGTAGAAATACTACATGGAAGTAAATATGGCGATGATATTCGAAAAACTCCTTTGTCGAACGACACTGTCTCGAATAGAATTTCTAATATTAACAAGCACCAATTAGTACAACTTATTACAAGAATTAAAAAAAGCCCAAAATTTTCAATTCAGTTGGACGAAACAACTGATACTACTAAATTGGTTCAGTTGTTAGTAAATGTCAGGTACGTTTATAAAGAAAGCGTGGAGGAAGAATTGTTATTTTGTCGTCCTATAAAAGACCATACTACAGGGAAGACATATGTTGTAAAGTTGACAAATTTTTAAAACTGAAGGTTTAGTATAAAAAAATTGCTGTGGAATATGTACAGATGGTGCAAGAGCGATGAAGGACAAAAACAAAAGTTTTAAATCGTTTTTTCAAGCCGCCCATTATGATCATATAACTTTTACTCACTGCTTTATTCACCGAGAAACGCTTGCAGCAAAAAAATTATCACCAGAATTGAACGATGTGCTTCAGGATGCTTTTAAGATTATAAATTTTAGTAAGAGCCATGCCCTTAACAGCCGCTTATTTTTAAATCTCTGTAAGGATACGGATTCCAACTATACAACTTTATTATTACATGCAGAAGTAAGATGGTTGTCAAGAGGTAAAAATTTAAGAAGATTATTGTTATTAAAAGACGAAATCAAAATATTTTTAACCGAACGAAAATGTGAATTTGCTGCTTTTTTTCAAAATTACTTATGGCTATCCAAGCTGTGTTATTTGACAGATGCCTTTGCGAAAGTAATCGATCTCAACTTGTCTCTTCAAGGGAAAAATTGCGATATATTTACTTCAAAAGATAAAATTGAAAGTTTTAATAAAAAGATCAACATTTGGAAAAGTAGGGTAGAAAAAAATTCGTTCGAAATGTTTTCCAGTGTCGACAATTTTATAATCGAGAAAAATCATTGTAAAACTTTTATTGCAAAAATTATTGTAGATCACTTAAAAGTGGTAGAAACAGTTCCGTTTTGGATTGGCTTAAGTGAGATTAATCACCTGCCACTTAAAGCTCAAGAGAAATTTGCTGAGCTTTCGAGTGACTGAAACTTAAAACTACAATTCTCAAAAAAGCCCTTGACTGAATTCTGGATCGGAACTAGAACTGAATTTCCCACAATCGCTGATATGGCGTTAAATGTTCTTCTGCCATTCAACACTACATATTTATGTGAAGTTACTTTCTCAGCTTTAACACATATTAAATCTCAATATCGTTCATCGCTAAAAAATGTTGAATAGGCCTTATGTCCAGGTGTCAAACATTCCACCAAGATTTAATTTGTTATGCAATAAAAAATAGGCACAACCATCTCATTAAATTTTTTCCTTGAATTTTATTTAATATTTACCACTCAACGAGTGCGTTCGAATATATTCGAGTGAACTAAGACGGTCAAAATTCCATTTTATTTAGGTTATTGCAAAAAATGCAATTTTAATGAAAAATAGAGCATACAATTTTTGTAACTATTATAAATGCAACTTTACAACTTTTGTGCAATTTTTAATTTTAGATTTTTGTATGTTTCTAAACAAATTCTAAAACTATATATTTTCATATGTATATGTATATTGTTACCTAATAAATAAATTATCAAAAAATATTTATATATATATTTATATATATATATATATATATATATATATATATATATAAAATTTTCTTTTCTTGGGAATATAAAAATTTTCTTTTCTTGGGAAATAGGTCATTTATTAAAACATTTATTCTTCTCACTTAAATAATATGTAATACTAAACATAACGCGTTTCGGTCAAGAAATATCAAAATATATATATATATATATATATATATATATATATATATATATATATATATATATATGGGATCGCCAGAAAACTCGCAATCATAAATGGGGTCGTGAATGAAAAAAGTTTAAGAAGCCCTGTAATAGAACCATTTGTTTAGATGAAAGTGACTCAGACTGGCGAGTTACAATGGTAAATATATACTTATAAAATCACTGAAATTTAATTATTTGCTTGGGTTTGCGTTCCTGAGAGATAATATAAAAATCAGCCGTAATCACAGATGATTTTAAACCAATATAAATATGTAAATTCTCTCAGTAGTAAGTGGCCAAAAGTGAGTTGTACGAAAACAAAATATAAATGGTGTCCATTTTATTCAATAAAATAAATAATAACTTAAATCCGTCTAGACCACAGTGAATTTGAAAAAAAGTTTCTACAGTTCAGTAGTCATATTATAGTTTTATGATTATTATTTTCCTCTTTATAATTTATTAACAAAAATATGAGGCAGGCTGACACTAAGAGCCGTAAACATTTTCTTAATGACGACCAGTTTATTTGTAATTTATCGGAATTTTATTTTAATAAGAAAATTTTATTACAATGTTTTATAATCACGGTTTAATAAGGATTTTAATACATAATGCCACGCCACAAATTATACATCTTGGAGTCTCTTTTTAAATCCAAAACGACCACGTCTTCCACGCCGCTGGAGCTGTCTCTGACTTTCCGACTGACTAATGTTAATTCATTTAGATTACAATCGTTAGTAATTAACAAATTCGTGACCTCTTTCAGATTCTTTTTAATGCAACAGAATTAAGAGTCATCATTCATCATTATGCTTCTATAATTAATTATTCGGGTCCCATGCGACTAGAAGAGAAATACTTATGACAAAGGATTTATATGATCCGATTATTTATTTTAATTACAAATTATGTGAAATATCAGAAGACGCAGGATTTAATAGAAGAGACACAAAGAAATAAAATTTATCTTGATGTCGTCAAAAGCCAAGTCGCGTAGCGGGTTCGATTATCTCATTTCCGATATCCGCGAGTGTGACAGAGCTGCAATTAGTGGGCTAATGGGCCGCTCTTCTCTACACCCTCACGCCCGTTTAAAAGAACGTGCTTGAAAAGAAAGGACGAATTTGTACCTTTCAATTCGCTGTTGTTGTCAGGTATCAGTACGAGACATTTAATTCCAATGAATTTACAAATTGCTTTAGGCGAAAATAAACGTTTAGTGTGGCTTCAGTTAGAATTGTTATTTCTAAATCCAAGTCATCGACGTTTATGGAATTGTATCTATTTAGCGACGGGTCTTGAAATTTGCAGTATATTTGAAGAACTTTAAAAATCTCATGGAAAAGGTATCTAAGATTTTAACAAAGAATCCTTTAATAAAGTAACTTTAAGATATGCTGCAATTCAACGGACAAAAATTCTACATCGTGTAAAATTGGGTTTGAATTACGTGTCGGTTTGAAGAGTGCTTAGAAAACGTGTATTGACTTGGGCGAATTGATACGTTTTGCATCAATCATTAATACACCCACAGCACACAAATTAACCGTATCCAACAGGTCTTCGTAATTTCAAAACAGAACGTTTTAACAACGAGAGACAACAAATCCAAAATAACCATAGCAGGGCCTAGGTCATAAGGGGGATGTTACACCACTATTAAGACTTTGAAAATGTTCTTTTAATTAGCATAAAATTAATATCCAAGGTTGAGTTGAAGGAGGAGAACAATTGAACAACCAGAAAGAATAAAGAATGTAATTACGGTAGAATATACAAATGGGAGATTATTATCTGAATAGGCAACAATAGACAAAATAGTATGGAGTATGGCAATAACATATGAACCAAATGAGAATGCAAAAGAAAGAAGAAAAAGATGATTTGTTTGAAGGGTTGCAAAGCGAATCTGATAAAGGAGAAGCAAATGCAATAATGATGTGGAATATGAATGGTAAAGTATGCAACGAAAACAAAGCGAACGAAAAATACAATTAAAAATTTGGAAAAAAAGATAGGGAATGGGAATGGAGAACGAATACTACATATATGTACAGAAAATGATTTGGCGATAGCAAATGCGAAATTTGAACACAAGGATATATAAAAACACAAAGAAGATAAAATCAAGAAAAAAAGCAAAATCAACTATTCCTTAGTTGATTTGGAAAACTAGAAACAGAATAAAAATATAAAAGTACTAAGACGGGCAGAATCCAGGAGTAACCACTACCTTGTGAGAATGGAAATGTATATAGAAGAGACTAGAAAACTAGCGGAGAAAAGAAAAAAGATAACTACACATAATGTAAAAAGCTATGCATTGGAAAATGCAGAGATCAGAGAAGCATACCAAGATAATAAAAAGAAAAAGATAGAAAAAGAAGGTAACAATCGAAAAGTTGAGGAGAAATGCAGACGGTTTAAGAAAAATATAGTAACAGCCGTCAGTGAAAGTTGCGGTGTGACGAGAAACTCAAACTTAAAAACAAACAAAAGCCGGTGGTAGACGGCGGCAACAAAAGTTAACGGAAACGAAAGGGAAATGAATAAGGTATAAACAGACAGGGATTGTGAAGAAGACTACAATGTGTTCAGAAATGCAAGGAATGAGGCAAGACTATTGATCAAATACGAGTTGCAGAAAACATTGGAACAGATTGACAAAGCAATGTGCAAAAACTATAAAGACAACAATAAACTACTCTACAGCAAAATAAAATAACCTCTAAGGGTTAATGATATAACGGTTTTTCTTTTTTATCTGTTACCCCACGTTGCTGGCGTTAGGGTAACGTTATTTAGCGGTGGCTATGAGAGAAGGGTGTCTATTTTGTATGATGGTAATCGGTATTGTACGGAGGTTCCCTGAACATGACGATAGTCTAGGGGTGAAGTTGTATGGTAAGTGGCTAAGGGAAAACGGAAACTACTATTTAGGTAAACGGCTAGCTTTAAACATTACTTAATAGGTCTATCATGAGACGGGGTTATGGGCCGATTTTGTTTCATCACTCAAAACACTAAAAGAGGAGACTCCACGGCGTCTACGTGATAACGACACGGAAGCAAAAGTCCTGGGGAAAACGCAGAAACCCCATTGGCTCTTAAATGCATTTCAACACTAAAAAGGGACTTTCCTTGCAACCCTGTATACTCTATGCCAGAAAAGAAAATAAATAATTAATTAAATCAAACCCCCAATACTTTATTTTTGGGGCATTAATTTTAGGCTGAAAGACCACTCTCAAATAAGCAACTCGTTTTTACGTCCACGTTTAAATCTATTGGTAAAGTTCAATAATTTTTGTATTTACAAAAAAGTGACAACTGTGTAATAAAGGCATCGTAATTAACTTCGCAATAAAGAGCAAGTTTGTAGAAATATCCCTTAACGAACTGTTTGAGAATTAACAATAATCAAGTATAAAGTTCGAGTTAATCATAAATTTGCTGTTTACAGATAATCATGTTCAAACAAGCTTAAAGAAGTCTTATATCATAAGTTGTTTTATTCTATTCAGATCTGATTGGCTTTAGATTAAATATATCATCAAGTTAGGAACTGTATTAAAATATTAATCAAAGGATCTAAGGACTAAGAATTAGTATTTTACTATTTTACCAAATTAATAATGCGGTGTTCATAGTTACTCACGAAATTTTATATTCTAATTTACAACAAATATGAAAATTAGCGGTTCTTTCATTCTATAAAAACTTAACGTATCCCGTTAGAAAAAATATAGTTCTTTACTAAAATGTTTAGCTTCAAGAAACGAATAGCAGTTTCATGACTTCCGATTAGTTAGAGAATAAATCGCTAACTCCTTTCCATACATTCGAAATAGAACAGAACCAGACCAATCAAAGAGGGGCGGCCGATAGCACCTATCACTGTTCTCAGAAGATTGACCTCACAAGCAGTGCTAATCTCTAACCAGGTGTTTATCCTTGTAACGTTATCTCAGGACAAAATAATGTTATTTTCTATTGAATCCAATTATAAAGTCGCCTTAGTCTCGATAATTTAATTAACAAAAATTGTATCTTTAACTGGATTTAATTCCAACGCTAAAAATTTAGTGAATGATATATATGGTATTAGGTTAGTTAAATTCTAAATCGCTGCACTAAGATAGTAAAAAAAAATTAATCTGATAAATATTCAATTTATGCTGAACATTGTTACCCAAGGACGCGTACCTATCTACTGGCCATCATTTAAGAAGAGGATTTAGCTTTTCGGCGACTTCACACAAATCTTAGGTTTCAAAGCATTTTACCCCTTCAACAAAACGCAATTCGAAAGAACGGCTTGCATAAGAGCGACCAATCAAAAAAAGGCATTCGGATCTCAGGTGCGACTAACAACGTTTTCACTAGCAAGATGGATAATTCCAAAGAAATTAATTTGAAAACAAAGTTATCACGCTAGACTTGATATTTGTGAAGCGCACTCTTATTAAAAGTGCAAGAACGTATATTCTGCAATTTTTAACGATAAAACTCGCTATTTTGAATCAAATAGAGGATGCTACTGAATAATGCCAATTTACGTATCTTGGAAATTTATGTACGTTACATAGCCTCTTTCCAAAAAAGAAAAAATGCATAATTACTATAAGATTTTTTATCAAGTAAAAACACGAATCAACTTAATTGTAACTTTACACATGTGATTCCATATACGCAAAGATTATAAATACATTAAAATCAACTCTATCATAATGGGTAGCCAAGCAAACGATGCCTTTGTAACTAACGTAGGGAACGTTCACGGACACATTCGGAAAGTCACGGTAGTTAAAAGTTAAAAATCGATAAAGTCTAAATCGGCAAAGTCTATCACTCTTATTAAAGGCGGAGAAAATCTAAAGGAATCACAATCACGGACCTACATATATCCTCAACCTCAATTACCAAAATCTAAGCTAACAAAAATGATGTACATTACTCTTAACTACTGCTCTGCAATTCAAATCTTAGATATATCTACATCTGTACACATAAAGAATCTGAGCAGACTCTTTATATAAATATTCTCTCCGCAAATTTTACACTTTTGCATTACAATTTCTAGCAGAGAGAAACAACCACGGAGACCAGCAGGAAACAAATTTTTATCACTGCCGTACTAAATTTATTACGACGTTATCCACGCAAAAAGTAGACAACACGTAAAACTTCTAAGTCATCTCCTGAAGAGGCAATCACAAAAATAAGACGTCAGGTTCTGACAACCTAAGTTCATCGCCAAATCTGCAATCAATTTGTACCATGCGCCACACTTTAAATTTTTGGACCTAAGGTACATAACAAGCAATACATTTTTTACAAACTTATCATCAACAAAAACTCGGAACATACTTTCTCTTATAGTCTTACTAAATATTTGTCCTTAGCAACGAAGAAAAAAACTGTTCGCTCAACCAACGGCAGCATGTACATAATAAAACAACCATAATAAGTTCTCGACCTTCTTCTTAGATTTAGTTTTTCATTGTGAAACATAACTCTATTCTAAAGGGACAAAAATAACGCAATTATTCTAACAAAATAATATATTGCGTAGTGGGAGGTGGTACATGGGAGGTGGGAGGTAGGAGGTTGTAGGTGGAAGGTTAGTGTGGGGGTGAGAGGTGGGAGATGGGAGGTGGGGTGCGGTAGGGATGGGAGGTTGGAGGTGGGGTTAGGAGGTGGGCGGTATGAGGTGGAAGGTGGGAGTTAAGTGGTGGAGGTGTGTGGTGGGAGGCGAAAGGTAGGAAGTGGGAGATGGGAGGTAAGAGATGGGCGATGGGGGTGAGAAGAAGGAGGTGGAAAGTGGGATGTGGGAAGTGAGGGTGGGAGGTGGTAGGTGGGAGGTGGGAGGTGGGATGTGGGAGGTGGGATGTGGGAGGTGGGAGGTGGGATGTGGGTAGTGGGAGGCGGGAGGGTGGGATGTGGTAGGCGTTAGGTGGGAGATGGTAGGACGTGAAGAGCGGCGGCGGCGTGATCTAGAAGAAACACAAACCACCTACTGTTCAATAGATTTGCTCCTTGAACATATTCAATAAATCCTGTCGGCAGCGAATGTGTTACGAAGGCTTTTTGCTTCAAATGTCAACGCTATTGTCGTCGGAAATAAAGATTACATTAACGTAGACAATAAAGTCTGCAATACTATATCATAATGATTTTCTCTACCCAAACTTGTTATTTATTTGTCCCGGGGGGATTGGAGTAGCCGTTTGCAGAACTCCTAGCGTTGCGCCTGATTTGGACGTAGAAGATACGATAGAATTATGTTCGATCTTCAATCACGTAAATCGATTTATTTGAATTTTATTAGAGGTGTTTCCTCTATACGTTAACGATAATTAAAATACTAACTAACTGTGTTTAATTTCATTTATTTCACTTATATAAAAGATTTTTAAACAAATTGAATAATATCACTATTCAAGGTGGATGCAGAAATTATTACAGCTACTTCATAATTTTATAAAATGTTTGGGTTTCAGAAAATTTGAATTGCTTAATTTATGAGTGGTAATTAAGTTTGAATAGCGTATGTTTGCTACATATGTGATTAACAAGGGCAATTGTAGTGAAATTTGCCGGTTTTAGTTATCTATTAATGCATTACACCGACTTTAGAAGTGTTCTTTTGGCAAATGCTACTGAAATATTTGAATCGATTATCATCTCGTTTCCTAATTTGACTTTCACTTTGGTCCTGCTTTCTATGCTACATGGATATTATGCATGGCTGATTCTGTTACTCCAAGAGCAATGCACGCGTATATAATATATATATATAATTCTCCTGTGTATTGGTAAGTCCTTACGCGGTTATTAATACCAGAAAAGTTTTCTATTTAGTTCTTCTACGTAGGCAGTGTTCCTCTACGTGAACTCAAGTGTCTTCTAGTTGGGCCAAACTGTTTTTATGTTAGCCTAATTGTTCTTCGGCTTAAGCCCAACTGCCCTTTTATGTAGACCACTGTTGCAATTATAGTAGCAGCGTGAATGATACTAACTACCGTGGCAATGTTTTGCTGATTCGCCTCCGATGATTTGGCAGTCAAATGAGTATCCCGGCACGTGAAGCTATGTGATAGTTTTTTTTTGCATACCAAAGGTTATTGTACATGAGCGGTTGATGTTAGTGCGAAGCCAGATTATTAAACCCGTTTAAAAGCTAGCTTTGCTTGTACTTCTTTTTACTCTTTTTTTAAAACTGCTTACTATAATTTTTTCAGCATTTATTAATTTTTTACTTAACACACTTGCTTATACAAAAGTAGAAGCATTGCTTGTTTTACTAATTAGTCTTACATGTTAGGCTACGAAATGCGTACTCCGTACCGCAAATATTAAAAATGTCCGTGCAGTATAATTGTTTTTTGTTTGTTTAAATAGAAATTTTAATTTTTACTGTCCGTAAAAATTCGTGGTATTGTACTCTTTCTTTGCCTATGTGAATCACCCAACTCTACGCATTTGTAGCTAGCCCGGTCTTTCTAAATTTTCTTTATCTTTTTATACGTAATTGCGATTTGTGTGGATCCTTACTTTATTGTCCTTTCTGACCAGTGAGTTTTAACCTTACATCATAAATTGTGATGAAAATATAAATTCAGATATATTCGAATCTTTCACAAGGAAAAATTGTAAGTTATACCTCCAACGATATGGATAGTATCCAATGCACTTCTTGGACAGCACTCAGAAGCAGCCCAGGGAGCGAGAAACAAAACAACAGGCGATATAGAGGACTGTTTGCAAGAAAACTTTAATGAAAGATGATTATACCGACTTACTTGCTGAATAGATTACTCAATAATACAAAGACCCATGCGTAGTAAGTTTGTAAGCATTCACGAAAACAAGACCGAAATGAATCAAGAAATATTGAATTTACTAGAATTCGAGAATAGGGTAGTAGGTGGTTGATAGGGAGGGGGGAGCTCGCGGGGAATGATGTAGGGTAAGGAGTTGAGAGAGATGGGCGAGTGAGAGGGTACGGTGAGAAAGGAGGAAGGACTGAGAGGAAAAAAAAGAGAGAGAGAAATGAAAAAGGGAGGGAAGGTTGGGGTATAGATAAAAAAAAGTGAGGAAGGGTTGGCGGGAGGGAAGCAAGGAATAAAGGTGGGCTGGGACAGACGGGCGGAAGGGAAAGGATGGAGGAGGAGGAAGAGGAAAG
This sequence comes from Platerodrilus igneus, assembly GCA_036346225.1. Taxonomy (NCBI): domain Eukaryota; kingdom Metazoa; phylum Arthropoda; class Insecta; order Coleoptera; family Lycidae; genus Platerodrilus; species Platerodrilus igneus. The sequence goes on from JARFIW010001199.1 coordinate 492,027, forward strand.
GAGGGCGGGATGGATGGAGAATGGGAAGGGGGCGGAAATGAGAGAGAGGGGAGGTAAAGAGTCAGATTAGTTCATCAATAACAGAAAAAAGGTGATTCTGTCGTTTAATGACATAAGATGAATGCTCAATTAATAGCGACTGAAATAATGGTTCAAAATCATTTCTTTACATTGTCCTCTTTCTTAGCAGTCCCTTTTGCTTTTACTTTTTGTATGTTTCTTTTTAAGGATCCCGAGACTTCTGTTTTAATGTAGTATAAAGATTACAGTTTTGTAGACGACATATTTATTTAAAGAGTTTTTGTAACGTGTTGCATTGCGCTAGCTATAAATTAGATGAGAAATGAAAATTTAGTAAATTTGAATGCACAAACTAAATATGGACGCTTTTTGTATGATAGATTTTACGACTGATTAATTTAATTGAGCATAATATTTCAAAATTTTGATTCTATAAAAATCATTCCACTGAAAAGGTATATCAATATTTCTTTCAAATGCATTGTAAACGTAATAATCGAGAACGGTGACTAAAACCGCTAGAATAATAGATTTTTTAATTAATACTATGTGTTATTCATTAATAAATACATGGTTGTATTTTGATACAAGAACGTTAAATACTTGAAAAGTGCAGAATCATATTTGAAACACGGCTAGACGTTCAAAGCTAATTACACATGCACGTGACTTTTCTGTAACTAACGGAACCATAGCTTTTATTCAGCAGATTATATTTATTAGATTGCATTAACAGACGCAGATCGAAATTGATAAGATTCTATAGTAGGAGAAATAACAAGAGTTGGACACCCGAAAGAAAAGAATGAATTAAAAAAGCCTAAATGTAGTCATACGAGAAAGTAATAAGGCGGAAGAACTGCGCTTTTGGCGTTGGTACGAGAACCAGTTATAAGTTTGAGAATAACAGAGCTTCAAGGTGTGACTGGATTTCTTCCAGAGAGAATAGACGGCGGGTGACATGAAGTTCAAATACGCTTGCTAGCACAAAGTAGGTTTATACACGCAAAGAGGAGAGGTGAGAATTTTGTGATGATTGAGATAAACGGCGTAAGAAACTTGTAAGTTTACATAGCACAGGTTTTGGATTTAGTTTTTAGTTGAGTAAGCTAATGTGTGTTGGGAAAGCAGAGTGATCCATGTGAAAAATGGACATTGTTAAACTTCCTGAAATTAAACCGAGAATAGGATGAGTTTGTATGTTTAGATTTATTAATTATGTACATGTAATTTTAAAAATTATGTACATGTAGTTCAATATGGGAAACGCGCAAATTGGACTGCTGGCATTACCGTTGGATTTGATTTAATGCTTTTCTTTGGATTTTTGTTAATCATAACTGGACAGTTGAATGTTACCTTATGTTTGTTTTTCTTTAAGGTTGACGTTTATGTATTTATATTTCAGGAAATTTATTGTTAATAGAGTTTAAGTTTAGGTGGATTTTTAAACTTATTTATAATATAGGTTATGATAGGTAAATTGTGAAAGGATATGTATAGCTCTTACCTCAATAATGGGGTGGTATTCGGGAGAGGTACTGATTTCAAAAAAATTTCTTTAAATATGACGAAATTTAATAAGTGCTACTATAGTGTGTTACAGAAAGGTAATGTATAATCTGATTAATTTAGGAAATCATAAGCAAAGGAAACCAATTCGGAATAACTGTCTTCCGGGTAAGAATAATATCGAAAGCAATTGCTGGGACAAAATGGTTTGGCACTCCCTAATTATGAGAAGAGAACAAGTCTTTCAGCTGAAGTGATTAGTAAAACGTATATTTTTGTATTTCAACCATTTTTATTTTTATTTAAAATTTTTCTATTTTTTTTATCTTGTCGGTGCGCCAGGGCAATTTGAAAATTTATAACGTAACGTTTATTTATTCCGTGACATTTTCCTTTACTATAACTACATTAAAAAACTTCTTGAATTCTTTATTTTTATATGTGGTGTATGGCTAAGAAGAAAACACTTTTTCTTAGATTACTATGAAGTTAATGTCTAATTTAAAAACAAAAAATTAGAATAATCTCTTTATTTGTATCTAAGAATCATTATCGTTACTAGGTTTTTAGTCCTGGGATTGGGCGAACGCGTACCTCCATTGTTTCCTATTTTGAGCGAACCTACACATTTTCCTAAAATTCCCACAGCCTACATCTTGCACTATCTGTGTGCAATAGTCTAACCTAGGTTTACTTCTACCTCTCTCTTTTTCTTTCTCCGCTTCTAATATACACTCAGCATACCCTCATGTCTTACAACGTGACCTACTATCCTATCTATCCTGCTTTTTACCGTTTTTTAGATACATCTTTCCTTCTCTATCATTTCTAGTACCATTTTCTTCTTAACCTTGTCTGTCTATGTACCTTCATCGATCACATTTCAAAGGCTTCAATTTTTTCAGTCTGCTTCTCTTACTATCTAATTTCACAGCCGTATAAGCCGTTTTTATACATGTGCTTTCGGTAATCTTTTTCTTGTTTCAATGTTTGTTTTTGTTTTCGAACATTGCAGTTGCTTTTTCTTGTTAAATGCAGCACTGCCTTATGATAATATTTGTTTTATATCTTTTGCACTTCTTCCATCTTGCGTAGTTGGCTCCCTAGAGTTAACAGAAATCCTTAGCGTCTTGTGAATTTTGGTTTCGTATTTCTATTCTGGTTCTTAGCTATATTTTTCGTCATTTAGATACCACAAATTTTAATTTATATTCGTTGATTTTCATACTGTATCTCTCTGTTAGTACTGTTTCTATTTCATTAAGAGCAGTTTCTAACTTTTTCGTGCTAGCTGCTAATATCGCTATATCGTCTGCAAATCTAAGCACCAATTGTTTGTCCTGCATAATAATTACAGATGTCTTCCGGCATTTGACAGTATTCATTGCCTTCTCAATATACAAGTGAAAAATTAATGGGGATAGCGCACAACCCTGTAGCACCCCTTTCCTAATATCTACCACCAACGTTTCTGCTCTAATTCTATTACCACTGTTTTCTATTTTATAAGCTACGAACTATACGTTTATCTCTATAACTCATTCCTATCTTTTTTAGTATTTCCAACATCTTTTTCCCATTCAACATTCTCGAAAGCAATTTGCAGACCTACAAACGCAATTTACACGCTTTCTTCTTTCTCTGCTTTTTTCCTCATTATCACCCTTAAAAGTAACATGGCGTCCAGTGTTCCCCTGTTTTCCCTAAATTCAACTACATTTTCTCCTAAAACATCCTCTGCCTGTTTTTCTATCCGTTTTTGTACAATTCTAGTTCGACACATAACCTGTTAAATTTATTGTTTGAAAATTTTCACACCTACTCTCACGTCTCATTTTTGGTATAGTGACTATGGTGTTTCGTTTGAAATCTTTGGGTATCTCGCCTGTCTCATACATATTGCTAACAAGTTAGAAGAAACGTTCTGTTACGACTTGTTCAGGGGGTTTTAGAATTTCTCCTTGCAATTTATATGTACCCAAGTCTGCCTTTTCATTGTGTTTCCTGTTCTAATGCTGATGGTTCCTGTCCTGCATATAAATTCGCTATATATTCTTGCAATCTATTCACTTTCTCTTCATTTTCTAAATTGATATCTCCTCCTGTGTTCATGGTACTTTTGATATACTATTTTATATCTCTAAAATTTGTCGTATTTCCATCTTCGTTTGTATCTTTTTGCATTTTTTCAATCCATTGTTCTTTAACTTACCTGCATTTGAGAATAATATCCTGCTTTGTCTGTCTTGTTTTTATATTTTCGAATTTTATCTATTAAGTTTAGAATATCCTTTGTCACCAATGGTTTCTTATTTTCCTAATGTTTATCTGCTAGAATATCTTTGTCCGCTAGTCTAAGCTGGATTTAGTGTTATTCCATTCTGCTTCTACTTACTTAGAATCAGAAAGTTTTCACGATTTCCTTTAACAACTTGTTTGACCTTTTCTTAAATCTTTTGTGGGCACATTTATCGTTTGGTTTCGCATGGTCAAAGAGCCTTTCTTCGTTTCTTTTTATCAAATTTTTAAATTTAAGCGTGGCTCAAAACTACTATGTTGTGATCATTGTCTACATCTGCATGTCATCAATTTGATATCTCCTTAAGTCTCCTGGCATTTTCCACGTGCATCCTTACCTTCACTTACCACTGTATTAAAATCTCCCGTAATTATTTAATTTTTATGTCCTTTTTCGAACCTTAATGTGTCTTCGATATCTTTGTAAATCGCTTCTACCTCTTTATTACTGTAGTAAGAGGTGGGTGTGTAAACTTGTGTTATTACCGTATTTACCGATTTAGATTCTAATCTAACGATGAGTACACTTTTGTTCTTTTGTAGGTAGTTTTTTAAAATGTCCCGCCTTTTTCCGCATAACTATGTTACGTTCATTTTCGGCAATAATTGGTTATTTTATTTACAATAATTTTCAACTCAAATCCTTTGCTAATTAATTATCCGTTTATCTAAATTCCATACGGTTAAATAAAATCGTCAATTCATAGTTAAAAAGAAATACGCTGGCTAACAATTTTCAACTAAAATCCGCTTTGCTTCTAAAACGAAACTTTATTCGATAAATTAAATATCCTGTGTATTTTACGTGGTAAATACTTCCGCTAATTAATAATAAATTTTACTTCCAAGAATTTCCTAATGTAAAGTTTACGCTATACTCAGATAGTCGATAACGTGTTCCAAGTATCCAATAATTGCTTCTTATGTGTTTTCTGTCGGAAAAATTCGTCGAATTAAAGCTGCGTATTATCCCAATATAAACTGCGTCTTCCAGGTTAGTTCTGAATAGAAATATTACTTTAAACTCTGGTCACTGGCTGAACGAAATTGATTTTATTTACGTTCCAATCTACACAACGGAGACACGTATAGGAATGTTTGGTTGTTTCCATTTTACGTTATCAAAATTTCGCGCACGCTATACGGGTGGTAAGTATTTAGGATTTTAAAAAAATGTTATCTTTTGTCGAAATTAAATTAATTTTTACTGGTAATTGCTCTAGCTTCTTCCGGTGGCCTTAAAGCCACGATGAATGGTCGACCCTTACTGTAATGGGAGGTTAAGTGCGTTCTTTCTGGGTGTAGGCCCACCTACTCGTTGCCGTAGACCAGCTAGTGACTCAGCCCCTATGTCAGCAACTTCGAGGGTGAGTGTTTTCTTTCTCTATCATTTACGATTGTGACCATATCGGTTGGGATTTTCAATTTAAGCTCATGCATTCCTAAATTTAAACAGTTTAGACGACAATTAGTGAATTAGTTTAAGATTTATTGACACTATATGAATGCATTACTATTTGCTTTAAATAACTAAGAGTGTACAACTTATTAAAGTGAAAATGATTTGAAGGCTTGCTGGCACGTTTGAAAATGTTGTTGCCATCAAATTAGTTTTAGATTTACCATGCTGATTTAGAACTGTTGGTTTTAGAAGGGGCAATTTCGCTTAATTTCGTTTTTTGTTGAAACTCAATCTAGGGATTCACCTAAAACCGGCCTCTCACCATTAAAAAAAATTATTTGTTCTTTTGGTTGATATTTATTTTTTAGATTTAGTGTGTAATTATTTATTGCGTGTACATATTGTGTTTCATTATAGGTTTCTTTTGTTGATATGTTGTGCTTTGAGTATGAATGAGTGTGTGCAATTATTTTTTCCTTTATTTTAGGCCTCCCTTAATTTTTGTTGTAGGTATAATACCCCGCCCACTCGCCGAATGAGCCCGGTCCATTTCTTTTCTTGTTTTTTTTTCTAGGCTACGTCAATGCACGTAGCAACTATCCCCACGCCCGCATTTTTTCCTCCTATTTTGTATATCGAACTTTGCTAATCCCTACTATTTCTAACGCTAACTTATCCATTTTAATTTTCAAATTCTCTAGCTTATCTACTTGCTTCTAACAATTCTTCGCCGAATGGTGGACTATTTTAACTGTGGACTCTTTTACTTCAAAGCTTGCCATTATTTTTAAAAACCTGTTTCACACGCGGTATACTTCAGAGGTAATGTGGTGGTTTACTGTTGCCTTCCACATCACAGTCGTGTGTCTTAGAATGCAAAACCGACCCCTATAGTCTCTGCCACTCTAAGGACCGAAAGAGCTGCTGTTCTCTTCCGTGGAAATGTCTTAGTCTGCTTCCTCTTTATCTCGCTGAAACACGTAGGTCATTCTATCCGTTCTATTATTTTAAAACTTTCAAGGTAAGGGCCCGTTTAGGACTGTTCAAGGATCAACTAAGAATAAATGATCTTAAAATTGTACTGTCGAAATAAACCCTACCAGTTTACTGTTGGTACTCAAAAGTTTAAAATTTAAAAAAACCTTAATTTTTAAAACTTTGTAAAAATCTCTGGCAAGCACTTTAGTTACTTAATTAAAATTATAGTTCCAATTACAAATTTAAAGAGAAGCGTTTTTTAGACGGCAAAGTGTTAGAAACTGGATCTAGGAAGGTAACGTTGTAACGTTTTTATTTTCAGTCATAATTATTTGCATTGAATTAAAAGAATAATGCGCAAAGCGTGCATTGTTCCTTAGGCATCTACTTATATTAATATATCTGTGTCCCATAAAGTTATTTCCAAGCACATCTCTATTTGATTATTTTGTATTCCCCGCCTCTAACGGCGCGACCACTCGGCTCTGGTTTTGACAAGTCAGTCGGCCACCGGCAACAGCGTTGTTAAGATGTATTTTCGACTGGAGGCTGGCAACCTTCGCATAAACTATTAATCGTTGGGATATCTTCTAACAACGGTTGGTAAAGTATATATTATACAAACTAATGTAATTTGAGGTAATTAATTTAGCACGACAATGTAGAATGCGACAATGTAGAATGCGACAACGTAGAATGAAACATGCAGAATTCGTCAACTAGAATCCAAGAAAAAGTTAAGAATTATCATTATGTAGGAACAGTCGATTTGAAATTTACCTAATAAGAAATTTGTCTGATAAGAAATTATGGATGCTAATTTGGAGGCAGTCGTATCAAATTACAATGGCTGGTAACTTTGTTTGAAGAACGGAAATCCCGTCTCAATTTATCGTGAAGCAGAAAAAGCAGTTTTGGTTCGTTATTAGTTTTAAGATATTTCATGCATGTGTTTTAAAGGTTAGAACACGTAAACTTGCTATTATGTTTACAACATGTAAATTGTGTAAATTTCAATTAATTGTGGAGCTGGTTTTATAAGTCGTAAAACGAAATTTTGTCGGATTAGCTTTCTATAAGAACATGCTTTGTTCCATATGAACCTTCGATAAGTTCAACGTATGTTTTCGACGTAATATTTTTTTTGTTTTGCACAGTTGACAGATGTTGTCTTGAAAGCAGATGCTTTGTGCAGCTGTAATGGAATTTAAACAAACATTCCTATTTTTGTGATCAGCTTTTATCTATACATAAATTATGAAATGTAAACATGAAAGTTCAAATTCTCATTGTGTAAGATTCTAGTAATTGTAATCTACCTGAAAAGATCTGCCCAGGTTAGAACGTAATTCAGTGTGTTATGCTTATAAACTATTATCACTTTAATATTTATAACAGGTCATGTTTAAAATATAGTTGGTTGTTTTGAAAAAAAAGTCAAAACTTTAACTTTGTTGTAGTTGATAACGACAATTTTTTTGTTAAAAAGTTCCGATATTTTGAAAGAGTTTTTTTTAGTAAACAAAAAGTTCAAATTTAAGGCGTTTATTTTGGTCAAATGCGATCAAATCTAAATATACAAAATACACAAAAGTAAAATTCTGAGTAATAGTTTGGTGCCAATATTATATTGGATATACATTTTTTAATTTTTATATATTTTTATAGGACACAAATGGTGTTCTACCTTTTTATTTATTTAATCTTTGCAATTTCTTACAGGAGCTGCGTCTTATTTTGTTAAGACAGGTTTTTGTTAACGAAGGCGATCATTTTATCTTTGGGTTTCCACGTCCGCCCTTAGAACTGTGCTTTGCAATTATCGTAATTATCTCAGGACATAGTGGCGCCTATTTGATTTAGCTTAACTTTGGTTTGCAAACAGAATTCGACTCCCCCCCACTTCTCATTGTTCTACCCAGAAATAGACCCCTAGCTATGTCGAAAGATTTTTGTTCACTAGCGCCTTAATGTAGAAAAAAGACGTTTCAGTCTTTTGTATAACAGAAGTCGTTTCAGTGGCGCCCATCCAACGTGGGTCTAGAAGAAGCAGAAATAACGTTACAACGTTCTTCTCATAAACTTTATTTCTAATTGAAAATTCATGGGGAAAAATGTATCGTCAACTTCGAAACAATCTCCTTCGGACAAAAGCGGCAATGCGATCTAAGATATTAAAAAATTGGAATAAACCCATGTTAGAAAATGGCAAACTCTGCCTTTGAGATACGTTGCTGTCATTCGCCAAAAAAAAGGGTTGTTTCCAGTGGCAGATATTTAGGACACACTTGTAGGAAAATACTTTTTTAAGTTGAAGTTAGAAAATGATGTGTAGCTATAGGTTGAAATTCAGTGATACATACTGTTAAGGTAACCTTAATAAATATTAGTTGAATTTTTGTTTTAATTTGAATAACTAATTATAAAGATTTTAACAAATTTTATTAATATTGCATCCAGAACGAGCTATCATAGTAATAAAAATTGGAGTCCATAGTTAATGGATGTCCTATATATTCTTTGATACTTCTAATCGATTTTACTAACTTTACCACCACGTTGTAAAGCTAAATCTATAATCACAATCACAAAATTAGACATGAAAGTTCTAACAACGTACCTATAATTAAATAAATTAGACGGCAATTTCCCTGTATGTTGGCGTTATTAATAACTAAACGAAGTCGACATTTTATTTATGCAAATCATTAAAGCACTGATAATTGTTCTAATAAACAATGCAAGTCACGCGATGATAAAGAAATAATAAATTATCACAGTAGGGGTGTCCTCATATCTCACGAGTTTGAATAACTTAACAGGGTAATTTACAAGTTAGATTAGAGTTCATTTAAAATTTAACAAGCTTGCATTAATTGACAGTAACTGTAAATGTTTTTGAGGTCATTAGTCATTATAGAATTCGTTGTTTCCTCTGATATCATGCTTTACCGTTTTGCTGCATCTTTGGTAGGTACTACTTATAAAAGTCGTTAATTAAATGTTAAATATGTTTTCTGGGAGAATACTGTCTGGTATTTAAAGCCATTACAACTCTATCGGTAAGGTAAGGAGTGGCAGATTATTTCATTACACAGGTGGGCGTCCAGCAGAGAATCAACTATTGTCAGGTGTAAATTCTCCAACGCCTGTTTCAACCGACAACAAACCAAGCTATGCTGCTTATAACTTACACAGAACACTCCATATACATTACCAGAACACCTCGAGTTTGAACGAGTAGGATTCAAAATACATGTTTTCTTAATACCTCCATCAATAATATTTCATGTTTAAATTATCATAACACACATTCACACATACCATAAACTCTTGATTTGTATCATCCACAAGTCTTTAAAGATCGATTAAAGTTAAGGAAGAAGTCAAACAAAAACAAATACGGTATATTTTCTTTGGACTGCTACATTTCATGCACATAAGAAAACGTTCTATTGTATTAACCACATCTCTTAAGGGCACATATGATACGAAAACCGGCATAGCTATTATAGTACAATCATTTACTGTGCGGTAACTGAAATCTAAGACCCACGACCACAGAGACATGTGAAATTAAATACTTCACAATACTGTTGTCCTAATTATTTTTCAGTAAAGCAATGAATAAATAATTTGGCAAAGGTTAAAAATGTCATCAATGTTAAATTATTTTAAACATTGTACAAGTACTAATTATTTATGGGTTGTGGGATACAATTTGTAATCTGTTTGTGATTCAATTTTGAAATGTTGTGGAACGTGTAAAATCATATAACTATATGACTGTTTGATTTGAAATAGTTGCTATTTATAGGGAATCTGACCCATCTCTTCATATCTTGAATGATGTGGTTGAAGATGACTCATTTCGACTTGTACTTCACTACGTGCTTTGTATTCACTCATTCCACTTCGCTTTGATGGTCAATACTGATGTGTTATGAAACCTACTTACAGGGTGTTTCACAACCTTATAGAAATATTTTAACTGATGCTTAAGAAAGGCTTATTGATTGGTATTTTCGCACAAAACTAATATTTTGGAAACTATAATCGAACCGAATGAATTCAGGGCACGTATAAAAATAATGAGGCAACTCGCCACATGCTCCAATTGAAACTGCTTGGTAGGTAACCTCCGGTATAATGTATACGCTGTATGACAGGTCTATCGTAAAAATTTATTGTACAATTTGCGGTTTAAAGTGTACAAAACCACAAATTGATAAGTTTTATTTCTAGCGGTACCAATCACACCGGCAGACGTTTCAAATGATTTTTATTCGTTACTCATTAGTAAACTGCATATTTTGAGTTTCAATACAAACAATGGGTGTTGTACTTGGCAAGTAGCAATGACATACACACACGCGCGCGCACACACACACACTCACACACACACACACACACACACATACACACACACACACACACAATAAAATACATTAATTTATGGTTTTGTGAACTTTAAACCCCAAACCATACCTTACAGTTTTACAATAGACTTGTCATACATCATAAACGTTATACCGAAGGCTACCTACCAAGTAATTTTAATTAGTGCGTTTAGTGAGTCGATTCCTTATTTTTACACGTATCCTGAACACAGTGGTTTCAATTTTAGTTTTTAAAAAATTACTTCTGTTGCAAAAATACCAATTCTATCCCATTTTCAAGTGTCAGTTACAATATTTCTATGAAGCTGTGAACCACCTTGTATATATATATATATATATATATGTGTGTGTGTGTGTATGTCTGTGCGTTTGCGTGTGCGTGTACGTGTGTGTGTGTGGGTGGGTGTGGGCGTAGGTGTGTGTCTATATATAATATTGTGTAATTTTTAGGATAAAATTGATTAGATAAGTCAGGTAATAAGTTATTGCAGGTTTTAAATACAACTCATTAAAAATTGGAGACGATTTCCAATACTCTAGTGTAGTGACTAACAATTTTAAAGTAAGTTGCAGAGTTAATTTTGCTTTATTTTTAGCGTGTGTAAATATCCTTACAGAACTTTCACAATATTTAAATGATAGGGAGCAGAACCATTTAATTGTAAGTATTAATTGAAAATAATAGGGGTTATAAATGTAAATATTCTAAACGTGCAGTGGAAAAACTAGCATCTTAAATTATAGAAGATTGGATGTATAGTAGTCTAAAGCTTTTCAGATTCTTTTAGCGTAAAAATCAATAATTCTAAAGTCATAATCAAGGAGGGCAAAATATTAGTGTTCCTGAATTTACAGGAGTTATAGGTGTAAATATTCTTAGCAAGCATCTATTATCATAGTTTAGTAGGAAGCTTTAACATTTGTGCAACCTTTCAATGTTATAACGGATATTGTTGAAAACAACTTCCTAGTGGTAGTTCATTTCTGAATAGTGTTGTAAACAAGATAGCCGTTGCTAAATTTCTGGGTAGGCAGATAGAGAACGTGCTCAAATAACATGTCTATTCTACGAATGGTAGTTAGCAGATAAGGCAGGGATCGATTTAAGATAAGGAGAGGTTATCTTTAGCATGCATTGCAGTGGGATAAAAGAGATCATATGTTAAGGGTTTGTTTGATTTTAAAAGATACTGTGGGACAAGGAAAGAGTAAAGTTTATAGGTACGAGTGAAATGCCGCAAGTTTCTATAGACAGCGTTTGAAATGTGTTGAGAAGGGAATAGATATCGAGGCTATAAGCAAGCTTGCATATGAGGAACGGAGATAGAGTATTGAATTTTATATAGAAGGTGGACAGAAAATAGTTTAGAGGGGATAAATGTTATTTTAGGGATAAACGAACTTGCAAACATGGTGAAATAGTGTAAAAAGGATAGAGGATGTAAAAGACATGGTAGACTGGGATTAGAGATAATTCGTGGTTGGGACACGAAATAGGGTCTGAGTACAAAGTAAGAAAGGGAAAATGTGCATATGTAGATTAGAATGAGACGATATTAATACGCGTATTATGGAGGCGTGCTTTAGACGCTAAACTTATTTTAGTGGTGGCTAGAATTCTGTAAACATAATATCCGTAGCGAAGCTAAATGAGTATTTTCGTAGTAATTGTTTTTTGTATCGTTCAAAATTCCAAGATTTCGAAGACGGTTGGCGCTCGAATAGAAAAATTACAGGGAATTATTGAAGATTAGTTCGTGTGTTGTGAGAATCGAGGGGTGGTTGAATATTTAGTTTGGGTAAGTGTTGTGACCTTTTAAAAAATTACCAAGAAGGCAAGTTTGTTGGTGGTGGTGTATTAACGAGAAATTTCGAGTGTGGGGGAGGGGCAGATTTGGCTATGGAATCACGAGAAGGTGGTGATACAGCTCCCTTTTCATGGTCATCGACGCGTACACTGGTATTGGTGAGTAAAATTGCTGTTGGTTCTTAACAAGCGATTTTAGTATTGCGAAGCTTGTATAAGTAATGTAAGTACAGACTGCTTTATAATTTCGTTATTAGTGCTAGTTATACACACAATGGAATAGAGTTTATTGATCGATTGATTTGGTGGTTTACCTATGATAAATGGACCAGTGGAGTAATTGGAGGAGGTGGATGTACCGTAAATAGGTTTGAGAGAATTGAGTAGCAGATTGCCGTCACGGATGGTGTGATTCATTTTGGGGGTGGTTCCAGAACGTGCAGTTATTGATGAGGGTAATGTCGTCGATAGTTTGATTGCTGATCCAGGTACGGTGGTGCATTTCAGGTAACAGATTTTTGTGAACCATTTCTTTTATGTGTTTATTTGGTGTGTTATGACATTTTTGTGCCTTATGGGTATATTTTTATAAACTCTGTGGACTAAAGAGTTACCTATTGAATGTTGATGATTTATTATTTGACAAATGCTTGAAGGAATTTATATTCATAAAATAATTTTTATAATGTTTGGTTATGTACAAGGTAAGAGGGACTTTCGGGTAATTTGCAGTGCAAAATTTAGCACGAGTGTTTAAAAGGTTTTACCATGAGTTTGTATAAAACTAGGATAACATAAGGTTTATGGTTAAGCCCTATTACTTTAAATTGTTTTTTTTTATGGACAAAATGCTATTTTAAAAATATTTGAAAGAAAATGAACTATTTCAAAACTGAGGATGGATGTAATTTACTGATGTGTAATATAAAAATTGATAAAGATTTTTGGTGTTCAATTTTCTGTCTGAATAAATCGTGGTGAATCTCTGTAGTCGAAATTCCTTTGTAGAATAGTAGGAGAGTATTTTTTTAGGTATAAGCAGAAGAGCAACCGTGACGAACTACATCGTTGGAGTTATTACATAGGTAACTTCCCAGCATTTATGGCACCCAAATCTTGGAGCCTTACTACAAGGATAGAGTACACAATATCTATGACTTCCCAAAGGTGGGGCTCGAATTAGCGATTCAGCAGAGCAGCACAAGGAAACTACAGAATATTTATAGCAGCCCAAGCGTGGGGCTTCAATCCAGAGAAACTACAGAGCATTTATTTCGCCCAACTGTGGTGCTCAAGTTAACAGACCAAAAACTACAGAGAAATATATATATATATATATATATATATATATATATATATTACGGTGACGGGTTGGGCTAAATATGTGTAAATAAGTCAAATGTGTATTCGTGTAAACACCCTGTACATAGAAAACAATAATTTATTTATTACGCTTCGATTAAATAAAATTGGAATAAAAACGGTCATATTATAATATAAGCTCAAAACAATAATTTATGTATTATACTTCAAATTAATTAAATTAGGATAAAATAGCATATTTTAAGTTCAAATCAATAAGTTAAGCAACGGACATTTATTTAATATAGTAAACTAAAGGAGTTTGTAGAATGTTAGGAAGTATAAGTTTCACGGAATAAAAGCTTGGGGAAATAAGCACCTACACATACATATATCAGTTAGTAAATATTAATGTCAAAATTATTGATAGAGATAAAAACGAAAATAAAAGAAATTTTTTAGAAATGTGTTATATTTATAAAACCCCATATACAATAAATAAGATGACGGATGTTGATGATCTAAGCTCTATCTATACATACCTTTTAAATTATGAATACCTAAATAATAATTTTAGCACAAAAAAGAAAAATGATCAATTATAGGTTGTTTGTTTTATTACCACAATTAAATTTAAGTGATATACAAAGGTTATTGAAACATTAATGATATGTTTGAATATTTGAATACATTAATATTTACTAACTGATATATGTATGTGTAGGTGTATGTATACGTATTGATGAAGGTTGTATATTTATCAATATGTACAGCATGATGTACATGCATACAACTATGATATAACAAATAACAAAAGGTATACAAAATAACTGACAAAATTTAAATGATATACTTCAAAAAAGAACATCTTAATATATACAAAGTAATTTTATTATATGTTTCAACAACCTTTTACACTTTTTTATTTATATATCTGATGCCATTACATATATTTTAAACCTCAATTTAGTGAGTATATCTTAAATGTAATTATTTATTGTTAATGCGTTTGTATATTTTATAGTACCTCTGAAGAAGAATATAAATATATTCGAAAATTTAGTTAATAAAAAAGAGTCTTATTAATTATCCAGCGGACCTAAAACCTACTACTTATATTATATATATATATATATATATATGTATATGTATATATATATATATATATATATATATATATATATGTATATATATATTGACGTGTAAGGGGTCACGAGAGGTCATTGAAAGCCTAATTCTAAAAATAAATCCTAAACAAAATATAATAAAATCTGGAAAAAAATGATTTTTTTGTAAATCTGTGGTTACGCCTTGTATAATACAAGCGTACCTTTATTCATTGATGTACCATGCAAAACCGCAGATTACGCGTGTATAAATAATCACCCTGTATGATATAAGGATATTGTAAATAAATGGCAAGTGGCATAAGTCGTATATGTAACAGTAATTGGTTGTAAGATGCCGTAAAACGCATTTCGATGCGAATGCAAATCTATACATTTTTGATAACATTTGCTGTAAATAGCAGAGAACGAGTTTTACGCATATAGCATAAATATAAATAATTTCGTGTAATTAATATAAAACGTAAACCCTTTTGCATTAAAAGGCAATCAAAGTTTAATTTAATTAACCTGTGGACTGTAGCAATTGATTCTAAATAAATAAAGAACTTTCTAGAATATGAGTCATCGGTATTTAAAACTACGTATGAACTTATTAAATAAACATTTTTAGTCCAAGAGGCAGCTTGAACATCGAAAATACCTGCAAAATCCCTAGAATAACCGATAAATAACCGAATATCTTTTGCATTGGTATGCGACGTCGCAAATTATAGTAAATATGAGACAAGGACAAAGAATGCGTCACGAATAATTAGAACAGATGAAAAGGTAATAAAATGTCGAAATTATATACGGTAATTGGGTATTCCGGAAATATTTATATCATAATCTTCCATATTATTCTGGTAAAATTCTAGAAAATAAACAATTTGTATATAAAGAATGGTTTATCATTTCGAAGGGAATTCATTCATAAAATTTGATCCGATGCTTAAAGTATATTAAGAAACGGTATTTTAAAGCGCTAGCTGTTGCGTATGCAGTAAAACATAATTGTGAGGTTGCAATGAATATTAGAGTGATATTTTTAAACCCAAATTACATACAAAAATAGAATTATTAATAACAAAGGAAAGGCAAAAATTTTTCAATATAAAGTTATTTTTAAAGATGTATTAAATAATTGAAAAAAAGATTTAACCCAAAAAGGTACTTTGATAATTGCTGTTTGAAATCGGGAATTTTAATTTGGAAAAACTTGTAAGCAGATTTGGAGATCAATTTAAAATAAGATTTTTAATTACGAGGAACGTTTTTGTGGATTCCGCAAGTAGTATTTTTTTATTTATTTGTAACTAATATTAGAGTATTTGTATCTCTAGCATAAGATAGTCCTAATTTTTTTTTTGTGTGAGAGATTTTTTACCAGGAGTTTGAGTTCAGAGTTCGAAATACTCTGACCTTTAATAGAATATATGTCAAAGATTTTTTCTGGTCAAAACAAATATTACCGGCGTGGAAATAATTTATAACAATCCTCAAAACAATAAGTTTAATTCTGTAAATGTAAAATAAGGTAAGCATCAATAATTTTTGTTTGAAACAGGGACTTCTTAGAAATTATTTTATGTTTGAAAGAAACGATGTTGTAAATGCTTTTGTATCAAAGAAGATATTTCATATTGTATAAATGCTTTGTGATACTGCTGCGTTTTATTTCATTTTGAAAACTCCGTAATTCCATTGAGCTAGCCAGGCAAAGTGAAAAACGAAAGTAAATGAACAATTTCAAGTTTACAAACCAGAAGTATCGTTTTACAGCACTCTTTCAGCGACGTTCCCAACGCAAAACCATTTTTATATCACCCTTTAGGTGGCTCTCAGTACGGCATTACCACATCAGTCATTTAGTGGCACCGAAACGTGCGGTCTTTTCACAGCATCCCGATACGGTCCGCTTGAAAAATGTTAGGTGAACATTTTTCACAAAAATACACCTTCATTTGGATGAGAGATAAAATGGAGGTCCAGTGTGTGAGTGTTGTCACGCACGTTAAAGATCCCTATCTTGCTTGGAACAGCAAGGGTTCAGAAAAATTCCAAATTCTCTAGGTAAAAAAAACTCGCTTCTTGGCCAATGTAGTACCTTCGGGTGGAGCATTGGAAAAAAATCACATGTAAGGTCTTTTTTCACAGCACTCCTTTTAGTGGCTCCCAAGTCAGTGTTACCACATCACTCTTTTAGTGGCTCTCAACACGGAGCATTATCACAGTACTCTTTTAACGGAACCCCTACACGGGTCATTGTTGCAGCAATATATACATGCATACATTAAGTAATTTAATTAGATATGGTAAGTTGATAAACATTAAGGTATTATAGTTAATAAGATGAAATAATAACTTAGACTTTAAACTTTTATGCAAAGCCCAAATTATCATTTCAAATCGAGCTAGTAATTGAAAGAAGGAAAATATAAGGTCCCAGACAGGATTTGAACCTATATCATCAGCTATCGCGACTGACGTACTTACCAATTACACTACTGGAACTGGTAGTGAAATTTGGAAAATTTCACAAAATCTGAATCATGTATGTTACCATACATCAACTTGTCTGGGACTTTATATTTTCCTTCTTTCAACTACTAGCTTGATTTCAAATGATCATTTGGAGTTTGCGTAAAAGACTAAGTTATTATTTCATCTTATTAACTATAATACCTTAGTATTTATCACGTGAAAAGTGGTTACGAGAGGTCATTGAAACCCAAATTCTACAAATAAAGCCCACTAAAGTATAATCCGGAAAAAATTTAAATTTCCGAAAATTCATAGATATATCTAAATAATACGAGCTTACTTTTACTATTCCCCAAAAATGCCTTAGAACGTATCCTGGCCTTCTATTTCTCCAAAAATTTTTTTGCTTTCCACAGATATTTTTATTCCTCTACTATTTCTATATCCTATTTGTTATTAACGTTGTCTGTCCATGCTATCATTCTTATGCATCTGAAACACAATATTCCAGAAGCCTTCTGTTTCTTTCTGTCTGTTTTTTCTACTGCCACGTACTGCGTTGTGCTCCACACATATGCTTTAAATAATTCTTTTCTTGTCTCTATGTTTGTTGTCTTTGAACATATCCGCTGTTCTTTCTTGTTACATGCAGTTCGGTCACCTTCTATCGTTTTACAGTTATATACCCTATTTCCTCGATATTCAGTGGTATGTAAAGGAGGAAAAGCGGCCTGCTGCTGCCAAGTTTCCCCATCACTTAAGCATTTCTCGAACTACTAGCTTTTCCAATAGATCATTTTGCAAAATTATCATTAGTTGAAAATATTTCACAACCAACACCTGAAGTTGTTTATAATAATCGTCAGATTTAAGTTCATTTATTTTTTCGCCATTAGATATTCCGTCTTGAAACTGGTTGGACGCGTACCTCCACTTATTTATATTCTGAGCTAGCCTACGCAGTTCCCTGAAATTCTTACAACAGCCTATATATAGCTCGGTTCCCCTTTTATGGTTATCTAATTATAGGTTTTATTTCACTGAGATTCAGTGGTATGTGAAAGGGGGGGGGGCTCCGTGGCGTAGTGGTATGTGTGTGACTACTACACTCAAGGTCCAGGGTTCAAATCCCGAGACGGTCCGTTTGAAAAATGTTAGACGAGCATATTTCACAAAAATACACCGTCGTTCGGATGAGAGGTAAAATGGAGGTCCAGTGTGTGAGTGTTGTCACGCACGTTAAAGATCCCTACCTTGCTTGGAACAGCAAGGGTTCGGTAAAATTCCAAATTTTACAGGTAAAAAAAGCTCGCCTCCTGGCCAATGTAGTACCTTCGGGTGGAGCATTGGAAAATCACATGTAAGGTATGTGAAGGGGGTTAAGCAGCCTGTGGCTCCCAAGGATCCCCCAACTCTTAGACATTTGCCGAATTAATAGTTTTCCAGTAATTACTTTCGTACAATTAACATTAGTTGAGAATATATTCGTCATTAGTTTGTACATCTTGGGTGTGGTTGGATGCCTACCTCCATCGATTTCTATTCTAAGCTAGCCTACATCTTTCGCTATCTGTGTGCAATAGTCTAACCTAGGTTTACCTCTACCTCTCTTTTTTTCCATCTTTGCTTCTAATATATTCCGCACTATTCCCTCAAGCCTTAATATGTGGCCTATTATCCTATCTCCTTTATTTTTTACTGTTTTCCACATATTTCTTTCTTCCCCTACCATTTCTAGTACCTTTTTGTTCTTAACTTTGTTTGTCCATGATATATTCATCATATGTCTGTGGCACCACATTTCAAAGGTTTCTACCTTTTTCTTGTCCGCTTTTTTGTCCAAGCTTCACAGTCGTACAGTACAGTGTTGTGCTCCACACATATGCTTTAAGCAATCTTTTCATTATTTCTATGTTTGTTGTCTTTAAACACCGTGGTTGCTTTTACTTGTTAAATGTAGTACGACCTTGTGCTAATCTTTGCTTTATATCTTTTATGCTTTTCTCATCTTGCGTTATTTGGCTTCCTAGGTAGCACAAATCCTTAACCTCTTGTAAGTTCTCGTTATATATTTGTATACTTGTTTTTGGTTTATTTTCCCTCCTTTGCATACTAGAACCTTACTTTTATTATTGTTAATTCTCATACCGTATCTCTGTGTTAGAACCGTTTCCATTTCATTAGGAGCAGCTTCTAACTCCTCGTTGGCAGATGCTAATACCGCTATATCTTTTGCAAATCTAAGCATATCAATCTTTTGTCCCTGCATAGTAATTCCAAATGTCTTCCTGCATTTGGCAGTATTCATGGCCTCTTCAATGTACAAGTTAAAAATTAATAGGGATAGAACATTCCTGTCTCACCCCTTTCCTAATATTTACTTCTCTACGTTCCTGCTCTAATTCTATTACTGCTGTTTGCTCTTTGTATAAGCTATGTACTATTCGTCTATCCCTATAACTCATTCCAATCTTTTTGAGTATTTCGAACATTTTGTGCCATTTTACATTGTCGAATGCTTTTCCCAGATCTAAAAACCCCATATACTCATAGTTCCATTTTGGGGTAGATTTTGAGAAGCTGCCATGAAAAGCACCTAATTTCATTTCCGCAGCATCGTAGCAGAACAAAAAATTACGTTCGTAGAATTTAGTACGGTTTTATGTTAAAATGAGGCGGTTTTAAGTATGTGCCCAATATGTCCCATGTCTAATTATCTATCTGATCTAAAATATTTAACACCGTATCCTGAAGGAAATGTAACACAATTGCCAGAAATGCACTTTCCTTCTGCTAACACTTCCAAAATTCACCAAAGTTTCAGGAAATGATGGTGTGTGGAATATTTAAACAGACCGCAAAATAGACCTAAACAGTTAGTTCCTTCAAAAAATCTCCAAGTAAATGACTTATGCCTTTTGAAATAAGATATTGTACCACTTTTGAAATGGTCACGTGCTAGAGTGTTCGAAGATATGCCAGGGCCTGATAACAAATCAGACTGGTAATACTTAAAATTTTTGATTCTAAAGGGCGTCCCTGTTAGTTTTTCACTTTTTGAATTCAAATTTAAAAAATCCACCAATTTCGATAAAACTTGGAAAATTTATTGTATAAAAATTATATGGTCCAAATGGTTCCCATTTCTCTTCTGGCACTTTTGAATTTGGGCTCTAAAGAAAATGTCAGCTCTGGTATGGCTGCCATTTCTCCCCGAATATTGCACTTCAATTTCTCCAGAGCGACAGGGCGGTTGCAAAACATTTGCCTCTTGAGATATTCCCATAAACAAATGTCGTATAGATTGAAATCCGGGGTGGGGGAATTAATGTCTCTTCTGGAAATCAGTTTCCGGGAGAAAGTGCCTGTACAACGTGTAAAGATCGATTTGAAGTAACGTTCGGAATTCACCGTCATGGCGTTGTCGCGATTATTTTCAAATGCAAAACGGAAGGATAATTCCCGATGATGAAATAGCGCCTCAGCTATGATCTTTGGGCTATGCAAAAGCTTTTGCTGTTTTGTTTTCGGGTTCGTTTCACACGAACACCGACAATTATGCTTATTGACGAATCCATTAAGATTGAAATGCAATTCTCTGAGAACAAGATTTTGAAGTTCTTGTCACATTTAACAATATGCACGTTTGCGCCCCAACAAGTTTGGTTCTTGCCGTACAGACGTTCTATTACCTCAATGTTGTCAGGGTTTCTTACTCTTTTTACAAGATTGATTATGTGTCCATTCGTCAGTAAATCTGTCTCTTCAAACATACAAACCCATGCCTTAATTAATTTAATGCCTAAATATCGCCGAATGTCGTGTAAATTGTATAGCCGTCTAAGCAAATGTCGAACGAGAGTGTACGAATTGTTGTTTCAGTAAAGCTCACGTGCACAAAAAACACGTGTTCTCCCATGTAACGTTGCATTTTGACTAAATTTCCCTAAACCAAGCTGACGTTTACGATCAACCGCATTCTTCTAAGCCACCTGACAACTTTTTGCAGCGCGAGTTACATATCCCCCAAATTAATATACAGTGTGTCCCAAAAAGTTTTATTCAGATGGAGAAAAAGTTTATCTTACATTTCACAAAAAAAATTCTTGGTAAAAAGCTCTGCATGACTTATAGATCCATAATTAAGTACAACATTTTTAAAACATTGGCTGGAATACAGGGAAAATCAGGCGCTTATTATGAACGGGATCTCACGATGTTTCGTACTACGCATAAATTTATTGCTATTTAATAAAAATTTAAATAAACATTTTGCTCTCCAATACAATTTGAGCGTATTTTACTATCACTTCAAATCATGATTTTGATTTTCCCTGTATTCCAGCCATTGTTTTAAAAATTTTGTACTTAATTATGGATCTACAAGTCATGCAGAGCTTTTTATCAAGAATTTTTTTTTTGTGAAATGTAAGATAAAATTTTTCTCCATTTGTATAAAACTTTTTGGGACACACTGTATATGTACATTTAAATGCAGTTATTAAATCTTAAGAAACAAATTGTTACATTGTATAATTGAAGGACACATTTTGTAGAAAGAGAACCTTTAACCGCACACAAAACGACATTACACCAATTTATAGCAAATATACCCTTTTAATGTAAAATGAAACATAAATTTTGCATATTTGAATTTAAGGACAAATACGATGGATTAATAAACATGGATCTTCTAAGATAATTAGGAGCAGATATTGATATAAAAAACCGACTATTAAGAACGAAATACGGGCAAATTCCAATTAAATTCCAAAACAGTAAAAGTCAAACCGATCAAAAATACACAATCAATCGAACCCTGGAAGTTAAAACTAATAAAAGTTTTAGTAAACTCAAAAAACGACAAAGGAATTATAAATCACATATCATTTCAACCCGGAGTAGAAACACTCACCGCGTTAGTACAAATAAAAGACAATTACGCTACTACAACAATTTTGAACTCAAACGATTACCCTATAGAAGTATCAACAACAAAACCAATAGACGTAGAAGAAGTGAACTTTAGCGAGATGGAAATCGACGAAGGTTCAGAAAGCAACACTAACCCTACTGAACACGATAGAATGCTAAAGTAAAATTTAATTAACATTCGTTTTAATGATGATATTAAGAACGAAAAGGGGAGAGCAATTAAAGACGTATGTTTCGAATACCGAGATATTCCATTGTGAAGGAATACCTTTAACTTTTACCAACACAATCAAACATAATATTGAGCTAACTGATGATAAACCAATTTTTAGCGGAGCATATAGACTACTTCAAGCAAACCAAGAAGTAAATAGACAGGTAGCAGACCTATTGAAGCAAGATATCCTTCAACATTCAAATTCACAATGGAGCAGCCCCGTATTAATTGCACCAAAGAAATTAGATGTCTCAGGCTAACGCAAATATCGAATGGTTATTGACTACAGAAAACTCAACGAGAACACTGTAGACGATAAATATCCACTACACAATATTACATAAATTTTAGACAAACTAGAAAAGTGTCAATATTTTTCGACATTAGACCTCGCCTCAGCATACCACCAAGTGGAAATGGAAGAGAAAGACCCAACCAACACAGCATTCAGTACTTCTAAAGAATACTATCAATACAAACGCATGCCGTTTGGATTAAAGAACGCACCCACTCTTCAGAGAGTTATGGACAATATTCTAAGAGGAATACATAACGAAAAATGTCTTGTATACCTGGACGATATAATCCTATATTCAACATCACTCGTGGAACACATCGAAAGATTAAGAGAACTTGTGAACGTTTAAGAAAAGCCCATTTTAAAGTTAAATTAAACAAAAGCGAATTCTTACAAAGCAAAGTAGCATTTTTAGGACACATAATAACCCCACAAGGTGTTATGCCAAACTCAGATAAAACAAATGCCGTATTAAATTTCCCCTTACCTAAAACGAATAAAAAAATAAAAGAATTTTTAGGACTGCGGATATTACCGAAAATTCATCAAAAATTACGCGCAATAACCAAACCATTAATAAATAGTTTAAAGAAAGATAACAAGATCAAACACACACCGGAATTTATTAAATCAGTAGAAAAAATCAAATGCATCCTTACGAATCACCCTATATTATAATATCCTGATTTTTCAAAACCATTTATATCAACAACCGACGCATCTAAAGTTGCTTTAGGCGCAGTATTGAGCCTAGGAAAAGCAGTTAGCAATAAACCAATCAGCTACACATCAAGAACTCTAAATGACACGGCACAAAAATATAGAACTATTGAGAAAGAAAATTAGTAATATTTGGGCAACAAAATATTTTAAGCCATATCTTTATTGAAGAAAATTTTACATATTCACAGACCATAGACCTTTAGTATGGTTATGTAAACTCAAAGAACCAAATTCAAAATTACAAAGATGGAGGATTAGATTAGAAAAATATGACTATGTGATCATATACAAAAAGGGAATATATAACAATAATGCAGACGCATTGAGCAGAATACAACTCAGCGCAATAGAGACAGAATAGTTGTAGATAACGTTGACAAAACAGAGATACGAGAAGACCCAGAAAAAATAGACACCATCCATTCAACACAAACGAAGAACCAAAAACTAGAATTAAAACTTTAAACAACGCAATAGATACAAAACCAAACTATTTATAATTACCGATGTTTTAACCAACCCCAACCCTGTAAAATATACAAAAACGTACAACCCAAAAAGAAACCAAATTCAAATAACAAAAGATGATAACGAGGAACAAATAATTAAAATTCGAAAAGACTACACTCCAGAGAAGAAACGTTTTTACTTTTATATCACCATTTCACATTTGTACAAAAGATTTTCAGAATTATATATTTGACTATTTAATAATTCAGGACCCGAGGCTATCAGATGCACACCAAAATTAATAACATAAGATGACCCAGATGAAATAAACAATGTAAAACAAGGTAAAACAAACCATTGTGGAATAAACTAAACTTTGAAACAACTCATAAGGGGATACTACTTTAAAAACCTAGACGATCTTATCCACGCCGTGAAATTATTGGACAATTACAAAGAACACTTAAGTGAGTTAAGAGTGCCAAAATTACACTACGACAATATCAGTGTTTGGACAATTTTATTAGTCATTGTAATAATTTTATTAACTATATATTTATTGTATAAAATGTATCGTAGATATAAGAACAAAGAAACGAAGATAAACAAAATCATATATGAACCTTTAGGGACAATAAGTTTTAAAAATTAAGTACAACCCTTAATTTTCATCTGAGTCGGGAGAAGCTACATATCCCCCAAATTAATATATATGTGTATTTAAATGCTATTATTAAATCTTAAGAAACAAATTGTTACATCTTAGGACACATTATAAAAGGTTAACGAAAGTTCATAAGACGTGAGAAAGGAAGCAACTATTTTGTTTTTCAGACGTAATATGATACTGCAGGTGCAGGTCACAATAAGTTATAAGAAAGCAATTGTTTGAATTAAGATTACTAAGAAGTAATACAATGTATTTAATAAGAAGTAGCAGACATGAGATTTGCACTACCCACAACACGATGCGAAGGCAGGGATAGCATAAATACCCTCAGGAGCCTATGATGGTCAGTCGGTCTCGAACTTCATAACTTTAGCATTGTTGGTTGTTCAAGCTACTCACCACAATTTTAATTATTAATCATTGATTTATTAACTTCAAGTATTTTTGTCAATTTCAATTACTTAATGTTTAGTGGATACATAATAGAAGAGTTTTTGGAGACAGAACTTTTTAAAAAGAAGCTCCCAAAGGCCCAAAACCAATCTCGCGATAGAAAATAAAAAACTAACCGGGAAACACCTTGTATATTGACCAAACCTGTTACCAAGGTCTGCCCATGTTCGCAATTCGACCAGATTTTATATATATATATATATATATATATATATATATATATATAAAATTAGTAATATTGACTGTTTTTATAATGTATAAGCAAAATAAATATTGGGGATACAGTCAGATTGGGCATGGATTTAATATAAACTTCTTATAACCATTTCAAGCTTTCGAAAATGTTTATTTTCTTCATCAGGATACTAAAGTTTATAATTTAACATTTATATGATAAAATTATATAGGTTACTTACGATTATAAAGTTTACAATTATATAAACATTAAATGACATCTATATGACATGGACAGGTTTTTGTTCATACGCGTACATTTAAAGTTTCTTATAAGTATATGCAAAATTAAAGTTAAAGTTAATGTAGTAAAGATATTAATTAAATAAAGTAACATAGTTATTATAGGTCTTGATAAAATAAAAATAGAAACTAAAAGTGTTATACTAGTTTTTAAAAATTAAAGCTAATCGTATTGTACCAAAGGTGTTATAAATTTGTATAGTGTGATAGTTTTATATAAATTTGGAATTATTTTTATTCTTTATTATTGTTATAAGATATGAATAAATATTGTTTAAATTTTGTGTGTCTGTTTTTTTATTTATAGAATTTTCTTCGAGAGCAATCGCGATCATTTCAAGAAATAAGCGTTTTTATAGCTAGTTTCTCTGAATATAATTCTGGTGTCATCATAATTCATAGTGTGACCTGTATCAATTACATGGGAAGCTAGCGCGCATGTTTTTTTGTTCAGATTGTAATCACTTTTGTGTGAGGTTAGTGTCTTGTAGATAACCAATTTGATGTCTGTCCAACATATCTACCATTACAGTTACGACAGGGTATACTGTAGACTATTCCTGACTGTCGGGGTGTAGGTGTGTGGTCTTTAAGACTACTATATAATGCCCTATCTAAAGTTATAATCGGTTTTTTGATAAGTTTGATGTTTTGAAGATCCTTAAAAAGATGTTTTAATTTATCTGTAAGTTTATCAATGTACGGAAGTGGAATAAACATTGTAGGAGACGTGGTGCTGGTATTAGTGTCTGTAGTAATGTTGGAGTAAGTTTGATTAATGTGGTATTTTTTCTTGTGGTGGTGTTGAAAATTAGTTTGTTGATTAGAGGTTTCGGATATGAATTAGTAAGTAGTAGGTTTCTGAGTATTAAAGATTTTTGTATCGTAGGGTGGGTGTGTAACAGATTCAATTTTCGTTTTAGGCCTAGAACTGTGTTTATTTTCATGTTTAACGGATGAAATGAGTAAAAATTCAAATACCTACCAGAAGATATGGTTTGCGATACCAGTCTGATTAATACATTATCAGTACGTAACACTTTCATATCTAAAAAGGTACTGAAATTGGATTCTTTTCTATGTAAATTGTATGGCAGGATTGTAACTATTAAATACTTGAAGTATGTATTCTTCGCTATCAGAAGGTACAACAAATCAAATCATCGACGTACTTTTTGATAAATGGAAATTGGAAATGAAATTTGGTGATGCGGTCGTTTAGTAGATCATCCATAACATATTGTGCGATTATGGAACACCTGGTTCCCATGGGTACCTAATATTTGTTTATAAAATTGGTTATTGAATGAAAATACGTTGTATCAAATAAAAATCTATTAGCTTAAGAAAATTTGTTTTGTAATTTACAATTATTTTGAATATTCTCCCAATGTGATTCAATGCTGTCTTTGGCCAAGTCTACTGAAATATTGCTGAATAACGAAATAACATCTAAACTAATGATAACAAAACCTTGGGGTATCTCAAAGTTATTGATGAAAGTTGCAAACTGAAAGAGTCTTGGACATAATACGGATTAGCAGTATTGTATGATGCTGTAAGGATATTAGTGACTATTTCAGATATTTTAGAATTGGGTGCAGATATGGATGAAATTATGGGACGAAGGAAAGTACAGGCTTATGAATTTTCGGTAGTCCGTAAAATTTAGGCGAGATGGAATTGTAGATCATTAATTGTGAAGCTTCGTTAGGATTTAGGTTCTTATTCTTCTTGAGTTCAAAACTTTATAACTTTTTTAGACTTTTGTTGAGTTACTAGTTGGGTCATTATTAATAGAAATATAATATCTAAACTTAGAAATCAGTATCCATTTCAAAATCTGAGTTTAGAAAATCAGTTAACGTACTACCATAAGATATGCATCTCACTACCGTTAACAATATTACCCTAGAGTTTCAACGAAGAATGTCCATGATTTGATTAATAACTTTCTAAATTTAGAATATGATTTAAAGAAAATAAGAAACTTAAAGATGAAGAATAATTAACATCAGTACCCAAGATACTTTTTGTCAATCTGTACTACCATTGACGATACCATGTGAGATTAAACATCTGCACTAGGACCTAAGTTCAGGTAAGTCCCACTATCCAGTGATATAAACCTACCAAAATTACTGGTCCAGATGTGAATCAATAATACGTCAATGTTAATACAGATCAAAAAATGTCTTACTTGCACGTGCCACCAATATTATAACTAACTTCACTTTACAGATTCACCAAAATCTATACTAAATTTAGAAAGTTATTAATCAAATCATCAATTTTCATGAATAATCATAAGGAATTAATTTTAACGAAATCAGATAAAGGAAACGTTTCTTATTGTTATCATAAACTGATATAATGAAATTTCAACGAAATTGTCAAAGACCGTAGATATTATATTCTATTAATATACCCAATAGTAACTATGCCAACAAAAGCAATAAAATTATAACAGAACTCAAGAAGAATAAGAACCTAAATCCTAACGAAGCTTCACAATTAATGATCTACAATTCCATCTCGCCTAAATTTTACGGACTACGAAAATTCAAGCCTGTACTTTCCTTCGTCCCATAATTTCATCCATATCTGCACCATCTAAAATATCTGAAATAGTCACTAATATCCTTACAGCATCATACAATACCTCTAATCCGTATTATGTCCAAGACTCTTTCAGTTTGCAACTTTCATCAATAACTTTGAGATACCCCAAGGTTTTGTTATCATTAGTTTAGATGTTATTTCGTTATTCAGCAATATTTCAGTAGACTTGGCCAAAGACAGCATTGAATCACATTGGAGAATATTCAAAATAATTGTAAAATTACAAAACAAATTTTCTTAAGCTAATAGATTTTTATTTGATACAACGTATTTTTCATTCAATAACCAATTTTATAAACAAATATTAGGTACTCCCATGGGAACCAGCGTGTCTCCCATAATCGCACAATATGTTATGGATGATCTACTAAACGACCGCATCACCAAATTTCATTTCCACCAT
Source organism: Platerodrilus igneus (assembly GCA_036346225.1). NCBI lineage: Eukaryota > Metazoa > Arthropoda > Insecta > Coleoptera > Lycidae > Platerodrilus > Platerodrilus igneus. The sequence continues at coordinate 520,588 of JARFIW010001199.1, forward strand.
TTATCAAAAAGTACGTCGATGATTTGATTTGTTGTGTACCTTCTGATAGCGAAGAATACATACTTCAAGTATTTAATAGTTACAATCCTGCCATACAATTTACCATAGAAAAAGAATCCAATTACTCAGTACCTTTTTTAGATATGAAAGTGTTACGTACTGATAATGTATTAATCACAGACTGGTATCGCAAACCATATCTTCTGGTAGGTATTTGAATTTTACTCATTTCATCCGTTAAACATGAAAATAAACACAGTTCTAGGCCTAAACGAAAAATTGAATCTGTTACACACCCTACCCTACGATACAAAAATCTTTTAATACTCAGAAACCTACTACTTACTAATTCATATCCGAAACCTCTAATCAACAAACTAATTTTCAACACCACCACAAGAAAAATACCACATTAATCAAAACTTACCCAACATTACTACAGACACTAATACCAGCACCACGTCTCCTACAATGTTTATTCCACTTCCGTACATTGATAAACTTACAGATAAATTAAAACATCTTTTTAAGGATCTTCAAAACATCAAACTTATCAAAAAACCGATTATAACTTTAGATAGGGCATTATATAGTAGTCTTAAAGACCACACACCTACACCCCGACAGTCAGGAATAGTCTACAGTATACCCTGTCGTAACTGTAATGGTAGATATGTTGGACAGACATCAAATTGGTTATCTACAAGACACTAACCTCACACAAAAGTGATTACAATCTGAACAAAAACATGCGCTAGCTTCCCATGTAATTGATACAGGTCACACTATGAATTATGATGACACCAGAATTATATTCAGAGAAACTAGCTATAAAACGCTTATTTCTTGAAATGATCGCGATTGCTCTCGAAGAAAATTCTATAAATAAAAAACAGACACACAAAATTTAAACAATATTTATTCATATCTTATAACAATAATAAAGAATAAAAATAATTCCAAATTTATATAAAACTATCACACTATACAAATTTATAACACCTTTGGTACAATACGATTAGCTTTAATTTTTAAAAACTAGTATAACACTTTCTAGTTTCTATTTTTATTTTTATCAAGGCCTATAATAACTATGTTACTTTATTTAATTAATATCTTTACTACATTAACTTTAACTTTAATTTTGCATATACGTATAAGAAACTTTTAAATGTACGCGTATGAACAAAAACCTGTCCATGTCATATAGATGTCATATAAGGTTTATATAATTGTAAACTTTATAATCGTAAGTAACCTATATAATTTTATCATATAAATGTTAAATTATAAACTTTTAGTATCCTGATGAAGAAAATAAACATTTTCGAAAGCTTGAAATGGTTATAAGAAGTTTATATTAAATCCATGCCCAATCTGACTGTATCCACATATATTTATTTTCTATATATATATATATATATATATATATATATATATATATATATTTCAAAAACCAATAAGTCTGGAACAGATTTGCCTAATGTAAGACCATCAAAAGTACAATCACAAACTCCATTAGAACCGAAGCATTACCTGGAAAACATTCCTATTCCAGAAGAATACAGAAGATCAAAATATTATATATGGTGCAAACAATGCGTTATTAAATTGAAAAGGTCTCATACATCTTGGAGATGCTGCAAAACATGTTCTTCAAAACCTGCTTTGTACCCTGGTAAATGCTTCAAGGAATTCCATATCACAAAATTGGGAAGAAATAATACTGACTAGGCTGAAACTTTGTAAACAGGCTTGTTTTTGAGTACTATTTAATATATTAAAAGTCCCCATGTATAGACGCTACGTTGCGGGCAGGAGAGCGTCCAAAAGGTCAAAAAAAAAAGTTTTTCGCAAATAACTAGGAAAATATCAACTTTACGAAAATTTATGTTAATTCCAAAATTGTAGCTTACAAAATTTCTCATAAATTCGTTTTTTATTCAAGTTTGTACGACCAAACGGAGCAGAGATTATAGTTTTTTTAAACACTTTAGTTTTACGACGCAACGAAAACGCGTACGCGTGTCGCGCATTTTTCACTAATATCTCGAAAATAGACGCTCGAATCGAAAAATATTTTAAATAAAAGTTGTAGAGAATCCTAATTACAAAGAATTTCGTTTTTATTCATTTCTGTACGGCCCAAATTCGCCAAGTTATTAATTAAAAGACATTTTTTTATGTTGATAGTGGATGTTTTGCATGTAAAAATCAGTATTAAATCTGAAATTATACGTCGTACACATATAATATGTATAATAAAAGTAGAAGAGAATAAAATTTTGAACATGTTGATGTATGCATGAATTTATTTTGGTAGCTTGATAGCTTGAAGTTAAGAGCAAAAAACGTGAAAAAATGTCATTTTTGAGTGCATTTCGGAAAATAGTTTTTTCTGATTTGTTGAAGGCAGTAAATGTTATGCATTTTTCCTGAAGATATTTTAATTATCTTTAAAATGAGACGTCGTAGAGCTTTTTTTCACTGAAACGTTGACGAGTTACAGGCGTTTAAATATTTAAGAACAAAAATCAATTTTTGTTAAATTAACATTTTAGTCCAAAAAATAATATGTGGATAAAAATTTTTCAAAAATTTATTTTATCTTGTTTTCATTGCTTTATATATATATATATATTGCTGTGATAAGGGCTTGTTTAGGGGTGTATTGAGTAGCAAGAGTCGTGTTGTAACCATAAATTGCAATAGGAAGCAGAAAACTGCATTTATTTAGCAGAAAAATAAGTAATTTGAATATTATGTAAATGGCAAGCATTTAACACCCTGTATAGTTAGCTTTAAGCGATGCAAGGAAGTAATCTTTCAACAATAGAACGCGTATTCAGAAGAAGTGATAGTACATGTAATTAAACACGCGTTGAGAAGAGTTCTAATTAGTTATAAAACAAATACAAAGAGAAGAGATAAAACTTAACAAAGCTTTATGCAAGTACGCGGAAACAATAAACATTTTTGATAAGAAAACGCAATTTTCAAAAACGCATAAAAATAAATAAACGAAAATAGAATTGAAGTTACATCATTTATTTTGTACAATATTGAAAAGGCGATATCTACACAAAACAACGTATGGTCAAGTTAACGATGTATCAATAGCAAACACCATTACATAGAAAATCGATGAAATTACATCAGAAACAACTTTAAAATGCAGGGCCTGATTGGTTGAGATATCTACAAGACGTGTTGAAAACCCCAGCCCACATGTAAGTGGGAACAGCCTATATTAACACAGAGAGCAATGATAACAGAAGTCAATTTAAAACTCAGGCAGGGCGAAGCTACGTCGCTGCTAATCAGAAAACCACGCGTAATTTAATATCAAGTGTATGTTACAAGTGACAATAAGTGCAACGTTTATGAAGACTTCCTTTGCCGTTTAACGTGAGTAGAATATGGGGTAATTTATTTAAACTAATAATATAATAATAGGGCTTCGAATGGATTGATAGAATAATTCGAATGGATAGATATAACATTTCGAATGTGATGTGAATAATTCGAATGTGATAATAATTCTAATAGGTGGTACATTTTTAAGTAATTTTAATTGGTGGTACATTTTTGAATAATTCGAATGGATCGATAAAATATTTCTAATTGGTAGTACATTTTTGAATAATTCGAATGGATCGATAGAATAATTCGAATTGGTTGATATAATATTTCTAATTGGTGGTATATTTTTGAATACTTCGAATCTGGGATATAATAATTTAAGAATGTTGATGATAATAATTCAAATTGGTGGTGTAGTTCTGAATAATTCAAGTATGCGTCGATAAGAACAATTGAAATCTGGGTCAATATAATATTTCAAATCAGCGTCGACTATTATATTTTGGTACAATTCTGGTACAATTTGGAGTTGCGAGATTCAATTCAAATAAAATAAAGAAGCACGAAGTAATTTATGGAAAACGAGGGGTTCAACTAAGCAGAGCAGTGATAGACGGAGGAGGACAACAAAAGGGTGTTGATCCACCCGAACAACCTGTAACAGGTCAGATCTAATTAGTTTTAAGATATTTTTCTATTTTAAATTTCAATACTGAATTTAATCAATTTCTATAAACTTGTGATAAAGTCAACAACAAACATTGCATACGTTAACTTACGTAACATATTATAAAGGGGTCTAGAACGTTCCAGGTTTCTTTGGTAAAAAGGGTAGTTTTTGGTGCCTTTAAATTGAATTCAAAGCATATAAATAAATAATACATATGATATTGATTGATTGAAGGGTGTATTTTAATATTTTTCAAAATTTGTAAATAATATTTCTTTTCATTATATGAAACTAATTGACTTCGCTTTATCAATTCAAACAAATAGATAATCAGAAAGAGGTGAAGAAGAGGAAAATTGATCATCGTAACGTTGTGCACTCTCTGTAGATTAAATAGGGCTAGCCGTGGCATAATAGTAAAATTAGTAAGATTAAATTTGATTGGAGAACACAGAGTGGTGGAGTTAGGTAAAAACGTCATTACACCGAGTATATATATATATATATATATATATATATATATATGAACGTGCTGGAGTAGTATAAGTCCTTCGCAAAGTATGCTTTATTTAAAAAAGTTTATAAATATTGTTGTATTTTTGATAAATTAGGGAAAATTGCAGTGGAATTGGTTTTTTTTGTAAATATTTCCGTTTTTATTAACTATACGAAAAACTTCAAGAGACCGAAATTAAAGATGATAACATTTCCTATAAAATAGAGTTTGTGGCATGTAATTTTAAATGCATCGTGATGAGAAACTGACGTTTCAAAAGACAGGTAAGTTTACGTATGTAGCAGATCATCACTGTGAGTGTCCTGAAATGATGAAAAAACGTGTCCTTAACTATTTTTCTGTACTTATTGAAGTGTCAGAAGTTATTCTTGGGGTCTTTCTAAATCGGACAGCTTCGTGGCGTAGTGGTATGTGTGTGACTACTACGCCCAAGGTCGCGGGTTCGAATCCCGACAGTCCGCTTGAAAAATGTTAGACGAGAATCTTTCTTAAAAATTACTCCCTCGTTCGGATGAGAGGTAAAATGGAGGTCCCGTGTGTGAGTGTTGTCACGCGCGTTAAAGATGCCTACCTTGCTTGGAACAGCAAGGGTTCGGCAAAATTCAAAATTTTCCAGGTAAAAAAAAACTCTTCCTGGCTAATGTAGTACCTTCGGGGTGGAGCATTGGAAAATCACATGTAAGGTCTTTCTGAATCTTTTGATACTAGGCCGATATGTACGACCAATACTTTAAGAATTAATGCTGATTTTAACATGTAAAACATCCACTATCAACATAAAAAAATTGTCTTTTAATTAATAACTCGGCAAGTTTGGGTCGTACAGAAATGAATAAAAACGAAATTGTTCGTAATTAGATTTCTCTACAACCTTTATTTAAAACATTTCTCGATTCGAGAGTTCATTTTCGAGATATTAGCGAAAAATGCGCGACGCGCGTACGCGATTTCGTTGCGTCGCAAAACTACCGGTGTCTAAAAAAATTATATCTCTGCTCTATTTGACCGTACAGACTTGAGTAAAAAACGAAATTATGCGGGATTTTATAAGCTACAATTTTGATATCTACATAAATTCCTGTAAAGTTGATATTTTCCGAGTTATTTGCGAAAAACTAATTTTGTGGACCTTATGGACCCTGCCCTTCCCGCAATGTAGCGCCTACACGTGAGGACTTTTAATATGTTAAATAGTACCCAAAACAAGCCTGTCAAATCGACAAATTTCGAGTCATTTTACTGTGCTAATAGTATTTGTATTATTTTTCATATATATTGTCTTAACCTTTTAACCTATTCTATAATAAGTAACTTGGATACAAACTAAAGGGACAAGGCTGCATTTGCAGACAATCTTGTCTGTAGTAACATGACTGTAAATGCAGACACATTTTTGGCAGAAATCAGCAAATTTATACGAAGTAAATTTTACGAAAAGTATTTTGAAAGATAAGTAAATCAAATGGCATTAAAATATATTTTTGTGTTTTTGACTCATGCTTCAATAAAAGCGCTTTACGCGAAAGTATTAAATAGCGATTTATGAGATGTATTGTATGATTTTACACTTGCAGTACGACAGAAAATATACTATCAATTAGACGTGGCAGCTATACATAATGTAGTTGTAGTTAAGGAATGGCTAAATGAGAATTCCTAGAGAAAATCGGTCGAAACAGTCTCCTAAATCGCCCTATATGACAGACTTCTATTTATTGTGAACTATAAAAAATATAGTGTTTAAAATGAGACCAATAAATATTCAACAGCTTTGTAACAGAATAATTCAAACCTGCCAAGGCATAAGTTGAAAAAGACGAGGAAGGAATGCCGGAAACAATAGAAAACGATTATAAAAAAGAAGATTAGGTTTACGTGAAATATAGAGCAAAAGCTAAATTTTTAATCTATGTTACTGTGGTGGCGCATCTCTTGGTCTTATTACATTATTTTAATTATAGAAGCATACCATACTAACTACCTAACTATATGTCTGTCCTAGTTCTAGACTGAACTAAGAAACTTAAGGTTTTGGAATTTCTAATATTTCATCATAAAATAATAATGTAAGTTATGTCAAAATACAATCTCTAATTGCACACCAGCCCACTTGTATGCGGGTATAATAAAATGTAGTGATGTTACGTAAAACTGAGTAAAGCTGTTAGAAAGTCAGATTACACATATTGCTTGCAACTGCTTTCTCTTAAAATATGATTTTCTCTGTAAACCTAAATGTGTAGTGTTGGGGCAAAGTGAGGCACTAATTCACATTGTCTTAAAAATTGTTCTAATGCACCATTTATTGATAAAAATAGTGTATCTTTATTGCAGTTATAACAACTGTAAAGGAATAAATACTCAGCAGCCAGAAGGCAGTGAAGGCTACAATAGAGGAAGTAATAGAAAATTCTGCAACTACAGTTCACAACATACCCTTATTATGTACACTACCTCCATCACAGAGTAAAATTTGGATATGATGCTGCAAGTGCCACACAAAAAAACCTAGTTGATTTATTACTTGTTAAACATATTCTAGAAATGAAAAATATTTTTCGGCTTTTCTACTCGTGAATTTTGTGTGTTGATTATTCAGTTTGCTGACATTAACCATATCCCATACAATTTCACTGAAACAAACGCAATGGCTGGTTGGAATTGGATTTTCGGCTCCTGTCAACGCTACTCTGAAACTACGTTATGTATTCTAAAAGTACGTTAACAGCAAGAGTTTCAGGCTTCAACACGGTGCTGTTACTTAGCATTTTTTTCATCGTGGACTTTTAATGGACAAGTACGGCTTTTCCACTTGTCGTACATACGAGGGATATTCAATAAGTCCTTAGAAAAAAGTAGCAAAACATTTTTTTTGGGAAGATTTTTTATTATTTTTCAACATAATCTCCCTTTAGCTCTATACTATTGTCTAAGTGTTTTTCCAAATTTTTTAAGCCGTCCAAAAACAGAATTTCGGAAGTTCCTCAAAATAGGCATTTGTTTGGGCGATGATCTCCTCGTTAGACGTAAACCTTTGTCCGCCAAGCCATTTCTTCAAGTTGGGAAATAAGAAAAAGTCACTGGAGGCCAAATCTGGCGAATACGGTGGATGTTTTAATAATTTTGGCCATCGCAGCTGCGCAGGTGTACACTCGTGCATCAGCTTGATAAAAGAGGATCTTTTTCACTTTTAAATGAGGACGTTTTTCCTTGATTTCTTCGCTCAGCCGGTCCTATAACGACGCATAATACTCTCAGGTTATCGTTTTTCCTTTTTCCAAGTAATCGATGTAGATGTTTCCGTGTGCATTCCAAAAGACTGTTGACCATAACCTTACCGGCCAATTTCACCGTCTTCGCTTTCTTCGGAACCCGTTCGCCTTCAAAAATCCACTGTTTTATGTATTCTTTTGTCTCTGGAGTGTAGTGATGTATCCATGTTTCCTTGACAGTTATGTATCAACGCAGAAAATCTTCAGGATTGCAATGGAAAAGCGCCAAACGAGCCTGAGATTCGACCACAGGATAGCGTTTATTCTCCACTCTGAGCAAATGCGGCACTCATCTTGCCGAAAATTTTTTTGCAGCCAATTGTTTGTGCAAAATGAAAGCGACTGTGGCTTGCGATATGCCTGTGGCCTCAACTATTTTGCGCATTTTTATTCGTCGATCATTTAAAATCATACTGTAGATTTTGTCAATCAGTTCGGGGTAGACACTTTCACAGTGCGTCCGGAACGATGTTCATCTTTTGTGGATGTACGGCCACGTTTAAACTCATTCACCCAATTGTAAACAGTTGCAAACATGTGCCATGATCTTCATCCAACTCAGTTTTGATTTCTTTCGCCGTTAACCCTTTTAAATACCAGTGTTTAATCATTACTTGAAACTCACTTTTATCTATTGTTATAATCAAATGAAAGTTTTACTTCAGTCAACAACAAAAATGAAACCACGACATGATACGGCTGAAACTCTAACAGCTGACTAGTTAGGAGAGCTGCTTACTGTGAAAATTTTATTTTCGGTACTACGAGCGCCATCTCTTGAATTTTCTAAGGACTATTGAACGACCCTCGTATAACAACGACGAAACGAATCTTATAACAAACAGTATCTAACAAAAATATTTAAGCGTTCTTCTTAAAATGGAAAATATAGGTGGGTAACTCTACTCCCTCTGAAAGAGGCGCTTTTATAGTCGTAGATTCTTTGCTAATGTATTAGGTTACTACATACCACCATTTGAAATCATTTCTCATACTATATATAATCTAATTTATGAAATTGGGGTAACTCCAGAATCAGTGCCAGCATTTTATAGTTCTGGTGGATGCAATCAGGTATCTTTAGTGATACATGGTTACCTCATTTTTTAAAGTAAACTCGTAGAATGGAAAACCACTTCGTGCTTATTTTAGATGGACACGCTACAATGCGAAACATGTTTATTAAATCGGCAAGGAAAAATAATGTTGAAACTTTAAGAAATCCTTCCCATATAATACTTAGGCTTCGACCATTAGATATTTTGTTTATACTTTCATTAAGCACCTATTATACCCACCACTTATTAAAATTGGCAGAGGAACAAACCAAATAAGTTAACTAAGATACAGGATCTAAGTTCTGTATTTGCTAAGGCGTATGAAGAGCTGCTCCAGTTTCTGTTGCAGAAAATGGTTTCAAAAACAGAGGTACCTGGCCATACAATTTTGCTATATTTCTAGACAACATGTTTGCATTATCTCAATTAACAGAGAAAATTTATTCTAGCATTAATAACTTGCCCATTACTCAAGATAACAGAATCCGTGAAAAACCAAATACGTCAGCAGTTACAACTACAGATGAACTTGCGTACCCAGGCGGCTCAAATGTGCGAAAGGATATAGAATAAAGAATTGATAAAGACCCTTAAAAGAACAGTACTGGCCCTGCTTTTGTTGGTTTTTGTGCTATATGGTCACATTCAATGTAGTACCTGCGGGTGGTGCATTGGGGACGTGGCCGCAAGTATAGGGGTCCTTATTCAAATTATAATATAGGGTCACATCTCGGTGCACTTTGGTATAGTTCCAGGCGATTAAGCACGTTTTGTTTATTCGACTGCATTATACAAAGATGCGCCTCACGCTTAAGTTTGCACCAACGACCGTCACTATTGTCGTAACAGAACATATCGCCCACCAAATTCGCTGAAATTAGGAAATGGGAGGGGTCAGGTAAAGAAAATTGCATGAAATTTGATCCTTAGCTAAATAAAGTTATGCACTAAACAAAAAAAAATATAAATGATATGTATATAAACAAATCTAAAACTAAAATAAACAAAACTAAATACAGGTTACGCTAATAGGGACGGTGCAAACTTTATCATGGATCGTTAAGTGTACTCTTGGCAGTTTTAACTTATGCAATTCCTACGACTTCGTGGGAGACTGGAAACGTCTTGACAAAGTGACTTGACTTCCACTACATGGGAGAAGTAATTCATCTTTAATGAGGACCATGGTGTCCAATAGGTTTGACTGCACGCCGTTGGTTCAATGCCATTTTGTCAGTTGTTGAAGGATATGTAAATGTTCGTAATTCCAGCAAGTCCAAAAATCTTGCTGTGGTTTTTACATAAGTTTCCATCTATTTTGTAAAGGTAATATAACCTGAAATATTTCTTCATGAGAAGCTGAGTTAGAGACTACGTGGTTAAAAATGACCAGGAGTTAAATATTGATAATTGTTGGGGCTGGAAATCAGTGTGCAGAGACCGAGCATTTAACAGAGGTTCAATTTCAGCTAACACTGTATAAAGTTTCTAAAAGGTAAGGATTTGGTTGCCGATAACTCGAGCCAAATGTGTTTTGATGGATTTAAAACATCTCTCTAATAAACCGCCGATGTGAGGGTTCTGGGAGGCCACATTATGTATGTAACTGGTATGTTTTCGGTTGGCTCCTACAAAATTAGTACCGCAATTGCTAAAAATTTGTGAACAACTTTCTCTGCAAGCTTTAAAACGTCGCTAAACAGCAAGAAATGCGTCTGTTGAAAGATCTGAGACGAGCTCAATACGACTTGCCATGGCGGCAAAACAGACAAGAATGCGAATATACGCCTTAAGAATTTGGGTCTTTCTGAGACGGTAAGATCTGATGAAAATAATTCCAACAAAATCCGCTCAAACAATACTGAAAGGTTTTATTTAATTGATCCCTGTCGCCTGTAGATCACCCATAGGTGGTACTACCTGGACTGATTTGGTACGAAAACGTTTATAGTACTATGATAAGTAACATATGATCGACGTCTTGATGATATAATCTAAAAATTACGTTATAGGAGTTAAACTGTTGAATTGACGCCAGGATGAAATTATTTTTCATACTTAATACGAACAGTGCAGTGCGTTCGGTTAACCTATACTTGCGCGTTAGTAAGCCTGGAAAATTTTCAGGATATGAAAGCGATGAATGCTTCAAGCGTCCACCTGCCCTTAAAATATTTTGCGGATTAGTAAATGGAGAAAGCTTGAAGAAGACCTTTGGTAAGTAACTTAACATTAACCTTAACCGGGTCGATTTTTTTAGAAAATGTGGCAGCTTGAACGTGCTCAACAATTACCATTAGGACAACGTGTAGCTCTGGATCGGTAAAATGTCCGATAGAAAGTTGGGGTTTAGGTTTGAAAAATCGATAAACATAACTTAAGATTTCTTGAATTTTGTAAAGGAGAAAAACCAGTTAATAAAAATCGATTGTGTTAGGCTTTGTTTGGGCAAAAGAATGTTAATATTTTTGTTGACGTCGGTAACAAATTCATTTTCATCTTAACTACAAATATTATTATTCGATAAATTATTACCAGAATAGCATTCATTTCAATGCATATTAATTTGTAGATAAATTGAAACTTGTGCTCATTCTGACAATAACTAAATTAATACTCAGATAACAACAAACATCGGAGTGATTCGGTTTTCTTGTAAATAGTGGCGTCACGTATACGACACAATAATCCCGTTTTGCCCGTCTATAATGGAAGCATTAGATGGAGTTCGTCTCCATCTAATGCTTCCATTAATAAATATTGTATAAGGTGTTTTGCAAAAAGAATCAAAGGAGCTGAACACTTAAAATGTAGTAAATTTTGGCAAGCTAAGATAGTATGTTGCGCTTTGTACAAATTGGGTCGAACGGTTTGACCCGAAATAAAAGAACTCTTCTACAGGAGACAAATTAAGATCAAACATTCTGACACTCATCAGAATTAAAATCGAAAGAATTAGACTGGTAAAACACGGCAGGAATGCCGTCCAAGATGAAAGCGGTACTAGAACTCCAGGCGGCTCCGCAGCGTAATTGGTATGCGTGGAATTAGTATGTTAAAGGTCCTTCGTTCGAATCCCAACACAGTCCGCTTAAAAAATGTTAGGCGAGCGGTTTTCACAAAAATACACCCTTGTTCAGATGAAAGGTAAATTGTAGGTCCGTGTGTGAGTATTGTCACGCACGTTAAAGATCCCTACCTTGCTTTTAACTGCAAGGATTTGGTAAAATTCAAATTTGCAGGAAAAAAGGAACCCGCTGGCCAATGTAGTACCTTCGACTGGAGCTTTGTAAAATCTAATGTAGGGTATTTAAACTCCACTTTCGAAGCTAGAACTTGACAGATTTCGGAAGCTCGACAAATTCATTGCGAATACTGAGAGGGATGACACTTGTTAAGCCCTACACGCAAAATCAACTATATATAAATTTGGCCGTATAGCTTCAACAGCTAACGGAAACCTATCACTTTTGTTACTAGCAATTGCTCAAGGGTTTATATCGCTACATAAGGCGATGATGTGACGCCATAACTTACCATATTTAACTGCAATGTTTTAATGTGCTCCTCAAGTGCAAAACGCCATAAAATTAATTAAAACCTTCGAAGTTCATTGGTGATCAAAATTTGACAATACATTTGACGTAAGTATACCACAAATAAAAACAAAGGGATACATTTCAAATTTCATAGAGATTGCTTAAATGCTGTTCTGGAAACTGGGTGCAGTAAAATGAGTGTCGTTGAGTGAAATATCATTTTTAGCCTTAGCTGAGGTCTCAAAAACAACACAATCTTTTTAAAAACTACATAAAGAGGAATAAAGTCATCATCCCTTCCAACAGGCGTAGATTTTAACAATGTTAATCCTGCATAAAATTATTGTACTGAGTGTGCAGTTAAGATTGCGCGTTTAGTATACGCTTGAGCAAAAAGATCGTCTTTGAGCAATGTGAAGCGAACCAATAAAATTGGCAAACTTTCATTGAATGGTAGTGACACCATAAATCGGCCAGTTAGATCTCCACAAAATGTGTTTTCAAAAATGTGATTTCATCTTTGCTTATCGGGCGAATCATGATGCTTAAGATGAACATCCTCTATTCTCCAAAACCGAAAAAAGGTTTGGTGAACCGAATGTTCTATTGAAGTAAAAAAAACAGAACCTAATCCAATTCAAACTTCGAGTAGGATCTATGACTGTCCATCCATAAATTGTAATAAATGGCGACGGGTTGACCTGAATAATACCGCCAGTAATGGTAAATGAATAAACGCCGGCCCCAATAAGAAAGTCGATTGCCGTTGGCTTGTACCAAACGGGATCTGCAAAATTCAAGTGTTTTTATCTGCTAGGAGTTTCAACTCTAGGAAGATTACTCGAAATAGAAGAAAGGATAAAAGTGATTTCTTAAGAGTATTAAGGGTCAGAAGTACACCGGATTTTGCAGCCAGTGGCACAACGATTTATGGCAAAGATATATTAACCCAAGTCAAAAATTGTAACTTACGAGCGTTTACTTGAAAATTCGAGTTTTGCTTACGCTATCGTCGCAAATGAAGATCGCTTGGGATCCTGGATCCAGTAGCCACCGGACTGTCTTAAAAATACCACAACAATTTTGGACTTTCTTCACAGCTGTGAACAGCAAAGCACTTACCGCTAAATCAGAATTCGTTTTCGAAGATAAGGTGTTTGCAGGAACAGAAGACGCTTGTTGGGTCCTATATGTACTTTTATTTTTATTTGTTTGTGTATCTATGCATTTGGGCTAGCGGCTTGAAGCAGCTAGGGTTTCAAACTGTAATAGGGAGTGGTGTGGTTTACCACAATTTTGACAGGTGTATTTTGATTTGCTTTCTTTGAACGGGTGATTAACACCTAGGCAATCCATACAAAGTTGTAGTTGTTTCGCAATATTGAAACTAAAAACTAAATTCTTATTTAAGGATGACTGATAAGCATAAATTGAGCGCATGCCATTGCAAAAAGGACAAGTGTTCGAAAATGAATTTCTATTAACGTTGGGGTTGCTTGACATATTCAACAAAACAACATTTGCAGAAACCCTCGTTTAAAATAAAATGCAGGGTATTTTTGGGGCATTAATTGACGAATAAGGTTTAAGTGCAATTGAAGAATGTCATTAAAGCAGCACATTAACGAACTAAAAAGTTACAACTCCTAAAAATCGGGAACTTACTTGAGGTCCGATTGTAATTCGATGCATTTTTGTGTACAACGATCGAGTTTGTGTAAAAGTAAGTCTGTTAAAATGTAATTCCACTGATCAATTGAAAATTTTAAATTTTATAAAACTGCTAAATTCTCGGAAAAATGATGTATAAGTGCCCTAAGTTCTTGAAGGTGTTCCGATTTGAAAAGGGGAAAGTCATTTCCATTGTAACATTACCAACAAACGTGGTTTGGTATAACGGTTTTTGAATACGTAATAAGAAACAATATAATTGTCACTAAAAAGAGAAATGGTCGAAATTAAACGCTTTGCTTTCCCAAAAGTTGAGTTCTCGAAAGATAATTGAGCTTCTCGATGATTCATAGAAAAGGATTATTATGACAAGTCTATTAAATAGGTCAAGGTACGCTAAAAAAATGTAGCTCTAACTTAGTGCTTGTTCTATTAAAATTTTCTTGTTTAACTTCAGCCTCTCAGGTTGTACCTGTAACATTTCTAGAACACTTAAAATATTAAAATACGCGTCACCAATACTTTTGCAAACTTGCATGTAGTTTTTATGTTCGCTCTCATTACACGAACACAAGATATCTATAAGGACTTTATAAATATTACCGTAAAGTTGGGAGCTAAGTTTTGCTTTAATTTTCAACAAAACAATCCTAATTTTCGTCTTTTATAGTTTGTGCTAGGTCATTTGTCGTATTTTTGAAAGATTAAGAGCTTGAATATCGGTTTTCTGAAGCGACGTAATGATGAATAATGTAAGGCAGTAATTCAATACTCGCTGTGTATATGAACTTACACGTGTAAAGGCTTTAATTACTGAGAAACAAACAAACTGCAATAATACTCGGAATGTATAAAGGGATAAAAAAATCTCGATATATTTTAGTACAGTTCATTTAAATTTCCAATGCTCCACCTGTAGGTACTACATTGGCCAGGAGGCGAGTTTTTTGTTGCCTGGAAATTTAGAATTCTGCGGAACCCTTGCCGTTCCAGGCAAGGTAGGGATCTTTAACGTGCGTGACAACACTCACACACGGGACCTCCATTTAACCTCTCCTCCGAACGAGGGCGTAATTTTTGTGAAAAATGCTTATCTGCCATTTTTAAGCAGTCGGCCGTGTCGGGATTTGAACCCGGAATCTTGGGATCCGTAGTCTTACGCTTACTACATTGATCCACGGCGACGCCTATATTTTAGTACAGGATGCTTCATATGATTAACAAGATTTTTATAGTAAGAGAAATAATAATAGATTCGACAGAAAGGATTTAGAATTAATTATTCGTGAGCAGCTCATTAGAAAACGTCAAAATGTTGCGATACAAGTGAATAATAAACGGAGTGCTGGGAAGTAAAAAGTTGAACAAAACTAGCTTTAACATACAACTTGGCTTTCTCCGAAAGAAAAATATTTATACGGTGCGCGAACTTGTGTACGACTTTGCTTGCAGATTGGCTATGAGGTTGACCATACGTGGGAACTAGCAGACTCGTGTACGTACCGCGATAGAGAACTGCCTACGTGTAGAGTTAAAACAAGTAGATTGTGTTGGGTAACGGAAATGTATCAGCTGAGCAGAACGAGAAATTTACGTACACTACGTTTCTGATCAACTTGGAAGTTTTATAAATTAGAATCAAAAGGTGAGTAATTGTAGGCGCTTCTATGCTACCCTTCAATAATACATTTGTTAATTTTTTAATATAAACGGGTTGAAATTCATGTAGTAGGAAATAAAGCGAACGCTAAAGTTTACTTATATGGGTTACTTTTAAGCATGATGTTATCGTGTATGGAAGTTGGAATAGTTTGAAATATTTAAAAATATTAAGAAATTTAAATGTAAAATTTATCGGTAGAATTTAGTGTTAGTTAAAGCATAGAAATGTAGTATTTTAAAATAAAAACTAACTTATGTAACGGAAACCTGGTATTTATTTGTCTTCTGTGCTTGTTATTAAAAACATTTTCAGAAATTGGGATTTTTAATGTCAGAAAATTTAATATGGTAAATGGAAAAAATGTGAAGTGGTAGTATTATTGATGAAATTAATTTAATATTCTTTTTTTAGAATTTCTTATTTAGTAAGACCTGAAATTAAAAAGAATATTTGTTTTTCTTGTAAAGTATATTTGCAATTTCATTAAAATTATTTTTTAATGTCAGAAAATTTAATATGGTAAATGGAAAAAATGTGAAGTGGTAGTATTATTGATGAAATTAATTTAATATTCTTTTTTTAGAATTTCTTATTTAGTAAGACCTGAAATTAAAAAGAATATTTGTTTTTCTTGTAAAGTATATTTGCAATTTCATTAAAATTATTTAGTGTCAATAGAGGTTAAGCATACGTTGCATTTTTATTTTCATGTATTTGTGAATTAAGATGAAAATTATGTCATGCAACAGGATGTCCAGTTACCCCAGTAATGGAGATGTAATTGGAAGACACATTTTATTCTAAAAATTCTTTTAATAATGACAACAATTTAATAAGTGCTTTTAAGGTATTTAGAGAAAGGTGTAAGGTAACAGAATATCGAAAATCGAAGTAATGGAGACATCTACGTAATAACCGTCTTCTGTGTAGGAATAATTTGAAAGGATTACCCAGACAGATGGTTTGGTGTCTCTTAAATATGATAAGAGAAAGCCTTTTTGGGTAAGTGATTATGTTTTCATTCCAACAATTTTAATATTTTTATTTCGAATTTTCTTTTATGACTTTCCCATGCGAACCCATTCCTGCTCCACTAGTTAGGCGACGCACCCATATATTGTTACAGGATTTTCGCTCCTTTAGGGCAAATCAAAATTTATGAACGTAACTCTCATTTTATCCGTAACAAAACCATAGGCAGAATCATAATGTTTTTATATTTCCTGAAGCTGCTGGCATAAATAATATACATGTTGTCAGGTGAAGTCTTTGTGTCGTGCCAGTAATAGTAGTATCCTCTTAATACTAATTTGAACTATTCTTGTTTAGTAAGATGCCCAGACACTGGATTTTCTATTGGTTCCATATTAGATACAAGATATGTGTAGTACAGTAGTAGTAACTTGCTTTTAACCTAGTTCCTAAAGTTCTGCAAGGATTGTTAGGGATTATGAGGATAACAAAGCGTGTCGTTTGGTTTGTAGAGTAGTGAGTGGAGCACGACTAAACAGTAAGCAAGCGCCTTGTTAATAACGCAAGTGTAAACGGAATTGTGTTTAACAATCCAGTCTAGTGGTGAAGCTTCCTAAAATCTTTCCCGAAGAACAGTTTGTCTACGATATAAGGTAGGATCGATCCTAATTATTATTTTCATTGTTGTAAGTGCATGTCGACATCGTTTGAAATATTAAGGTTACATAACCGGACACATAGGTACCTGGGGCTTGTATGAAGTAGACATTTACCGCGCGCGCTCGGGTAGTACTGTTCTATATTTTTTATTTTATCTATCGAGAATTCTTATGTATCAAGCCCAGGGTAAGGTTTGGATGGAAATTGGCTTATAGTAAAAGAACACTTTTAAGACTTTTAGCTAACTGAGTTTTTGGCCCACGGTCGCATGAGATTGGGTCAGTGGGTATATTCAGGTTGAAAGAAACAAGATAATGGACGCCACCTAAATTTTTTATAAAGCAAGTGACTAAATGAATTTACTTAAAAGGAAATTTGAAAACCTAAGTTATCGCTAACCACTTTAAATACAAAGTTTGATTGTCACAAATACGATACTTACATCTGATCGTCTTCTTCAAGGATCTAACGATGAATAGGGCGACTCTGAAATATAATTTCTACCAACATAGACACCCTACATATTTTACGGACCAGTATGAATATGTAATCTTTGAATTAAGTTCAATTTGTTTCCACTATATCGTGGTACACTTTCGGGCAAGTTTACCTTGTAAATACCTAACAAAATTTGGAAATTTTAATGAAGGGAACTAGCGACATTTTTGCTGATCATCTTGACGTTGAGATACGCAGGCGAATTATTAGTTCTGGGATTAAAACTATTGATGTGTTTGACTGAAATTTACGGTGGGTTGATGTTACGGATGAACGCGAGTTATTTTCGTATTTTAATAGGAGAGGCGGTGCTGGTAGAGGAAATTCGGGGATCATTATTTTGGTGGTTGGAATGTTCAGGAAGACAGTGTTTATAATCAAGTGGCGGAGAGGGGCGAAAGAGAATGCGACAATCAACATAGTTCAGATACGGATCGTAGGAAGGATCGTGTAGTTTCTACTTTGTTAAGCGATAATTATTATGGTTTATTAAGGGAGAATGAATCAGAACGTAGTCCAGCGAATAAGGTTCCGTTGATAAGGGCGATAGTAGAGGGTACAGACGTAGATATCCTAGTCGACACTCGATTGGTTATGAGTTGCATCAGACGTAACAGTTTTTGGGGCTTTAAGGTGCAAGGGTCAGACGGTCAAACAACAGGTATATTTAGAAGTCGTTAGAGGCAGTGTGCATTTCGGTTGTCCTTTCATTGTTGTACCACATCTGATAAAAATATGATTTTAGGATGGGACTGGATGGACCGATTCCCTATTGTAATTAATTTTAAGAAATATGCGTTGGAGGAAACGTTTGAAAAAGCAAAACAAAAACTTAAATTTTTGTTAGTTGGGCAGGAAAACAACCCGGGTTGGCATATGCGATGTTTATGTTGCGATTGAGCATGATGTTCAGGATGGGGTTGGCAGAAAAAGTTACTCATAAGAGAATATTGTGGGTGTTGTTTAGGACGCATTGATATTTGAGGAGGAGTTGAAAGACCCATACAAAGAGGTTGTTAAATTGGAAGGAAGTTCTGAAGTAGATAATGAAGTACACTTCATCCATCAAAGGCCAATTGATTATGTGAAATCGACCAGCCGTTCTGGTTGTGAGGTCGTGTTTCTAGCTATAGAAAAGTTAAGATCAAAAGCAGAGAAAAGACAGCTCAAATATAGTCGTAATGCGCACAAATTTACCAATTTTGTAGAGGGGGATCGCGTCTTGGTACGTTCTCGCCCCTAGTCTTCTACCGAAGACAAAATAAAAAAGAAATTTTTTATTATTGAAGGACTCGTGTATAATTACCAGAGTAGTCGACACCAACTCCTACCAAATGTGCGAGGACTCTACTGGGTTGTCTCTCGGAGTCTATAATATTATTGACTTGAAACCTTATCGAGCGCCCGTTGATCTGGCGCAGCCACGTCGATAGTGAATTGAATTAGTATCCTGGCGGTACCAAAATTTAATTGAGGGCTAAACCATTCTTGTTTAGCTGGACGCCCCGCCACTGGGTTTTATCTTGGTTCAGTATTAGATATAAGATTTGTAAAGTACAGAAGTAGTAGCTTGCTTTTAATCGAGTCCCAATAGTTCTGCAAATATTGTTAGGTATTATGAGGTGATAACAAAGCGTTTGAGGGGTACATCTCATCGTCAAGGAGGGTCTTTTTTGTCAGTGGTGTCATTGTACCATAGTGTAGATCTGACATTAACATCTTTACACATGATTGTTGGGGTATGCCCAAGTCGTAAGTATGTGTGTAAGTTTTTGTTATACTGAAAGTGCGCCGAAATTACGTGTAGTGTACCTGACCTCTAATGCAATTTAGCGGTCAGGATTTACGGCGTGGAGAGAGTCAAATGGTGGCAGATCAGCGAATAAGCCGGATGACCTAGCAATTGATTGTTACGCTTAGTATAAAAATTTGGACAGGCAATGCAGTGTGCGCCGGTTCGTTGTCCTAATGAAGAACCCATAACCCGTTTATCCACAAATCGAGTCCTTTTCAGATTTTTTCACGTAAATGAGCAATAACTCAAGGTAGTAATGTTGATTAACAGGAACCCAGTAGCGGTACAAAATGCCATGAATATTGTATAAAATAATGAGAAGTGCGTCCCGAACGTACATCATCTTTAACGTCTGCTCGGCCATCTTGAGAACGCTTAAACCACTCAAAAACCGGCGTACGTGATAAACATCATTGGTATACACTTCCTTTAATAAAAGATAAGTTTCAATAATAGATTTTACAATTTTCATATTAAATTTCACGACAATTCGTAGTTCTATTAAAACACATACATTTTTGTAGCAAAAAAAATCAGATTAAGATGTCTACAGATACTATAGAAGCGATAGTTGAACGAAAAGGGTTTACGTTATACAACTAGGTCACATAATCTTTACGCATGCATAGTTTTTCTGTAGCAGCATTAATTTCATCATTTGATATTCGCACCTCGTAAGTAGACATCGCAATAAGAGAGAAGTTGATTTTCTTTGTTTATTGTATATGATAGTGCGCAGTAATATCACGGTTAGTGTTTGCTACGGCTGTTATGGGTGCACGAGCTAACTTCAGTGGTGCGGGAGTTAGTTTCTACAAATAAAATAGTACAGAAAAATAGAAAAATTCGAAATATAAATAATAAAATGGTTAAAATATATACAAACCACGTTACCATATTTACTTACCATGAAAGGATTTTTCTCTTATCATGGTTAAGCGGCTCCAATCCCAGTCCCTTTGATATGATGGTTTCTCCAAGTAGGTCTACTTTGCTTCTAGTTTCTTAAATTTATCACATTATACTTTACCTTTTTCCACACTACCGTAAAACCACTTATTAAGTTTTGTCATAATTAAAGAAAGTTTCAAAATAAAAGCTTCTCCCGAATACGACTCCATCACTGGGCTACCTGAATATCCTATTTGCGGAATAAGCGTATTCTGTGTAGAAATAATATCGATGGACTACCGAGACCGAAAGTTTGGCGCCCCTTAAATATGATAAGAAAAACCCTTTGTGGGTAAGTAAGTGATTTTGTTTTCATTCCAACCGTTTTATTATTTTTATTTTGAATTTTCTTTTATAACTTTTCCATAGGAACCCATTTCTACTCCACTGCAGTTAGCCGACGTAGCCTTATATTGTTTCAGGATTCTCGTTCCTTTAGGGCAAATCAAAATTTATTAATGCAAGCTCATTTTACCCGCAACAAAACTATAGGCTGAATTATTTGGCGTTTTACATAATTTTAACGTTCTTTGATATGGAAAACTTAAAGCTAACTGGGTGTTTAGTTGCTCTAAGACTTAGATAGGTATATTTGTTATTTCGCTAAAAAAAGTATTACCTTGGGAGACATGCTGTGATAAATAGTTTATTTTAGTAAAATATGATCATATTGTAGCGGGCTACTATTAACGCGTTTCACTAATTTAGAATAACTAATAACAAAAGTCTTTACTACTCACTGTTCACAAGTCTAATTAACAGTATATGCCTTATTTATGGATGTTTTCAGTACAATTAACAATGAAGCACTACCACACTAATGCTATTTACAAGTACTAGTATCTTCTTAAACTAAATCCTTAACTATAAATTTACTAAACAATACTAAACACTACTATAATTTATTTATTACACTTTTGTCTATTTATGTACAAGCTGGCGGTACAATTTACACGTTCACATAACACAAATTTATATTTACTATAGGATTTTCAAAACATAACTAACTTTACACGTGTTACTGCTTTTTTATTGTTTATCTTATCATACATATAAGGTAGTCTATAATTCATATACTCACAAATACAACCCTGATTGGTACATATTTCTCCAACCCTATTCGATCCAATACGAACTAATCCGAACCTAGTTTCCTTTGGTTCCCGTTAGAACTAATCGTAGAGAGAGTCGTTCGTCAGCTGTCCTGCCATACAAACACAAATATAGACGTGTTTGTCGCGATTATCAATTGAACCTTACAAACAGGTGTACATTGTCACCCAAGTGCGGGAGAGTCGTTTCATATTTATTACAATTAAGTGTTTACAACAAGTGACATTAATTTTAGTAATAAACATCTGTGTCGTCATTAACCACTTGTGAGCGGCATGGAATCAACCTACAATACAGTCCTCTAACGAAGATTCAACAGTGTTATCTATTGGCATCACCAGCGTGGTCGAATTACTAGTAAGTACAAAGTTATTAACTTAATCTTTATCTGCGTAATAACATTTTTGGTCCTTTGAGTCGGATAGGATTCAAAAATTCTGAACCAATAAAGAGTGTATGGTTCGAACACCCTGGATGTAGGTATTTCTAGTGACAATCAAGAATTATGAGTTCTGTTAACCGATGAGAACGTGGAAGCAAAATAGGGAATTTTGTATCATACGGCAATGCTGAATTTCTAAGCCGACCGCCCACCCTGAGCAACTCATGACTGTCAAGGAAGGGACTGAGACGATGAAGTTGTTTAACGCATAATTTACCAGCGCGAAGATTTTGGATATCTTGATTAAAGGTTGCTTGTTGCACTCTTTTGACCAACAAATGAAGTGCATTCTGCTGTTGCTGGATTGGTATATCTTCAACCAATTTTAAACGAGTCTTTTTAGTAGTCTTTAACTGGTGAATGAAACGACGAACATATGTAATAATTCCTAGATTCTTTGGTCGATTGGACCATTTTGTGAGTAATGAATCTAAGAAATTATCTACAACCTCAAGATTTAATGAGATTGTACGTTTTTGAAATTCCATTTGCGACGATTCAATTAGACTAGGGTCAGTGTTTACTGGCAACTGTTCTTCAGGAAGAGTTAACCATGTAGGACCTACCCACCATAATCTATGATTAACCAATTCTGCAGCAAGAAGTCCACGAGAGAATTATCTTGTGATTTAATGTGAAACCACGACGAAGGTGAAACTCGTTCTTGAATGTGCTAAATGCGGTTGCTTACAAACGTTTTCCAATTGTATGATGAAGAACGAATCCACGCTAATGCAACTGTAGAATCTGACCACGCAAAATTCCTTCAAATGACAAGCGATTTTTATAACTGTTTTTGACAAACTCTATCAAGTTTGATGGAAGAACTGCAGCGCACAATTCCAATCTTGGTAGGGATATGCGATTTGTTGGTGCGACCTTGGATTTTGCACATACCAACAAAATTTTAATATTTCCTTAATCATCGGAGCAACGAAAATAAACCGCAGCAGCATAACCTGCTTCCGATGCGTCACAAAAGGCATGTATTTGTGACTTCTGATAATTCCCCAAAATGACCCAACGGTGGATTTTTGTTTCGGACAACTCGGTCAATTGTTGCACGAAAAGTTTCCATTTTGAAGTAATGTTGATAGAAGGATTCTCATGCCACCCTATACCTAAAATTCATAAATGCTGAATGAGGTGCTTTGCAAAGAAGACTACTGGTGATAGTAATACAAGCTGTTTGTGCATCTCGTGGACTTCTTGCTGCAGAATTGGTTAATCATAGATTTTGGTGGGCAGGTCCTCCATGGTTGACTCTTCCTGAAGAACAGTGGCCAGTAAACACTGACCCTAGTCTAATTGAATGATTTATATACGACATTTGGATATAGACTAACTTCTACATTTTTCACCGATCCTATATATACTCTATAATTAAATAGATGATTCATATTCTGCTGTTTGCTGGAAAGTTCGAGACTTCTGTAAAATATACCTCGGTTATGCAGCTTGCGTGCTTGACGGGTTGCCTAATAGTTTGTAACAATATTTTATCTACATTTTCTTACAAACCAATAAATAGCTTTCTACATTATCTCATTTCAGAAATGCTTTCTCTGCCGTGTTGGACTAGTGAGTTGTTAGAATCTATCGATTGATACACCCGTATTTGCATTTTGAAATATGTTAGCCATTATACTTTCCGCTAACTTCCCTCACCTATGGTGATTAGTTCAGAACACTGTTATTTAAATAATTCGACATCGCCATTTGTTAATGTATTGAGTAAAGTAACAAAATCGAAATTGATGGCAAACTTGGGAAATTATAATTTGAATTTTCTGGACTTTAAAAATTTGGAGGCTCTAAACATTTTTTGTGTTTAATAAAATTTCAGATTAAGCTTATTTGGATGATTCTGAATAACATTTATTGACGAGTTTTTACCAAAAGAAATTTCACAATACGATTTCCTCAATTTTGTTGTTTATTTCAAATCATGGTAGACTAGCATTTTATCGTGAAGGGTAAGTCTATACCCTAAAACAATTAAGGGATGGGTGTAATCAGAAAATCCTAAACCTAAAAAGGCGGATGCGTCAGATTCGGGCAGCTATCGTTCAATTAGCTTGCTACCGGTGCTGGGGAAAGTTTTAGATCGTGTTATGACTACGCGTGTTGAGCACCTAGTACGAGACAGCGGCGGTTTTAATAACCGACAGTTTGGTTTCGTGGAGGGCAAGTCGACTATCGACGCGTTAGAGTTCGTTGTCGGGGAAATTAAGCAGGCGAGAGATGCTAAAGAGTACTGTGTCGTTATTGCTTTGGACATTTCAGGAGCATTTGATGCTGCCTCGTGGCCATTAATCGTTTGCGAGTTAAATCGTAGAGGTTATCCGCGAAACTTGATGTCTTTGGTCAAGAGTTATTTCTCGGGGCGATTGGCACAGGTTGAAATTCCGGGTGAAGTTCTGTCGCGTGAGGCGTAAAAGCGGCGAGGGCGTACAGGACCACCTCCACGGAGGCGGTCCTGGTGATCAGTAGGACTCTCCCTATCGAATATGTCGTTAGGGAGATTAGAGATAGGAGACTTATAGATATAAGGAAAGGGTGCGAAATTATCGAAGATATTAATCTTGGTAATAGGGACGTTGCAAGGAAGATCGTGGTATCAGAGTTGGGGCACCCGGCCGATATTAGAGGAATCGAGTTTGTCGAAGGTGATCGGGACGCGACGGGTATCAGAATTTACACGGACAATTCACGTATGGATGACGGGCAAGCAGGCGCGGCGTATGTCGTGCTTAAGCAGGAAAGGGAGGTGTTCCGGTTTCAAACCAAACTCGCGAACTGGAGCACTATCTTCCAGTGCGAATTGGTAGCCATACGAGAGGCTATCTATTACGTAATAAATAACACAGGCAGAGACGATTATTATATAATCAGCGACAGTAAATCATCGCTGACGGCATTAACTAACATGAACACCTCGACAGACCTCCAGGCGGATGTCTGGAAAATAGCGCATACAGCGCTCGAGTTTCGACGTTTAAAGTTCTGTTGGGGTAGGTCGCACGATGGTAACGTAGGAAATGATAGAGCTGACGAATTAGCTAAAGGGGCCGCGACGGGCGACTTTCGGATATCACATTCGTCGATACCGAGGTCTTTAATTAAAAGAAAGCTGCGCGAAAAATCAGTTCGACAATGGGAAGAGAGGTGGAACAACGCTGCCACGGGCAGGTTGACCCACAAATTTATACCGAGCATAGAAGCTAGAGGTAGGATCGAGGTTAAGCTCGATCACAAAATGGTGCAGTTGATAACAGGGCACGGCGCCCTGAAGGCGTATTTACAAAGGTTCGGTCTAACCAACAGCGACCGCTGCGAATGCGGTGAGGGCGCGGAAAGCGCAGAGCACGTGCTCTTCGACTGCCCGCTTGAGGCGGGAAATCGAGGGTTGGCTGATAGCAAACTAGCTATCCTAGGTCTGGCATGGCCAAAGAGCCTAGAGGAAATCGGGGAAGTGGTTAACCAGAAGGCGTTCTGGACAGCCTTAAAAGAATTCGCGGGAAGGGTCGCGAGATTAGACAATAACAACCGCGTGTAAAATTCGGTGGGGTTGGTGGGAAGGTTGGAAAATTTTAGATTGACTTGGCGTCAGTAAGGATACGAGCATAGATATAACCAAAACCTGATATAAAAATAATAGTAAAAAAAAACATGATAATTATACCCAAATGTCCAATATGCACGAGAATCCCCACACCATTAATACAGTCACTGCCTATCTTCATAATTATGTGCGGAAAATCGGGAAATCGGGAATAAATAATAACAAATAAACAATAACAAATAAATCAGAAACCCTCATTAAATTAAATCAATAAAATAAACAAAGATAATAAAATAGAGTGAAACCGTGCTCCCCAGGACTTGAAAGTGAAGTGATAGTGATAGCGATTGTGATTTCCTCCAGAACATTTAGTGCATACCCACCAGGACTTTAGCAGTACACCCCATCTTCCCCTTAGACTCCAAAGTCAGCGCTAGGGATACCATTATTTACAACCCTGTTTTTAGTTTTTGTTTTTAGTTTTTGTTTCAGTTTGTCAGATTTTTAGGTTTGTTAGATTGTTAGAGTTTGTTAGGTTTGTTAGATTTTAAGTTTGTTAGGTTTTTATTTAGAATTTTATTTAGCGTGGATTAATTATGAAGTGAGAATTAATTAGAAGCACGATTATTTTTCGCGTTTAAACTCAATGTAGTACCTTCGGGTGGAGCATTGGGGACGTGGCCGCAAGTATAGCGGCCCTTATTCAAATTATAATGTAATCAGAAAATAGAAAATTTTTTAATTAGTTGGTGACGCCTAAAGCGAGGCACACTTTATATGTAATAAGCAAATAATCTTATCCAATACTCTCCTAAAAAATTTGAATATTAATAAAAATTCTCTTGTTAATTAAGTTATTTCAGCGGAGTCAATAAAAATTATTAATGGCAAATCCAATGAAAGTTTATAGTAGAGTAAAGTATAGGATTACAATTTGCAATAAATCTGCTTCCCACAAGCAGAGCATTAAAATAAATTTGAAGCGCCATAGCTCAACGGATTTATCATCGGAGTGGTTAATGGATTATTATTCGGCAAGGGTTGAAGTAAGTAAAAAATTTCATTTAGTGATTGTAATTATAGGTGGGGATTATTTTTAATAGTAAATTGAAGCAGATGTGCACATCAGTATTGTACGAAAAGTTTTTGTTTCTTTTGTCTAGATGAATGCTGTGTGTATGCCCCACATTTCCACCTACTTGATCACTAATTACTGCACGCTGGATAATACGCCATTGTTACATCCAGTATGTTAAAATCGCATAAATTATCTCCCACATAAAAAATCCCCTTCGTGTGGTCGTTCTAGTTCCTGGCGTGTATTGAATTTTGTGATAAATTTCAAGGGCCTACAAATTCCTAAATCAGCAAGAATTTATCCATATGAACGTCCGCTAAGAAGGAGAATACAATAATATAAATAATGGAATCCAACACAATAACAATGTGCATAATAAAACATCGATGTATATACAATTCAGATCAATACTGTGTTCCTTTATCAGATCAAAAGTGTTCAAATAAAATAAATATACAAATAATATAAGTCGGATTGGTCGTGGGTTTCTTCAAGGACTGAGCCTTGTCCATAATTTGTATGGGAAACTCTACTTAAAGCTACTATTCACCAACGTACCAATAACGCACTTAATGAAATTTATAGCCTAGATGTATACAAAAATAAAGCGCAAAGAGTAAGCTAATTTATTTATGATATTTTTAAAACAATACTTGTAAAACGGATGATACATGATTAATAAGCTCTAATAAAAGCGGCACTCTTCCTTGTATACGATGAGAAATATTTATTCAATTTTGTTAGTTGATGGGATGTTGGGTATTTTGAACTTATTCAAATGCAACTCGATCTATTTATTTGTTCTTAAGTTAAGAAATAAATTCAATACTAGCCACTAAAATCACTTCTGTGACTGATGAAATACTTAGCTTAAACGTGTGAATATTCAAAGGTGCCGACTAATGCCACTGTCTGCTATTTATTATGGTTGAATTTGAATCTTAGTTATATACTGGGTTGGGTGTCTGTAAATTATGCATAAGAAATGGGGGAGTTGTACAATAAAAATATTAATAGCCTAAGTTCCAATAACGTTTTTCAACACTCGAAAAATAACGATGCAACAACGCTTTACATCTTTACAATAAATTTTTTGAAAAATGTTATTTTCTGGTTGTTAAGGTATTTATTTCAAATTTGGTACAACTAAGACTATCATCTTCGAGGGAAAGCAGCAACCTGATGTCAATTCTTCGCCGCCTTAAAACCTGACGTGGCCCTCTGCATAGCTCAACTCCTGGGGCGATACAATAACCCTGCGACGCTAACACAAATACAATTGCTCTGCTTGGGTAAGAAACAATATCCAGGAGAGACCATTACTAACTTTTAAAAAAAATACAATAGGCGGCCCAGCTAAAACTTAACATTGGGACGACCTTCGTTTAATTATTAGATTACTATCTGCTACTACAAGACTGCGTATGATAGGCTGCGCACCCAGCAGCGTAATGGGCCCCATGGTTAAAGCGTTTGAAGTCAAACAAGACTTACGAGAGGCCGTTAAGTAAAAAGCTACTACTCCGAAGCCTCCAGAAGGTAATGGCAGAATCATATATCTGCCGAAGTGCCACTCCCGTTCCGAATTTCCAAAACCATTGCCCACAACCAGAGAAACGAGAAACCGGCAGGATCACGCCAGAATTCAGTCCGCCCTGTAGAATACTGGTCGTTTCTGTAATAAAAAAAAGCAAATTGGGAGCGGTTTAAACAAAAATTTGGAGAATGCATTCCGCACTCGAGAACTAGCTATTAAACTGCCGAGAAGCAAACGAAATAGAAACACTCGCGAAAAAATTAAACGACGCAGTTGTAAACGCGTCGTCGTACCCCATGCGACGAAAAAAGACATTTAAAGACAGTGTACCCTGGTGGACCCGGGAACTAACCACCAAGCGGGCAGAAACGCGAAACCTAAGGCGCCGCTATCAACGCGCCTCGGAAGAAATAAGAGAACAACGGAAAATCGAATATAATCAAAGTAACCGCGAATGTAAAATATTAATAAAAGAAACGCGAACAAATAGATTAAAAAAATTCTGAACGCGTAACTCCATGAAAGACGCATGAGGAACCGCGTACCGCGTAATAAGAGGAAAACAAAAGAAAATTACGCTAGGTAATATAAAAAAAACAAATGGCGAATACACGGAAGGTTTTAAAACCACTGCGGAATATTTGTTAGAGAAATTCTTCTCATCGGATAATTCCGAGGAGGACAAGGGGTCGCACGATTTAGTACGTTGGGAAGCTACAAAAAAGCAAGGGAAAGGTGCTGATAACGCAATCCTAGTTCACGAGGTCGTAAGGGCTCTTAGGAGGGTGGATCCTAAGAAGGCACCGGGGCATAACGGAATCACTTCAGACGCAGCTCTGGAGGCGTGTCTGTTAGCCCAGTGTATTCTTGCCGGGTTGATTGATTTTTGTTTAGAAAGGGGCTTATTTTTGTGTTGCTGAAAAGTCCAGAACGTCAAATTTATCCCTAAACCTAAAAAGGCGGATGCGTCAGACCCGGGCAGCTGTCGTCCAATTAGTTTGCTACCAGTGCTGGGGAAAGCTTTGGATCGAGTTATGACCACGCGCTTCAAGCACTTAGTGCGAGACAGCGGCAGTTTTAGTAATCAACAGTTTGGTTTCATGCAGGGCAAGTCGACTATCGACGCGTTAGAGTTTGTTGTCGGGGAAATTAAGCAGTCGAGAGATGCTAAAGAGTACTGTATGGTTGTTGCTTTGAAAATTTCAGGAAACTTAATGTCTTTGGTCAAGAGTTATTTCTCTGGGCGATTGGCAAAGGTTGAAATTCCGGGTGAAGTTTTGTCGCGCGAGGTAGAAAGTAGATGCCCGCAGGGGTCATGCTCTGGTCCCACATTCCGGAAGTTGTCGTATGAGAGTATCTTTAGGGTCAAGTTGCCCACAGGATGCTCGATAGTTGGGTTTGCGGATGATACACCTTTAATTATCAAATCCCGATTATTAATGGACATGCGAACAAAACCAAACGAGGCGCCAAATAAGTTGCACGAATGGTCGCAGGCGGTAAAATTAAAATTTAACTCTTCGAAATCGGAGGCGCCCTATTTCGGAACAAAACCGGAACAGAACCCCTCTAGGCTAGAGCTAGTAGGGGAGGAAATCCCGTTCAAAAAGCCATCACGTACTTCGGTGTCAAAATAGATAATAAATTAAATTGGAAAGTGCACGTACAGCATATAAAAAGTAAGCGTAGCGAAATATCAAATAAAATGATGGCAGTCGCGAAAATAAATTAAGGTTTCAGGGGCGAATCGCTTAGGACAGTTTACGCTGGAGCAATAGAGCCGGCGATGCTGTACGCAGCATCATTTTGGACGGAGGGTTGTAAAGTAAGGGAACTTCGATAGTTGAAGAGCGTGCAACGCATAACCGCGGTCAAGACGGCAAGAGCGTACAGTACCACTTCCACGGAGGCGAAAATGTCGTTAGGGAGATCAGAGATAGGAAATTAGCTACAACAGGGAAAAACAGGAAATTATAAAGAGTATGAATTTTGCAAATGCGGAAGTTGAGAGGAAAATCGTCATGTCAGAGTTAGGGCACCCGGCTGACATTAGAGAAATCGAATTTGTCGAAGAATTTACACGGACGGTTCTCGTATGTATGATGGGAAAGCAGGAGCGGCGTTTGTCGTGTATAACGAGCAAAGGGAAGTGTTTCGGTTTCAGACCATACTCGCGAACTGGAGCACTATCTTCCAGTGCGAATTGGTTGCTATACTGGAAGCTATCGATTACGTGATAAATCACACGGGTAGAGCATGAATTACATCATCAGCAATAGTAAATCAGCGCTGACGGCCCTAACAAATATGAACACCTCGACAGACCTCCAACCGGAGGATAGCACATACGGCGCGCGAGTTTCAAAATTTAAAATTCTGTTGAGTTAGATCGCACGATTGTAATCTAGGAAGTTTTCCTGTTAATTAATAATTCCACTTAAAAAATTGCGCGCTATAGCTTTTTTAGCTTTTTCATATTTTTGACAGTAATTACAAGAAACATACAACGTTTGTAATCAATTTTGCTACAGTGCCACCCACCATTTATTAGTTGCTGTAACCTTCAAATAATTTGGTTTGCTCATTTACATCCATAACTGATCTCAATTAATTCGCATTAATAATAGCTGCTACCCTACCATCTTTTGGAACAGTACTCCGTAATTTTTGACAGTTGATCAATTAAATCGGATGAATCAGCTGTTTTATTATTATTACCCGTAAGAAAATTTGATTGCAAATAAGCAGTGCTTTTATTGCCAAATTTCCACTATAATGTCATCAATGTAACCTTTTTAATTGTTAAATTTGTTAAATTATTCTCGGCAATCAATTTTAAATGTAATTGTTTGCTATGACCTACACAAATTAATCTAATGGTTAGTTGTTTATATAAATTCGAATAACTATAGTATTGCACCATTTTAGGTGTTTTCCAAATATATTCAGAGAGCTTTTCAGCTATTTCTTCTTTTCTATAAAATGTAAAGCATTCAATAAATTCATAAAATTTCAGAGGTTAAATTGTTAATAATTTCATAGTAATGTAGCGCCAATCGGTTTGCCTCTGACCAGAATAATTACATTGGAATATAAGCGAGGCGTTTGTACACAAAGATTGATTGATAGGTATCGGCCGCACCTTGTTTTACAGATAGTTTTATTAAAGGGTGCCAGGGTTCTACGTTCAAGAGTTATTTAGAATACAATAGGTACATTCGAAATGTTATTTGCATTTCTGATACGTCTTGGACTAGTATATAAGCTTTAAGTATGTATATAAATTGCAGTCGTGGATATTGGAGTTCGGTTTTGATTGAAGCTTTGATTACAATATATTCCCAGTTTAAAGCTTTAAAGATGTGATATAAATTACTGCTGATATAAATCGCTCTATTGGATATAAATTTATTATAGTGCCTCGTCTTGCATAATCCGTTTGAAAATAAAGAATTGTCGTTATTGCAAATAGAGTTTTTGTTACAGTAATTTACTTCACTTATTTCCTTTTGTGTTATTAGTGATTTTATTATTGCTATTGTAGGCCGACTCATTAAGGTTAATAAAATAGAATGTTTTCTTTTTACTACAACGTTTTCTTTTCCTTCAAAAAAGAACTCCAATTGCATCTTCCATTCCTCCCAGTAATTTTCATGCATAAAGTATGGTATATTTCCAATTAATCCATTCAATCTGATAGCGATAGCTGTTCTAGTATCAGCCGTATTTAATAGTTTGCTTGAACAAACACCTAATACTCGTTTTAGTCCATTAACTGAGCCACTTTTATATTTTGAGTAGCACACAATTTAGGCGAGCAGGTGGATAGCTGTAATTAATACGGGAGGCGCTGTTCCTAGTGTTTATAAGTGTTTTCAATAGTTTTACCAACATTCTATATTTAGTGCAAATGCATAATATTAATTGGACCATCATGATATGCAAACTTAATTCTTAACAACTCATCAATTACCCACACTCTATCAATGGCACACCACAAAATAGTGTAACACAATATCATAGACATACAATGCTTAAATACATAATATAAAAAGAAGTAAATGCAAATTAGTGCATCTATTATTTCATAAGGTAAGCCCTTATATAACTCGTTTTTACTTCCACACACTGGTTGCTTTTGAAAATTGTAGACAAACCTAATAAAACAATTTATGCATTTTTATGCACCCGAAAAACTATTTTATATTTTAACTGATTTAGAAAGAAAATATATATATAGCTTTGTAAAGAAACGTATATAAAAATAATACAAAATATTATTTACTTTTTAAATCTTACAACAATTCAATTACTCATGTAACTCACTACGAACGTCTAATGGATAAAATCATTGGTAAAGTATTTTGCGATATTTTAGTGTGCAGTAACCACGAACTAAACTACGGACGTTGTTACTCTTTATAGTGCATGCGCAAATGTGTACCATCTGGTACTTTACACGACGAAAATATTTTTGTGTGGAAGTTATCACGTGTTTAATAATACAGCGCTTTTATTTTATTCAGAATATCAGGTCTGATGAGTCGATAGAGTCTGTCTCATGTTATCATATTGTCAACATCCTGTACATTATTTGTATCTTGCTATTATCTTATAAACTATTTACAAGCACAATTCATTACGTTTTGTACACAAGAACAACATAAATATTCTGATAAAAATAAATGCACAATATGTATTCATTATTTATATTTTGAAGATAATATCCGCTTCCATGGACTGAACGGCGCCCAATTTCTGCCAAACTCAAAACATATTTTTTCCTTTTGTCTAATTTTCTTACAACTATCAATAATTTTTTGTCTCAATCGCCAACAGATGTAATGTCTCTAAATTCAATCAAGCTATCGTCTATACCCTTAAATTATTTAATTTTTTAAAGTGTAACGCATCTATGATGAATTGCTTTTATGTTCGTGAATTTTACTAAAAGCATAAACAACTGCTACGTACCTGGACGAAGCCGGAAGAAACGTAAATACAAGGTTAACTATCAACCGCGGAGCGGGGGGACTAAATACCAAAAAAAAACAAAAAAAAACCTAAAGCACATCACCCACGATTATCTATTAACAAATAAAAAAATTAAATACATAATTCGGTACAAACAATAAAATAAGCGTTATCATTTCAACACCAACAATTATATTATACGGACAAATTGGATAGTGGATCCACGAAGTGCGCATTTTGCGGCTAACATGAAATAACACTCAGTAAAAAAGGAAAATTAATGCTTAAAATTTTTCAATCGCAAGTATGTTAAATTTAGGTATTAAATGTAACTGTACTTCCTAGCAGGTATGTTAAATTTTGAAGTATTAAAGGTAAATTTAGGTTTTCCACCTAGTACAAGTGTTAAACTAAGACATTAAATGCAGCCCACGTTGTAGCAAGAATTAACGACGTATACCCAGAAGCACCCGCGCAACCAGCTGTTCAACAAGTATGGTGGACTGGTTTTACACCATCCACCGTTGATAAATAAAATTCCTTGACATGCATAACAGAACACAAGGTACATATCTCTCTTCGTCAAGATACTTAACCCCCCGCTGGGGGGGGGAGTCACCATAACAACGTAGGTAGCATCGTAACTATAGCAACTGGTCAACGACAGCGAACAGGCGGGCTACACCCAGATAGAAAACTTTTGGTCTCCAACAAAAAAAGCTAAAAATAAAATCTTGTTAGATGGGGTAAACGCGGGAACACCAAATACACGCAAGACATCTCTAATTAGCAGAATAACAATAAACGTGCAGTGCTTTTAAAATGATAGAACGAGTAATTTAGAACATATTTCGTCGCACGGGCTGCAGAATGAAATTCAGATTGAATATGACGCCAATTCGAAATCCAAACATCCGTGTTATCAAAACTCGATTTAAACTGGAAAACACGGTTTTACCGGAGAATACTGGGCGACCTTATTTCAACTAGTCGTTACTTTGTCACAATAGAGAAAATCCATTATACGCGCTTGTAATGATGAACAAATTGAAGGTTACCTAAAAACAGGCTATGAACTATTTAATTATAGCACAATATACTTTTTGTTTCAAAGCAAGTAGATTTAAATTGAGGAGTTATTCGAAAGCGTATTTATTGCAGCAAAATAAAATATACAATATGTGAACTATTTAATTGTAGCCTAAACTTGTCGTTTTAAAGCAAAAGGGATTTGAGTTGAAAATTATTGGACCGCGGATTGATTATTAACTGGTAAAAATGTACGGGATGTTCAAAATAAATGTAGCAAATTCACCCCTCCCCCCCCCCCAGCAAAATTAAAAAGTCGGGGTAGGAATGCCAAATTATTGAAGCGAGCAATACCAAACCACGAGAAAACAAAATAAACCCAAACAAACCAAAACAAAATTTGCTTATTAAAACTAAAGGTAAATTCGTTACGAAACCAACAACAAAGAAACGAAAAAAAGAAAGAAAAAGAAAGAAACCCCAAAATAGCAACAAGACCGACCACAAAACTTTCCAGATAGAAAATAAAACAACAACAGACACTAAACAAAAAGCCCGGCTCGAAGGGCAAGTAATAGAAATAATAGAACTCCAAACAAAAAAAAACCCAGTAACAAAAAAATCATTAACCTGGAACATCAACGGAAGTGAACCAGGAGCAAGAAAAGAAAAATAAAGAAAAGAGGAAAAAGGGAAGATGGGTAACAAACAATCAAAGAGGACTAAGGTGGAACGGCCGCAGCACTGCGGAGTTGTCAACGGATGAATGTTTTGCAAGAGAGAAACAGAAAAGGTTATCAACCTCAAAAGAAGAAACGGAACGAGAAAGAAAACCAATTGTGTCAACCAACACAGAACCCAAAGGTCAAGCCTCAAGTAAACAAAGAGACCACAAGGAAGAACGAGAGGAACAGAGGAGGAACACTGGTAAAAGGAAACGGTGTTCTGCAAACTGTGGTATTCAAAACCGAAGAAAAAGAATGCTAACTAGTTTTAAAGTCAACTAAGTCGTGGTTTCCGGAGAACGAAAGACAGACTAGAAAGCACCTACGACAGGAGCGGATGGACAAAACACAATCGGAAGGGGGACCGACAGATAAGAAGACCAGCAACAGGATAGGAAAAAGAAAGTAAAACGAGAAAAAAAGAAAAACCAAAAAGAATAACACCAACACCAAGTATAAAACCCAAAAAAAAACTAAAATCGTACAAAAAAATTAAACAGAATCCCAGTGTAGTTATGTAGGTGTGGGCGTGTGCGTGAGTGGGGGGAGATGGGTGTGTGTATGTGTTATGCGTGTATAAAGTGTGTGTGTTTATGTGTTTGAACGCTGTAGTCGCCTCTTACGACAGGCAGGTCGTACCATGGGGCCATTCTATTCCTGGACCCACACGTGTGCAAGAAAAAGCAAGAAAACGAAAGAAAATCCCGTAAAACGATATCGTAAGGTCCAAAAATCATGTCCGAAGGGGAGCAAAGTCGTCATAAGAATCTGGGGCACGAGGACTGGATATCGGGCTTAAGGCGTTTACGCCGCCAGAAGGAGAATGACACGACATCAAGGACATCAGGATTTCGTCGACCAACATCTACAGGTTCTGAATCAGTATATACAAATTTTTGCCTCTTATGGGCAGTTTTCCGCATAACAAGGACAGCAGGGAATGTAGTAATTGTAGCAAGCAGTATAGGAGGTGTCGAGGATGGTTTAGAAAACTCGAAACGAGTTAAGGAGGAAAATTTTTTGTTGTTAGGGTTGGAGATAAAAAAGTCAACGGTAGAAAGGGAAACATCATGGGTTGTCAAAATATCCACGGTAGAAAGAGAAAAAGTATTGGCTGTACGAGAATCAACCTTACAAAGAGAAACACAAGCGGAACACACTTCAGTTACGTTAACTAGAGCGACAGCTGTAGATATAATTTCAACGACGTTAGATAAAGGACTAGAAGTATCACAGTTAGGACAGAAAACCGCATCGGTTGTAGGAATATCAACCTTAAGAAAAGGAGCAGAATCCGCGAACACTTGAACACTTCAGTAACATTACATAAAGGAACAGAATCAGGTAGAACTTCATCAACATTACAAAAACAAACAGTTTCAGGAAGAACTTCAACAACAGTAGATAAAGGAACATCGGCTAGAAGTTCATTAACCTTAGCTAAAAGAACAGAAGCAAGTGGAAGTTTGTCACTATGAGATAAAGAAACACAATCAGAAAGAATTTGGTCATCAGAAAAATGAGTAAGAGCAGGTAACGTTTTATCAACGTCCGATAAAGAAGTAGAATCAAGTAAGACTGCATCACTGTTAGACAACGGAGTAGGAACAGACAAAACTTCAGCCGCAATAGAAACTGATTTCTTAACAATAGTAGTTAACGAAACAGGATCAGGTAAAACTTGGACAACGACAGCAGCAGACATTATAGCTACGGGCTCCCTAACTCCAACAGGACCTATTCTATCCGTATAAGGAGTAATCGTCAGTTCAGCTACAGCTGTTATTGTAGGTACGACAGGAATTTCTTGAGTAGAACACTTTAAGAAAGTAGGAAAATGTAAAATTTTGACAAAAACGGCAACAGGCATTAACGATGCAGGTCCATAGACTTCAACAGGACCCTCGCTGACTGAATTAGAAATTATCGTCACTTCAGTGACATGTGTGCTTGCAGATACGACAGGGATTTCTTGGGTAGAATCATTTAAGAAAGCGGGAACAAACTTTTGAGAAGCTACAGGCAAGTCCCTAATTCGAAGTATGGCTTGTGATGGTGGTGGAGGCACAGTCTGGGGTGGAAGTGAAAACCTAGGATCCATTTGCTTATCTTTGGATTCGTGAAAGACAGAAAAAAATTATTTCTTGTTAGTAGAGAGTCGGTAAAAAGGAGCGTGATAGCCGTAAAGATCAATATTACAGTTCCAAGGCGTATACGGCTGAAAAGGGTACGAGGTGATAGTAGTATGGTAAGCAGAAGTAGGTGCAGAAACGAATGTAGAACTAGAGACAGAAGAAATTTTGTTCGAAGTTATATTTGCCGAAGAAGAGTAGGCTTTGATAGTAGTAGCAGGATGATCTGGATGAGGTATGGAAGAGGACGTAGAATTAGAAGCAGAAGAAGTTTGGCTCCTAGAGCTGAGAACATAAGTTGAAATATTATTTGAAGACCTATTAGTAGTAGGGTGGCAGTTTGGACAGTTGCGGCGAGAAACTCCTTTATATCCGCAACCATAACATTGGATTACTTGAGGACGAGTACAACGTGCCGAAACATGACCAGGTTTATCGCAATTAAAGCATATGAACTGACGAGTAGAAGCAGAATTAGGAAGGAGAACAGTAGAACGTACGGAAGAAGTATCGGATCTACTCGTAGGCGTAGGAGAAATCTTAACAACTCGGTCATGTGAAGCAAAAGTATTTTCCTCAATGGTAGCGGACTTATACGCAAGACCTAGTTCGGCATTAACAGGTGGGTCTGGACTAGGTGATACGACATTATCGACCAGAATCTTTGACGGTTATAATTTTAGACTCTCGTTCTTTAACTCTTGTAAGGAGCGGACGGTAGGCAAATGAGCTCTATAGAATGGAGCGAGGTTACGGAGCACAATAGATAATCTATCATCCTTTTAAAAGAACCGTACCACTCAAACAGGGCCGTTATCCAAGTGAAATAGCCAGTGATACTTTCTGATGACTCCTGTAGTCTATTGCAGATACCCTCATACAGTCTTGTCTTCATGTCATCCATCTTGAATACGAATAAAAAAAAATGAGAAGAAAGTAACTAAATAAAGGCTAGCTGTAACTCGATAAAAGCAAAAAAAAATTATTGCGAATACAGGGCAATCTAAAACATATCCGACGGATAAACTTCAGGAACACCAATGGAAGCGAAAGAACAAAATAGAAATTGGAATAGGGCGGTAGAATGAAAGAAAAATTGGAGGAAAAAACTAACTCTAGACTTGATGTGAAGAACAAAATATACAGAGAGGGAAGAAAAGAAAAAAAATTTGGGCGCCAGCGTTTTCAACTGACCATGATTATTGGCGAAAACACAAGTCCAATAATCTGAAATTAATCAACCAATAATATTGAGCGACTCAGAAAAAGAACAAAATCGAAATTCAAGAACCCACACAGTAGATAAAGAAAAGAAGGTTCGTGCGAGGACGAAAACATAAGTAGTATCAGACTGAGAAAATGTGAGTCATGTAGGAACTTAGGCACTGACAATAAACAAAAAATTGGAGCACAAGAAAATTAACTAAAACCAACTCTAAGCAAAAATTAATCACAAAAAAGAATTGCGGCCTCACGTCAGGGCGTCAGAAATTATGCTACGTACCTGGACGTAGCCGGAAGAAACGTAAATATCTTGCTAACTATCAACCGCGGAGAGTGGGGGGAGGGAGGCCTAAATACAAAAAAAAAAAAAGAAAACCTAAAGCACATCGCCCACGATTATCTATTAGCAAATAAAAAAAATTAAATACATAATTCGGTAATAACAAGAGAACGCAATAAAATAAGCGTTATCGTTTCAACGCCAACAATTATATTATACGGACAAATTGGATAGTTGATCCACGAAGTGCGCATTTCGTTGTTAACATGTTATAAAACTGAGTAAAAAAGGAAAATTAATGCTTAAAATTTTTCAATCGCAAGTATGTTAAATTTAGGTATTAAATGTAAATCTACTTCCTAGGAAGTATGTTAAATTTTGAAGTATTGTATATAAATTTACTACATAGTAAGTATGTTAAATTTTAAAGTATTAAAGGTAAATTTAGGTTTTCCATCTAGTACAGATGTTAAACTTAGACATTAAATACAGCCCACATTGTAGCAAGAGTTAACGACGTACACCCAGAAGCACCAGCGCAATCAGCTGTTCAACAAGTATGGTGGATTGGTTTTACACCATCCACCGTTGATATATAAAAATCCTTGACATGCATAACAGAACAGAAGGTACATATTTCTTTTCGTCTGGATACTTAACTTGCCAACTGCTTGGGGAGTCTCCATAACAACGTAGGTACCATCGTAACTATAGCAACTGGCCAACGACAGCGAACAGGCGGGCTACACCCAGATAAAAAGTCTTTGGCCTCCAGCAAAAAAAAGCTAAAAATAGAATCTGGTTAGATGAGATAAACGCGGAAACACTCACCAAATACACGCAAGACATCTCTAATTGACAGAACAACAATCAACGTGCATTGATTTTAAAGTGATAGAACGAGAAATGTAGAACATATTTCGTCGCACGGGCTGCAGAATCAAATTCAGAATGAATTTAAATGACGGCAATTCGAAATCAAAACATCCGTGTTATCGAAACGCGATTTAAACTGGAAAACACGGTTCTACCGCAGAATACTGCGCGACCTTATTTCAACAAGTCGTTACTTTGTCACAATAGAGAAAACAAATTTTACGCGCTTGTGATTTTGAACAAATTCAAGGTTACCTAAAAACAGGCTATGAACTATTTAATTATAGCATATTAATTTTTACGTTTCAAAGTAAATAAATTTAAATTGAGGAATTATTCGAAAGCGTATTTATTGCAGCAAAATAAAATATACAGGATGTGAACCATTTAATTGTAGCCTAAACTTGTCGTTTTTAAAGCAAAAGAGATTTGAGTTGAAAATTATTGGACCGCGTATTGATTATTAACTGATAAAGATGTACGAGATGTTAAAAATAAACGTATCACAACTTCCAGGTATTTTTATTTTTATTTTGTCTACTACGTGAATTACCATACGCAACTATATTAGTAATATTTGATGTTTATAACATAATCAGCATCTGTCAGATAGGTCCGCCTCATATACGTGTGGGAGCTTAGCCAATACGAAAATCGTGCATACAGAGATATAGAGTACGTAAAACACCTTTAATGTTGTAAACAACGGTGTAGGTAATTTTTTTTTTAAATCAAAGCATATGACAGTGTCCGTACACCCTTTGTCTTAAATATCTAATTTTTTAATTAGAAAATCTTTGCGCTTTCTTTGATGTAGTTCAAGAGACTCCTTAGCAATGTTTACCTTGTTTTCATTATTATCTGAATTTTTAATAATATCTTGTACAAGTTTCAATCTGTCTATTCGTTCAAGTAGAGGAGCCTTCGAAGCGGGATGCGAAAGCACTAATACAGCACCATCATAACATCTGCGTTAAATCTCGCTTCCTATTTCATATGAGCATAATAGTACATATGGTTGATTGTAATTCTACCTATTATTAAAACGAAAATCAGTTACTATAGCGGCCATAGTAATCCAATTATTATTTGAGATCTAAAAGTGCAAAAAATCTTCATTTTCTACCTTTTGTTTAAGGATTTTCGATATAGCGCAAATCAAAAATGGATTATACAATGTTTAGAGCAACCGTCAAAATTTTGTCCAGACGCTTGATACCATAATGCATTAATGTGACTAAGATTTCCTCTCCAGTTAATATTTAATTCCACACTTCTTATCTGCCGGCTCTTTTAAACCTTTGTTTAATAAGCAACCGGAAGAAATTAATCTACAAGTATTGGAGAATCACAATCAACAGGCGTTAAGTGTCAAGAGGGAAAGTGAACTTGTAGCGAGCTGAGTGTGGTCGCTGTCAGACAGCTTGTTAACAGTTTACGGAGATTAGTTCTTGAGATGAAGAACTAAAATGCCCGTAGCCCTAGTTAATACTTCTCACCCGCACTTCTTCCACCTTGATGACCGCACCCAGTGCTTAATTACACAAACACATCGGCCATCCGTCTTGTACAATGTTTATATTATTCTATCGGATTGTACACTTTCAAATCTTAATTGCGCTGTTTCTCGTGCTAGACATTTGCATTGTTTAATTTTTCTGACATAATGCTCTGCATATATATGTGGTAGGAATAACTAAACGCTTTTTGTCACTCGAACCTGATTCATTCAAATAAATCACTTTGCAAAAAATTTTTTTTAGACATTTAGGAAGTACTGAGAGCAACAAATGTTGTCTAAAATGTTAACAGTAATGTTTGTTTTAATTTTGATAAGTTTATTGTAACATAATTTTATAAAAAAATTGACTCAATCTGCTAGTATAGCATAAGCATCGATTGTCGTTACCGGAAGAAAAGATTGAATTTCAGATAAAAATTTTACAAGAATTAGCCAAAAATTATAAAATATTTGAAAAAATGTACAAAGAAATAAATATAATCAGTGCGAGTTTTCTAGTCTTCCATTGGGCGCCTCTCCAGGTGGCAGATAGGGGAAAGCCTCCCAGATATGGGTGGTACCGGGGAAATGAAATACCCGGGGTGGACCAAAACTAGAGCTGCGTCTGTTTTCATAATAAACGGCAGCAAACATAGGCTGTCTCCATGTTAGGAGCGAATGAACCACTACTCTGGGACTAATAATCTCAGTTTTAACAATGGAATGAATACAAATCCATTCTCCAACACAGATATCAAATATTGCATGATGAAAATTTCCCCAATTAGAACTACTCCAGGAGGTACCTTAACCGGGGAATCCTCCG
This sequence comes from Platerodrilus igneus, assembly GCA_036346225.1. Lineage (NCBI taxonomy): Eukaryota > Metazoa > Arthropoda > Insecta > Coleoptera > Lycidae > Platerodrilus > Platerodrilus igneus. The sequence goes on from JARFIW010001199.1 coordinate 562,519, forward strand.
TCGCGAAAAGCGGCGCAATCGGACCATCGGATTGTGGAGCACCCGAAACAACGTACAAACAACAAAAACAAAAACCCCAGAAAACACCAACTCTCAAGTTCAAAACAAAAAAAAATGTTGCTTTGGAACGTTAAATATAAACTCACTGCTAAAAACAGGAAAATTTAAGCAACTAACCAAAATGCTAGATGAATATAAGATCATAATCCTAGCCCTCCAAGAAACGAGATTCACAGACGAAAATATAATGGAATCGGAAGAATATAGGATCTTCAAGGGTAATAGAGGTCTAAACCCAATGTGAAAAGGCATACCAAACCAAGGAAACGGCTTCATCGTGAACAAGAATATAATCAACTCTATAACAGACTTCTACTCACCAAATGAAGGACTAGCAATCATGACACTAAGATGTGCAAATAAGACCTATACCCTAATTAACTGCCATGCTTCCATTAACGAAGACAACAAGAAACCCAGAGAAAGTTGAGAAATACTGGGAATCCTTAGAACATGAACTATCAAAGATCCTACGAAAAAATATTAAGATCCTGCTAGGCGACTTTAACGCACAGATCGGGAAAGAAAGAAAATACAAAAACCAGTAGGAGAACACCCTGCCCACAAAAGAACCAACTGAAATCGCTAGAGACTGATAGAATTGTGCTAAGGTATTAATCTTAAACTAATGTCCACAAATTTCAGACACTTACCAAGAAAAAAAAAGCATGGAAATCACCGAATCACAGCTTGGGGGAATTCCAGATCGATCACGTCGCCATTTCATTCAATAATCAGAACGAGATTATGAATGTAAAAGTTCGGAAAGGTGCAAACATCGAAGCAGACCACTACCTAACAACACCAAAAATGAAATTTATCCCCAAAAAAAGACAATTAACAATAATTTTAAAATACAGAGGATTAACACAGAAATATTAAATCTAAAAGGCGGGAATTCCAGGAAAAACTAAACATTGAAACAGAAGAATGGGATAAAATCAAAGCAAAAATAGTCAAGACATCAATGGAGATAGCTCCACTTAAGAGGCAGAGAAAACACAGGTGGTGGTATGAACAGTGCGAAGAAGCCCTTCAACTTAGGATTAAGACCTGGAAAAATAGGCACTCAACCAAAAATGACAAAGACTATATTTTGTTCAAAGAACAGAGATCACAAACTGCAAAAACAATAAGAACAAACAAGAGAAATTTTGCCAAGATCCAATTGCAACAACTAGATGAAGACTTTAAAAAGAACAGCACAAGAACATTCTACAGAACCTTTAAACGGAACCTTCAAGGATACCAATCTCCAAAATTGTTTCAAAAACGAAGAAGGAAAAATAGCCCTAAATAGCCAAGAAAACTGTAAAATACTGGCAACATACTTCAAAAAACTATTAAACTATGAAGAACTAAAAACAAAATTTCCAAAACCAAATCCAAATTATAAATTTGAAAACTCCAGACCACCTGACTTAACAGAAATTCAACAGATTATTAAAGAACTAAAAAATGACAAAGCCCTAGGAGAAGACTCGATAGTAGCAGAAATGTGGAATAACGTAGATACCAAGACAGACAAAAGCCTACATAAAATAATAGAAAATATCTTGGAAACGGAGGAAATACCAGAAAATAGGAAAACAGCTATGATCCACCCAATACACAAAAAAGGAGATAAAACAGATACAAATAAGTATCGCGGAATTTCGCTCCTATTAGTAACATACAAAATCCTATCCAAAGCACTGCAAAATAGATTGGAGCTCTAAATGGACCCACAAATAGGTGACTACCAGGGAGGATTAAGAAAAGAAAGATGCTGTGCTGAACAGATATTAAACCTGAAACCTATAATAAGTTACAGAAGACTAAGAACAAAGGACATACATGTAACATTTGTTGATTTTGAAAAGACATACGATTCTATAGATAGAAAAACACTATTCAATACATTAGAAAAATTCGGAGCCGATGACAATTTAATCGAAATTATAAAAAATACTTTAACAAACACGAAATCAAAAGTAAAATTTATGGGAGAAATTTCAGAACTCTCTGAGGTTAAAGCAGGAGTAAGACAGGGAGATAGGTTATCCCCACTACTCTTCAACTGTGTACTGGAGAAGGTAATGACAGAATGGAGGAAAAGAATAGAAGAAGAAGGAATTCCTTTAATAAAAATGGGAAGAAACAAAGATAATCTGGAAATTGACTTTTGCAGACGATCTGGCAATAATAGCGGAAAACTTAGAAGATGCAAAAAAACAAATTGATATACTGAAAGAGACAGCGGAAAACGCTGCACTACAAATATCATATAAAAAGACAGAATACACGACTAATAGAAAAGATATACCAAAACAGATCACAACAAAATATGGGAAAATTAAGGGAGTAAACAAGTTCAAATACCTGGGAGAAGTAATTCAACCAAACGCCCTTGACAAAGAAGCCATCCTAACAAGAGCAAGAAAAATAGAACTAGCAATCCACTTGACAAAAATATCTACGATAAGAAGTCCATATCCATCAATGCAAAGATATGGCACTATAATACAGTTATCAAACCAGAGTGCCTCTATGCCTCAGAATGCCTTATACTGAACACAGTCAGACAGATAGAAGCGGAAGAAAAAAAAGAAAGAAAAATTTTACGAAAAATCCTGGGACCAAAATATAAAGACGGGAAATGGAAACTAAGAAGCTATAAGGAGATTTATTCAAAAACAGAGAAAATAACAGACACAATGAGCAAGAGAAGAGTAATATTTTACGGTCACATTAAAAGGCACCCTAAGACACAGATGACATGGATCAAAGAAATCAGAAAAGACATGGAAGAAATAAAAATAGAGAGAAAAGAGGTAGAAAACTCACAGTAAAAGTAAGAGTTTTTAATGGTTTCCAAGAAAGAAAAAAGACTGGAGCAAAATGGATAAAAGAAAGAAAGAAACAACACAGAGAAAAAATGAAAGAGTACTGGAAGAATAGAAAGATGGCAGAAAAATTATCATCATAAGTTATTTCACGTGGTCCATAGTTGGCCGATATCGAAAGAACAAGAAGAATCAGTGCCAAATTACATTTTTCTGGTCACAATTTTCAAAGTATGGTTATGCGCTACTCTCGATCAAAAATGACCGAGAGTAGGGTGTTTTAAGAGATTTTTAAGGCAGTTGATAAAATTGTATAATGAAAAATCAAAGAAACTATAATTTTTCTGTAAATTAATTCAACTCACCGCGTTTGCGTTTCTGCAAAAGCAGCTTATTACCCGTTTTTTTTTGAAAAGCAAAGATCGTTATAAATCCTCTTCTAACTGCCAGTGTGGAAAGTGGCTCATTGGTTATGCTATAACGCAGAAATGGTGCTACGTTTTATTTCGTAGTTTGAATAATTTCTGCATTCTACACTCTCTATATCCCATTTTGGTAAACATTTGCATTCACGTTTGATAAATTGCTCAATTATATGAGCCACCTATGATACCTAGTATTCAATATCTATTGTAATTAAACGTCATAGTTTAATTGTCATTAGATAAAGCGGCTGTGTTCCCTTTGAATGTTGGGAATATTCTATAATGGCATTTTGTGTAGTAATCGTCAGAAAACAATGTTATAGTGGAACGAGTTAAATATATTTCGAGTGTTTCTTCTATGGTAAAAACTAGTTTCGTTATATGTGAGTGGCAAGTAACTGAAGTGTGATGTTTCTTTAATAAAGATTTTAATATTTCAGCCGGGATTGTAAACCATGTGCTCCGGATTTTAACAACATCCTTAGCCTGGATTGTAACCCACATTCCTAGGCTTTTTGAACCAATGCTTACTTGAAATTAACACAAAGACCTCACTTTGTTGTTACAAAACATTACTTCTGGCTGCAATCTTTACACAGATTAAATGATGAGGAGCTATGCACACATTGCAGTTACCAATAACCCTTAACAGCCAACGTGAGTAAATATCATTACTAGGTTAAGCGCTATGGCAGACACCGGTGCTTGCTAAGAACTCTTACGCTGGGGCCATGGTGGACAGGGGTATCCGCTCAACCACATAAAATATTGAACTATGTATCGGCCAAGCGGCTACATCTTAATACAAAACTATTACATAGCGTGTCCGCGGTGGTCTGGGAGTGAATTATACCAATAGCAGGTTTTCAATAGCTGCATTATTTTTTTCGGATAAGAGTATCATTTACTCGATCATTAATTACGTAAAAGCACAATAAACGACTTGTGTATTAGCCTTAAATGAAATAAATAAACAATAAAAATAAGTTTGTCTTAAAGTTACAACGTACTAGTTATGTAAAGTAGTAAAGCAGTCCAAAGAAAATCGTGATTGGTCACTACAATTACGACAATAGATAGTTACTTTTTTTACTTTATTCCTTGAAATGGTTCCTTCTTGCTTCTGCCTATTACAGCCTTTGGCAATATTTTCTGTTTTCTTTAGCTTTGCAAAGGAATGACATCTTAAACTTTTTTTATTTGATGGTAAAACAAGTAAAACGGAGCAATCTTCAAACTTTAAGAGAATCTCAACGAGGTTGAACCTGAATTCGGGAATTGACATTTCGAACCCCAGTAACTTTTTTGAAGGTATTATGAGCATTTGCAACGGACGAGCCTAAAATAATTTCTATTGCTGTACTATAGCTTGACATCTGGTTCGAAATATCAATAGAGCTTTTACCTTCATTATATGTCACAAAGATTGCTGTTTATATATTGTTTGGACACGCCTATTCACCTTACCTGTCAACTGAGTGTGACAAGTTGATAAGACCAGCACATCTCTTTTATCGTGCCATTTCAAAATGCACACCCCTCTTTTCATTTTCTTCACATGATATCTCACATTTTTTCAATTTTGCTTGAATAACACTCTCTAGGTTACCTTTCCGATTACTCCGTAAGGCTCCTATACAGTGGATATACTTGTCCAAAGGTATATTCGCTAATTCGAGACTTGTATAGTAGTTATCGGTAATGCAGGTTCGTCCTTAGTCAAGAAGTTTATCTGACAGCTTGAGCACAATTGACGTAGCCATGGAAAAATTAGCATTCCTTCTTGTTCGACATAAACGGAGAAGTCCCAAGTATATCCTTTAACACAACATAACTTGAAAATTTTAACCCCATATTTGTGCGCCTTTTGAGAAATATATTGCTCTATTCCGAGAGGTCTTGAAACGGAATGAGAGTCTCACCAACACAAAACATATTTCCAGGTGTGTAGACATCTTGAAAGTTTTCTATAATCTTGTCAACAATTGGTTTTATCTTATATAATTTGAAGAATGAAGCATTCTAACTGTAGGATGTTTTGTTCCTCTACAGCTGAAAACCAATAGAGCTGAACTTCGGATTCAAAAGTTTTATCAAATTGTGAGTGAGCCCCTTTAGTATTGAATCAGATAAATGTTCTTACTAACAACAGTTACATTTTGCTTGTTCTGAATCCTTATAGTGAAAGATATTTCTTCCTGGTCCTGATGTATTGATTCGGTGATAGTGCGACCTTCTGATGCAGTGACAGCGAAAACATATTTCTCAAACTCTGATTTTTCTGTACTGCTCCTACATGAAGAAGTTGAAGCAATTGCTTTCTTCTCTTTTGTTTTTTATGAAATATTTCAGCAACATCGCTTACATCAGAAAACTCATTGCTACTACTAGAATGTAAATATATAGGATCAGTATAAGAGCCATCGTCACTGCCATACAGATCGTTGAATATTGTATATTCGTCTATATTTGTGACATTTGGTAAATGCATTTTATTGTAGTAAGTCTTACTCAAATCTAGTTCATTGTCTAGCGATAGTTGTACGAGTTTCGCTCCTTCTCATAATTGTTACAAAATATCACTAAGAGTAAACTTATATTCAGACGAAATACTCTACAACATCGCAATGATACTGACAACAATGGACAAGTATAATCTACACAATGGACACGTTCGTGTCCGCCGAGAACTTGCGCTTATCCTAGACCGGGGCGGACATCGGTGTCTGAAGACACTTTTGTAGGGCCACAGCGGACACCGGTGTCTGCTTGCGTTTCTGATAAAATGTGTAGTTAAAATATGTTTTCTTCAAAATTAGTTTTGACGAACAGAAAACTACACGAATTTGTAAAAATACCGTATTGGCCCTGGGAAAAAACCCTACTTGTAATAGCTTTGGCACTTAACCTGTTAAAAACAACAGATTACGAAAAGTTTTACGTATCTATGGTACATGGGTTTTACTGGTAGTATAGCAATATTTTTTATATTGATGCATAATGGAGTGAAACGGTTTCGAAGGTATATGTAGGCTTGATACTTATCATTGGCTGTGGTACTTGATTACTTATTGTTGCTGATTTATTGATTGGACCAAAATTCGTTATTGTATCTATGTACTTTCTCCCTTAGACTTTAGTAAATTCTATTTGGAACGCCCTCGTCATTTGAGCAGTTAGTTTGTAAACTGAGCTCAGTGCACTATTCTAAATATTTATAGCATGTCTTAGGTTTAGTAGATCCTTTTTTGATGGGTGTGTGTTACGGAGTATAGATATGTGTAAACCTACTGGAATAAACCCCATAACTATCTGTATTATTAGTTGAGGCCAGTGTTCTCGCATATATATGTTGTAATAATTTTTTTCTTTTGATAGCAACTTTCGGTCACTGATTTCGTACCTTCTTACTAACTTGCTCGTCTCACGTGTCACAAATTCGGCATACCCAAAGTGTGGAACTTTTGTGCAGACTACTTCATCTCAATAATAATTTTCGTAGTCCGTCCTACCGTCCTAATTTTTCCTGGTGATTCCGCTTTACATTGGCATTTATCAGTGAGTGGTTTCAGATCAGAATAGCCTAACGGTACGACCTGCCTGTTGAAAGAGACGACTAAAGCTGTCCAACATGATATTTACACAGCAAGTACAAACGCACGTACACACACACACACACACATGCTTCACTCTGTTTTGTGTTTTTAGGTGGGTTTTGAATTTTGCTTTTTTGTTCCTTTTGTTCCACGTTCCTTTCCCTTTGCTTAGGTTGGTTTTACTTATTGTCAGTTTTCACTTTGACTTAGGTCAAATTTTGACCTTCTTCCTGTGGTATGTGCTTTTTCGATTTTTTCGTTCTCTTTTTAGTAAATACGACTTAAGCGCCCTTTCGATCTGTTACCTACTCCCTTCTTCGATTCGTTTGAGAGGATTTTTGTCACCACAGTTTGAAGACAAAAATTTTTTCCCGGCTCTCTTGTTGTTCTCTAAGGTGCTTGGCTGTAATTTCCCGTTTTGGCTTTTAGTATTGGTTTTATTTCTCGTTTTGTTTCTTATTTTTTGGTTTTTTGCAGCAAACTACTTCTTTTCTTGAAGTTGCAGACTGTAATGTTTCTTTCTGAGATACATTCGTCCTTCAACTACTTTTGCCATGTTGATGCAATTGTGTTTTCTTCCTGATTAATGGTTACCCACTACCTTCTTTTTCTTATAGTTTTCTACGTTCCTGTTTTTGTCCCGTACTCTGGGATTTCGAATCGGATAGATTTTTTCTTTCTCTTTTTCATTCTGCTTTGTTGTTTAATAGTAATTTCTTTTGTGTCTGTACTGTTGTTGTATTGCTTGGTTTGCTGCTTTTATTTTTTACCTCGACCTTTTAATTTTGTGGGATAGATTTTTCTCTTTCTTTCTCTTTTTGATTCTGCTTTGTTGTGTAATAGTAATTTCTTTTGTGTCCGTACTGTTGTATTGCTTGGTTTGCTGCTTTTATTTTTTACCTCGACCTTTTAATTTTGGAGGAATGTGATCTGTGATATTCCATTTCCAGTTTCAATATTTTCTAAATTTTGTACTCTATACCCTGTTTTAATGAATTTTGTTTTTACGTTTGGAAAATTGCTCAATTATACGAGTCGTATATGATAGGCTAATACTCAATATTTGTTTTAATTAAATAAGCTGGTTTAATTTTGACCAAATAAAGCAATTATGTTATCTTTTGTGCTAGAAATATGGTCAAAGCTATTTCAATTCTATAATGCGTTCTCCGCTAGTCTTTTAGGAAAAAATTTTTGAATACATTTGTTGAACTGGTTCACTATATTTCTAGCGTTTGTTTGCGTGGACTCTTTTGTAATATATATTGTAAATTCATGCGGGCAGTTATGAAATCTTTATGGCGAAAAGATACTTTCCTTTTATGTGACTTGTAGGTATTTGAAGGGTGATGTTCATTTAATAGAAATTTTACTGTTTTCAGTCCGGATTTTAATACACATTCTTAGGTTTTTTAACTAATGCTTACTTAGCCTTAATACAGAAATCTCAGATTGTCGTTACAATATATTTTGTCCGGTTGCTGTTTTACATAGGTTAAGTTATGATGAGATTAAGTACGTTGCAGTCACAAAAACCTTTAACAGCCAACGTAAAGGAATATTATCATAGCCAACAGGATGACGACTGTTTTACTAACTTACCATACGCAAGTGTGCTTGTATTATATAAATATTAAAATGAACTAACCGTTGTTGATTATTTAATGCTGTTATTATTGGAATACGGATTTAGTGTAGTTTTTGTGTGATATTGTCTTTATATTGATGGATAAGTGAGTGAATTGGTTTCGAACCTGTATTATACGCAAAGTAGGTTGTTTACTTTAACAAATAAATTTTTGCCTGTAAGTGTTTGCGATATTAGTTAAGACGTTTAGAAAATATCTGATAATGAAGATTGGTGTAGTCGTGGGAAAACTATAGTATTCTACTCGCGAGTTATGGCCATTAGTCATTCGGATTATGCCGCTCGCCCAACTGGCTCACTGCGCAAACCTTCTGAATCAGAAATAACTATCATAATTCTTTCGTTGAATAACATACTATTATCTTCTATGTTATTAGTTGAATGTTGTATTTAATTGTATTGGACATACTGGTGTGCTATCCTCATGTATATGTTGTGTACTTACCAACCATTTTTATTTAGGACGAATTGTGTTATGCGTCCATTTGTTTTATTCTTTAAACCCAAACAATCTCACACTGTATTGGCAGGGCATTCGTTTCTTTCTTTTCTTTTTTTGTTATCGTAATTCGGGTGAACCTTGTGTTGCTAATTTCGTACTTTTCCTCATGGTCCGCTTGTCTTACTACGAATGAAAAATAGTATACCTCTATTTGCTTACCGCAAGTGTTCCCTCAAATGCGAACGTAAAATAGTAAACCTTTACCTCATTTTATATCAGGGCAATACATGTTTTCACTTAGGTCAGTAAGCAACGAATTATTTAACCGGTCAAATGGAGCTAATAAATCATGCTACGTATATTCCTAATTTAAATGTAGTGGATGTGTTTACAATTTTACAAATTATAAATCAGCTTTGAGGTAAATGATTTTCATTATGAGAAAATGTAACAGAAATGTTTAAAAATGGAATTTTTAGTTAACCGTCTTCTTGATGGAAAGAATGCTTTTATGACAGATTTATTCCTAGTAATAGGTACATAAATTGTAAAGAGAAATACGTTGAAAACTAATAAGGTAAGTTTTTAATTGTAAATAGTTTTGTTTTCATACCTGCCGAAGTTTAGCAGCAACTTTTGAAAGTAGGGAATTTTGAAGGACTTTGGCGCAGCGCCACTGCTACCGCGCCACTAATAGTTTTTAAAAAAGTTTTCTCATTAAAATCCTATTAGCAGTAATCGTTTTTTAATGGGTTTTTTCATTAAAAACCTATTGGCACTAATCGTTTTTTAATGGGTTCTCTCATTAAAAACCCATTAGCCCTAATCGTTTTTTAATGGGTTTACTCATTAAAAATTCATTAGCGCTAATCGTTTTTAATGGGATTTCTCTTTAAAAATCCATTAGCACTAATCGTTTTTTAATGGGTTATCTCATTAGAAACTCATTAACACTAATCGTTGTTTAATAGGAAAACTCATTAACGATGTTATTATTTTTCCTTATGTCACATCTGTCATTAGCACCACCACCATCTAATCTAGGTTAGACAACCTACAATACACATATATCTTGGGTAGGGCAACCCACAATGCACTGACAGCGCCTCTCAGCACCTAAATGTTTGCAACCCAACACACACACACTACGTCACAAGCATCATTCTAATTACTTTTACACTGGGTAATCTGTTAATTGTATCTAAACCCTAATTTCCCGGGCCATCTAACACCGTTTAAATTTTCAAAATCGGAGTATCTTTTACAAAGTTACACCCTGTTAAACCCCGAAACTTTAAATTTTTTGTCTATTTAATTTTAACTCGGTTTTGTTTATTTAATTTTAACTTGATCTTTAAATCTTTTTCGGTCATTAGGTTTTTGTAAATCAATTTAAACCTTTTGAAGGGAAACCTAAAAAAACACTTGAAACTTTTACTAAGGGTATATCATGCTATTGTCTACAGGATGGTTACTAATAAAGCAATTTAACTTTAAATAACTTCGACGTCATATTTTTGGAAATGGTACATGCGTAGTGTTATTAAAAGTAACCATTAGTTTCTCATTTTACGAGCGTGGTTAATTATTGTTTAAAATGTAATTTGTTTTAAATAAAGAAATCGAATATTTGACTAGATTCAATGATTCACTTATTGGCGCATTAGTTTGAACAATTTGTATATCATTTGTTAAACGTTAACCACATTTAAGCCTATTAACGTTGCACACTAACCTAGGAATAATTATTCATGCGAGGTCAATAGATTTCTTTGAAAGTGAAATTTTCTTTTTCCCTAATACAAGTAATGTTTAATTGTATTTACCAGAATTAAAAATTGCCGTCGGTCTTACTGCTCATTTAAAAAAAAATTCCGTACAACTGTCCATAGATGCTATTAACTGCATAGTTGGTGACGCTAAAAGGAACGCAAGTATCGGCTACAGCTTCAGTATATATAGTCAAAGAAAAACACTAGTTGTACCTATAATTTCTGCTCATCTATATTTAACTCCTTCTTTAAAACCTCCTTCGGATATTTACTTTAATCTAGACAATAAAAAAACTTAGGAGTTCTGCCACTTTAAACCTAAGAATAAAAAATAAGATAGTTTAATACGTCTACCAATAACTTTTGCTGATGTTGGCGATACAAATAAGTAAAACAAACTTTATCAAGAAATATTATGTTTTCAATAAAATATATACATGTATTAATAACATCTATAAACCGCTATGATAACCAGAGTCTGGTAAATCTGGGGTAGCCAAATTTCTAAACATTTGCGTAAGCGATCGCCTCACAGTCGCATCTTCCAAGTACTAGATGGAGTGACATTTAATAATTTCCAACACTGTCAAGTAATTTAAATTGTTGCAATCATTAAACAGAGAAATACTTGCATGGCTCTCTTGCTCTAATAACGTTCGAACCCTTCCTTCGTCCGTCGTATTTCCACAAACATTTTTTATATCAACTACAAATTTTTCGTAAAATTCTGGAAAATTTCTACATCTCAATTCCTCTATTTTATAACAGATTAATTCTTGCAAATTTAATAGCTTGATGCACTCGTACTCAGGTAACACAATAACATTCCGATCTTTTGTAATTTCCATATTATATAAATTTTCTTCTTGAAATTTATTCACCACTGATACACTTCTATTAGATGTTTCGGCAATTAGTTTCAATTTGAATATACGATCCAATTGTAGCTCTAAAACTTCTCCACTAGAAAAACCATTCAATCTTACGTTTTCTGCTTGTTGGGTAAATTGTATGATTCTAAATTCCAATTGAAAATTGCAAAACTCTCCATTTAAAGTAGTCCATTTTTATAGCATAATTTTGGCACATTCTACTATTGCAAATAATTTGTACGACTGGTTGCAGACTTCCAGACTTCCACGTTATGGTGCTGAAAATTTGATGTAAATTCACCTAGCGCATAGGTGATCTTACCTACTAGTTTGTCGATACCTAATGGCACTCTTACATCTCTTGTAACGTCAACACCAGAAAAATTCATCTTTAACTCGTAATTTTGTTCAACTCGACGATACTTTGACAACTAATGATAAACCCATCGTGTAACCTATCAAATTAGTATAGAATTTCCTGGGGAATTGAAATCAATTATCACGCCTTTTAAAATTAGCTCCAAGAAAGGTTCGCATAATGTTTTAGTGTTAAAAAGCCTAACAGCAAACCACCTCTGCATTTTTATTTAGATTTAACCCAATAATAGAGTAAAACTTAAAAAATATTAATTAATATCTAGGATTGTTTAAATTTTCAATTAGTGCATCCACATTCAAATAATTAAACCAAAAGGTTAAATATATATTAATTCTGAACGGTGGGCTAGAAAGTAGTTCGATAATCTGTTTTAAATGTAGTTCAAAATAAGACGTATTTTCTAAATAAATTTAGTGAAATGTATAATCCACAGCCTTGCATTGTTTTGTTAATGACCTCTGACTATTATTTGTGAAAGGTACTTTCCTATAATTTTAGTTAATATATGGGAATACGCATTTTAACAATTTTACTTAAATTAGGTGAGTGTAAGGACAAATTATACTTATGTTTTCTCTAAGTACATAAATATGTTGAATTTATTTTTGTAAAACGTAAAGTCGTTCAAAGTGTAATAGTGTTGCAGGATTTTCCATCTTTAAAAATTTCAGGGTAAGACAACATTTTAAAACATGTATGTTTAAACTGCGATTTTTTATTGTTATTCGGTAACTTTAGCTGCAAGTCACCTTTTGTATTATCCGCTTGTAAACGTTGAAGAAATTAATATATACATGTATAATCCAAAAACTGTTAATTATTATTTTTTTCTAGAATGAACATCTTACGTGTCTCATGCAGTGTATGTGAAAACCTTTTTACTGGAGGTGACGCAGTAAATAAACACAATGAGGAGCACATCGAAATGGTGTATTTCCAGGAGCTAAAAATCATAGACGACGAGTGGGAGCAAATTAAGGATTTAGAAAAGCGGTCGATCGCAGCGCATATGGAATGTATAATCGGAGAAAACCTGGTGACCAAAAAAGATTTAAAGATCGAGTTAAAATTAAATAAACAAAAACGAGTTAAAATTAAATAAACAAAAAATTTAAAGTTTCAGGGCTTTAACAGGGTGTAACTTTGTAAAAGATACTCCGATTTTGAAAATTCAAACGGGGTTAGATCGCCCGGGAAATTAGGATTCAGATCCAATTAACAAACTACCCAGTGTAAAAATGATTAGGATGGTGCTTGTGGCGTAGTGAGTGTCTATGTTGGGCTGAAAACATTTAGGTGCTGAGAGGCGTTGTCAGTGCATTAAGGGTTGTCCTACCCAAGTTATATGTGTATTATGGGTTGTGTAACGTAGGTTTGATAGTGGTGGCGGTAATGATAGATGTGAGGTAAATGATAACATCGTTAATGAGGTGTCCCATTCAAAAACGATTAGTGTTAATGAGAAAACCAATTAAAAGACGATTAGTGCTAATGGATTTTTAATGAGAAAATCCATTAAAAAACGATTAGTGGTGCGGTGGCGGTTGCGCTAGGCCAAAGTCCTCCAAAATGCCCTACTCTTGAATAACTAATTTCCTAACTTAGTTATTTTAATTGTAATGTATAGTTTATAGACCTCCAAATCGACTATAACAAAAATTTGTTTTTGTTTGTTTATAATTACCGTACATGTAGAGCGTTAATTTATGTTTAAGTTATACTATTGTGTGAACACTTACGTAGTTGGAGTGCATTTGAGTGCATATTTTGAGACACTTAGAGGGTAATTATCTCAAGTCTAATAATAACAAACTTGCCCAAAATGGTTTGTCTTGAAAAACATAGTCCATGTGCTTGAATGGTTTTCAAAACTGTTTGATGTATCAAGTTCATAAGACCGTTGCTTCGCGATTTTAGCACAAACTATATTTTCACGTGTTAAAGAAATAATCCAAATTGAATACAATAAAATATGCCAAAGAAATGTGTTTGTGCCTATATAAAAAAATTCGAGACCTTGTAGTACCTTAAAATTCATGCAGTTGGTTGGATGAATGCACGACATAATATAACCTTTTCAGAAGGAAATTAAAAATAACAATATCGTGTCCATTAAATAAGAAAGGATTTGAATAACAGCTTTAATATGCAAATAGAAAATAATTTATAATCTTCTCAAAAATTACGTTCATTTATAATAAAGAATTAAACAAAGCAAAAAATAACCAACACTACACACAAACTTATTAAGTATACCTACATTAATTATGAGTTAAAAAGAACTGGTTACAAGAAGAATGGTGTGGGTTCAGCAGCTCAATCTTTATAGGAGATGAACGTATATGTTACACTGAAGTGTTTAAATATTAATATTTATAAATTGACTTAGTCTGGGAAGGTGATAGGTTAAATAGTTAAGGTGTGGTTACCTAGCACTTGAAACTAGAAGCTTTATTCTTAATTGTTGCTACTGTTCGTGCATAAATAGGTTTCGTTAAGATATGTAAAAGATAATCACGTCATCTTCTACCTAACTGTCAAAACTTCTACTAAAATAAATTGAATTTTGTTAGATACTAGATGATAATTATTTAATAGTTCCTCCCCCAGGTAAAGTAATATATTAGTGTCAGTCTCAACCTTTAGATGCATATGCAAACATTTAACTTAAAATTTATAAATGTAATTTTCCAGACAGTACATTACACATCACCAACCTTTTACAAAAGTTTGTTGTTAATTGTAACTGATAAGATAAATCGTTAATTCGTAGGAATAGAAAGTTGACATCTAATACTTAGTTACAATTTGCTGGATCTTGAATAAAATGCATATTTTGTGTTATAGTTTAAAATATTGATTCGTTACGTTACACAAAACTGCCCCGAAGTAGCAGCTTTGTTGAGACTTCTACGGCCAACCAGTACCAAGAATATTGAAATATAAAATTATATAAAATGCTTTTGGTAGGATTACGTGCTAGACATTTGAAATGGTATCCCGGGGTCCAAGTAAGTGATTTATTTTGTTAGGAAGCGATTACTTAAAAAGTTATGAATTTTTGAATTTTCCAATACAAATATTGCGAAAACGTTCTACCTCTATATTAAAGTAAGAAAGGCACATAAACTATACCGGGTGGGCCATAAGTCACTTGACAAAAATGCAATGCCATAGTAAGTATTAATGTATTATAAAGTATATGTTAAGTATAAATGTTTACAATGTACATATACCTAAAGTAAATGTTCCATGTATCCTCCATTATTTTCTATACACATAAAACATCTTTTAAGCACAGAAACGCATATAGCGTTAGTGATACCTGTGGTAGATAATTCTTCAAATACAGATTCAATACGTTCTCTTAAATGTTGCAGATCAGTTGGTTTCTCTGAATAAACTTTGTCTTTTGCAATTCCCCAAATTGAAAAGTCCATTGGGGTGATATCGGGTGAACGCGCAGGCCATTCAATTGTACCTCGTCTTCCTATTCATTCTGTAAAAGTCTCATTTAAGAAATCTCTCACATTGTTCCCGTAATGAGGAAGTGCTCCATCCAAATTAATTATTCTCGAATAAGTTGTAGTTGTTCGAATGCAGGACTGTTTTCTAATTCAACTACTACCTCCTGTAACAAATCATGGTAATTAACAGCATTGACCGTTTGTTCAAAAAAGAATGGTCCAATTAGTCCACCAGCAAAGATTTCAGCCCACACACATGCTCCAGGGGTATTTAATTCAACCTGCATAACTAAATGTGGGTTTTCAGAATCCCAGTACGCGCAATTATGTCTATTCATTCACTCTACCATTAAGTTTGAATGTTGCCTCATCGCTCCACAAAATGGATTTATAAAATGTATTGTCAGCTCCTTGTCTTATTACGTACCACTCACAAAATTCAATTGGCCTGTCATAACCATCTTCACTCAAACCTTGCAGTAAAGTAGGCCGATATGGTTTTAGCCCTACCGCTTTTCATTCTTCTAAAACTCGTTCTTGATATACCAAGCCCACTGGACGCTCTCCGGTTTAATTTTGATGGCGTTTTCTTCTGTTGTAACAGATTTTGGCCTACCTGCTCGAGGAAGATCCGCTACAGACCCAGTCATTTCAAACCTTTTATTTAAGTTATGAATGGCTTGTCGTGATAATGGTCTACTGTTTGGAAAATGCTGCACAAATGACTCTACTACATCTTCGTAATTATGATCATATAACCACCACTGCCGAAGAATAAAAACGCGTTCTCTTATTGGGAACTTACTATTCATTATTAGCTTATTACGTTAATTAATTAAGTTAATTAATTATAAAACTTAATCAACCACAATCACTTCACACAACTCCTTACTTTAACATAACCTCAACATAACCTCAACATAATACTGTTGTTTTGTTGTAACAGCTGACAGATTACTACTAGAGTCAAATTGATACTGAGTGACTGGTAGTGTCAAGTGACTTATGGCCCACCCAGTACATTACATGAATAAAATCTACTTTCCTTAAGTTTCTTTTATATGTACCATATCTACCTTAACCTAACCTAACCTTATCTTTATAGAGAATTAGAAATCGTTCGACACCTTCACCGTAGTTTGCCCTTATACCTTACCGCTTCTAGGCTCCTTGCTGTTAGGAAAACATCTGCCGAAAGGTTGGATGAAAATGCGGCTGTTAGAGTTGGATTCACGTAGGCTCCCGGTATGGTTAGGACAGGAAAGGTATAGTAGTTTTCTTTACGGGCTTCGCACTAAAAACCCACCTTGACCAAGTAAACCATATCCTCTTGTTGCGTTCCAATTTTGCTTTAAAAGTTTTCCTGGTTAATTCAATACCCGCTCGAATAAATTCCGTTTCTGCTGTTACATCTTTCAACATAGTAATAAATACGCTCTCTAGTAATTCCTCAACTTAAATGTAGTTGCTTTGAACGACAAGTTTATGCTACAATTAAATATCCTGTTTTAGGTATCCGTTATCTTGGTATACATTACGACCGCGTACAATGGTTTTCTTTATTGTTCTAATGTAAAGACTTGCTGAAATAAGGTCGCACACTATCCGATAAACCCGTGTTTTTCACTTTTAATCGCGCTTCGATAAGCGAGGATTTGCAGTTCAAATTCGTGTCATTTGAACCAATATTGAAATTGATTCTGCAGCTTGTGCGTCGAAATATTTTCTACATTATTCGTCACCGTATTTCAAAGCAATGCATTGTTTTGTTTTGTTTGACAGCTAGGTGTCTTGCGTCTTTTTTTAGCTGGAGGTCAAATGGGTTCTTTGTTTATGGAGACTAACTGCTTTTGTCTGTAAATCAACTGCTTTTGTCTGTGGACTGCTGATGTAGTTATGATGGCAGGGTGAATGGATCCTGAATACCGCGGCGTTTCTGTGTTGACTCACCCTCGACGGCTTGCAAGCTAAGTATCCGGACACCTACAGGTATGCAACTTGTTTTCTTTTGTGTGTGTCAATGGCATATCCTGTATCAGCGTTTGGTGTAGTTACTTGACAAGAAACGTGACATTGTAGAACTATTGTTTGTTGCAGCTAATCAATATTATCGCTCTACAGGTGTGATGTACTATGGTTAAAAATGTTGAACAGATACACGCTTATGCTTGATACTGATTGGTTTATTTTACAAACGGTACTATGCACAATTTAAAAGATGTTTGACAAAAGCTCTCACACGTTAAATCTTTCCTACTAATTAGTTATTTTACAAAAATATTAGATGAAATTTTAAAAACGCTTGACAAAAGCTCTCACAGGTTTACTTACTACTAATTAATTTTATTTTGTTTGAAATACGAGATGCGCACTTCGTATCTAAATTCCTAATTTGTCCGTACAATATAATTGTTTGCTGTGAAATAATAACACTTAATTTATTTTCTTTTTGCTTGTTTGTACAGAATCCGTTATTTATTTTTATTTGTTAATAGATAATCGTGGGCGACGTGTTTAATTTTTTTTTTTTTGGTATTTAGGTAAATCCTCCCACTCTCCGCGTTTGATAGTTAGCCTGGTATTTACTTTTCTTTTAGCTATGTCTAGGTACGTAGCACTCTCTTCTCGCTGATGACAAGGAGCCCTGGGTCCACTGCGAGGTAATGTTTCGGGGCTGCTGCAGGAACTTTTGGTATATTCTTTATATTGCTCTATGTGCCACGGTCGTATAGAAGCTATTTATGTTAGCTTTTCAGTGCCTTTCATCTGCTTGTTTTACTGTCATTATTTGATTTACCATTCTAACAATATCATTCCAGCAGTGTCCGTTTGTCAGCAAGAAATCCATTATGTTGTTTACAAGCCTGCTACATTCTATGTTTGCTTTGGTTCGATATTGGTGTTGTTTATGACAATGAAATGTAGCATATTCTAGTGTGTCAGTATCATTACAGTTTCGGTATTCAGTACTATCCTCTTTCCGATTCTATGTAGGTACGTAGCGTAAATGCCTTGGCCTGTCATGGCAAGTGTCATTTGGTGGTCTAGTTGGCGCCATTTTCTATCGCACCACTATTTAGTCTTTTCTGTATGTTTTGGCCCATCCTTGATATTGGCGCCTGCCACTTTTCTAGAGTTTGTTCTTTTGCGATTACTTTGTGTTGTTTGTGGTTGCTGTATACAGATGCTCTGTCTTGGGTCAGCATTATGGCGGAGCACTACAATTGCTAGAACAGCTATTGTAAGTACTGTTCTATATACACGTGGTATTCTAAAATGCCATTCTTCTATTTGTATTTCCAATATATTATTTTACAGTGAGCATAATTTAATCATCAGCCAAACAATAACACTATATAACATTATCACGGATAATACTAAAGTTAGGTTTCTCTGTTGTGTCATTATCATCCTATAACTCAAGTACGATTGAACCATTTGTATTACGAGGTCTGTTCAAAAAGTATCGCAAATTTTGTGTTTTTTCAAAAAGTATTTATTTATTTATTAATATCTATTTTGTTAACTTCGAAGTAATTCCCCTAATAATACCTAATACCTAATACATTTATGCTAACGTTTTTCTCAATCCTCAAAGCATTTAAAAAAATCATTTCTTGTGATCTTGTTCAGTTCCTCCTTCGATGTCGTCTTTATCGCTTTCATTGCGATGACTGAGCTATAGTTTCCATGTCAAAACCATAAACTCATGATTCGTCGCTAGTTGTGATCATCTGGAGCAAATTTGGGTCGTCTCGGACCATGTCCAACAACCTCCTTCGCAATGTTAACGCGACACTGTTTTTGTTCGAAAGTGAGCAATTTTGGCACGAATTTCATGCCCAAATCATTGGTTTAGGCCCTCAGCAACTTCTCTAACGGTGATTCGACGATTGGCCAATATTATTTTCTTCACTCCATTAACGTTTTCGTCTGTGTTGATGTGCTCAGGCGTCCGGCACGCTTTTGTTGTTCACATCTTCTCCGTCCTCTGAGAACATTTTGTACCACCGATAAACGTTTCTTTGGTCTAAGGTAGCTTCACCATAGGCTACAGTCAATATTCAGAATGCGTCCGCGCACTTAATTTTGTTTATCACACAAAATTTAGTACAGATCCTTTGATCCATTTTTTTTGAATAGGCAAAAATCGAAGACAAGCCAAAACACGCCCAACCAAAACAGCTCTCAACAATTAACTAAACATTCAAAATCGCCGACTTTGTCAGCATAAGTGAGAGACATGTGTACATACCTAACGCCAAAAAAAAATTTAAAATTAAATATACTTAGCCCGCGGAAATTCAAAATTCGTGATACTTTTTGAAAAGACCTCGTATGTACTCACTAAATTTTGCGTCTTTTAATGATTTAACAGTATCATTCTACGATGCCGAATTAACGACATTTGCTATATCTATCGTTATCAAAATCCAAATTTCTCTCCTTTTACACGATATTTTATTTATTCGATCTGGTATTTCAAGGACCTTACTGAGGGCATCGATTGTAGACCTTCAACCTCTAGAACCGTACTGGTATTGGTGGAGTACTTGGTTCTCATTGATCTTTTCTTCTAATCTTGTTTTGTTAGGACATTTGAACAATTTCCCTAGGACATCTATTAGACATATAGGTCTGTATGTAGGGTCGGATAGTAGGTTTCTTCTTATTGGTTTTGCCGTAAGTAAGATTGTTGCTTTTCCACGTCTTGGGAATCTCGCGTTTTATGATGCAATTGTTCATTACTTTTGTGATTATGTTAGTATTATTCTGAAAAACTACCTTTATAACCTCTGGGGTAACCCGTCTGGTCCCGACGCTTTATTGCTTTTGACTTTAGTGTTTGACCATTTTTCAGGAAATATTGTAATATTATTGGAACATTTATATTTGACCATTTTATTGTTTGATATGCTGTAAACAATTCAGATACTTGCGTCGCTGTTATTTATTTTGAGAAAATCAAATATATACACAGTCTTAGTTTTATTGTGACTATTTTATATTCAAGTCCTAACACACCTTGTTCTAACTCCTTAAATATCTCCATCTACTTCTGTGCCTTTTGCTTTAAAATGTCATTTTTAGGTTCCCCTCAGCTTGAGTCCATTCAATTCTAGTCTGTTTGGCTTCGTATCCGCGCACCATTTCTTTAGTATAAGCAGTATTCGTCTGTTTTTCACATTTTCCATATAGCTCTGCAATCTCGGTTGTCTACCAGTATACTAGGGTGCAATTTCTTTTTGGTTTCCTTTTTCTAGAAAGGTTTTTGTCAACCAAGTTGGTTGTAGTTTTTACCAATTCTTTAAGTGTAATATTTTCTAGTTGCAAGTATTCTACAAAAATTGACATACTCTTCTCTGCGTGCTTTTTTCAGTTTTCTTTTGCAATGTACTACCTTTTACGAACTGCGTTGTTATTCAACGAGTCACTTTTAGCTCCAAAATTGTATTGTGTCACTATCGCTCACGTTTTCATTATTTAGATCAATGGCCCATTCTTGTATGCGGGTATAAATATTTTCAGAGGTTAACGTGAAATCTATTATAAGAACTCGTTTGCCATAAAACCCTTGCGACATTTCTTTCATTAATTACGAATAGACTGTTGGCATTTATCCAGTCTTTCAGGATTTTTCCAATATTATTACGTGTAGACGAACTAAATGTAGTCGTTTACGGTTCAGGTCACTTCTAATAATTATACCTCTACTTGTCCCAATTAGATTGCTTTGTATGCCGTGTAGCGGATCTCAAAGTTTTCCTTTTACCCACTTGGTGAAAAGTAACACAAATAAACAACAATTTTTGATAACTTAACACATGCAAATCTTGTTTCCCTGTTGTAGCCAAAAACTGCCGTGTGCCTTTTAACGCGTATCTCTGTGTCAGTGTGGTGTTTTTGGGTAATTTTTTGTTAGATTCTAACCCAATCTAATCTTATCTAAACCCACCTAACCATAAATACTGTACGTCATATCTCAGTCAGACCTTACCCTTTCAACATATTTAACTAATCTAACCTAGTAATCAATTAGCCAAGCGCATGCGTAACCAAACCCAATATTTATTCAAAATGACATAAGTTCGAGACTTCGCAAGGAAAAAGGTTTTAAGCGTGAAGATCGCTACTTTCACTATGAACAGCTTGAACATCAAAGAGGTCGGTATTGAACTGTGCGTTGTGTTTGTGCCAAAGATACGAATCATTTTGTTTTAACCAGAACCTACTGGAAATTCCAGGACATCGTTAGAACTTGGAAGTTTCTTAATCAATATGCTTTTCCATCATGAAATTGCTATTATTTCAGGTACCAATTCTTGCTAAAAAAGAAACTCTAATTTACTAATCGCATTAATCTGGTTCGAAACCTATTTATTCAAAGGTTAACTGTTCTTACACAAGCTGTCATGTTATACCATTCAACGCCCTTTACAAAGTTACCAGCAAACGTACCTCCTTTCAAAAAACGACCCGAAATTATCTTCAGCAGAATACGGAAATGAATTAGGACTGCAAATTCGAATTGCTTCTATTGTATTCTCTATCTAATATGTGTAAAATGATTTTTATCAATCATTAACTTAAACTAAAAAGGGAGCTTTACCATTTCCTAAATCGGCATAATTTAGCATGTGCACGTTTATCGTTCCAAGACGACTATATCATAGTTGCCAATGTTATAATACATTGTTAATCAAAACAAATGAATCATAAAACTGCAATTATTTAAAATACACAGTAACGATGATATCAATCCTAACCTTACAAACACCACAATCAATTTGACAACTTTTGAATATGAACTATATAGATTTCAATGGTAAAGTAAAATAATACTTTCTTAGATCAAGAAATCATGTAAACTAGAAATTGTATTTCTTAAAGAAAGTAAACCTAATCCTATTCATGTAATTGACTTATACAAAAACCATTAAAATGAAAGTATGAAAGTTGAATATATATATATATATATATATATATATATATATATATAAATATTTTAGGTAGTTATTTACACAAGATAAGTTGATAAATACTAATGTATTACAGTAAATAAAATGAAATAGTAACTTAGACTTTTATGCAAAGCCTAAATAATCATTTCAAATCAAGCTAGTAATTGAACGATGAAAAATATAAACTCTTGGACAGGACTTGAACCTGTATCTTAGCCTTTCTAAGACCATGCGTTTACCAATTACGCCACCGAGACCGATGACGACAATTGAAAAATTTACAAATCTAAATCCTGTACACAGCCATACATGAACCTAACTTTCAATTATGTGATCGGTCTCGGTGGCGTAATTGTTAAACGCTAGTTCAAGTTCTGTGCAAGACCATTTTCCATCTTTCAATTACTAACTCAATTTGAAATGATCATTTGGGCTTTGCATAAAAGTCTAAGTTATTATTTCATCTTATTAACTGTAATACGGTAGTATTTATCAACTTACCTTGTGTAATTAACTACCTAAAATATTTATATATTTAATACTTGGCTTATAGTCGTAATTTTGAGCGCTGCTTCCTGTCTATAACTGACATAAGTCAAAAACTCGACAATGTCAGATATGATTAACAAAAATGCCAAACGGATTTGAAAGTTAGGTTCATGTATGATTAGTCCACGATTTAGATTTGTATATTTTCCAATTGTCGTCATCAGTTTCCGTGGCGTAATCAGTAAACGCCTTGTCCTAGAAAGATTAAGATACAGGTTCAAGTCCTGTGCAAGACCTTATATTTTCCATCTTTCAATTACAAGCTCGATTTGAAATAATCATTTGCGCTTTGCATAAAAGTCTAAGTCATTATTTCATCTTATTTACTATAAATATATATATATATATATATATATATACATTACTGTGAAGCCTGCTCTGAAACGGCCCTCTAATTCGAATCACAATGTTGGGTCGACATAATACTGTGAAGCTTGCTCTGAAAATCATCAAGCCCCTCCGTTGGGAAACCAAAATACTGTGAGGTTTAACCTGTAAAATCGTGCCCCTCAATTTGGGTGTCATTAATATTGTGAAATTATTCTCGGCTGCTCCTCACTTAATTCCTAAATCCACCAAACCTTTTAAACCCAATACAGACGCTTACCTGTTAACGTTGAATCTAAAGACTCCCGCTCAATGCCTCTATGCTGAAACCTAATAGGAATTCACACCCTACAATCACACACTCAACATAACGCAATTCACAAAATACATCACACTCTATTTGCATGCAATAAATATTACAGTTTCCAAATTGCCAAAACGTTCGTATTATTAGTAATGTTAACAATTTCATTTTCAAAAGTATTTTTATTTAATAACCTCATTTAAACAAATATTTTATTAAAGTAAGAGAACGTTCCTCATATCTTACGTTAACCCCTTTGTCTTATCATGAGCTCATAGTAAAACTCGTTAAATGCGAGTGCAAATTTACCGCACTACAAAATATAAAATAGACCCCTATACTTCTTTACAACATAGCCTGGTTATCTGTAAATTAATTATTCTTGACTACCTAAATAAATTTCATTTTCATCTCAAGTCTCATATATTTTCAGTTCATTAAATATATCAAATACGAAACACTCAAAAGCACAGAAAAGAAAACCATAAAAAATATTCGTCACTCAATGCTTTTAAACAATGACATACCTGGTAACTATCTTCCAAACGTTAACCGCCAACCAGCCCTTGAAGATGATGCCGTCCAGAATGGCACTAGTCCATAAAGCAGTTTCCCGGTTGAATCACCATCCTTCTATGCCTGCTGCTACCCCAAAATATCTTCATTTATAATTCAAGCATGAGCATCTAATTTCCAAACTTTACTCTTCGTATTCCCAAAAATATTGATCAAAAATCGCCGCCTTCACCATCAAATACTTCCAAATTTTACTAGGTTTCATGCATTACAAAACCACAAAAATAATTTAGTTTGTACTTACATACAAAATTTACTTTTCGCAAAAATTGCTTTATTAGCTTTTCATTTGACTTGTCATCATACTGTACTAACTTACAAAATTTTACTAAAAGTAACTCGATGAAGCGCGAATGACTGAAGAAAAATTAAGAAACCGACACCTCCTTTGAAAGTGGTTTATATAGCTATTGCTACACCTCCCCTATTTTCCAATTCGCACGTAGAAATGTTAACGTACAAGAATTATTCCGTGTAAAAACAGCAACCGTTCTTTTTTTTTTAAATTGTTTGCTTAACCAACTCGATATTCTCGCGAAAAGCTCTAACGACTCTTCGTTTAACTTGAATTATAATAACAAACACGTTAAAATACTTCGTAAAACATTTATAACCGCTAACTGTCACTTCAATTTTGCGAAACTAGCTTCAACCGCCAAGTCGATTGCCACTACTTCCACGCCTTCAAACTTAAACAAACATCTTTAATCTCCCTTGTTTGTATAACACCATCTCACACATATGTTTCCACCAGCTGAATATTTGCCCTACATAATACAAACTTGTCGCATGTATACCTGCATCGTCCAATCATCTCGCGCAATTCCTTTCCCTTGCTTTCAATCGATGCGCGTCTGCTTATAATATTCCTAGAAACTATTGATTTTGTTCCTCCCTTTGAAATAAGTTTGTTCGTTGTTTCCCTACTATACTATATCCATAATTAAATCTCTGTTTCTCACTCATATACATACGTATCTGCTCCGTCCTTGTTACTCCATGACAGTTGATTTTAGCTTCTCTCCTATACTACTTTTATAATCAAAATCGATATCTTAACAAACATACCGTTTCTTCGTCCTACTTATGTGTTTTCTATTCGGTTCTTCTTGTATATTGACTACGCTAACTCCCAAAGGTCTTTTCCTTCGTGTAACCTATTAATGTTTGTTTATCGTACGTGTTATCTTGCAATATCTCTCCCTTTTGCTATGCTTTGAAACGTTTTCTGGTTTTTCCTTGAAAATAATAATCCCATTTCTAACGAAAATGCAAGGCTTTTATGTTTTTGTATGTTACACTAAATAAAAATTTAAAATGGTATTTTTTACCTCGTTGTTTTTAATGCTTATCGCGCTATCTTACAATAAATATTATGCTGCGTCATTATTAAATAAATATAACTAAAATTAAATTAATCCAACACTATTACACGTTGACTAAGCTATAAATTAATTATCTAGAATACCTTAATTATATAAATTGCCGAACTTGATTTTCTAATAAGTTGTTACTCTAACCCCAAGCTTGATTTATGTATTTACGATTAGCTACTGATTACACAATAATATATATAATATATATATATATATATATATATATTATTATTGTAACGACCTCCTTTTAGTAATTGATTGTTTTTTAAGTTGCTTACTCTCAAATGCATTTATTTAATGCTAGATAACTAAAAATACAACAATAATAATAAAGACACTGTGGTTAATAAGCGTTACTTACATTGAGTTAATAAAATTAGCTTCCATAAATAAAATTTAAACTAGGTTCCTTTATATAATGTTATAAAATTGAATTGAATTTTATTTATGTCAAGCCAATATTTTATTTATTCTTAAAATTTTTTATTCAATTCAATTTTATAACATTATATAAAGGAACCTAGTTTAAATTTTATTTATGGAAGCTAATTTTTATTAACCTCAATGTAAGTAACGCTTATTAACCACAGTGTCTTTATTATTATTGTTGTATTACTTTTTTAGTTATTGCCTTTGAGAAAGCATTAAATAAATGCGAAAATTTAGGCCATAAAAAAGAGTTTTCTTTTACCCCAGCAGACCTAATACCCGCTAACATAATTACAATCAATTATATATATATATATATATATATATACATAGTGACGTGATAAGGAGTCGCGAGATGTCATTGAAACCCAAATTCTACAAATAAATCCCACCAAGATATTAAAGAATCCGGAAAAATAGAAATTTCCGTAAATTCATGGTTCGTCCTGTATAATAGAAGTGCACTTTTATTCATTGATGTACAAACGAAAAATCCAGTTGCGTGTGTATAAATATCCACCCTGTATGATATAGGCGTATTGTAAATACATAGCAAATAAATAAGTAGCATAGCAAAAATAATTTCGTTAAAATACCTTAAAACGCATTAAATTAAGTGAAAATCGATCATTTTAAGATAAATACAAAAACTATTCATTTGTGCACTTTCAGTGCATAAAAATAAATAATTTCCCATAATTAAAACCCCAATTCAAATCTTAATTTTAGGTATTAAAACACCTTCTGTCGTAAAAGCAAATATTTCTATAAAAATGCACCATCTTTGCATTAAAAAGCAATTAAAGTTTAAATTAATTAGCCTTTGGATAACATAAAAACGTTTTAAATAAAACATGTTCCCGTAGTTTCGAGAGGAATTGAGATAATTATGTCAATTTCGTATGAACTGATTAATAACGGAACATTTATTTTAAATAGTGGCCGGAACATTAAAAAGCCCAGAAAATGTAATAGAAATTGATAAGAAATATTTATGATCTTTCGCATTCACTGTTGGAGAGGAGCGATGCGACACAATAACCTTGGGTGTTAAAAAAACGAGGTAGCGTGCGTCACTAATAAATGGAAGAGATTACGAGGTAATAAAACGTCAAGAGTTTGAAGGTTAGTTAGTTTTTCTAGGGCATCATAATATTCCATACTGAAGTAGTATATTCGAGAAATAGATAATTTTGTATATATAAGGAAGCGTTTACTAATAAATTGATTCGATTTATAAATTCGATGGCGGACAGTTATTTTGATTTAAGTCGCGAGCTTTTGCCTTGCAAAGATGTTATTTGAAGTATGCAGTAAGAATAGTATAACTTAATAATTATGATGTTAGAATGAATATAGTAATGATGTTCTAAACGTAACTTACATAAAAATGGAAATTATGAAATACAATAAAGAGAAAAAATTCTTCAATATAACGCTATTTTAAAAATTTTATTGAAAGGAAAGTTTAGGTAAAATGTACCTTGGTAACCTGTTTGAAACGAAAATTTTAAACATGGAAATCTTGCAAGCTGATTTGACGTCAATTAAAATAAGAAGATATTTAATTATGAACTAGAAGAGCGTTTTTGTGGATTCTGCAAGTATTACTTTTAGATTTATTTTTAACTGATATTGGAATATTTGTCATTTAATTTAAGGTGGAATAATAAATGTTAATCCTATAATACATTTTTGTGAGGCTTTGCCAGGCAAGTTTGTGTTCAGGGTTTGAAACACTCTGACCTTTTTTAATAGATTATCTATCAAAGATTTTTTTGGACAAAACAAACCTTACAAGCGTGGGAATAAATAACCAGGTAAAATATCCATAAAAGAACAGATTTAGTTCTGTAAAATTAAATAAGGGACGAAACGTTTTTTTTATAAATAAGTAAATAAGTACTTGTTAGAAATAATTTGATGTTTAAAAGAAGCATGCTGTATATGTTTTATATGCTTTTGTATGAGCGAAAATAATTTACGTATAAATACATTTTGATATTGCAGTGTTTGATTTCATTCATGAAAACTCCAACATTTCCGTTGAGTTAACCAGGCAAAGTTAGAAAGAAATGTAAGTGAATAATTTCAAATTCTACAATTTGCGGTATCTGTCTCACAGCACTCAACAAGCGACCTTATCATATCACTGTTCTTGGTGCTAGTCAATTATTTGATGATTAGTTTTACATAGCACAACCTTTTTACAAGATATTACGTGATGAATTGACGTTTGGTACCTGAACTAGTTTACTCCACAAAATTGAACTGACGTAACAGCAAATAGTGCATCGTCTACATTTCAGTGGTTAGGGATGGGTTCTATACAAGTAAATGCAAATGTGTTTAGAAGTATATATATTGTAACGCTTTCACTAAGTATTCCTACACCTACCTGCAAAGGTCATTGAACTCTCTGTATAATAAAGTCTTGGGGCGCCAACCCACTCCTTAGAAGAAGATGTCAAGAGACGATTTAATCGTTGTTGCTGCGATATTGGTTGATAGCCTTGTGTACACGTTTACTTAACTTATATTATCATACACGAATACCATAGTGACTAACAAAAATTAAAAAACTAAGCTTTACTCTTAATTAACAGAATGTGCGTGTATCTAAAAAACCATTTTAGATTTGTCAATTATAGACATCCAACTAAATTAACTGGTGCATACGAATAATACGATATGATGATGGTGCTTTTCCATATAATAATTTGCGATCCACAATATACCTTTACTAAGCGTGCACCATCGCAAAAGTCCTTTCAATAATAATTTTTATTTCTTGCTTTCCAATATTTGAACTAAGCGTTGATGAAAAGTTTCTAACACAGTACTACTTTAACCAGTAACGGTATTTTAAAATTCTGCGTTTACACTTTCGTTTGGGAACTTATTTATCAAACAATCCCAGAATTTTAAAGTCCGTTATTTTTGCTACCCGATTTAAAACTTTCTGCGCACGGTAATAGTTGCGTGGTTCTAGTCTGAAACTCCTATGATACGTCGTTTTTATAGTTATAACGTCCGAAACTATTACCCATTCTAAATTTGTCTTTTGTTTAGTTTATTGTCATTTTGTTTATGTCTACGGTCAACTTATTTTCACGCTTTTGAAAGCGGCGTGTTTGTTTTTGTGTGCAATGAATTTTTATGGCTATAAATTTAGGAGTATATGATTGTTGGGGTAATCTGCCATGATTTCGGCGTCTTTAAATCCGTGTGAGCTCTTAATTCTTTCCAGGGTTTTGATGTAATTTAATTTTTGAGTAACTATTGGTGTTGTAAGGTTGTCGGTCCTATTCCATGATTAAATGGTTTGTTTTCAAACTCATGTGAATGTTTAAGAATAAGCTTTCCTAAGCTGATTATTTACCGAAATTTATCTGAATATTTCTAAATTAATAGGAAGAGTGTAGAGCTCCGATATTTATTGCATGTTGTGTAAGAATGTACTAGACGCTTTACTATTTTAATTCATAATCCTAATTTTACATCATATTGGAATAGTCACGTTATTTATGTAAACTATCAAGACTTATTTAAATTTTTCAAGGTATTTTCACGTTAAAAGCTCATTTAGCTTACTGAAACTAATAAATTATTTTCTTTTACTTAATGTTTGCTTAAATAAAGCACTGGCTTTATAATGTGTTTTGTAGTTATGTCTTAATCAACGTAAAATGAAAGGTTAAATTAGATACTATAAATACGAGAAATTAAAATACTTATTATAAGAAAGAATTCTATGCCTGACAGTAATAGTACCTGGTACAACAATTATAACAAGTTAATGACAAGGCGAAACCCTACATGTGAATTTCAAATGCTCCTCCTGAAGGTACTACATTGGTCAGGAAGCGAGTTTTTTTTACCTAAAAATTTTGAATTGTTTCGAACTCTTGCTGTTCCAAGCAAGGTAGGGATCTTTAACGTGCATAACAACACTCACACACGGAACCTCCATTTTACCTCTCACCTCGCCTAACATTCTTCAAGCGGACCGTGTCGGGATTCAAACCCGGGACCTTGGGCGTAGTAGTCACACGCATACCAACTACGCCACGGAGCCGCCGATTCGACGATACCGGCCAAAATTTTGCGTGTGGCACATTGACGATTGACATCAATTCTGAGATTTGTAAACTCGAACATTGACGATGGAGTGGAAAAATTGTGAACAATGTGATTGCAGCATAATTTTAAAGTTAATAATGTTTGAAGAAGCGTAGATTTACATCATGAGGATTTTCAAGCAATCATTTGTTGTATTTTCGACTAAAAAATGAATAAAAGTACATATCCCGACACTATTAACACTAGCTTCTTCCTGATCGGTAGTCAAATTGTGGGAAAAACAATAAGAATTTAGGTTTTGACACTTAAGTATCCGAGTAAAATTTGATTAATGTGCTGCATTTGTGATCCAATTTTCATATATGCTGCATGCCGATCGACAATTATCGTCTGTCGAAGAGTCTCGATGTTTTCCGTTCTCTGCGACGTTCTTCATCAACTTTTTTAAAATTAATCACTAAGGCTACTACGACTTAATCCAGATTCTTCGGCCAAACCCTGATACTAGGTACCACCAATATCCGATTGTTCTTTATGGTACCTAAACACCAATAACAAATTTTAATTTTATTTACATTTTCTATCAAAAATAGAACAAAATCATTGCTTGAAATAGCTCGCGATTTAAATCCAAGTTACTTGAAATATTAGTTCTAAAATTACGCTGTAATCGGGTAGTTCGAAACCTTTCCATGCTGTCACTTTTGTTTTACAGCGCAAGTGTCAAAATTTACAAATTTTTATGTCAAGCATCTAATTACTACACTGTACAACATCTCGAAATTTTAGAAAGTGATATCCTACCGCTCGGTGCAGTACAGTGTGGTTTTACACCGTTCCCATCAACAAAGTTCTACCTTTGATGTCTAACAGAGCATCCTTTGAACCTACATATTCCTCCCGATAGAATTAGCGTTCTGTGTTAAACAAATAACCATTTTAAAAAATGTTATTTTTTTAAACAGCTTATTTTGTTTAAGATAGAAGAATATGCGAATCTTGAAATTAAAGAAACCTTTCGGAATTCCGATTAGTTCAAATCTTATTCATATAACTTCGTTTCCAGTTGCCTCATTTATGTTATCAGGTCCATAACTCTACTTATATTGGTTCCATACTAAGTGATTTTACGACTTTGTCAGTGGTATCGTATTCTGTACCCTAGGACAGCTAATGACATTTTCCGCAGAAGACGTTTCATCAAGATTTATAATTTTTCGCAAATCTGCAATGAACTGGTTTAGTTAGGAATTTCACATTAGTCTAGCAGGCAGGTACTTCCTCTCTGAAAAGTATTCAAAACTTAATGATGTTTTGGCATATCGTTTGTAGGTTTCCTGTGGAGTAAAAGCTTAGTTTTAACTTCGAAGATCTTGTGCTATCTTGGGCGGAGACGAAAAATCTTTTAACCTATATATGATGTGGTTTTATCAGAATACAACTATTTGCAGAGTTGAAGAACAATAAATTTGCTTTCAAATTTTACCAGTCAAACGTATTTTTTATCCAATATTCACCGAGATACATAGTTAATTGATGCATCTGTAATTTTTTCAAAATATCAAAAATTACAAAAAGTACAGGTTTTTGCCTTATAACTTTTAATTTTCAACATCTTGAAGTAAATTATGTTAGCTGTTCTTAAATTTCAACATGCAGAAACGCGCAGAAAGATGAAAAACGCCTGTGTCGCATACACGTCCGACTCTTCTCTACAAGATATACGTAGTTACTCCACCTGTTACTATTTCAAAAACATGTAAAATTTCCACTCACAGCCGACCTCCCGTGGGGGAAAGGACAGGGGTAAAAATTCGCTGACCAAGTGCACTACCTCGTAATTTGACTAATACATGATTTTGCAGTACCGTGTACTTCCATATTCCAATCTCTGGTGCTTCACCTTCAACCTGCTTTTGTATAGATATTTTTCATTCATGGTCCTAAAGACTGACATTCAATTCTCAATGAAATAATGATAGTATAAGATCAAAAATCACTGTTTTACACTATTAAAAAAACGTATTCTTGCATTTTTCCGTCCAGCATAGAAAATTTAAGTAAAATAACTGAAAAATATAAATAATAAAAATATTTGAATTAAATACGTAAATAAATATACCACAAGGTACATAAAAATATATAAAATATCTACGCTATATACAAAACATTAACTTATCTTAATACAATATCATTAATCTAATAATAAAACATCACTCATCTCAATAATAAGAATTTATTAACCTAATACATTGAAAACTATAAATTAACGTCATGTGTATATACGCTTTAACCTCTTCGGCACCAATGGCATGTTGTTGACAGTGTCGTCATTGTTTTCATCCTCACGAGCTATGATCTTGTCGAAGAGACTGACTTGTTCTTCGCATTCAGAGTAAGTGTTTTTTCATTGAAGTCCGTTTCTGGCGAATTTTCGTATACGGTACCAATGCAATTCTTGCAGATGACAGCACCGGAGTTCTGCTACCTTGCAACTGCAGACCCCCGTGTTACATCTTTTAGTAGATTTGCAGCAAATTGTATTCATGAGGTGGTCTCCAACAGCATCCACGGTTGTGGTAATGGGAGTCACGCCTGTAAATAAATGACAAAATAAATAAATATATTTATTATGGCATAGCACAATGAATTGTAACAAACTAAAGCAACTCTCAAACAACTGTCTGGTATGGTGAAAATTTAACAATACGACAGATACCACGCAAGCAGTAACTTTTGCGGGTTTCCTAAAATCCTCAGCCATGTTTGTACTTGTAGGTATGTCCTGAAGGAGTGATGCTTGGCGGCATCTATTGTAGGGGCGGCTTTGTGGATTAGACTATTGATCCCAAGGTCCTGGGTTCGTTTTCCGACATGGACCACTTGAAAAATGTTAAACGAGCACTTTTCACAAAAATACGCCCTCATTCGGATGAGAGGTAAAATGTAGATCCCGCGTGTGGGTGTTGCCGCACACGTTAAAGATCCCTACTGTAATTGGACTAGCAAGGGTTCGGCAAAATTCAATCCAGATAAAAGAAACTTGCTTCCTGACCAATGTAGTACCTTCGCGTTGAGCATTAGAAACTCAAATGTAGGGCAGAGCATCTATTGTAGGTAGCAAGCTGGCGAACAGAAATTTCGGTTTTACCACAACGTTTGATGAGAATGCTCGGTACAGCAAATCTTCGATAAAACATTGGAATCGATGAAGTAGTAACTGATATATCACACGTTGCATTGGTGGTACAACTTGGCGGACATACGCTACAATTGCATTTTAACCTAAAAATAGCTACTACTGGCTGTATGTCTTAACTATCACTATCAACTAACTATAGTCAACATATGATTTATAAGAGAGAGACGACATAAAGGGTAGGTCGTTCACTCTCTCCTAGCACCTGTACATGATCCCGTTAACTAAGGCAAGAGTACATGACGTCATTTCATTATAATAACTACCTTAACAATACCCTGACCTACCTGAAGAAGGTGGAAGTTCTGCGCCTGCATTTTTCTGCTATTTTTAAATTTTGAGAAATTTGTGGTATCCTTTAACAACTATATCTCCGTTGCTATTAGGTCAAAAAATATCTTTTGACTACTAAAATTTGAAGATTTAATGCTTTTCAACTTTGTGAATAGGTGTGTACCACTAAAACGCATTGTTTAGAAGTTATAAGCTAAAAACCGAAAAAAGTAAAAAAAATTCGAGATTTTTCGACTGTCCCCAGATTAACGCAGGATCATCGAGGTGGAAAACTCTGATTCTACTCCACCCACAACCTATACATACCAAAATGTTATTAACTTCAAAATACTTCTAGGTCCTTTATTCATTAGCTGCCGCTCGGACTAATAGCTACTGTTTGTTCTATAATATAGAAATAGAGAAGTAAATTTCCCTATAAAGAATTTGAAAATATTTTATACCTTCATTAAATCGGCATCAAGCTACGTTGAATTACTCGATTTATGTGTTATAAAAACAGCAACCTGAAAAAATGCGGGGACTAATAATAAATGATTATTCCAGCAACCCACAGTTAAGCACAATCGGATTAAAAGAAACAAAAAGTATATATAAAAACCTTTTAATGGTTCTCCTTCATCAGGTCACATCTGTCACTCTACATACACATAAACTCGTCCGCTTCTTTGTCCTAAAGCATAAACGGCCAATGTAATTGAAGTTTCTTACTCACAAGCACGAATATCGGTCAAGATTCCATGCGGGAGATTTTCGTTTGTTCCAAATTGTTAAACACATTATAGTATCAAATTTATATAGAACACTTACTGACAATCTGTGTTGAAAGATGAATGATTTTTCCAACATGATTAGAAACGCAGCTAGGATTGATACATTGTTTTTACTGAGACAGATGCTCTAGCACCCTGTATTTTAGAATTTAAATTACCACCCTCCTAGCGAACTTAAAAGCTGTGAAATAATGAGTCGAGATTACCAGTTTAACATCCCAATGCACATATTTGCATATGAATTCACAATTAGTACAACCCGTTTAAATAGGTATCCTACTATGTATGCGTGCACGCGGCGTTTTGAATGGGGTTTGCTATTTTTTTTATAAGAGTTATCAAGCTCGGGTACTCTTATACATAAATTTGTATTAATTACTTTTATTCATCAACATAAGCTTGTGCTGGGAAAATAGATATTGCTAGTGATTACAAAGATACATACGGTGGTAAATTTTATATAAGGATTAACACGATTAAACTAACGGGTACGTGTAGTATTACACACTGCTAGAAAAATTTTGTAAGATATTTTAAACTGCGCTGGAGTGTCCAAAAACTAATTATTGACAGAAAAATGCGGGTCTTACACTATTATTCGAATAATTACTGTTTTAATATAGTACTGATCTAACCTCACACCATAGAAAAATATGTTCAAGAAGATCGCAGGAATAAATATTTGACCCCAAACAACAAAAACATGCAAACAAATAGATACATTGTATAGATACACAAGAAACTTTTTATTTATAGCATATTATAGTTCATACAACATACATGAACTGTATATATTAATCAATAAACACACCGCAAAACTTTTAACAACTTTATTTATTTTGGAGCACGTTTTAACAGAGGTGGTAATACACCATTTGATGTTTGCCATAGGTTGGTAAGCTAACTGAAAACACATTACCATCGTAATACAAATAACTTCATGGAAATGTGCAATCCATTGAAACAGGCGAATCTAACCTCGATCTGACATGAAAATAAACAGTCTACACAAAAAATACTATTCAGTATGATATTTACGTTTATATTATACACTATATTAAATAGCACTTATGCCTTAGTAGATATAAAGCAAGTAAAAGCAATACTTTTGGTATAAACATTACATGAGCGGCATATTCTTAGCTTTTAACATACTGCAAAATCATTAATATCACTATTTATGCTAGAACACACTTAACAGGAGAGACAACACAAGCTTTGATTGGTAAGGTTGGTAAGCTTGCTGTATATATATTTACACCATATTACCCTAAGATTGTGTTACGTTCAAAACTCTACAAGTAATTTCTCTGAATGAATATTTATTCATCATACTTTTATTTAAAACGCCCTAAAATTTCTCAACAACGTCGATTTCCTGCCATTTGAAATTAGTGTTATTTTATAAAATCTCTATAATACTTTGCCTTATGGAATCAAACAGTTGCGTAGAAAACTTTACGTTACAAAGTAGTTGCAATATTTTCTTCCACCTGCAGTGACTACATTTTAATTAAAGTTGCACATAAATGCACAGCTTTTTTCAAAAAGAAAATGCCACTTAACCATCTGTCTAGTAAATGAACACTTGCGATGGGTTTATCTGTTATTTTGCAACTGTGAAGATGTTTCAAAGTAATAAGATTGTTTTCCTTCGTTTAAAAATCCTTTGTTAATGCGTTATCTCCTTGTAGGCAAGCTGTTACAATTTGTATTTCTGCAGCTGACGTCTGAGAATTCTGCACACTTGATCCTTCGGCGATATTTTTGAAAGCCAAATATATACCCCTATACACGGTTCTTGCCTTGTAAAATCAAGACTATGCTTTGAAAGACTCAATTAAATACAACATCTTTTTTACGAAGAGACATCTTGTATAGTCGCGCTTTTACAATGCTTTCTGTGAAAGTATGAGTTAAGTTGGTGGTTCCAGTATCCAGCACAAAGCCGATAGCTCAAGGTACAGTTTTTGTTTTTACTATTTTTTAATGCTGCTATGAAGAATAGACATTTCATTTGCTGTTCATAATGTTATTACTCATGATTATCCAGTAAATTGCCTACGCCACGTTACAAAACTCACGTTCACAATGCACGAGCGACTATGTACTTATTCTTCAAGTTAAAAATGAGTCGATCATAGTTTGTTTTAGAGCCTGTTTTACAGTTTTTTTGTCTTTTTGTATAGATATTAACGTCAACAACTTGTGCATCAATTTAAAAGTAGTTTAACACTTGATTAATTTAAGTTAGGGTGTATAAGTTAAATGTTACACTATTTCCTGAGGAGGTGCACTTCACAATGCAGATTGTATAAATTGTGTATATTTTATTTTCTAGAATTACTCTAAAGTTTATGTTTAATTTTCGCAGATGCGATGTCTGTATACAGGGTGTTTGGATGGGTGATGCAGTCTTCACGATGTGTTAGAGGAGGTTATTCTGATCATACTAAACCAAACATACCTAAGCACAAAGTGTTATGGTGTTTGAGTTACTTAAGATTGTCCCATTTTTTCATAATCTCCTATATGTTTGTACAAGATACTAAATCATACACTCTTGGAACGCTGAAGTCATAATTCGTTTAATGTTTCGTGGTATTAAGATTTATATCCATTATGTAAACGCCTATAAGCATCACACATCATAATAACATTTTAACTACGAATACTACGATGATTAGTGAGAAAGGAAAAGTAGTTAGAGTAATAGCAAACTAAGCTTGTGGGTGTTTCTATTTAAAGAAAATTAGATGTTTATTATGTTGAAGTAATCTTAACAACATCTCTGTTTTATGGCGTTTTTAAATGGTGTATCATATGACTGAGGATACTATTGTTTTTAAAATTCCGATACATAAACCGTTACAATAAGATTTGGATATTAATTTTAAATTAAATGAAGCCTTCATACGAAAATAATTTTACTGTTGGTTTTCAAAATATGAACCGTTGTGTCGGATTTCCTTCTTCCATTATTTGAAACGCCTCTTGTATTTTTCTAATAAGGTGATCTATTGCTTGAATTTCTTCATAATGAACTAATACTTTTGCACGCCTTAAACAGAAAAGTCTAGAGGGGTTAAGTCTGGAGACCTAGCAGGCCATGACCATGGCCCGCCCCTGCCGATCTACCTGTCGGGGATATGCTATTTAAATACTCTCTTACAGTGAGATGGAAAGCTCAACCAGTATGTTGAAAAACGATATTGTCAATGTCACCGTTCAGATTGTTAAGCAATAAAATATGGTTCAATTAAATGTCTACCAACCCCCACGTTCAACGAAGATTTTCTTTGGAGCGAAACTAAAAGGGCAGCGATAACTCGACTAAAATAACATCTGTCCTTCGACTACAAATCCGTCGACCGAGCGCTACCTGAACAGGTTTTTATGAGATTTCTTTGTCAAAACGTTGAGCACGAATTTGTAACCGACATAAAGGATCACATTTTAAACACCAACAGTAAAATTATTTTCGTACGTGTGCTTCGTGTTATTTAAGCTTACTATCCAAATTATTTTATGAAATACTCATTGATTGTCAGGGCCGATTGGGGGGTGAGGGGGACCTCAATCACGGTTGTGGCTGTCGGGATATTTTCTGCTTTAGCCGGCATTTTGTCGGCAAATTTTCTGCTTTAGTAAGGATTTTTTGGACATTTATTTTCGTGATCGCCTACTAATACTTGGGTATTTATATAAAAATATAATGCCTACATATCCGCTATTAGTTTCGTCGACAAATTTGCAACACAACACAACACAACACTCACACACGCACACACACACACACACACACACACGCACGCACGCACGCACACACACACACACACACACACACACACAGGGATAATGTACTTACGGCCTTGCTCATTGTAGCCGTTTATGTATCGGAATTTGATAAGCGATTAGTCGCCTTAGGTATTTGATCCACCATTCGAATAGCCATAAAACAGAAATGTTTTTAAGAATACTTGAACATAATAAATATCTAATTTTCTTTAAATAGAAACACACACAAGCTTGGTTTGTTGTTACGCTAACTACTTTTCTTTACTAAATAATCATCGTAGTTAAAATATTATCATGATATGTGATATACATAACGTGTTAAATAGACGATATACATCCTAATACCACGAAACATTAAACGAACTATGACTTTAACGTTCCAATAGTGTATGATTTACTATTTTGTACAAACTTTTAGGTAATTTTGAATAAAAGAGAAAATCGTTCATAACTCAGACACAGTAATAAC
This sequence comes from Platerodrilus igneus, assembly GCA_036346225.1. Lineage (NCBI taxonomy): Eukaryota > Metazoa > Arthropoda > Insecta > Coleoptera > Lycidae > Platerodrilus > Platerodrilus igneus. The sequence goes on from JARFIW010001199.1 coordinate 601,144, forward strand.
TGAGATATTATCAGAATAACTTCCTCTATTACACCCTGAAGGCTTTGCATTATCATTCCAAACACCCTCTATAGACTTGCAAAGGCTAGACAACAATTCTTCTACATGATATGATGAATATGAAGTTTACACGTGGAGAATTCGATAGGAAATACAAAAGGGTGCTCATTGATGAACACTTTTCTACATTCAATTTTTTTGATAAACGGTGTGCACCATCCATCCCTGCACCGGAACAACGAAGAAGGACACGAGGAATCCTCCAAGCAAAAGGACAACGTTTTAGATCACTAATTTAGATTAAAAGGCTGACTTTTGTAAGTTTGTAAGTGTGTTTTAAAGCAAATACCATATTTTCCTATCCATTAAATAAAATCTTATTTTACAACAAATACATTTATGGTCGTTTGCTCAGAAGGCTTATTTACACAAGCAGCAAAATAACGTAAATGTCGTAACACAAAATATACTGCAAATTTTCAAAACCCGACGTAGCCATCGTGTTCCACGCACTTTGGAATATGTACTATCCTACATGTGTTTTTCCAATGCTCCACCCGAAGGTACTACAATGGTCAGGAAGGGTGTGTTCCTTTTACCTGAAAAATTTTGAATTTTACCGAACCCTTGCTGTTCCAAACAAGGTAGAGATCTTTAACGTGCGTGACAATACTCACACACGGATTCTCCATATTACTTCTCATCTGAACGAGGGCGTATTTTTGTGAAAAATGCTCACCTAACATATTTTAAGTGGACCGTGTCGGGATAATATGTACTACCAGAGAATCGCGAAGTTAAAACGTAAGTTTAGAGCACAAGAGATCTTTAGGCGGATAAACAAAAAAATCGTATTCTCTTTAATTCGACTTGTGGCGCTTACGGTCATTTTGCTTAGCAGGGCAGAACAGAATTTATTAATAAAGTTAAAAATGCTACGTTAGAAACACAAGAAACTTCAATGTCTGCACACTATTTCCAACTGTTCCTATTCCACAAACTTTATCATATTTAAGGGAAGTTTTAATTAAAAATAATTTTGTTAACGAGATTACAGATGAATTTGTAAAATTAACTTCTCATTGTATGTCCCAGAACCACTTTCAACTTAACCCAAAAATTTATGAACAACACGAAGGAATAACAATGTGAAATAGTCTTGCACCGTTCATTGCAAATTTATTCACCTCTTATTTTGGAACAAAACTTAAAGAAAATGCCCACCATTTCCCGAGAGTATATAAGTAATGTTGATGACATTTCTGCCATTTTTGATTCTTCAAAATCAAGTGTTAATGATTTTCTATAAGAACTTAATTCACAGTTTCAAAGTATTAAATTCACAGATGAACTTGAAAAAAATGAACAGTTGCCTTTTTTAGATACTTTAGTGATAAGGAAGCACAACAAACTAGAGTTTCATATGTATGGGAGAGAAATTAATAAGAACTGGCTTATAATGTTTACATTAAATCACTGTTTAACACAAACTTTCTTCTTTTAACTTTTCAATAAACAGTGTTTAACAATATATTTAGAAAATGTAAGAATAAGATCAACACTCGTAAATCCAGGACTTTACTACCTATTAGTTGTTTAGAAAACTTAAATTTTGTTAAATTACCTTCCACAATTCCACAAAGAGTCTTAGTAAAATTTTTAAACAAATTAATTACAAAATTATTTTCTAAAATTCAAACAAGATTTAAGATCTTTTAGGAAATCCGATACACAATGTAAATGAGTTACTAACGTCAGTGATTTATGAAGTAAATTGTTCTAGATTCACTCAAAAATATATTGGACCAACAAAACGTAATAGCAAAACTCGATTTGAATTTTAAACATGGTCATTATAAGTAATCACGAGTTGCTCAACATATTTATGAAACTAGCCATCCCATATGATTAGAAATCGTTAGATTGTCGTTCTCTACACATTCGGAATTAAACGCTTATGAAAGTATTAATATTGTTAAAAGTGTAGCATCATGTATGAAACCAGATAGATGGTAATTAGGACACTTACAGCTGCTTTCTTTGATGGTAAATTAAGCTTCACCCGATTACCAATAAGAACGCAGTATCTAGAATCAAGTATGAACAACGGATCAAGCATGACCAAATATTTACTACTAAATAAGATGTTATAAGGACACTTACCAGTTCACTACTGAATTTTGTACTTGCTAAGTTTCACTTCAGCCTAATCGGTGAGGTGAATATCCTCAGAAGTAAAAACCAGCAAATAGCTTTAACTTTATTTTAAGTGTTAGTTTAACAATTATAAATAGCTGTTTTCTACTGATATCGAAATACGAATTATAGGACCATTCTGAACGGATCTGCACCTTAACCACGTTCTAAAACACTAGAACAGGTAGAATGGCTTGCGCGTTTCAATGAGCTAAGGAGCCGAACTATAGGTTTAACCAAATTAGTGGAGTCTTTAGGGAGGAACCAGACTAAGACAGGTCCCCGAAAGAGGGCAACAGCTTTTTTGGTGCTTAGAGTGGCAGAGACCGTAGGGGTCGGTATGACATTCTAAGACACACTACTGCGATGTGGAAGGCAACGGGACACCACCACATTACCTCCCAAGTACAGTGCGTACAGACATTGTTAAACATGTTGGCATGCTCTGGGGTAAAAAATTCCGGAGGTAAAATAGTCCCCCATTCGAATCTCCGGGAGGGGACTACTTCCGGGGATGTGTTCCAAAAGAATAGAAAAAGATACGTGAACATTCTGCAAGTCGGAGCGTGAAATGTCAGAAATATGAAACAAGTAGGTAAGCTAGAGAACCTGAAACTCGAAATGGATAGGTTAGCACTAGACATAGTAGGAATTAGCAAAGTCCGCTGGCCAGAGGCGGAAGATTTTTGGAGTGGAGACTTCAGAGTAATTCATACAGGATCAGAGGAAGGAAATTCGGGTGTGGGGATAGTTGTGCGAAAAAAGATAGGACAAAGTGTAGAAAACTACTTACAAAAGAACAAAAGAATACTCCTAGTTAGATTTGAATCTAAACCAGTAAATACAGTAAAAATACAAGTATACATGCCCACCTCTAGCTACAGTGAGGAAGAGGTAGAGGCAATCTACAAAGATATCGAAGACATACTAAGATACGTAAAAGGACATGTAAATGTAATAATTACGGGGGTTTTTAATGCAGTGGTAGGTAATGATAAGGAAGGAGCAATAGTAGGTTTATTTGGTTTAGGCACGAGAAATAACAGGGGAAATAAGCTGGTAGAATTTTGCGACAAGAACAACTTAACCATCACAAATACATTATTTCAACATCATGCTAGAAGACAATACACGTGGAAGATGCCAGGAGATATAGGAAGATATCAAATAGATTACATTATTGTTAGACAACGGTTTAGAAATCAAGTAATTATGAAGGCCGCACTTAAATTTAAAAATCTGAAAAAGAGGAACGGAAAAAGGCACTTTGACTTTGAGAAGCTAAAAGATAAAGATATCCACGAAAGATTTGAAAAAAAGTTAAATGAATTGCTGAAAGATATCGGGAAAATTTCTGATACTAAGGAAGTAGAAACAGAATGGAATAACATTAAATCCAGCTTAAACATGGCGGTCAGAGATATTCTGGGGTATACACAAAAAGGAAATAAAAAACCATGGATAACACGGGATATCCTGAATTTAATAGAAGAAAGACGAAAATACAAAAATAGATCAGACGAAACAGGAAAACAGAGATACAAAGCCATAAAATGGGAAATTTTTCGCAAATACAGGAAAGCTAAAGAACAATGGATTGATGAAAGGTACAAACTAAGATGGAAATAGGAAAGACAGACAATGCATACAAATTAATTAGAATGAATTTTAGGGATATAAAACCATATAGCAATAATATAAGGGATGCGGGAGGGAACGCCATTATAGAAAATGTAGAGAAAGTAGCTAGATGGCAACAATACATAGCATTAGAACAGGAATCAGACATTGAAAAGGATGACCTGGGATATCCTATACTTAGAGATGAGTTTGAATTAGCATTAAAGAGTCTGAAAAGTGGTGATTGATTGATTAACTTGGGAAGGGTGACTTAAAGCCACGCGCACTTAGGCCTCCTGGTGGGCCCATTGTGCTGCCTTCCTTGCCCTAGGTTGGTCCTTCATTGCTCAACCACCCGACCTTGCAGGTGAATTTGAGGATGTCGGACCAGGGGGTGTCTCGAATTCCGGCCTTCTCGGGCCAAAAGTCCCCCAGCATGGATCCTCGAAGTCGGGCGAGTACCGGACAGGTGCACAGAATGTGTTCCGCCGTCTCATCCTCCTGTTGACAACCGCGACAGGTGGGGTTGTCTGACAGACCCATCCTGTGCAGGTGCTTCCTTAAGTGCAATGCCCGGACAGAATACCTACTAGTAGCCGTAGTTTCTGTCTTGGCAAGCGTATGACAAATTTTTCTATTTTGGTCATGGGAGACCTTATAAACATTTTTGCCTGCCGGCAGCTTGATGTACAAGCCCACCTATCCTTGTGACGGCGGTGGGTTATTTGTCTTATCATGGAGAACACCACAGATGGCGCAATAGCAACCGATGGCTCAGGGCCGACAAAACCCCGAGCCGCTCCTGCCTCGCCAAAGAATCTGCCTGTTCGTTACCATGTACTCCTGAATGCCCTTTGATCCAAACCAGTTCAAGGGCGTTTGTATCAGAAACGAGCTCGAGAACACGATGGCATTGGTATACCACCCCGAGAGAAGCTTCTGCTTGTTTAAGCTCAGAAGAGCTGCTCTACTATCGCTCAAGATGCGTATAGCTTTGTTCTGGATTCCACGTTCCAGTATGTCGTTAGCGCCGTGCATAATGGCTATGACCTCCGCTTGGAAGACAGTTACCAGCCTGCCCAGCGCAACACTTTCATGAAGGTCTAGGTCATCGGAGAAAATGCCTGCCCCGGTACCTTCATTTGTTTTGGAGCCATCTGTGTAGATGGAGATCTCCGTTAAGGAGGCGTCCTCAGTGTTTAGACAAACCCCAAAGCGCCTCCTGGAAATGATTATGGGTGCGATCGAATCAACCACTCCTCCCAAGATAGGTGTGTTCCGCACCGCCTCTCTTAGTATGTTGTGGTGTCTACCACCGCCTCCCTTATCGATCCATAGACCTTTGAACCGCAGCCTCATTGCCGCTCTCAAAGCCACCTCCTCCACATGTAGGTCCAGCGGAGGGAGGCCTAAGATGGCTTCTAAGGCTGCAGTAGGTGTGGAACGCAATGCACCTGTAATGTTTAGACAAGCCACCCTTTGGATATGAGTAAGGTCTTGGACTGTATGGGCCAGTCTGGTCCTGCGCCACCAGACTACAGCGCCATAACAGAGCATCGGCCTTACTACCATGATGTATAGCCACAGGACAGCCTTTGGTGGGAGACCCCAAAGTTTGCCTATGGCACGTTTGCATTGCCAGAACACTTGGTTGGCTTTGCTAGTTTTCATTTGTAGGTGTTTGGCCCAGTTCAGCTTCTTATCAAGTATAATGCCCAGATACTTGACTTCTGCTGATAAGGGCAGGGAAGTTTGGAAGAGCATTGGCAATTTAGTTACCGTCAGCTTCCTTTATTGGAAAACAACACCAACGCCGTTTTGTTGGGGTTGATGGTTAAAAGTTGTCGGAGCACCAGAGCTCCGTGATCCTTAGTGCTGCTTGCATCAAATTACACAGCACTTGTTCGAATTTGCCGACTATTAGAATAGCTAAGTCGTCGGCGTAACCTATCGTGAAGAAACCTGCCTCATTAAGACGTTGGAGAAGGCTGTCCACTACTAAATTCCATAGTAGCGGTGACAGCACGCCCCCTGGGGACAGCCTTTATCCACCACCCTAATTACTGAGGTTTCCCACATTTATGTGTACCCGTCGACATTGCAGAATCTGCATGGTAAACTGCCGAAGGGTGTCCTCAGCTCCATGTGTCCGTAGAGCTCTATCGATGCTTGCGAAAGTAGTTTCGCTGAACGCACCCTCAATATCAATAAATGCGCCTAAGGCGGACATGTTATTGTCTAGGGTTTTTCGATCCGTCCTACAACAGCGTGCAGGGCAGATTCCGTTGATTTACCTGGTATAAAGGCGTGTTGATTTGGGTGAAGTGGATAAGAAAGCATTATCCTCTCCCTCATATCATTGTCGCACAATCTCCAAGGTCTTTAGCAAAAAGACGTGAGACTGATCGGTCTGTAGGATTTAGCCTGGGAGTAGTCCTTCCGGCCTGGTTTAGGAATGAAGACAACTCTAACCTCTCTCCAACTGCTGGGGATGTATCTAAAAGCAATACAGCCCCTAAAAGTACCACAAGGAACGGTGTCAGCCTCTCCACTCCCCACTGTAGTAGGGCGGGAAGATGCCATCCTTTCCAGGGACTTAAACGGTTTGAGAGTTGAGATAGCCCATTTAATTTTCTCTCATCCACTACCCGGTTAGAAACCTCCCAGTCGGCCCCGTTAGCCGAGCTGGGTTGATCCAACCCGTAAGACAAAGGTCGTGTGACACTGCCTGGAAAGTGCGTGTCCGCGAGTAACTCCGCTGTTTCTGCCTCGTTGGTGGTGTATGTACCATCCACACGTTTCAGACAGCATGGTTGATGACGAGGGTCTTTGGACAAGATCCTGTTAATGCGAGAGATTGCATTGGTAGACTCGACTGAGTTACAGAAGGTCTTCCATGAGTCTCTCTGTCGTTTTCTAATTGTCGTTTTGTATAGTCGCTGGTGGCTTTTATATGCCTCCCAGTCAGCCATACTTCTGGTGTTCTTTGCCTTATTAAACAGTTTGCCCAGGGTCTTTTCAGCTTCTGTAGCTCCGCGCCCCACCATGGAGTACTGGAGCGAGTAGAATCTGTCCTGACCGGGCATGCCTGTTCAAAGGACTCTACGATGGAGTTTTGTAGAGACCGAGTATCTCTGTAGCTCTTCTATAGTTTTTGGGTTGTCAGTACCTTGTGATGTCAAAGGCGTTGCTCCAAGCTGTCTAGGTAGACAGACCTGTTAGTCGCTTTTGGGTTCCTGTATTCTTTACAGACAGCTACTGCTGCCTTTAAATTAAAACTTAACAATCTGTGATCTGACAGTGTCGCTTTAGGCGTCACCTGCCAGTTCAAGATATGCCTTGAAATATCTGACGATGCAAGGGTTAAGTCGATGACTGTCTGGAAGCGAGATGTCACAAACGTGGGTTCGCTGCCCCAGTTAAGTATCTCCAGATTCTTACTCGATATATACTCGAGTAGTAGTTTTCCACGGGGGTTAGTATCTGCGCTACCCCATACCACATGGTGCGCGTTGGAAAAGTGGTAAGGCACCGGGTACAGATAAGATGCAAACAGAAACTCTAAAAACCGCTGGACAAGCAGTAACAGAACGTCTCCTCCGACTTGTATGCTATATGTATAAGACAGGCGAAATACCCAAAGATTTCAAACGTAACATCATAGTAACTATACCAAAAAAAGAAACGCGTATAAATGTGAAAATTTTCAAACAATAAGCTTGACAGTACACGTTTCAAAAATATTAACTAGAATAGTACAAAGACGAATGGAAAAAAGAGCTAAAGAAATACTGGGAGAAGATCACTTTGGATTTAGGCGAAACAGGGGAACACGGGAGGGTATTTTAGCTCTGAGGGTGATAATGGAGAAAACAATAGAGAAGGGGAAAAGCGTATATATAGGGTTTGTAGATCTGGATGAAGCATTCGACAATGTAAAATGGAAAAAAATGCTCGAAATACTCAAAAAGATCGGAATGAGCTATAGGGATAGACAAATAGTACATAGCTTATACAAAGAACAAACAGCAGTAATAGAATTAGAGCAAGAAAGTAGAGAAGTAAATATTATGAAAGGGGTGAGATAGGGATGTGCCTTATCCCCATTAATTTTTAACTTGTACATAGAAGAGGCAATAAATACTGTCAAATGCAGGAAGACATTTGGAATTAATATGCATGGACAAAAGATTGATATACTTAGATTTGCAGATGATACAGCGGTATTAGCATCTAGCAAGGAAGAGTTAGAAGCTGCTCTTAATGAAATGGAAACCGTTCTAACGAAGGAATATGGTATGAAAATTAACAAACATAAAACTAAAATTCTTGTATGCAAAAGAGAGAATAATAAATCAAACACTAGAATACAAATAGGTAACGAAAACTTACAAGAGGTTAAGGCTTTCTGCTATCAAGTCCCATGTAAGATGGGAAAAGCGCAAACAATATAAAACAAAGATTAGCGCAAGGTCGTGCTACATTTAACAAGAAAAAGCAACTACTGTGTTTAAAGACCACAAACATTGAAACAAGGAAAAGATTGCTTAAAACATATGTGTGTAGCACAGCACTGTATGGCTGTGAAGCCTGGACAGTAGGAAAAGCAGACAAGAAAAAGGTAGAAGCTTTTGAAATGTGGTGCAACAGACGTATGATGAAGATATCATGGACAGACAAAGTTAAGAACAAAGAGGTACTAGAAATAGTAAGGGAAGAAAAAACAATTTGTAAAACAGTAAGAAATAGGAGGGATAGGATGATAGGCCACATACTACGACATGAGGGAATACTGCGAAATATATTAGAAGCAGAGATAGGAAAAAAGAGAAGTAGAGGTGGACCTGGTTAGTGCTCACAGATAGTGTAGGTTGTGAGAATTTCAGGAAAATGTGTAGGCTAGATCAGAATAGAAATCATTGGAGGTACGTTTCCAACCAGCCGCAAAGTAGAAAAACTAATGAGAAAAATAATAACTGTACTTAAACATGGTGATTATTATAAACACCTACAGATATTAGTTTTGCAATACTCTCAACTAGTGTTAATTGTGCGAAAGGATTTATTTGAAAACTATTAATACGGCAAATGTCTAAGTGTTGGGGGAACCTTGGCAGCCACAGGCTGCTCAACTCCCTTCATTGAACTCAGTGAAATAGGGCATATAATTAGAAAACAATAGAAGGGAATCGAGCTGTATATCGGCTGTTGTGAGAATTGCAGGGTACGGTGTAGGCTAGCTCAGAACATAAATAGGCTGAGGTACAAGTCCAACCAGTTTCAAGATGTAAAACCCAATGACGAAAAAATAAGTGCTCTTAAATCTGATGATTATTATAAACAACTACAGGTGTTGGTTGTAAAATATTTTCTACTAATGTTGATTGTGCGAAAAGATAAATTGGAAAAACTATTAATTCGACAAAGGTTCAGGTGCTGGGGGAACTTGGCAGCCAAAGGTTGTTTACCCACCTTCATATACCACTGAATATCGTGGAAATAGGGTATATAACTGTAAAACAATAGGTGACCGAACTGCATCATACAATAAAGAACGGTAGCCATGTTCAAAGACAAGGAACATAGATTCAAGAAGAAAACTGTTCAACGCATAGTGTGAAGCACAGCACATTACATCTATGAAATAGGGGCAGTAAGAAAAGCAGACAGAAAGAGATAGAAGCCTTCTGAATGTTGTGCTTCAGATGTATGAAGATGGTAGCATGGACAAACAAAGTTAACAAATAGGTTGTAGAAATAGTAGAGGAATAAAGATTTCTGTGGAAAACGAAAAAATAGGAGAAATAGAAGGGCAGGATACGTTTTAAGGCATTTCTGGGGAATAGTTCGGCCCTACAAGCAGTGATAGGAAAAGAGAGGTAGGGGTAGACAGAGATCAGAGTTTAGCACACAGATAGTGATAGATGCAGACTGCAAATTTTAGGGAAATGTGTATGTTGGTTCAGACTAGGAAACAAAGAGGGTACGGGTCCAACCAGTTCTAGGACTGAAGACCTAATGATGATGATGAAATTATAGGAAAAAGAAAGACAAAAGTTTGTGGTAAAGGGAGCTATACTTTTACGTTAGACATAAGATGCAATGACAGTCAGAATAATAAAAGGTAAAGATAGTCATAAAGTGCGAGTATTTTGAAGAACTAAAAGCTTCATTGGCAGGCGAATCGTCGACGCAATCATATATTTCGATAAATCTATTCTAACGAATGATCCTGGTCGTTTAAAAGTTGTTACATGTTGTGGTTTTAAACATTCCTCAAGAATTTTTGACAATTCTATAGCCAGCGTTTCCGTAATATTTTGTAGATCTGCTCCAGTTGTTCTTTTAGCCGTATGTATATGTTATAAAACCGAACACAGTAATGATTCATGGACCGTAGGAACACCTCCAGAAACTAAATATAATTGTTCGAAAAACCCTGGGTTTAATGGTCCAATTTTGGAGGATTGGTTCCTGACTGTTGCTCTACCACATTTCAGAAGAACTTGTAAGGATTCACGCAAAATTTTATTGGGTGTTGATAATGTTGCTATCCACATTTTGTTCAAAATAGTTGAAGAATGTAAACGAAACAATATGTACAATGTTGCCTCGATATTCTATCACGCTTATAAGCTGTAGTTTCGCAAAATATAGCCGACATAAGTTCTTAGTATTTTAAATGATTAGAGATCTAGTTGAAAGAATAACCACTTTTGCTCTTGCTGCATTTAATTAGCTTTAATCTCATCCCATGAAGGAATTTATTACTCATGATCATGTTGCTCTTTAAAAAAACACTTGAAACACAACTTGCAAATTATTGTAAAAGCTTTATTTAATACCCACAAAACGAAAATTTAATTTCATTCTGACGTAATATTCCTTGTCGCAATCAATTGGTACAGTAATACAATATGAAGCTTTATAGTTCTTATAAAAAGCTTTTAATGCAAATTAGCTTTCAGAAACTTAATATGAGCTTCTACATTATTCACATTCCACACCTTGTTAAATGGTTCCACTTCCACATCCTCTAACTGATTTGATCCGCATCTTCACAAGAGTGGTTCGGACTTTCCGGCACGTGTGTATTGCATACCGGATCTTTGGTATATGTCCAGCAGTAGATACCATCGCACGTCTTGTGCAGCATCGCTGGCAACAGCCGCGACAACGCTCCAGATCTCCGATACGGCACATTCTTATCTTTGTTACAATATAGCAGTAATTTCCTATGGTCATTTATAGCGAAGCTAGTACGATCCAACACCTACTTATATTCTGAAACAAGAAATCTGACATTTTTATACAGTAAACCAAATCAATCTCTTATTCTTTTGATCGTTTTAAAAGCTAAGATTAATAAATTGAATGTGAGTCACACCCATTAAGTAAGCATCAGGTAAGATTAATTTTACAATAACTAGGAGGTGGTCTCTTAGCTTTTTAAGGTGAGGAATTCAGTGAGTCAGCATTTAATTAATTACAATGAGCTCTTAGAACAGATAGTGTTAAACAAGAGACGGATGGAGCACTACTTTTACTATTTATATTTCAACCTGTTCGTCAAATGACCGTATATTAAATATTTCCTAGGGCACTTAGAAGATGCCTTCACAAAGCAATTATGAAATATTACCTCCTATAAGTAGCTTTTAAGCACGATATAACGGCGCCTTATTTCAATGATTGTCAACCTCAGAACGACTATTCCCGTAAAAGCTCTTGAATTTACGGAATACTCCAGATATCCATTCGTACCTCTTTAGTGTTTATGACAAAAACAAGTCAATTAATTCTTGGATCCTTATACATTTTAGCATCTGGAGAAGATTCTTTAGAATTATTCGTCAGGCACATTTTTTGCAATTCCTATAAAACCATGTAGTACTTATTTAATGTATATGGCATTTAAACTCTTCGACTTTCTGTAATTTCTCTTGTTACACAACTTATCCAACAATTCTTAGAAAAAATAAAGTAAATTAAAACTTTGTGTCCGTCCATCAGTGGAACCAAAAGCAATTTCGATTAGCGTAGTTATGCAAAATGTTCTGAGACATGCCTATTTGGTTCTGAGATAAAGGGGTTGAAGCTTGATGTGAATTTTAAATCTTGTATAGAACGTTACTAACTTATCTGTCCAGCTAATCTTAAGCATTCTCACTATGACTCGAAAACTCTTTCTAACTTCCTTGCCAAATGTACGTATTTCGCAGCATATAGTGCTCCACTCCAAACACGCTTTCAATAGTCTATTCCTATCACCTGGAGGTATTCTAGATTCTAGTATCGCGCCTTGCACCTCAAAAGCTTTGGGATACACTACCGTACTCATTTCCTTTATTTTTATTTGTTTGTAATCGAACTTCAAAGGTAGCATAACTCCGTACTTCGTATCTTTCTAATAGTAGGTTTACTATCACCTTTATGCCGCTCTTCTCTTTACAATATTTCATTACCTTTTTTGGTCTCGGTGTTTCGTGTTTAATTATCTACCTAAAATTTCTTTTATTATGTTTAATATCATTGCTAAGTTCTTATGTGTTTCTGCTAATAACAATATCTTTTACATACCTTAGCATTTAATGGTTCTCCCCTTTCTTTTTTATTTTGTTAATTGTTTGCCTACCACATTTCAATGATTGGCTGTGGGGGAATGGGTCATTTTACAGGGGTGGGGTTGGACTCGTTTGGAGGGGTGGATGATCTAGTTTTCAGTAGTAACCATGCCGTGGACTGGAGTGCAACGTGCGCTTGTTATCGAGGACATTCCACACGCGATACAATTTCTCAACGTCTGCTAGTGTTCCCGACCGCAAAACAATTTTGTGTTGGGTAAAGAAATTTAGGGAAAGTGGATCTGCACTAAATGTGAAAAAGAAGGACCCTGCTGTGACCGCCAGAGCCCCTGAAAACATCGGTAGAGTTAGGGCGTCGATTGAACAGTCTCCAAAGCGTTCTGCGCGCAAACATGCTACTGCTCTTCAGATTTCGAAAAGAACAGTGATTCGGATTGTGCATTGTGAACTCAAGATGCACCCCTACAAGATGATGATTGTGCTGGAATTGCCTCCAGCGGACTGGGGGCGGGGTGTGGAATGTTGTCAGACGATCCTTCGCGAAGTGCCTCCTACTGCAATTTTGTGGAGTAGCGACAAAGCTCATTTTCATCTTTCAGGGTGTGTTAATAAACCAAAATGTTTGCTACTGGTCAAATGAAAACCCTTGACAGCTTCACAAAACACCCCTGCACAGACCAAAGGTAACAGTTTGGTGTGCAGTATCGTCCGTAGGGATTATTCGGTCTTACTTTTTTAAAGAGAATGGCGTCACCGCTACTGTTAACTCAAACCGGTACTGTGACATGCTTGAGAATTTTGTCAGGGTTAAAATCGTAGAATTTGGCCAAGAGCATGATCCACGCAGCTTCTGGTTCCAGCAGGATGGTACTACAGCACACACTGCCCGTCGTTCAGGCACTATTCTTCAGGAGATGTTCCCTGGGAAGGTGATCTCCTCACGCGAGACGGTTGAGTGGCCCCCGCGCTCTCCAGATTTAAGCCCATGCGATTATAATCTGTGGGGTTACCTCAAGGCCGAGGTTTTTAAAGTTCGTCCTAGAACCTAGAACCCTGAATACTGCAATTGAGGAAGAAATCGTGCAGATAACCCCCGCCACACTCGAGAAATTCGTACGAAACTTCCAAGAAAGGCCCAATATGTGTGTCGCCCGCCAAGGCCGAAGGATATTATTTTAAAAACATAACCTAAAAAAAACTACATTATATATCCTTTCCAGGAAATAAAACTTTTTTGGAATAAATCATTTAGTTTTGTTTTGCCAGCCTTTTGAAATGTGGGAGGTTCTCGTGCCCCACCCTGTATAACTTAAATAGAATTGGTAATAAAGCACATACCTGTTACAGAGCCTTGCCAATTTTAGATTGTACCAGGTCACTATCTATTTCTATTAGTGTCGTTGTGTACTATTCATGTCGTAAATTATCTATGCATGCTGTCCTTAACATGTCGAAGGGCGATAACAATTTAACAAAAATGGACACTAATACACGAGACATTTTTAAAAATTTGAATAAATCATGTGTTGTATATAATTTCGGATATCATTAATTACAGCCACAAATCTTTTTGCAGTTGTGTTAACTTCTTTTTTGAGACCCATACTAGTGTACTTATCCTATCCAAGGATAGTGATTCCTCAAAATCAATTCAATGCTTATATACTGCAGACGCTGATCAGTGTCCTAGCATAACATACAGTACGTAAGATGGGGCTACTTTGAACGGCGGGGTAACTTTGAACAAAAAGTTCTATTTCGTTCTTTCAATTTTCCTATCTATCACAGATGTTGCTGCTCAATGTATTAGTACCATTCGATTAGGGAATATATTTTTAACGGTTCGCAACACGCACGCTTTGGCGCGGACGCCAACGCCTAAATGTCATATGTCAGATCATAACCTTCAATTTTTTGTGTTTTTATAACAGTGGAATACTTTTGTTATAGCAGCGCAAAGCACAACTGCAATCAGTGAAAGAACATTTTATTATTAACCCAAATAATGTAAGTACCACATTGTGATAAATTTGAATAGATATTCAGTATCACGTAGGCTAGTTACTAATTGTCAACTATTGACATTCTTATTATGACTGTCATGCTCTGTGTTATTCTAGTTTAATAAAACCTTTCCAAAGGTGTTTATAAATTATAGAACAATTTATTAAACTAAAATCCTCTCTAAATGGATCGAGTATTAAAACCCGAAATAGTTAACACGGATCCTAAGATTAGTACTGCTTCCAGAGAATAGACTCATTGGAGCAGAACATTCAAGAATTTCATTTCCACAGTTAACCCACAACCTACGGATAATGAAAATTGAAGATATTGGTAAACTGTGTGTCTTCGGATATTTATGACTCTGTAAGTAACTGTGGAAATTACAACGATGCTATAATCGTACTCAAAAGTATTTATATCAAACCGGTGAATAAGATTTTTGCAAGACACTTATTATCTACACGTAAGCAAATGTCGAACCAAACTGTTGACCAGTACCTACAAGCCTTAAAACTCTCAAGCAAAGTCTGTCTCTTTAAAGCTGTCACTACTAAGAAGAACAGAGATGATTTTGTGAGGGGTGCCTTTATTAGTAGACTACAGTCTTCTACAATTCGCCAACGTCTTTTGAAAAAAATTGCACTAACTATAGAGGATGCTTATGAGTTGGCTTGCTCTCTTGAACTTGCACAGGAACAAACCCAACGTTTTTACTCGCCGATCCCCATAAACGTTTTTACACCTAAAATCAATCGTATCAATACCAGTACGACTTTAACCGATCCCAATGACAAGTGCTTCTTTAGCGGTTATTCTAGACATCGTAGAAGCAGCTGTCCTGCACGGAATTCTACTTGCAAATTTTGTATCCTACCAGGACACTTTGCCAAAATGTGCCTATCTGCTAAAACACGTTAAGCTACTGCAAATAGTTTACAAGACGAAAGTAGTGAAATAGGATTTTCGGCTTCTATAAATGGATTATCTAGAAGCAATGTTCCTGTCACTATTCAGGGGTACCCGTGTTCGCTTTACTTGATACTGGAAGTTCTCTGAGTTTATAAACAAGAAAACTGCCACTGAGTTGAGTTTAAAAGTGCTACCCTGCTCTGGGTCTGTTTCCATGACTTCGACTACTATGACTTCAAAAATTGAAGGGCAGTGTAAAGTAAACATTAATTTTTTTATCACGTATATAATGACGTAAAACTGGCTATCTTACCAGATTTGTGCTCTGATATTATAGTGGACCACGACATTTTAAAGCTACACACAAGTGTTCAATTACTGTTTGGAGGTGAAAGTGCTCCCTTGGTTGTATGTAGTGTAGCTGCTGCCAGTGTTCCGCCTGCTTCTTTGTTTGCTAACCTAAAGGCTGAATGTAAACCAATTGCAATTAAGTCGAACCGCCACTCTGCAGATAACTACAAGTTTATCGAAAGTGATATAGCGAAATTACTGGAAGATGATGTAATCGAATCTAGCAACTCTCCATGGAGAGCTAAGGTTTTAGTTGTTTCTAATAAAAATCACAAAAAACGCTGGATATTGACTATTCAAGAACTATCAATAGATTTACTTTGTTAGATGCGTACCCGTTGCCGAGAATTGAAGATGTAATCATAAAGATGCGAGCTACAATGTTTTTAGTACTATTGATTTACGAAGTGCATACCATCAAGTTACTATTAGAAAAAAGGATAAAATATATACGGCATTTGAAGCATGCGGTCAGCTTTATAACTTTAAGCGCATTCCTTTTGGGGTCACCAGTGGGGTCGCTGCATTTCAAAGGCTCATTGACGAGATAGTCAAAGTCGAACGTTTAGTAGACACATATGCGTACTTAGACAATGTGACTATCTGCAGGAAAAGTCAGGAGAAACATGATGAAAATCTTCAAAGGTTTATTGAAACAGCGCGAAAGTATAACCTAACAATTAATTTTGACAAATCGTCGTTTTCGCTTAAATCAATCAAGTTACTAGGCTACGTAATATCGAATAGGACCATTAGACCCGATCCGAGTCGTCTCGAACCGCTAAAGAATCTTCCCTACCTAAAGACAGCCTCTTTGGGAAGAGCGTTAGGTATGTTCTCACATTATTCATCGTACATCCAAAATTTTTCAACCAAAATTGCTCGTACTGTTCACACAAAATTCTCCTTAGCTGAAAAAGCAAAAGAAGCCTTCGAAGAATTAAAACTTGAAATAGAAAAATCAGTTGTCAATTGTATTGATCATAATACTCCCTTTACTGCCGAAAAAACGCTATAGCTACCACACTATCGCAATCCGGACGACATGTGGCCTTTTTTTCAAGAACTTTAAATAGTTCAGAACTGAAACACTCATCGGTCAAAAAAGAAGCTCAAGCTATAATGGAAGCTCTTCGTAAATGGAGACACTATCTTATAGGCAATCATTTTAAGTTGATAACGGATCAGCAATCTGTAGCTTTCAAGTTCGACAGTGCCAGCCATGGTAATGTGAAAAATGAAAAAATAACACGATGGCGATTAGAGTTAACTTGTTTTAGTTATGATATTGTTTACAGACCAGGAACTCACAACAAGGCCGTGCATTTATATTTCCAATGCTCCACCAGAAGGTACTACATTGGCCAGGAGGCGAGTTTTTTGTTGTCTAGAAATTTAGAATTTTGCCGAACCCTTGCCGTTCCAGGCAAGGTAGGGATCTTTAACGTACGTGACAACACTCACACACAGGACCTCCATTTAGCCTCTCATCCAAACGAGGGCGTAATTTTTGTGAAAAATGCTCACCTGTCATTTTTCAAGCAGTCGGCCGTGTCGGGATTTGAACCCGGGACCTTGGGATCCGTAATCTTACGTTTACTACATTGATCCACGGCGACGCCAACACAACGAGGCCGCGGAACGATGTGTTCGGCCATGCAAATCCTGTGGGAAAACTAAACTAATTTCATAAAATATTGTGTCACCTTGGAGTGACTCGCATGTATCACTGGGTGCATAGTAAGAACCTCCCAATTTCTATAGAAGAAGTCGGTCGCGTTACCGCTTCTTGCAACGTATGTGCTGCCGTTAAACCTAGATTCCATCAGCATCAAGGTGTTTTAATCAAACCTACTACCTCGTTCGAGAGACTAAGCATTGATTTCAAAAGGCCTCTCCCGTCTGTTAATCAAAATTAATATTTTCTTGTTTTTGTGGACGAATACTCAAGATTCCCTATTGCCTTTACCTGTACGGACATGTCCACTGCAACTATAGTGTCATGTCTTAAACAAACATTCTCTATGTTTGGTGCTCCTGCATATATCCATTCAGACAAAGGTGTTTCGTTTATGTCCAGAGAGCTGAAAGATTTCTTGAATAGTGTCGGAATTGCAACTAGCAGAACTACCGGATATAAACCTAGGGGAAACGGACAGGTTGAGAGGTATAACGGTATCTTATGGAAGACGGTCGAATTAGCACTAAAATCAGAGGATCTTGAAATTAATCACTGGCAATCTGTCCTACTAGATGCGTTGCACAGTGTGTGCTCTTTGCTTTGCACGGCCACTAATGCTACCCCACACGAACGGATGTTCAACTATCATCGGCGTTCGGGAACATTTTTCTCTGCTCCTACTTGGTTACTTACCCTGGACCCGTTTATATGAAGAGACTAATCGACAATCTAAATATGAGCCGTTGGTTGATGAGGTTATGTTGCTTCACGGCAATGCAGGTATGCACATGTTCGGCTTACGGATGGAAAGGAAACTACTGTATCGACTCGACACCCAGCTCATGTAACTAAATCTGATCAATTAGATCCCGATGGGAAGACAGAAATTCCAGATCCTCAAGGTGATAGTCACTGGGCTGACGCGGAAGAAATAGAAGAAGCGGATGTGGTTCCTGAAACTGTGTCTACGCCGGTTAATGATATGGGTTCGAATGGCTCGTTGTCATTGCCAAAAAGAAGCACTAGGTTGAGACGGTCTCCCCGGCACTGGGATGACTATGTGACCTGAACAACTAGGAGGGAAGAATGTGGTGAATTTGAATAGTTATTCAGTATCACGTAGGCTAGTTACTAATTGTCAACTATTGGCATTCTTATTATGACTGTCATGCTCTGTGTTATTCTAGTTTAATAAAACCTTTCCAAAGGTGTTTATAAGTTATACAACACACATTACGACATTGTTTGCTCCAATCCGTCTTGTGGTTTTGTGTAAATATTTTTTATTGTATTAACCTGCTCATTATAGTAAAACTCGGAAATACTATAAACATGTTCAAAAAACATCTAAACCTTATTTTTCTTTAGAGTCTTATTCCTAAGTGTTCTGTTACAGAATCATGACACGGATCTATAAAAAGAAACTGGGTTGTCGAAATTATAAGAAATTTAACAATGATATACTCGAGAATGCAATTGATGCAATGAAAACCAAGAAATTGACTCTGAGAGCAGCATCAAAAGAATTTAAAATATCACTAAGAACATTAAGCAATAAGATGAAAGGAAAGCATTTAAAAAAAATTTGGTTATCCCACAGCACTTACTGATGTAGAAGAATTATGTATTGTTAAACACGTACAAGTTATGGCCACATGGGGCTTTCCACTTGATCTACGTGACATACGCAAGTTTGTTATGTATTATTTGGAAAAGGTTGGAAAGACTGTCAGCATATTTAAAAACAACCTGCCTTCGTCCGACTGGGCGTGCAGCTTTTTGAGCAGGAACAAAAATGAAATTTCTGTTCGGACATGTCAGAATATTCAAAAGTCCCAAGCTGCTACGGCAAAGAAACTACCTGGCCCAAAGGCAATTATAGGGGATAATATTTCAAGCCATTTTAATGATACAGTCATAAACCTTTGTGAAGAAAATGACATTAGATTTATTTGCTTAGCCGCAAATACTACTCCACTGTTTCAGCCTATGGACGTGGCATTTTATGCGCCCTTAAAAAATACGGGCGACAAATTTTAGATGAGTGGAAAATTAGTTTGAGAAGAAAGAGCAAAACTCTGTTAAAGGATGAATTTCCTGGGTTTTTAAGTAAATTGTATAAGAAGCTGTATCCAGGCGAAAAGAGACGTCTAACAATATGATATCTGGATTTGAAAAATGTGGGATTTTTTCACATAATCCAGATAAAGTTTTAGACGCTTACCTGACAACATAAAATGCGATAAAGAATGAAGTAGAGCAAGCAACTTCCACTGCTGTTATTGAACTATTACAAAACCTGAGAGGAGTAGAACAAGTTGTACAAAATGAAAAATAAAAAGGTTAAATGTTGCCGTTGGAAAAAATAATTTGACAGCTGATTTAGAACCTGAGAATGAAGAAATTTTACATGCGGAAAGTAACGATAAAGAAAATGAAATTACAGAAATAGAAACTGTGATCGCTGATATTAGCAGCAGCAGTTCAAGTAGCATTAACTCAGAAGCCGAAAATGAGTTCGATAGTGACTCTGAAAATGATAGTGATAATAAGGACATAAATCTAGAAATTGGAAAGTTTTATTTAGCGAAATTTGAAGTCAAAAATATTATTAAACGCTTTGTGGGAACAATAACTTGGACTGCAGAATTGAAAGATAAAATGGGGAACTTTCTTTTTTGCGTCACTCCCGCAAAATAATTACAAATTTTCCTGGCACAAGTCCCAAACGAAGACGGTATTCCTGTGCATGAAATTGTGAAAGCACTACCAAATCCTATTGCCCATCGAAGAGAAGCTTTGATTTTTTTGTCAAAAAACTTAAAAAAATTTTTGAAGACGTTGTAATAACCTATACCTTATATTTTTTTTCAATTTCATGCTCCTATATTAATAATTTTTGTTATGTAAGATTTTCAAAAATAAGGTATTATGCCATATGTATCACCAAATTTTAATTTCAAAAATCTTAGGTTACAATAATAAATTTATTGAAGTATAAGCTCAGGTTTACGTGTTTAAAGTAGGCCTAAGAGTGCCATATAATTGAACATAGATTTAGTTTTCACGTGTGTTCAAAGTAGCCCCGAGGGCGAGGTAATCTTGAACACCCATATTTAGAAAATAAAAAATAGAAGCAATTATTTTATCAAACTCAAATTTTCTAGATTGCTTCTTCTACTTGATGCCCAAAATTTAGCGTTTAAACGATAAAAAAAACTTAAGCGAAAAAAGTTATTACAAAACTAACGAAAAAAAATGTTCAAAGTAGCCTCATCTTACAGTATGTGTTGATTTTGTGCAGATACATACATGCGTTAATGGAAGATTAGAATTTTTGTACAAACTAATGAAGTAATCTATGTCAGAAAATAATATTTTTAAATATGATTGAGATATAGGAATCGAATTATTATTTTGATGAGTATGTCAGTCAGGGCATAAAATTAGTTTTTAGACATCCTTTGCACCTATAGCTGTTTTTTTTGCGAATGCCTTCTTTCTAGCACATTTTACATCTAACAATGACGGATTTCCTATAAGGTCCAGCAGGGCCTGGGTATTTTCAGGCCAGTAATCCACGTTTTTTCTATCTTCTTTAGAAGCATGCATATTTGAAGTGTTTTATTTCGCCGCTGCCAAGCTTGTGTCTGATCATTAGGTTTATTGCTTTTACATTGTTTGTAATTTTTAGTAATACATTTATAAGTTTATCTCTAAATTGAAGAAATCCGCAATTTTTAGTATTTGCATTGCAGAATTTGGAATAGATGTAGAATGTGTTCCATACATACGAGGGGTGCTCGTTATGTATCGGGAACTCACAACACTAGTGATGCTAGGTGCAATCTGACGTGTCTAACCTCAAATTTGACATTTTTGACATTATACATACTTATAACATTTTGCCATATGAACACTGTTTATTTTGTTTTGATTGAGTTGAAAATTTCGTCTCGGCCAAAAAATGGAATTAAATTGTAAACATTTTCGAACGATGATCTTTTACGATTTCCGGCGTGGATTATCTCCACAACAGTGCCTGAATTAACTATTTCGACTTTTGTGGAAGAAGCTCTAACTAAAACCACTGAAAATTGTTGCTATAGAGAACTCACTCGTGGTTGTAGTTCGCTAGCGGATGAATTTAAAGAAGGTCGTCCAAAATCAACTGTTGTATCAGGAAACACCGATGCTGAGCGCTAATTGATAATGCAAGATAGTCATGTGACTTATCGTGATAATCAGGTATCCTTAGACATTAGTATGACGAGTATACATTCGATATTACATGAACATTTAGCTGTGAAAAAGCTATGTGCGCGTTGGATTCCACATAATTTGACAATCGCTCAAAAAAAGACTCGTGTCGATTGGTGCAAAGAAATGCTCACAAAATACGATTGCGGTGCATCAAACGCAGTGTATAGCATGTACACAGATGACGAATTTTGAATTTATTCGCATGAACCCGAAAGAACACAGCAGTCGACTGTATGGGTCTTCCAAGATGAACGAAATCCTACAAAAGTTGTCCGCGCTCGAAGCACTTCGAAGAAAATGGTTGTCTGTTTTTTCGGAATAAATGGACACGTCACATTCATTGCTTTAGAGGATTGTAGAACAGTTAATTCTACATGGTGTGCAACCATTTGTTTGCCACAGGTTTTCGGAAAAATTAGAAAAATAAACCGACGACGCCGAATCATTCTCCATCGGCTCAAACAGTGACTGTTTGAGCATTCAAGACATCAAATTAATGGGTCATCCACCGTATAGTCCTGATTTAGCGCCTAACGATTTCTTTTTGTTCTCACACATGAAGAACATACTGTGTGGACAGCAATTTTCGACACCAGAAGAGACGGTTGATGCGTTCACAACCCATATCTTAAAGATATCTCAATCGGAATGGAAACAATCATATGAAAATTGTTTCAAACATATGCAAAAGTGTATCAGTCATCGTCGAGAATATTTTGAAAAACAGTAAAAAAGTTTTCACACATTAAGTTTTGTTTTTACTTAATCCCATAACATATCAAGCACCTCTCGTATATGTCGAGAATGTGGAAGATTACTTTTTGTACCTGCGAATAGTTTTCCGCGTTGAAAAGTAAGTCGATGTCATATTGTCACGACGAACAATTTCATACATACCAATATTATATGTATCGATCTCGTCAGGTTCTATTTTTCATATTCAAAATTAAACTAAACTAAACTAAACTAAGCTAAAGAAGCACGCCAAGTGCTTAAGAACACTCCCCTCCACCAGCTTTCTGTATTTTGCGCGTAGCGATCGAATTAAAAACGAAAAATATTCTGAGACACCCTTTACTTCTTCAGCCCGTTTTTCTATCCATATATGTGGAATTCTAGTTAATATGTTTGAGAAGTGTGCAGTCAAACTTATTGTTCAAAAATTTTCACATTATCCACGCCTTTCTTCTTTGGTATAGATGTTAGAAACTGTTTCGCGTTGTTCTCAATGTTCCAGTGTAAGAAACAATCGATGTAAATAAGAATCTTTATTAACTCGTAACACAATGCCAATATCCTCTTTTACAATGGAAAAGCAAAAAGCTTAAACTGACTGACAAATATCAAGCTTGACGACTTTATATTACTAGATTCTAAACCTACTCTCATTTGCCTTAAAAATTGATAAATTGAATAAGTGTTTCTCACACAACTCCCCACAAAGTCCTTTTGTCAAAATAGTGACTTGTAAATTAGAGCACGATTCAGGAATAATATTTTTCTGGCCTTTTCGGCTCTCTTTCCTTCCTCGTAAAAATTTCTCCTTCTTCAACAGCATCTACCTTTTCCTGGGCTACCTCTCTTTCAGAATTTTCTTTACTGAGCTTCCTTAGTTTCTTTCTTCCGGTATCTTTGAAAAATTGTTCGCTTTTTCATGGTGTAGTTTCCAAAATTCATTGTCTCTGTTTTCGAGCTCGATCAGGCCTGTTTTTGTATTTTCATCGTTTTTCTATTAAATTCAGGATATGATTTGTTATTCATGATTTCTTATTTTCTTTTTGAGTATAACCCACAATATCTCTAACCGCCATGTCTAAGCTGGATTTAATGTTATTCCTTTCTGTTTCTACTTACTCAATATCAGAAAGTTTCCCGATATCTTCAAATTTTTCGTGGATTATTTTATCTTTTAGTTTCTCAAATTTTTTAATTTAATAATGATCTTCATAATCACGGAGTTGTGGATAGTGTCTATATCTGCTTTTGGGTAACTTACAGTCTTTTACTTGGTTTTTAAACCGTTGTCTAACAAGCATGTAATCTATTTAATATCTTACTATATCACCTGGCATCTTCCACGTGTATTGGCTTCTAGCATGATGTTGAAATGTTATGTTTGTGATGGTAAAATTGTTTTTGTCGCAGAATTCTACCAGCCTATTCCCCTGTCGTGTCTAGTGCTTAAACCAAATATACCTACTACCGCTCTCCTTCCCTACCCTCACCTATACCACTGCGTTAAAATTCCGTTATTATTAAATTTTCATGTACTTTACGTATCTTAGTATGTCTTCGATATCTTTGTAGATCGCTTCTACCTCTCGTCACTGTAGTTAGAGGTGGGAATCTATACTTGTATTATTACTGTATTCACCGGTTTAGATTCTAATCTACCCATGAGTACTTATTCGTTCTTTTGTGTGGTATATTTATTCTCATAACTATCCCCATACCCGAATTTCTATTCTCTGATCCTGTATGAATTACCTTAATGTCTCCGCCCCAAAAATCCCCCTACTTACTTCATACTTCTGACATTCCACGCTCCGACTTGCGGAATGTTCCCGACTCTTTTTCTAAACTTTCCGATCACATTTTCCGAAATAGTCTCCTCCCGGAGATCCCAATAGGGGATTATTTTGACTCCGGAATTTTTTACTCCAAAGGATGCCATAATCTTAAATAGCAATTTAAGTACGCTGTGTACCTGGGAGGTAATGCAATGGTTTCCCGTTGCCTTCCACATCGCCGTAGTGTGTCTTAGAATGCCATACCGACCCGTATGGTATCTGTCACTCTAAGTACCGAAGGAGCTGCTGCCCTCTTTCGGGGACCTATCTTAGTCTGGTCCCTCACTAAAGACCCCACAAATTTGATTAAACCGTTAGATCACTGGAACTCTCAAGCCATTCTACCCCTTTTAGTAATCTAGAACTTTTTCAAGGTGCAGTTCCATTCAGAACGGCCTAAAAATATCTAAAACAAATATATGTGCAAAGTCAGTTATATATAAGAAATTATTTATCGCCAATGGACTGTGGATGGAAATTCGGTAAAAGTTTAATGCCAAACCCAAGGGTCAACAACCTGCTTCTGAAAATTTTTCAAAAACTTATTTTTTGCAAATGTAAATCGGAATGCGGCGGAAATTGTGGCTGTAGAAGAACCGGATTATTTTCATTGTAAGAGACAAACCTGCACCAACTGCGTGCCTACCATTTTTGAAGATTAGTTGGAAGATGTAAAGATATTTGAAAATCTTTGTATGTTACATATAATTAAAATTATATTTCGTAACCGATAACTACTTGTGAATAATTAATTACGGTTGATAAACCATAAAATAAAAGGAAACGCATTGAAAAATTTATTTATATCTATTGTGCACAGTAATGGTACCCGGGTACCTACATATGTTTTTCATGGGAAATGCAGTTTTTCTTGATTTTTCTTCAAAGTTGTGTTTACACATGTATTTAGTATTCATATTTACTCTAAGCTATTTTATAAAATGCATTTTCAAATTGATAAATGAATATGAAATTATCCGTTATCCTGAAAAATGCCTATAATGCAGCTAATTGTAGGAATTTTCGTCTGTAGGTTATTTTTAATGTTTTACGTAGTTTCTAAGCCGTAAATATATAATTTTGCAAAAGTTTATTAAAGTACCTAATTATGATTTCTGATAATTAGTTTACCATACCTTCTAGAATAATGAGTGTTGTAGAAGTTTATCAAAGTTTAGTAATCAATTTGTCATCACGTTTCGGGATAATGGATATTTTACTCAAAGTAAAAATAGAACTCATTAGCGTTAACGACAGCGTGGGGCATTTATAAGGAAAGTCATAAAACGTTTAAAATCAGTTATATTTTTACTTTTGACTATTGTTATGTACATTTTATTTAGTGAAATATTAAAATTGATATTTTGAAATGAAGGAATTATCACAGGTACGTTTGACATAATTTATTGATATAATAAGTAGTATACTAAGAGTTGCCTTCTTTCTCTATTTAGACTCACGTATGAAGAACAACGGGCATATTTATTAACCCTACATGAAGAAGTATTGAGTGATAGTGATGGTGAATATGTAAATGAAAACTCTGACGGCGAATGGATTGCACCACAACAAACAACAGTTAATTTGTCCGATTTTTCGGATATAGAAGATGTGAATGGTGACGTAGATGACGAAATAGAATTAGAAGAAAATTCTTCGGAATGGGAAGACGAAGCTGATGGCGATAGCACTGCCGCTAGTGATCAAAATGTTGCCGCATCATATTTTTTAGCTAAAGATGGTACTAAATGGACAAAAACGCCATCTGCTGTTACCTGTACTCCAAAACACAACATTGTTCGCCAAAAATTTTGTTTCGTGGCATCAACCAAAGGTTTATCAGTTGTTGATACTTTCAAATGCATCGTCTCCGAAAAAGTGGTAAACATTATTGTGTGGGAAACCCACAAAAAAGCTGTTTGTGCCTACAAGAAATGGAACGCTGAGAATCCAGGAAAACCTGTAAAAAATTGGAGACATTTGAATATACAAGAAATTTATACGTATATTGGTATCTTGATAGCAATGGGAGTACATCATTCCAATAATCAGCATGTAAATGTTTTATGGAAGACAAATTTGTATTTTTTGTATCGAGCTACAGTGAGAATCAACCGATTTCTGGAGATATTCCGCTTTATTCGCTTTGATAACAAGAACACTAGAAGTGAGAGACTAAAAACAGACAAGACAGCTGCTATAACGGATCTATGGTTGATGCTAAATGCTAATCTATCATCCAAATGCGTTCCAACTGATTGTGTGATGGTAGAAGAGCAGCTTTTCTCTTTCAGAGGCAGGACAAGGTTTACTCAGTACATTGCGTCCAAACCTGTCAAGTACGGTATCAACGTTTGATGGCTTTGTGATGCACAAACATCGTATCCAATTACTGGACAAATATATACTGATAAAGGACCAAAGGGCCGAGAAAAGGATCAGGGACACAGAGTTGTGAGGGTCTTGTGCTACCAGTTCAAAGGATCTGGAAGAAATGTCACCATGGACAACTTTTTCACGGCATTAACATTAATTTGTCTATTACTCAGTTGGAACCTTTCAACTGTTGGAACACTAAAGCAAAATAAGCCCTACATCCCACAGGAACTGAAGAAGAGTAAAAATAAAGAGGAAGAGTTGTCTATGTTTGGATTTAATGAAGATGGTAAAGTTACCATTTGCTCTTATGTTCCAAAGAAGGAACGCATTGTTACTTTACTATCAACAATGCACAATACTAGACCTCCACAAAAACCGGACGTTATTATGTATTACAATGCAACTAAAGGGGGTGTTGACAATATGAACAAAATGGTTACTTATTATTCAACAAAAAGAAAGACGCTTCGTTGGCCACAAGCAATGTTTTTCAATATGTTAGACGTAGCTGCCCTAGCAGCTTATACAGTTTATTTCGAAAACAGTCCTACAACACGCAAGTTATCATATAGCCGGCGAAATTTTCTTGAGGATTTGGGAAAACAGTTATCCATGCCAGAAAGTGAAACGCGTTCAAAAACGCGCAAGTTTTTGAAACATTTTGCTACTAAATCTGGAACAGATGCTATACTAGGCCATCCTGTTATGCTTCCTTCACAGTCCTCTACAGAGCCACCATCAAAGGATGCTTCTGGACGCACCAAATATGCTGGCAGCTGTTTTGTTGGTAGATCAACATTGTCATTGCAAAGGAAGGCTCGAAAATGTTGCGAAATATGTGAACGGCCGATTTGTAACGAACATTGTGTAACAATAACGAAATGTTATCATTGTAATTTGTAAGTCGTGGTTATATGTAATAAACAATTTTTTTAGAGCAATAAATTTTTTTATATTACTTTTTTCTTGTTTTGCGACTAGTTATCTTATTTACAGATAATAATGTTATATATATATATATATATATATATATATATATATATATAAATATATATGCATGTATGCATAAAAATAGGATAAACCTATAGAAAATGTTTATAGTACCACGGTACCTCAACTGTGCTAATAAGGTGTAAACTTTTGTTTTATACAAAAACTCAATTTTTTTATTAAGTTGTATGATTGTGTCATTGTGTAATGAACATAAAAAGAATTGATTTAGGCTAAACAAACGTTTAAACAACGTAGCTAGTCGAAAAGTTATACAAAAATAGGACTTGAAAATGCGAAAGGTACCCGGGTACCTTACTGTGCACATGAAGGTTAAAAATGTAAAGGTGTTTTTCTGTTTTGAATTTGTGACAATTTGAATCGTAAATCATTAAAATCCGAGGTGTTTGAAGAGGTTCCGCTAAAGCTCGTTTCTCATCTAAATGACCCCACTACTAGTGCAGTTACAAGAACCCGTAAAAAATATCATATTTTAAGTTCCAATTGAAAAGGAAGAGAACGGTTCGATTTTTAAACCAATTGAACACAATTAGAGCACAAGCAATTAAAAAACTTCAGATTATAAAAACATTTTGTAAATGTGTCGTACCAACTTCGGAATTGAGACTCTAAAGCCCACTTACACCGTTATTCAATTGAGCCTAACTTTATAAAACTCAACTTTACACTTGAGCCTTGCTTAAAAATAGTTCTTGTTGCACCGCATATCAGGAAACCAAGCCTTGTAAAGTTTCTGTTTCAAAGTATTTATGGCAACGTAGCACGTTCCTAGGGACTTCAACATTTCAGTTGAATATAAGACCTGCCTGAGTCCTGTCTTTGAAATGTCAGAAGGTTTTTTATACCTAAAACCATCGACTGAAAAAATTTATTAGACAATGCTGAAACGCGAACCCAATAAATTAAATTAATTGCTTTAAAATCAATATTAATATACCAAAAAAGTATTAAAATGGAATTTGTTGTGTGGGACGATCTGTGGGATGATAATTTTGATTTTGGTGAAATATTCATATATTAAGGTAAATAGAAGTTAGGAGAGTAGTATAGAGGAATATAAAAATAGAAGTTGAACGAAGAACGGAAGACTTCAATCTACAAACCAGATGAAGAAAGATGAGCGATTACAAGTCATTACAAAGGTTTGGAAACAGTAGGTTTGCGTAAAATCGACCTCGGGGTTGAGACTATAAAAAAAGGAAAAAAAACGCAAACTAATGTGTATATACCCAACAGCGTCATAAAATTTCCAAATCATTTTTGATGTAATATCATGTTGTTAGAATTGTAATTTTTAATAGTTATTTATAGGTGGCAGTAGTCAGCGTATCAATATTTGGCATGTGGTCTAAAAATTATAGATTTCAAAAGTTCGACTAATTTATTTCAAAATAAAGAAAACCACTACTTTGGTTATTCTCGACAGTACTGTCTCCATGCCTGATTATTAAGAAGATTAAAACGAATAGTTTTGGATTGCTTCTTACATATTTTGGTGACCGTGACAGGACCGGAAAGTACTGACAAAGATTTTGATAACTGAGTTTTGATTTTGTGTAAGATAATAATGGCAAATTTAAACAGCCTTAAAAAACAGCGTGGTGCAATGCATGCCCAATTTACTAAATCTGCTTCTAATTTGGATGCGGCTTTGAGCAAGAATGCAGACTTATTAAATATTCGAGAATTGTTGTGCCAGTTGAAAGATCGATCAAAGTTAATCGTTGAAGTCGATGAACAAATTATTGCAGTTATGAGCACTGATGAAAACTTGTCAGAAGAAATGTTCGGCGAAGAAATGGAGTCTCAGTGTAAATATAGAGACATTTTGATCGCTAAGCAAATACTCACAGCTGCACCGCAAAATGGTTGCAATAATGCAGAACGTAAATTCAAACTACCACATTTGGAATTAAAGAAGTTTGATTCTGATGTCAAGTCGTGGTTAGGTTTTTGGGGCCAGTTTTCCAAAATTCATGAAAATCCTGCAATACCCGACAGATAAATTTCAATATTTGTTTGAATCAACTGTGCCAGGTTCGAAGGCATGAGAGACTTGCAAAAGTTTCCCGGCTACAGCAGAAAGTTATCCTAACCTAGTTGAGCAGTTAAAAGAACGTTTTGGTCGTCAAGATGTCTTAGTCGAGGTGTATGTACGTAAATTGTTACGGCTTGTCGCCAACGCGATACACCCGAAAGAAGAAACCGCGTTGATAGTTTTGTATGACAGATTAGAGTCACAGTTGCGTGCACTGGAAACTTTAGGAATTACAGCCGAAAAGTACTCGATATTGTTAAATCCTTTAGTAGAATTCTGCCTTGCAGAAGAGGTTTTAAGTAATTGGGAATGAAAGCGCGCAGTTACAACGAGTAATGATTTCTCAAAACGGTTAACAAATCTCATAGGATTTTTGCGTGAATTGGTTGCTAGTGATGAACGTAATTTTGCTAGCAGGAAGTGGTTTTGTATCAGTAGAGAAGTCTATTCATAAAGTTAAACGTAATCAAACTGAATGTGTATCCACTGCTTTAGATTTGCTGTCGTTAAACGACTCAACAAAGAGAAAACGTGTTTGCATTTTTGTGGAAAATACCATTTAAGCCAGGATTGCTTTAAAGCGCCTTCTTTGTCACTAGAAGACAAAAGGAAAATAATCAATGAAAAGACGTTGTGTTTTCAATGTTTTAGAGCAGGTCATGTTTCAAAAAAATGCAGGACCAATGTCAGATGTCCTCTATGTAATACTCGTTATTTTGTGACCAGAGCTAGTTCCTAGCCGATCATTGGAAGGCAAAACACAAGTAGAAGAAAATAAAATTACTGCTAACACGTCAAGTATAATGGCTGTTTAAAACTGCAAACGATATACATTGCTTCAAACTTTAATCGTGAAATTATTTTGTTGCGGACAGATGCGCAACATTCGAGCTGTGATTGATACAGGTTCACAGAATACATACATTTTGGAGAAAACTGCAAAATCTGTTGGAATGAATCCTACGGGTAAAAAGAATCTCAGTCACATTGTGTTTGGTGGCGTTACATCTGAACCAAAAATTCATAATCGTTATAACGTTACTGTTTCTTCACTTAACGAACTTATTCGGTTGTAATCAAAAAAATATTTTCCCTTTGTGAATATCAGATAACAAATTGCACCCTTATATATCCTAAACTTTTACCTGATATCACAAGGTCGAAAATTTCTTATTTACAATGAAAGCCCAAAGTAAAGTTGGATGGAAAACCGCTTGAGGGAAAGAAAAACTCTTTAGACATAAACGGCTAGTAGAGTGTTAGCTCTGGGTAGATCATGAGCTTGGGCCATGGGTTGTCAAACGACCAAAAATATAAATATTGAGCGCCACCGTATTTTTCAATACAACAACCTACAAAAATTATCTGTGCGTGTATTAGGGGAATGCGGAAACCTTATATCAACACCACTAATATAGCCATAAAACCCGAATTTCACTTTTCTGAAACACTTACCAAAATCTCAATTACCAGATGTCATACAGATGTCTCGACTGAACCTGTGAACAAACAAATGCACAACATGGACACCTTTTGTAAATATTTACCAAAAATAATATAATAGAATTTAAGTTCCAAAAATATACACCCAGGGAATTTGTTATCTTTACACACAATTTCTGATCATGAATGACCTATAAGTTTTACTAGTATTTTGAATAATAAAGGAGTCATGCAAAAATGGATTCTATTTGATTAAATTCCTTGATTTGTTTTAACATAATCTTTCTTTTACTATTAATTTTATAGAACAGAACTATAATAAGGTTTTGTATTCAAAAAAACATAATAATTCCTAAATTGAATATTTCATAAAAAGTTTTCTAAAAAGTTTGAGCTTTCTAAATAATTCATATTACATATTTTAATTTTTAGCCACAGTAGTACTACGTTGACCTTACAATCAAATTTAATTACTCAACTTCCAATAAAATAGCATGTTTCAACATAGCGTTAGTTTTACTTAATATGTATAAAAATAATTCATCACGTTAATTAACAATCAAAGTACATGACCTCAAAATTATTAAATGTATTTTTAGATTAGTCAAATAACATGTGATATTTAAATTTGGACAGCTGAATATTTTTCTTGACAACATATGCCACTAATAATTTTTCAGTTTAGTTAACGTTATCTGTTTGTGAGATAATAATAATAAGCAAACAGCATAGCCATCTTTAAAATTTATGCAAGGTTATAAATTTATTACGGATTTCTTTCTTTCACTAAACAATTTTTAAGTTACTTTAGTCTATGTAGAGTTTCAACCTTATATTTTCGTATTACGATTAAATAATTATGAAAGTAATTAAATTCTACTTATCACTCACGTGTGGATGTACAGTACGACCAAAAGAAATCGAACTATGACCTCAGCTGTGGGAAATTCCATTAACATCTGTATTCTGCGATGCACAAATATGAACATATGAATACGGACGAATTTATCGCTGGAACTCCTTAATTACATCTTATAAAATTTAGTATTCCAAATCCCAAACTAAATTTTCTTGAAATTAATTACATTATATTAACTGTATCCAACATATTATCTACTTCCGTGATATTGTATTCCGTGATATTGCACTAAGAGGAAAATATTAATAAAATATATTTACTTGATTAAACCAACTGTATTAATGATGAGGGGGAGCTTCTATCTTCTTTGGCCTGCAAGAAGTAACTGAACTGCTCTAGGTGGAACACAAAAATGAAAACCATCACGTTAAAGCCGCTAGGAACTACCTTCAGACACGAAGATTCAATCAGTTCTATTTTTCTTTCTGACCGTATTACAGGACACGTGCCTGCATACCACCATCTTGACGTTTCTATGCCGCTGATAGCAGCTTACCTGTCCAGACGCCTGTAGAAAAGTGACTCGAAATAACAACTCGACGAAGCTTATTAACGAAGCTTAGACCTCAAGAGCAAAGGAGTCTATATGCTATTATAAATTTTATGGATTATTTTTATTGTACGGAAATTTACAAATTATATTTTTATATTATTGCTGTATTATTTTAGATTAATATGTGAAATGTAGCTACGTAAAAAAATACGTTACACAGTATTCATTTGCGACTATGGATCAATCATGAATATGTGGTGCTGTTCCACGTTTACATAATGATTCACCACTGAATGAACTTCGCAGTCATAATATTACCCTTTCAGATATTGGCGAATACTATCCATAAATTGTGTTGCTAGTTAGTGCAGATGTGGCTGGTAATCTTTTAACCGGAAGGATTTTTAAATTAGAAAGCGGACCGGTAGCCGTTGAAGCAAAATTAGGCTGAACATTTATAGGCAAAGTGCCTGATGTTGAGCCATGGGAGAATGCGGCCTTAATGATTGTTTCTTTGTGTGTTAATAGCGCAACCATTACAGATTTGTGGGATTTGGACATTATAGGCATTCGTGATCGCGTGGAAAAGAAAACGAGAGATGAACTACATCAAACTATATTAGCCAATTTTAGTAAAAGTATAACCAGAGATCTAGAGGGACGTTACGAAGTGTGTATGCCGTGGTTGGAAGATCATTTAGTTTTACCGAGCAATAGGGCTATTGCAGAAAAAAGATTAGTTTCAATGTCGAAACTTCAGAGTACGGGCATCTTTCAAGCATATAGTCACATTTTTAATAAATGGGAAGCTGAAGGTATTATTGAAAAAGTACCTGCTAAAGAGAATGTTACTTCGTTGCACTAATTGCCTCATAGAGCAGTAATAAAAGGTTGTAGCCAGACCACTAAATTAGACCGGTTGTCGACGCCTCAGCTCATAAAAAGGGCTCGCCATCTCTTAATGACTGTATTGAGCAAGGGCCTAGTTTGATAGAACTTATACCAGACGTGCTAATTAAGTTTTTGTTACATCAGTATGTAGTTAATGCAGATATTCAGAAAGCTTTTCTGCAAATTAGTCTGGCGCCTGAAGATCAAGATTTTGTTCGATTTTTGTGGTGGGAAAATTATAACATGGAAAAATGGTTGAATACCGTCACAAACGTGTCGTTTTCGGTGTGACATGTAGCCCTTTTTTACTTGGAGTATGTATTATTTACCATTTAAATCCAGTTACTGGCGAGTTCGTTGAGACAGCTTCTCGGTTGAAATCTACTTTTTATGTGTATAACTGTGTGACAAGTTTTGAAACAGTAAGCGATTTAATAGTATATTATAGTGTAACAATATCTTTTGACGACTGCAAATCACCAAAATGTATTACCTAAATACATCTTTTTGTCTGTTCCTTTAAACAAGTAAACATCGTCATTTAAATAAATATCCGTATTGGGATCATGTAGCCCAACCACAATACAGAAACGCTAGTTTGGTTGCTAACAACAGGCGTTAACTGTTTGAATAAACATTTCAATGTCAAACGACTTTGATATAATATGCGCATCGTGCCGACCTCACTCTGGCTGCAGCACCTGACACGAAGACATCATGGAGAACCTTAGAGTTCTAGCCAGTAATTTACGTGTGGCTTACGCCTTTGTGTTAAGCTCAAGTGTAGTCAGCACTTGAAGTAGTGTTTTTTAATAACGGTAAGCAAATACACATAATCTCTTAAACAAACTAAATAATTTTGTTGTAGCGCTCTTTTCTTCTCTTGTTTAGTCTTATCTTATTATATCCAGCTTAATTTTGTCTTGTATGATCATATGTGATCTTTTCTTTTCGTTTACGCTCATCTAGTTTACCATTTAATGTGAGCATTTATCAATTTGATTGTAATATTCGAAATTAAACAAGAACGTACGGCAATGTGGCGATATTAGTATTTGGTTTAATATGAACGCCCTTCAATTTTTACCGTAATATTTGGATTCAATAAAATGTTCTGCAATGAAGCCATAATATTTGAGATTTAACCGGAATGTTCTTCAATTTAATAGCAATTCTTTTGTTTCAATCTATACGTTCCGTTTTTAATATTTACGAAAATCTTTTAATTGCTATGATGAATTTACAAATAATAATGTGGATAATTACACTCAAGATAATTGTTTGGATAACGAACTAAATGCAGTAAAAGATGGAAGCTTGGCATTTTTTGATAACTGTTTGAATGGATTTTGGTTTGTTCCGTTATTGCTTTAAGCTTGTATAATTGGATCCAAGAAGCACGCAGTTGGCTGGTTTCAGTTCAACATGTGAACAGCGACGTCATTTGTTTGTTTAGGAACAGTATGTATACACATCTGGTTTAATACAAGGTAACGCTGTCACACGAACAAAAACCTGTCGAAACGAGGTAAGCGCTCTTTATTATTTTTGCATGACGTCCGCATTTGGCCAACTTCAATTCAATGCAACATCTGACATAACATTGTGATGACCTATAAATATTATTTTGCTTAACGAACTATAAAGGACTTCTGATGTTTTTTTAATTGTCAATATTTAAATCCCGGGTAATAACCGTTATTATTATTAACGAACTTAAGCATCTTAATTGAGTTCTGATTAAAGTTTCATTTATGTGTAATTATAGTTAAAGCTTTTGAACTTAAATTATTCGATTTTTAATATTTTCATATAAACTTGTAAGCCTAATAAACAGATCTGATATTTTGGGTATTGATTTGAGTTAATCTTGTAGCAAAAAGAAATGCTTAACGTATTTGATATTTTATTTGAATGTATCATTCTACATCTGTGTAGAAGAAATGATAGTACCATTTTTGATATGTAAATTTTGTACATACAACTATTTATCATGAAGTAACATTTAATTAAAGAATCACCATTTAATTCATTTAATTAATTGTTTTATTTTGAACAAGTGAGTTCAAAAATAGGGTAATTAGATCAAGGAATAAAAGGCATAAATACCTTCAATATAAAGATATTAGTAGCTTCTATTTGACGAAGAAGCTCTGATAACTCTTTCAGAATTTGATGCCTAATATTTGTGTATATAAATGTGTGTGCATAATTGATATTTACAGCTTTTCTTATTATGACGTAGCAAGAGTAGACCTCTTGTGTCCTCCCTTTGTTAATTTAATTCAATTTTCTTTACAGCTCCTGCGTAAGCAGTTAATACTATATTCCTCTCTAAGAACTCCCAAGTCCCACTTAGGGAAATTCTGTGTTTAAACTTAATGACTTGGTGGCGCCCTCCCCATTCCCCTATTTTGGTATAAATTAAGCCATAGTAAGAGAATAATGTTTTGTAAAAAAAACCACGACCAATCCTCATAAGCTCTACCCGAGGAATAGACCCCTAGCATAGTCGGAAGATATTTGCGTTCCATCATTTTAAGTAAATCTTTCCTTAAAGTTTACTGGTTTCTTCAGAGGATATTAAAGAACCCACGGGTTACTTTAATTATTCAATGAACTATTAAACCAGTAACGACAAATTTTGTAAGAATACAAATAGAACGAGGCTATAATGAAGGCTATTATTCCTGAGGATGAAAGTTGCTACACGAGCAAGCGAAGCGAGCGAGTGCAGTAATCATCCGAGGGAATAGTACCATCCATGTAGCGAGTTATATACTATACTTTATCTACAACTAAGTATCAATATAAGAGAGCATAATTTATATAACTTGACTTTTCAAATTATCGAAATTCTACAATAAATTAGCGAAAACCAACACGGCTAGTTTTTATGTTATTGTATTGAGTCATAGTATTTGATATTTAGCATTTGACGTTTGTTTTAAATTTCAAAGTTAGTGGGATTTAATAATATTATTTTCCAGTTGGTGTGTATGAGGGAATAAAGAGCCATTAATCCCTCTGCTTTTCATTATTCCCTAGGGTGATTAATATATAGCATTATACTGCAAAAACCACATGTGTAATACGTATATTATATATTAGTTGTAGATAAATAAGTTTATGTATGAAGCCTCCCAAATTATGATGGATGCCAAATTTAAGTTACGTGGCTGGGAGCATACACATATCCCTACTGATGCAACTGTCTACACTACAGAAAATTCTTCTGTTGATTTGTTACGTATTATTTGGGATAAGAAAGAAGACTTGCTATGTTGTAATGTAACTGAAAGCGAGATGTACCTATAATCACTAAACGTACCATGTTGTCGATTAGTCATAAACTGTAAGAATAGGATTTACTTGTCCAATTACTCTGATACCCAAAATGTTATTGAAAGAAACTTGGAATCTGAAAAATGGGTGGAATGAAGAACTTCCACTTGACATGTGTGAGAGATTCTTAAAATGGTTAAAAGAGTTATTTATTTTACCCAATATAAAAATACCTAGATGGTTAGCTACTAGCCATTCCTG
Organism: Platerodrilus igneus; assembly: GCA_036346225.1. Lineage (NCBI taxonomy): Eukaryota > Metazoa > Arthropoda > Insecta > Coleoptera > Lycidae > Platerodrilus > Platerodrilus igneus. The sequence continues at coordinate 638,046 of JARFIW010001199.1, forward strand.
TGGAGGCACATGACGTTACATGTGTTCTCATATGCAAGCCAGAAAGCGTATGCAGCTTGCATCCTTCTACGGATTGAAAATATTTCCGGAACGTCCGTGCAACTTGTGCAAGCGAAATCTCGCGTGTCTCCAATACAAAAGGCAACTATACCTTGTTTAGAGCTACTTGCATGTTGTATCGCTACACGCTTAATGGAAAGTGTGAAGAAAGTTTTAAATGCAGAATCTATTCGTGTTTTTTATTGGTCGGATTCGATGGACGCATTGTACTGGATTAAAACAGATGATCGATGGGGTACATTTGTCTCAAATTGAGTAAAAGGAATTCGATCACTAAGTAGTCCAGATCAATGGTATCGTACCAAGCGATATGAACCCTACGGATTTACCATCCAGAGGTTGTACTGCTTGTCAGTTATTAGTATCGCGATGGTAGGAGGGTCCTAAATGGCTTTATCAACATGAAAAACATTGGCTTTTTCACTTATACAATGTAACTATGAAGCGGTAAACCGCGAGAAGAAAGAGTGTCACCTTCTTGACAGTTAGTACTGAATCACAGTTTTCAAACGATTTATGTCGACATGTTTCTCGATTCTCTTGTCTAGTTGGTTTGATTGCCAGGATGCATCGATTTACTAGGTTAATCAGTAAATCAAGAACTTTGATTTTTGGCAATTCATTGAGAGTAGCGAAGTTGATTATGCTGAGAATAAGCTTTGGTTGCTTGTACAAAGAAAATCGTTTGTTAAAGAGTATCATGAAACGTTGAAGAACTTTTGTGTATTTAAAGATGAGGAACGTCTCGTACGTCTAAAAACTAAATTACTGCAAAACCGATGCCTTCAATTTTAGATGTCCAATACAACTTCCTTCTAAACATTCTGTGGTAACAATGATGATTTTGGATCAATGTGCTTGTTACGTTTATAGTAAATAATTTAAAGCTAAATTCTACTTTCTATCGAGTTTGTTGATTATTTACATTCGCCGCGGTATATTTAAATTTATTAGAGTAAAATTCCCATGGTTTTACTTGAAGCACGCGCCAACATGTGCTGCGAGTTATAAACGTTGTTATTCCGCATGTGCAAGAACAGTGTAGTGACGGGAAAATCCACAAAGCCATGAGAATCAATTTGTCGTTCAAACAGTCCGCATCACTGGTTTACATGTTTATGTAAAACTCCTAATAATGAACCGCTTTTCTTCAGAACCGCTATCGTCATAAATGTACTTTGCTACACCCGCAAAAGCTGAGTAGATGTTACATCGTTTTTTTCGTTGACACGACTTCATAAACACCAGGTGAGTGCTTTTAGTAAATGCTTGTTCTAATTAAAACCATTAATTATACGTTGTTTGTTCAATTATCACTTAAATTTTATATACAGTCCACTTTTCTCTTCTAAGTAGCTATCGTAGTTTTGTTACCGCATTTTACAGTGCTTATGTCTACTCTTTGAGAAAAGTATTAGATTTTAAAAGTCTTAGGTCAATACGCCGTGTCCTAGATGAACGTGGCAGATGTCGCAGATTTAATTCTCAAACCAATTTTGGTAGCGTGTGCTCCACTACCACTCGATCGAGTTGTACACGTGTGCTGTGTATAGGGCGGTACACTTGGAGCTGATGTCATCCATGTCCACAACTTCATTTTTTGAATCATTTAGAAGGTTCATCAGTAGACGTGGTCGTCATAAGATTCTTTATTCAGAGAATGGGCGATATTTTGTGGGAGCAGCTGAGGCGGCTTAACCGTATAGACTGGGAAAAAGTAGTGGAAGCCAGTAGGGTGAAGAGAATTCAGAGGAAATATATTCTGCCATATGCTGCCTGGTGGTACGGATGGTGGAAGCGATTGATACGAATAGTCAAAGATTTACTGAAACGAGTTCTAGGGAAAACAATATTATATTATGAAGAGCATTACACAATCTTTGAGGTCATCATTAATTCTCGACCATTAACGTATGTTACAGAAGACGGTAATGATTTGATTACATTGACCCCATCAATGTTTCTGAAGGACTTTCATAGCTCTGAAACCACTGATATTTACGAAATTGATACTAAAAATTTGAATACACGTTTTCGCTACATGTAACATTTGAGAAATAGCTTGCGTGAGCGTTTCCTTAATGAGTATTTAGGTTTTTAGTCACCTTACGCAACTGCTCAAAAAATGATATTCAAGGAAAATAGCGTGGTTCTTTTGGACAACGATAAAGTTAAACGCATTCATTGGCTCCTAGCAAGAATCTTTGAAGTTTTTGTTTCTAGAGATGAAAAAACTCGAGTTGCTCGTTTGCGTATCAAAGGTGGTGAATGCATCCGCGCTATTCGGCGACTGAATCCCTTGGAATTACAACAGCAAATTTCCATTTGGCCCGAAATTCTTGAGAAGAAACCCAAAGTCCTAGGTAAAAGGGAAAATGTAGAACAGGAAGTGAATAATACATTCAATCCTCCAAAACAAAGTGCATCCTTAGGGTACAACTACCAGAAGTGGTAGAAAAGTGAGTGCACCTTGTAGGTTAAATTTATTCGTTCATGTAGAGTGACCATAAGTGTTATGTAGTGACGTTTGTTGATTTACCCATTTTCTTTATGTCGGTAGTTCAAGGTGGGGGTGATGTTAGAGTTGTAATTTTTAATAGTTATATATAGGTGGCAGTAGTCTGTGTGTCAATATTTGGCATATTGTCTAAAAATTATAGATTTCAAAAAGTTTGACAAATTTATTTCAAAATGAAGAAAACTATTACTTCGGTTATACTCGACAGTACTGTTTCCATGCCTGATTATTAAGAAGATCAAAACGGGTAGTTTTGGACTGCTTCTTACACATGTAATGTATCAAAAGTAACACATTTCAATGTAACTTGCTTCACGGTGTAGATATTCTATTTAATCATTTCGTACAGTTGAAATTTCCTATGCATTTTTATTAGAAATATAAAAATAATTTATACAATATTGATAGTTTGAGCCTTGAACTTTATTTATGTGGTGTTGGATAACGATCTACTTAAGATACACAAATGTATCCCAAAATCGGTCTTCATAATCTATTTACAAGTCCGCGTTATTGGCATTGAAAGAAGTTTCGCTGCTACACCAAAAACACAAATTGATTTTATTTTAATCATAAGTTTCGTGAAACAATGGACACCCACGATGAACAGGCGCGTATTATACAGGTGCGCTTGGAGCGGCGAGTAGGTGTACTAAATACTCTTTCCTGACTGAATTCAAATATTTTTTTATTTTTCTCGGATCCTTATTGTGTGAGGACATTAGCTTGAGATCCTATCAATGAACTGTGGGTTTAATATTAATTTAGTGCTCCGGCGCACACTCCTTAATATATTTTAAGAAGCATTTTAAAATTGCACAAATCTTATATTTACATAACAGTTAATAACATGACGTCAAGATCTTAATATGTAATTGTTAATAAAATATAAGTATAATGACGGTAGTTTGTTAATAAGCGTGTTAGTGACCTCTTAACCACTTAGCACTGATTGCTTATTTAAATGATTGGATAATAACTTGTAAACTTAATGCATAATACGACATCAGTAGATACTCTTAAGACAGTGGTAATTTATAAAAAAATTCCTCAGAATAATTCAAAAGGAGACATATTAAATAATTCTGAATAGCTGCTAACACAATGGATATTAATTCAAGATAATTCTACTTCTATAATCAAAAGAATTATTATGTGTGCGGTGCGACTAAGATTGTTTGTTGTCAATTTTCATTAGGGTGAGTCATGTCTGATTGTTTGATTATACGTAATTGCTCATTAGATGACTGTAATCAAGCAAAACGGTATTATATCTGGGTATAAATGTAAAGCAAAAATTAATATGCTCGCCTAAAATTACCACACCCTAAAGCAGCGCCGTCGTCATCAAAAGCTTGCCCATATCCCTTTGATAACTACAATAGCCAATTATTCATGCAAATGTTCATTAGTAATGTACTAGGAACTTCGAACATTTGATGTACTAGAACCCAAAGTTTTATATAAATAAGTGAGAATTTCGATTCATTTAAAATGCAGTTGCATTATTAAAAATTCCATGATCAAACAAGTACCGCAAATAACAAAAATAAATCTTTTTATGAACAATCATTTACTATTTAAATGATAATAATAGAATGAAGCATATATCCCAACTGCTTAAATGCGACGTGAATGCATTTTCACCTTAATAGTTAGTTGAATTATCTAAAAACAGAAATGGCGGTAAATGGAATGTATTCGTGTTAAATCTGAGCAGCTTGTTACCGGCATTCGGACACTAATTTGTTCGAATAGGTGGTGCTTGTAAGAAGAAACCTATAACTAGTACACAGAGTGTTCAAAAGTTTTAACTTTCCATGAAAAAGTAAATACATATAAGTTATAATTTTAGGCCATTCTAGCCCTTCCATTATTGACCTTTTATTCTTAAAGTTTTTGTTAGTTGTCTCAATTGGGCTCTAAGTTTATTCAATATACTTCCGTGGAGCGCCTTCTGCACCTGCTCTATAATCGCACTTGCCGTTGTCGTTTGCTAAATCTATGCAAGTAGGCTTTAAATGCCTGATGTCTACTTATGAGCCTTACTATTCTGTTATCATACCTTTTTTCAATTTCGTTTCCTAACTCTATGTTCGGAATAAACGATTTTCGGTTAATTTGCCAGTCGTTATAAGGTCACATCACTCGTTCCATTGTCACATTGACCATTTGCAAGTAGGAGGAATATAGCAATACTGGAACCACATTTCCTCCCAAATCCCACATTTCCTCCCACATTTACATGTAAATCCCCATAAGGAGGAAATGTGGTGGAGGGAGTCCTAGGAGGAAATGCGGAGATGTAAATCCCCATAAGGAGGAAATGTGGTGGAGGAACTCCTAGGAGGAAATGCGGAGATGTAAATCCCCATTAGGAGGAAATGTGGTGGAGGAATTCCTAGGAGGAAATGCGGAGATGTAAATTCCCATAAGGAGGAAATGTGGTGGAGGGACTCCTAGGAGGAAATGTGGAGATAAATCTAAGCATCCACATTTCCACACACATCCACATTTGCTCCCACATCTAAACCAAATAGTTTTCTTCGTCTAACCAATGCATCTTTCGAGATAACCCTATCTTGTTGGGTATTAATTAATATTAGAATTTTCTCAGCTACCCGAATCTCTAGGAATTTTTGAGATAGCATCATCTCCCAGAGAGCTACTCTAATTTTAAGATTTTTACCGGTAGCGATTTTATAATCGTCCTAATAAATTTTTTAACCATGTGACACATCTTGTTAGTCTAGAATTTACGCACAACCCGAATCTGCAAACAGATTTAAAATCGGACCACCCCCTGCAAAGTTATAACCCTTTAAAGACTCCGAGCCTCTAAATTTTGCTCTTTGCTTCCACATCTAAACCAAATAGTTTTCTTCGTCTAACCATTGCATCTTTCGAGATAAACATATCTTGTTTGGTATCAATTAATATTAGAATTTTTGCAGCTACCTGAATTTCTAGGAATTTTTGAGATGGCATCACCTCCAAGGGAGGACAACTCATCAGCTCTGTCATTCATACAATTCTGTGGTATAATCGAATCCAATAAATTGTTTGTCTCTAATGTGCGGCGCTTTACGTATAATACCTCAAGCAAGCACATGGAAGTAACTTGAAGATTTCATAATCGCCAGTGCGATGAGTACCGATTTGTTGCTACAGTAATTCGACCAACTATTCACACCCTCTTCCGCAAATATCTCACCACTGGCTCCTTTCCTGATATTCTGAAACATGCAAACATCACTCTTATCCTGGAACCTACGAAACTTCCTGACTACGTCTTTCTATAAACCAATTGCCCACCTCCCAACCAAAGATTAACTCCTCGAAGAACTTATCCTACAGAAAGTGCAAGCCCACCTCGAGCACTATACCCTGATGAACAGTAATCAACATGGACACCGTCAAGGTCACAGAGCAAAGCAAATAATCTGCTCATTAAGTACCGAAGTCCAATCCTCCCAATATAAATTTGTCGTAACTATATTTCTTAACAGGCTAAGCCTAAGCAGCCTATCGTTTCTAACAAATCGAAAATGTTACTCCTGATAGGCTTTTTACATCTCAGTGGTAGTCGTAAAATTCACGTCCTAAGAACACCTTCGACTTTTTCAGATCCGCTTCCTACCTTGAAATCCACTTAAAAACTCGTATAAAAATGCACATTCAATCTACAGAAAATCCGATCGTAAACTAAACTCATCCTATACAACATACAACAGTCCCTGCCAAAATCTATCCAATTAACTTAAACCACAAGGAAATTGATCTTACGTAACAACATCATCTCCACTACCCGCTACGGTGTTATTCCCTGGTTCCCATGTACCACACCGTCCTCTCGAATGACTCTTGACCCCATAATACTCCCGTACCTTCTGTATGCATCCAGAGCCCTCCGTAACACCTCCACTACGATTCTGTACACTATTCCTAAAATCCCTCCCTATAAATCCAGTAAAACTTTGCCCTACAGATTCGCAGCTTCAAATTCCATAACACTATCCTTCACCAAGGTGTAATCTTATACCTCGCTACTCCCACCGCTGAAATCAATTCCCGCGTATACAACTCCAAGCACCGCAATTATCCTACAAATGTTATATATTTTTACCGGTGCGTTTTCTTAATAAATACCATCGTTTAAACAATAGTTAACAATTAGTAGATTTTTTAAAAACATACCGCTTGTCACGACTCTTTGGACCAATTAATTGACTTTATCTAACCCCGTTACGAAATGTCAAATTATAAATGGATTTTTGACGTTAAGTAACGTCAAATATTTTATAACTGGTAGTCCATTACATCACTAGTGATGTAATGAAATTTTACATAACAATACTTAAGCCTTTATTTATAACTTTATTTAGAACTTACAAATTAGTTAATAAATTTGTTTGTATATACGACAAAATTATTACAAACACATTTACTAAAACCAAGTCCTGAACCTGACGACACATTTATTTCATTCTTTGAAATGCCTACTCGACAATGTCCTTCCTCATTGAACTCGATGGACTTCAATGATTTACGTCGATTGTAACAGCTACGTGGGGATGTTCTCCTAGTATACTATTTGCAATTCGTTTTGTATTGGCTAAAAAATTTTCGTCGTAGCCTTCAGCCACGGTACTGGATTTCCAGTCCCCATGTTGCTTAATTTTTAAAATGTCAGCCCCTGAATCTGTGAGCAATGATGCAGATGACCACCGGAAACAATGCCCTGTATAAGCAGCAGCATCTTGGTAAACCAAGATGTTGAGCAATTAATTTTGATAAATTGCCAAATGTATTTACCCCTAGAGGTTACTATAATATTTAACAAAAAACGGTTATGCTTTGTAATTTGTGGTCGAAGGTTGACGTATTTTCGAGTAATATCAATTAAATTTTCTCAATATCCAAAAATATTACTATTCGTGATCACATTCGTTTCTGTGTTTGAAATAGTGATTTTTAAAAAACTTCCTTCCTCTACAATATCACTGATACGTATGTTAGTTGGTTCCACTTTTCAACATGCACTGGTTACTCCAATAATCATTGCCACCTAAAGTAATCAATGAATCAAAAATAATATTGTTTTAAATATGTTGACAGCAAGTTGTACCTTTGCGAATAAAAACGTATTGTCATCAGCGTCTCTAATAAACTTTTCAAAGTGTCCTTTGTAAAAATCATAAACTTTTTGACGTGATAACCCGCAGATCTTCTCTTTAAAAATGCTAGTAAAGTGGTATATTTGTGGATGTTAATATTGCCTTTGACATTAAGTTCTGCCCTTAACATAGAGTACGTACTCTAGAGTGTAGGGGCTTTATAGTTTTTCAGCGTTTCAAAATATGCTAGGAGTATCTTTGCACAAACATTTTTTACTTCTTTCTCTTAACACAATTTTTCAAACTTCCTATAGGCTTCATGATACCTATTTCTAGCCCTGCTTGGAATTATCGAATTTATAGCTAAATTCGTAAACTCTTCTATTTCGGAAGGTACATCTAATTCCGAATCTCTCATTTTCGATTTAATTTGTAATAAAAAATTCAGCACTGACAAAAGTTATTTACATAAATATCAATTCCATAGCAACGCTAGCTACGTTTCGGGCCTTGGGAGCGGCCTTTTTAAAAACTTCTTCCAAAAACTTCGTAACAAAATTTATTTGGTTCAACAGAAATTAACATGGAATTTTGACAATCTTGATTTAAATTACTCAAAGTCGAAAAATAATTAATAATTGAACTAATATGAGTGAGTAGTCTAAACAAAGTGCAATGTTATAGCTGAAATATTTATGACTGACTGCCTGGTCTTGGGGTTCCCGGGGTATTTATGTTGTCCCTGCCCCTCACATGTCTGTGGAAACTTGCAGAACTCATGTCTGCTCATTTCTTAATTTTATTCATAATACAATGTAACAATTTTACTTTCTAAGTAATCGCGGTTTCTTAACCGTCTGTGACCTGCCACCTGCAGTATCACTATCGTCTGGGATACAATGTATTGCATCCGTTCTCATGAACTGTTAATAACCTTTAGTTAATTATCTTTGAATTACATTGTTGCACTTGACTTAATAATTTCTTTAACAATTTTTAATAATTCCTAATAACTTCTATTTTGTTAAACATACATAGATTGGGGGATACATAACTCGCTCGAGTAAAGCAACGAAGCTGAATTTTTTACATTTGATGGAACCGCACAATCCTTTTATTATATTTTAAAGCAGGGTTGGATAAAATATTGTACTTAACACAATCCATCATAACGGTTAATGTAGTTCCAACGGAGATTTGATGTTCCCGGCCAATTACTACACACTAAGATGCTACTAGATTAATGTTTGCAGGTTTAAGGTGCCTTATTGAATCCTACCTGATGGTTTGGGGCATAAAAGGTACGCAAAATCATAACTAAGAATCATAAAATTTACAATTATTTAGAAATAAAGCACTTGTTACACCTTACATGTGATTTTTCCAATGCTCCACCCGAAGGTACTACAGTGGCCAGGAAGCGAGTTTTTTTACCTGAAAAATGTCGAATTTTGCCGAATTCTTGCTGTTCCAAGCAAGATAGGGATCTTTAACGTGCGTAACAACACTCACACACGGGACCTTCATTTTACCTCTCATCCGAACGAGAGTGTATTCTTGCGAAAAATGCTCGCTTAACATTTTTCAAGCGGACCGTGTCGGGATTCGAACCCGGGACCTTGGGCGTAGTTGTTACACATATACCGCTACACCACGGAGCTGCCGCACTTGTTACACCACACAACTTCTGAAATTTGGTAAATGGGTTAATTTGTTTATGAAAGATTATAATACCTATATTAATTTCTATAGGATAGTATCTGGAGTCATCGCGATCCAGGGAAATTCATATTGCTTCATAGAAATAATTGGTTTGGTACTACAGTTTCTACATTTTGGTAAATAGGTTGTGCATTATTATTTCTAATTAGTATTCATATAAAAGCTTACGTTCAGCGTTGCAGTAAGCCCCAGTAAAAAACAGGTAAAGCTTTTAAGTTTAAAATTATTTTTAAAATCCCATTTCTGTTGTTTTTTTTTTGTTTTCAGCTAATGCAGTGTTATTGCAAATGTAACCTCTTTTCAGCTCCGTCTAATAGTAGGTCGATAGAGCTATTGAATCGTTGGCAAGTAAGTTATTTAAGTATCTTCGCACTTGCACACCGTTTATTAAATGCTTTATTGTTTATTTATAACCTATGCCTCAATTTTTTGTGAAAGAAGAATGTTAGAATTTGTTGGAAGTTTATGGAAAAATGTATATTATGAAAATTCAGGGCATCCAGTATAATTAGAATGATTTTTTTATTAAACGAATAGTCGTACCAAATGCTGAATCAGATGACTTTTACTATGAAGTTTTGGAAGTGCCTGTGCACTGTTAAGCGAGAAATTCAGAATTACACAGTCTTTTCTAAAAACATCTACATGGTCTGCACCGGAATACAATTTCCGCTAGTGCATTGAAGCCATCTTCTTTTGAGTTTATATTTTCAAGGGATTGTACCGGTTTGCGCAATAATTTATGATAAGGGATTGCATACAGGGTGGCATTGGTTTTATGTTATTAAATTGAGAAGGTAACTGCGATTGATTGGCTAAACTCAAAACCTACCACTAATAATTTTTGTTTTTCTTATCGATGTCATTCCTCCTTTAAATTAATGACCTAAAACTAATGCCATCCTGTAAAAAGCATATTATTTCCAAGTACTTGCCAGCCAACGTTGTGGTAAATATGGAAGAATTAGGAGTTGAAAATTTTAAGCAGATGAGACAAAGTATCGAACAATTATATCAATGTTTGTTACCTACAAAGAATTCTTTAAATTATGCTAGAATAATGTAATACTACTAAAAAATATAAATAAACTACTTTAATTCTTGTTTTAATTTTTTCATGGTAAATAAATAATATTACACGTGTTCTCTATTTAAAGTAGTCATATGAAAATTACAAGTATTTGTCTTATGCATTATATGTTATTTGAAAAGGTTAACAGATTAATGTGGGCTAATATTGTGTCACATGTTAATACAAGAAGTGCGAATGTAACCTACGGTCAATAGAATAACGTATATGTGCAAATATTGCATTACATGGTGGAAGTGTCACTAAAATAGTTGAAGATTACTTTGTGTAACATGTTTAAGTGATCAATAGTATTGCAAATCTAATCATATCTTGAAAAATGTTGCCTAGTGGTGAAAGTTTAATCAAGTCGTCGAAGATTACTTTTGCCAGTATTGCGTAACCTGGTTAAGTGACCACTAAAGTAATGCAGATCTAATCAGAAATTAATTTACGAAATATTGCATAGTGCTATGCGTTATTTGAAGAACTTAAGAGATTACTTTATGTAAATATTATGTATCATTGCTTACTCCATGATTAATTAAAAAATATATATGTGCAAACATTTTGGAACGATTTGCCTGTGTATTCTTTAAGGGAGGAAGAAAAGGATTTGCAATAGGGTTAATTAAAAAATATATACGTGTTAATATTGCGAAAGGAATTGCAAAGAATATACGTGCTGGATTTGCAAATAGAGCTGACGTCATCCGTAAATTGTGAAATATACAACACCAATGATACTAGATATGCTAAAATTTGGCAGACTGGTCTAGCAAAAGTGTTATTAACGGTAGCGGTTATGTGGTTGAGTGAGTGACAAGCACAGACAAGGGACGACGTGTGATTAGCAAGGAGATTAGGTTAATGTAATTCTATCTCTCTCCATTTATGTGTACTAAATATACAAACAACCTCCGTGTATTTCTTATGAAGAGCTTTTTTCATTCTTACATTGCCGTTATGGGAGGGTATGTGCTGTAGTTTCGGTTAAAAAGACCTATCGATTAGTTTAGCTTAAATCCAAAAATTTATAGTATTTAAGCAGTTAGCATTCAAATTTCATTAAAACTATTAAATATTGTTAAAAAATTTTTGAATTTGTTCAAAAAGTGGTTTCAAAAATTTATATATGTTAGTTCTAAATCTATATTTTAATATATTCGAGCAAGTATTAGAGTCTTAGGTATTTTAAGCGTTCAAAGCGGTTTAAATAGGTTTTGGTGATTCACGTTGAAGTTATTTATTAAAAAAGGGATATAAATTATTAAAATTATGTTCTTAAAGCTCATTTTTAATTATAACATTAGCTTTATTCCTGCATGCCTTTAAAATAATTATTACTGGATGATAAGTTTTACCAGCATTCACCTTTGTAAAATACGATTGTACTGTACTGCTGGAGGATTTTTGCTAAACTTCTAGCAAAAGATGTTGCCAACGGGCGGAAGTAATTAACAAAGATTCTTACATTTCCAGAAAGTAATTTAACTAATGTGAAATACTAAGAAGTAGGATGCAAAATACCAAAAATAGACTTCCAAAGAGCACTACATCAGTTATATTTAAGAAAAAATATAGTAATAGATCAATTGGCAGCAGAGTTAGGTAGATATGGGGCGAGACAGTACAAAACGTTACTCAGGCTGATAAACAGATACCTTACAAAGAGTAGATAATCAGGTTTCTAAAAGAAGCAGGAACAAAAAAATGTCAATATTTCAGGACCGGTATTGTACTGAACCATTATTCAAAAATACTAACCCAAAAATTATATTTAATGGAATAAAGTAGAATTTAGAAAAAATATTTTTGAATTTTGGAAGAGCACTAGTACTAAGAAAGCAATCCCAACATGCAGTTTAATTTTTTAAAGAGAAAAGGATAAGGGTAAGTAATACCGCAGTAATGATCCCTTCATGTGTGGTCGAGGCTTCTGACAATGTATACTACAAACATCATTTAGAATTTTTAAGATAACAAGAATAGATTACAAAGGCTGCAGCAAAATTAGGTAATAAAAAAGAGGTTATTAATTCCATTCAGTAAAAATGCGCCTTTAGAACAAAAATTCTCTGAAGTATTTATAGAAGCATTTGTAGTTACATTAATAACGTGGTGGCAATTTCATTATAGTATTAAATTAGGACACAAAAACAAACAGGAAAACACCAAGTTCATTTTTGTACAACAAGTAATAAAAATTGGGACATTATTCCTATTAAATTAGAAAAATACACATTGCTCTATATAAATAACCAGTACACAAAAGCCTGTTTGAATACACTCACTGGTTACAAAGAAGTCGAAGCAACCGTAGAATCATACTACAAGCATAAAATTAATGCTTTGTCACGGACAGAAAGTTATTGACCTTGAAAATTAAGCAAGGTAGATACACAAAGTGTTAAAACAAAATTTTTAAGGGGGGAAGGTTGGAATGTAGGACTAAGTTCGAAAAAGCTGGGAAGCAAGTAACGAAAGAAACGGGTTGAAATAGCAGTAGAAAGTTAGCGGAAAACCGTAGGCAGGCCTCTCGACGAGGTGGCCTACGATAAATTGTTTTGAACTTTTTAAGATACGTAGGTCAGAAGTCTCTTGTACGTATTATTATGGAATTTATATTCGCGTTGGTTGAGCATCGGTAAGCGGTATTAGTCTATAAAAAAGCGATAACCGGAATTCACTCTTTCAGCAAAAGCTCGATTCTAAAAAGATAAATATACAAGATGGGTTAACCTAACGCGTCGAGAGTTAATAAACAAGTGTATTGGGGTTACTGCATGTATTTAATTAAGGTAAATAACCAAAAGTGGAAGTTTGCTGTGATGTCAGTTTAAGCTTTTTTTTGCTTAAGCTAGATTAACATCGACATGTGAAACTGTAAATATAAGTTGTAATTGGTTCGTAAAACCACGGAATTAGTATTGTTTAAATTTACGCGTAATGTTACCGGTAAAGGAAGTTTGAACCTTTTAAAAAAGTAAGAAATGTGTAAATGTAAGTTAAGTTGTGGAATTATTGTAAAGTATAGTAGAATGAAAACTTGGTATCTTTTAGTAAACATTAAAATGGTTAAAGCAAAAGTTGGTATTGCGCTAGGTTTTTCTATGTAATGTTGTTAAAGCCCTTTCCAATGATGGGATTTTAAACGTGTAGATCAATCTTGGAAACTAGAGCAATGGAACGGTAGTATTATTTAAGAAAAATTTTTTTTAAGGAGTTCTGTTAATAATATTTTAGGTTAATGTACGTGTGTTTATATTTCCGAATATACTGTGAATAGAGTTTAAGCTTAAATGAATTTTTATTTGGAGTTATTTGTATGCTAGGTAAATGTGATCATTGTGAAAGGATATCCATATTTAAAGAGGCCCTTTATTTTGAAAATTGCTTCAATTTGACAAGAAAATGAATGAATGCTTTTATGGTTATGGCAGGCTTAAGAAAAATAAAAGATGAGACAAGAAGAGTTTAGAACACTGAATGCAATAAGGACTATCCAAAATAACCGTTTTCTGGGTAGCTAAAATATCGCAATGGTTAGCTGAGACAAAACGATTTGACGGCCCTTATTTTTGACAACTAGTAAAGCGTTTCAAGGAAAGTGGTACTTGTAAAGTAGGTTTGTATTTCGACTACTTTACATGTTGTTTAATTTTATTATTTTTATCATTTTTTTCATAAAAATCCGCTCCAGCAACATTGTAGTTAGCCGGTGCTCCCTCAAAATTGTTTCGGGGTTCCCACCTGTTTTGGGCAAATCGAAATTCGTTTCAAAACGTCATTTTTACCCGTACCAAGTTTTCGAAACTAAGGCACAATTCAGGTAAATGAGTGGGGTAGATAGGGTATGTTTCATGGGGGTGTTCATGCATAGTTAAAATTTTAACCATATTGCCAAAAAGAAAGCGGACTTCAATAATTTACCTTAAAGTCATTCGAAATTTATCTGGGTAGGACAAATAATAACTCCATGGAATTTAATAAATTCCATGCCTATTTTTTATGCCTATTCTGAGTTTCCAATGCATAAGTAAGAGTATAATGTACTTATAAAGATGTATGTACTTAATTCTAAATGCTGTGTTTAATAACCTATCGTAAGTTCTAGGTGATGAGCGTTTTCCCCTCGTTTCTACTTAACTATCAGTAGAGCAGATATTACAGCAGGAGGTTAAGTGAACCAATATTAGTCAGTAAGCTTTGCTTAGGAAGGAGGAATAAAAAGAAATGGGTTTTCTTATACAACGAGGCACAAGTATACTTTTGTCTCTTAGTTTAGGCACTAGCATACCCATGATGCCTTGATGATGATTTTTCTGAAGCTAAAATGATTTTCTTACGTCGAATCGTTGATGCACAAAATGTGAGTTTTGTTTACGATGCGGATTAGTGCAATTGAAATTGTGTATTCTCTATGGCTGCTTTTATATGGGTAAAATTTTAGAGCTTGTGTAAATGCATTACTACACTGACATTACTCATGAAAATTCCGTATCATTAGTGGTTTGCCACATTGATATGGTAGGTGTACTGAAAATCTTCGAATAGTGTTCGAAATAAGTTGAATAGCATTAAAGATTTAATATAAATTGTTGTTCAGAAAGCAAAAAGTTATATTAATTTTGAATATTGGCTTCTATATTACTCTAGCGATGCGTATATACATCATTATTTAAGATCAAATTAACCAATTGCGATATATAAACGTTTTCCATAATGCTTTTTGTCGTATCATAAATCCTAACAGTATCAAAGCAAAAAGAATCTTAGCGTATAATAAAATACGCCAAGATCAAATTGGAAAATTTCGAATTAAATATCCCATAATGCTTTTCAATATAATATTCGGGCCGATGCGTTGCGGCGATCGTTTGAAAATTGCAATTTCGTTTTAGGATCAAAGTTCCTTCCACGCCAGTTAACACTTTGTCCAAAACTCTGACAGTTCGCGCTGCCCCGTAGTGGCCGCACATTCCATTGTAAGTTGGACCTTCATTCAATCGCGTCGGAGAACTTGTTAATCCACTAGAGCTTGCATAAAGGTATCGATAATTAAAGAATCCTTTGTCCTTGAAGACGGAAATTCAGATTAGCGGAAAACTCAAGTTTGTACAAAGCAAGAGCTTTTCAAATAGATAACGCAGTTTTGATTACTTCTTTATTAATCATGGGTTGAGATGCTGAAAAGTCAACACAATTAGTTGAACAAGGCTCGTATACTTTTCCAAACAAATAACTGGAATAAATACAAAGGAAAAGTGGGGGCGAAGAGAAATGTGAAAAACTTAACTTATTAAGGACATCGTGGGATATTAGTTCAAACAAACAAAGATAGATATTGTATGATAACAACGCGTGCGATAAAGATGCTTAATCTATATTAAGAAAATAGGGTAGTTAAGAAAATTGGCAAAGTAGTAATACTTGTATCTCGAAGTTATTAGATTTAGCAGAGTTGGGTTCCAATCACAATTATCAGCAAGCGGAACAAAATAATTATATAAAAACTTTTGTATCTTAAGGATTGTATGTGTGGTGTAGGAAAAGGGAGGAAAATATCTTTGGCTTGTCACGATTTGCTTCTCACGAGTACCTGTCGAGGTGTGGGAGTCATTAACGTTTACTTAAACTATTCATATGCAAATGACAGTTAAGCGAATTGTGTGATTTTACAGATTCGATACAGACTTAGCATACTAGTTTAGTACCATGTCCACGAATATACTTCAGGGCTACAAATATGGTTCTACATATAAATCTCGATAAGCTCTCTAAAGGTTCAAGATGTAATAAAAGTCGATATGCGTAAAAATTTTAGATACGTATCATTTATCGTGTAACTAAAAATAGTTACGGGGAAAACAAAAATTCACTTTTGCCTAAATGAAAAGCTTCTTTATGTATTTACACCTTAAACACGTTATCAATTAAACAGGATTTTTTCATACACATAAAAGATTAATACTGAAATTGTTCTCGAGGGAAAGCTTTTCACCATGGCGAGATTAAAAGCAATCGAATAAGGTGTTAATGCTTGCTATATAGAAGCAAGAACTGTTTGTGTTTTTAAAAAGCAAATAAGCTGTGAATACAATTCAAGTTTTTTACATATAATAAAAGCAAAGGGCGTTTTATATCACTCAACAACTGAATATACCCCATACTACGCAAGCCTTTTCAACAACTCGTAGCTACAGTGAAATCCCTAAAGCACTTAACAGTACAGATATGAATTTCCTTAAGGTGCTATGCTATTTTCTTAATTACTATCGAAGCAGCTTAATTAATTTATATCGTAGCACCACAATGAATTTATATCGAATACACAAATAATTTATATTACATATGGCAATTTATATTAATAGTATGTACCACTAATTTATTTCATAACACAACTTTCTAGCACAAATTATAATCAAAGTTTAAAATTGGAACTGACTACAAAACACCTTAACGGCTCTTTATACCTTATTCAATTGTTCTAGATTATTTTGACGATGTACCAGAAATTCGGTAAATAACATTCTGAGGTTTACTATTGTATGGTTAATAAAGTTCTTGAATACAAACTCTTGTAACCCGTGAATCAAGTCCATCTGAAGATGTTACGCCGCAAGTTGCGATCAATTATCTCCCGTTTACTTTCTGCTGCATTATTCTGGTTAAAGATAGTCCCTGTGGCGGTAAAAACAATTGAAACCATTTCTCCAGTTTGAACTATAACCACACATTAGAATCAGGACACCAATTTTCTGGAACAGTACGTCTACCATATTCAGTACCAACCTCCAGTCCAACCCATCGTGCTCACATCACATCATGGGTGTTGCCCACCTCTTGTCGCCAGATTTGACCAACTAGGTCTTGAGGTTTACTAACGCCTTCCACAGATCCTGGTAATTTGATTTACCAGAAGGCCGTTGCTTAGTCGTTAGGTAGTAGATGCCGTGATGTCGATGCTATAGCCATATGATCTTCCCGATCTCTGGTTGTTGTTGGCAAAGTTGATCCAGACCATCAAATTTATAATTGAACGCCCGAGCAAGTCCTCGGGACATATCAAAATCCGCCACTACGCAACGTGACAGAGAGTTTCCCGATGGCACATCGAATAGATGACATTGAATCTCTTTTGTGACTCCAAATCTCACTTGGCTATTGCCACTATACAGAGACAAGAAGCAATCGTAGCTCGATTCACACATTCGTACATATACACGAGCGCAACTGGTTGTTCGTCTCACTGCTTGATGTTGTTTGACATTACCGGCGCCATCAGTTTCGTGCTGTGCTAACCGGTTAACTATTGTTCTTCCCTTCAGGAGCTTACGAGTCCGATAAACCACATAGTTGATCCGTTTTATTACTTGGTACGGACTTTACAAATGTCTTTTTAACTTCGGCGATAGTCCACGCCTGCGTTTGAGATTGTATAGAGAGGCGCAGTCGTTCTTTCCTAAACCAGAATCATGCGCAATAATGTTATATATGGTCTTCATTCAATCGCTTACCATCAGGACATTTTTTAAAGTGATCATGGATGTTGTTACGTTTATTGTGGCAGCCACGTTGGGCGCCAAATTTATGCTACGTTGGCTCGTAGCCGTGCGTAACACGAAGAAAATCAAAGAAATGACCGGGCTCAATCGGAGATTAGGGGGGGGGTTGTCGAAAGCAGACCAACAGATAAGGTACGCGGCTGTAAGGAGTTAGTAACAATACCTGCAATAAAAAAAATTATAATAGCAAACCTGCAATAAAAAAAATTAGTCCTGCAAACCTGAAATAAAGAAAAAGCATAGCATGCTGATCGAGCATAGATTGTTCAGTACTTTGTAGAATGTAAAAAAACTGTTTGGATAATCTATATAATCTAACAACGGTAAAAGCAATACAAAAATTTTTAGTACAAAGTGAGGTAATATTGGGGAGTAGCGGAAACGTTTCCTCACACACCAATTAAACATAAATCAGACAAAATTTTAACAAAAAAATAAATAGGTAAGCACAATTGATAGGAGTCATCCAGTATTGTTGATTCTTCTTTTTTTTTCAAATAGCATGCAAGTCTATGGTAAAAGGTATCAGAACGACAAAGATATGGCAAAACAACGGATAGATATTTAAAGTAAGAATAAGTAGGAAATAGTTCAACTTACAAAAGGTCCTTCCGTAACGCTTCCTTGCAATTGAAGTGTGGGATTCACGATGTCCGGCACTAACGCAGCACTTTACCCTTGACTGGGGGGGGGGGTGGTGTTGATGGAACTTATCACACGTTACCCTAATCACACCTACGTATTTAACTGGTGTTAGCAGCAGACATTATCACGCGACGGAACTATGTAGCATTGATAAATTTCTTGTTAATTCTATTTCCTGAGACAATAATTTCGAAATATTTTGTAGCACTAGTTTAATTTCAACTGGGACCAAATGTATATTATTTTCATAAACATCCAAAAAGCAGTGAGAAACTTCAACCAATACCTTTGTAAACCGGTAATCTGTTATATTTCGCAAATAACGAAATTTGCGCAAACAATGATCTGTTTTAGATTCTTTGGGGTTAGAAAATTCAGAAACTACAGTATCAACTGTATTTGGATAATCCAAAGTATGCACTACTCTGATAAAAAGACCGCGAAACTAGATCGCACACACAGTTTAAATATCAAAAAGACAAAGCACCAAAAAAACCACAATGAGTAAAGCACGTGTATCACTAAAGTAAGTCCGTAAAATGTTCCGTAAAACACGTGCGTCGACCAAACACGTTCGCCTATCAACCATACTACTTCAATCGGAATTAGCACTACACTTTCTACAGTTAATATACAACTTTTATTTCACAAGAAAAACAACTAAAATTGTGCCGTGCTTGTTCATGAACAATTCGAAAATTGATACCGCATTAATTCTCACTATTGTCAAAGCAAAGAAGAAGCAGTATTTTTAACGTAATTAATATATAGGAACCAAGAACAAACTACAACTACTCATCTGTTTATTCAACTCGTTCTATTACAACCTCTTATCGTCTATTATCTAGACTTGTATATCCACATAAGGAACAAAATCTATACGAACGGCAAGACAAGAACGATGCAATCCACTCATTATAATACGATGCATTCGCCTAAGGAGTTAATAAATATAAAATATAAAAATAGTAGTTACAGAAATGTCTTTACTAATTGGGAAAAAGCGTAAAATGTTAAGCTATAAAAATGCACGTTACAATGTCATGCATCTGCGCTTGAGCTTCTCGGCGTAGCTCTCGCCTGCGATGTCATTTCCAAGCTCACGCCCAAACTTAATATCACATGGTAAACATAACTCGCGTCCTAGTATAACGCATACACGTGCCTGCCCAGTGCTCTCAGGAACCAAAGATTCACAAACCAATAAAAACAAATGTAAATATTAGTCCTAGTCTAATGTTGGGAGACCACCTTGGAAAGGTACTTGCCCAAGCTGCGGTCCATGCGCTCTACCATACCATCCGATCGCGTGTGCAATGGTGTTGTTCGGGTCCTTCTCATTCTCAGCAACCGGCAAACATCTTGATATAGGCGTGTCCCAAAATTTCTGTCCTGATCGGCGTACAACTCCATAGGAACTACAAAACGGTAGAAGGGTTTCTAAATTAACACGTCAATGACGATTTCTGGTTTGTTATTGCATACGCTTCGATCCACTTCGTAAAATAGTCCGTGATCACCAAGATGTACTTAATACCGGAGTCAGTGTAAAAAAAAGGACCGACAATATTGTCACTTTTTCAAAAGGAGTTCTCACTTTTTTATTGCCTCATTGAAACCTTCCGTGTTTGCAATATTACATACGGTTGACATTTGCGGCACCACTGTTTAATATGCAGCCTACCGAGTAAAATCTGCTCGGACTTTCTCCAGAGCCCTCTTTACGTCAAAGTGTCTTCCCGAGGTCGATTAAGTAGATACTCTAAAACCTACGACACTTGGCCCATCACTTGAAGCGTACTCACGGCTTGATCTCCATTCTCCAAGGATCCTACCAAGATCCCATTCTCTACTTTCAAGGAATCCCATTGCGAACAATACAACTTCAGGGTGCTACTCAGCGGACTTGTGCGCTGCCAGGAGGGACGTTCTCCTTTGGTTTTCCAATCCAAAACGACACCTAGAGCTTTGTATTTCTTCTATTCGGTTCACAACTCTAGAACTTGCAAAGCGTCATTAGTCACAGTAGCCGATCAACAGGAAATTACTTTACCAGCGCGAAGCACGTAATCCTTTTCGGGACGGAACCTGTACAGTTCGACTTTGGCCCCGTTCTGATAATTCCCTCTACTAATTTCGGCTTCTCATGTTCTTTATTAAGACGTTTACTTTAGTTCTGCGTGTGCCTAAATTTGTGGTTTTGACGTCGCGGCTTCTATTTCTTTGACTGTTGGTCACGCAGCACACGTCATATCATCTCATCTACGCTTTTTTGGCTCCGCTCCTTTCCAGAACGTTCTAACTTGCCGCTTCAAATTCAAAAGTATGAGATAGCACATTATCAAGGGTTCTAGGTCGAGTCATCGTAGTGCTTGCTGGATCTCCCCGTCGGGTATTTCGTCAACGAAGTTCTGTATTGCCAGCTGCTCTAAGAAGCTGTCCGGTGCTGTTGGGTAGGCTAGTCTTACCAAGCGTGCAATATCTGAAACAAATTCTTAAAATTTGCGTCGTACCCCATTTTCAGCCTTATAGTTAAGGCCCCGTAGCCTCTTAGGTCATGGTTTGGTATGGTTTAGAGGTGTCAGCTCGTAACGCAACCATCAGCGCGGTTGCCCTTTCATCTCGGTCCAGCCATTAGCTCTCAGGTTAACCTCCAATTGCTTAAAACATATCTGCCAAGGTGACTTTCCATTAAATGTGGTTGGGTTTACCCTAAACCTTGACGTTGGTCCGCTTTCCCCGACATTCTTAACTTGTAAGATGAGCTTACGGCAAACGATATATTTATTTTATTTTTTTACTTATTTGTTCCGTTTCAGTAGTCTGCTACCTGAAATTTAAGCAGACCTGGATTCACACAAGAAACTAACCGTGAGTAAGGTGTGTGTGTGTGTGTGTTTGTGCGCGCGCGCTTGAGGGCACGTGTTAAGTGTGTGTATGTGCGCGCGCTTGAGGGCACGTGTTATGGGTGAGGCTGTGTGCTGTGTGTATGTGTGTTGTGTGTGTAGTGTTGTTATCCGTGTTACGTTCCTCTTCTAAGACCAGGACAATCGGCAGTCGGAAATCGCAGTTGTCAAGGAAGAACGCTCAACGGACATTGCCTTATCAGTCCCAACCATCGGCATTATAATGTAATTAAGAGCCGCTATGCTTGCGGCCACGCCCCCAATGTTTTACCTAAAGGTACTACATTAGTTTTAAACGCGAAAAGTAAACGTGCTCCAAATTTAATCTAACTTCAAAATTAATCGACCCTAAATTAATCTAACAAACTGAAACTAACACGAAAATTAGGGATTAAATAATGTATCCCTAGCGTTGATTTTAGAGTGTGTCCGATCAACAAGACACACTCGAAAGTAAAAGGGGAGGGATCCGTAATACCGGATAGCAGTCGCCAGTTCTGCTTACCGGTGCGACATGAAGGGCCTACTTAAAACTATCCAAAGCTAGCTAATTAATTTAAAAATGGATTCGAATTTCGAAGCATTCGCCAAATATTTTAATAGTGAATCCAGCTATTTTGCCTGCTCTATAAATTTAAAAATTCGTCCTCCCTGATCTAAATAATTTATGTTATCTTTAACCTATATCCGTCCCTAGCGTTTACTATCATTCCCTAACTGATTTATATTATAATTATAATCTTCTCAATTACAGTCTTTCTGCTTATAAAAATGCTGCCACCAAAAATGACGGCAGAACATCAGACAAAACAAATCAAGCTTCAAAATAATAAAATACATGCAAAAAATATATAAATAAATATAAATATAAATAAATATAGTTACGTAAATAGATATCTAATAAACATTAAGCATATAACAGTGCACAAAATAGCAAAAAGCATCACCTAATTTATCAGGTGCTCTCGCATAAACATTATGTCGACTAGCACTATTACACACAAAACGTGCTTGTTAAATTATTGCAATCTATCAATCCACTTATTAATACAAATCAATGCTTATGCGGGTGCAGCCGCCACAATTTTTTTTTCTTACCTCGATAATAATTTCTCCAGAATCCGAAGATCTGGTCGTCTTCTTACGTCTGTTTATATCTTACTGCTAATGGTAGGTGGATATGCACTGCTAAAGTCTTGGTGGGTATACACTAAACGTTATGGGGGGTCACAATCACTATCACTTTTAAGTTTTAGGGGGATGCGCGGTTTCACTCTATTTTATTTTCTTTATTTATTTACTGATTTAAATTAATAAGGATTTTACAATTTATTTTGTTATTATTTATTTGTTTTGTTTATTCCCAATTTTCCCCGCGTAGAAGGTGAAGACAATGATTGTTTTAGTGGTGTGGGGGTTCATCGTGCATATTAGACTTTTGAGATTTTTTTTTATTACTACTATCCGCTACATTAAAATTTAACTTAAGTCCATTTCCGCGCCAAGTTCGTCATCACCTAATAACTGTACTGCTATTTCCCTAAGCCCTATTATTTGCTTCAAGTTTAGCCACTCTACCAGCAAATTTCTTAAGTGCGACCCAGAACGTATTCTGGTTCGCGACTTCCTGAACCTCCTCCAAGTTCCTAGGCCAACTTAGGCGTTCGATAGCCAACTTTCTGTCAGCTAACCCCCTATTAGAAGTTTTGTTGGGGCAATTAAAGAGCACGTATAAAGCACTCTCCGATCCTCCTCCGCACTCGCAACCGTCGTCATTACCAAGCCCGAACTCTCCCAAATATGCTTTCAACGCCCCATGACCTGTAATAAGCTGCAGCATTTTATGATCGAATTTAACCTCGATTCTGTCCCTAACCGTTATACTTGGAATAAACCTATGCGACAATCTACCTGTGGTGGCGTTATTCCATCTTTCCTTTCACTGACTAATCAATCTTTCTCAAAGCTTCCTCTTGATTAACGACCTTGGTATTAATGAATATGATTAACAAAACTCCCCTGTGGCGGCCTCCTTAGCCAACTCGTCGACCCTATCGTTCCCCTTGTTTCCTTAGTGAGACCTGACCCAAAAGAACTTCAAATTCCGAAAACCTGGCGCTATACGCGCTATTTTCCAGACATTACCCTGAAGATCGGCCGAAGTGAGCATGTTCGAAAGGGCTACTAAGGCGGATTTACTATCGCTAATAATAGAGTGCCCACTCGCCCCGGAGTAGTTGATGACATACTCTATAGCTTCCTTTAGAGTCACCATTTCGCATTCAAAGATGGTGCTCCAATCCGCGAGTTTTGTTTGGAAATGAAACACTTCCCTATCTTCCTTATACACAACAAACTCCGCGCCTGCTTGCCCGTTGTCCATTCTCGAGCCGTCCGGATAGATCTTAACGCCTCTAGCACTTTCAACCCCTTCAATAAACTGAATTCCCTTAATATCCGCCAGATGCCCTAATTCCAAAATGTGTTCCCGTACCGCCTTAACCCCCGTAATTCTGTGAACGCTTCTAACTGTCTACCTTCCCTAACTTTACAAACTTCTGCCCAGACCGATGCTACGTACAACATCGCCGGCTCGATTGCTCCTGTATAGACCGTCTTCAAAGATTCGCCTCTAAATACCCAATTAATTTTTGCAGCCGCCATCATCCTATTGGATATTTCGCTTCCCTTAACCCTAATGTACTGCACATGCGCCTTCCAATTTAATTTATTGTCGATTTTGACTACGAGGTAAGTGATAGGTTTCCTAAACAGAATCTTTTCGCCGCCTAGTTCTAACCTAGGGGGGCGTTGCCCCGACTTCGTACCTAAATAAAGAGCCTCTGCCTTCGAAGTATTAAATTTTAATTTAACCTCCTGCGACCATTCTAGTAGCTTCTCTAGCGCCTCGTTAGGTTTGGTGCGCATTTTCATAACCAACCTTGACCTATCAATCAGTAACGTGTCGTCCGCAAACCCTACAATTGTGCACCTTTGGGCAACCTGACCCTGAAGATACTCTCGTACAAAAGTATCTAGGGCCCCCCCTTCAACCATCGGCAGTCGGAAATCTAGATTTTGAAAAGGCAATGTAAGTATGTGAATAGGCAGTTGTGTTTGTTTGTGTTTGTAAGATGTGTATGTGTGTATGTGTGTGCGCGGGGGCGTGTGTTATGTGTGTGTATGTGTGTTGTGTGTGTGTGTGTGTGTGATGTTGGATGGGTGGGTGTGTGTGTGTGAGGGTTGCGTGTATGTGTGTTGTGGATGTGACGTTGATATCCGTGTGCCGTTCCCCCTCCAGGACCAAGACCATCTATAGCTGGATATCGCAGTCGTCAAGAAAAAACGCTCAACGGAGATTGCCTTATCAGTCCGGACCATCGACAGCCGGAAATCTAGATGTTAAAAGGTAATGTAAGATAGTGTGAATAGGTGTTTGTGTTTGAACAGTGTTTGAGAGGTGTTTTTTATGTTTGTGTGTGTATGTGTGTGTGTTTGTGTTTATGTTTGCCCAAGTTACCAAAAGGTTGGATTGAATTGGTATAATTTTGTACATGTTTAAACTTATAGTATTACATAAAAAATTAAGTTTCTTCATAGGAAAGGATTTGCTTGTTGTATTATTTGCCTCAGGTATGTGTAAGTTTGGTTCTTAGAATTTAGAGTTAGTAAAAAGAAAAGAAATTCCCTATTCTACTACTTAAAATTAACCTATACTACTACTGTTAGTTATTGTTTGTTAGAGACTGGGTTTCTAACATGTAGGAGCATGCAAATTCTACATATTAGGGGTTGTTTCAAAGTCGGGATAATGTTTTGATCTTGTTACTTCTAGTCGTCAAGAGTGGAACTCTTGGAATTCCAGGTGATCGGTCCCCGGTCTCCAGGACAGAGCCTCGGTCCAAGAAAAGGTGGTATTTTTATGTCTCTGGTAGTTTTGTTTGTGTCCTATATCCGTCAAAATAACGTTGGTGGATGAGTTCCGTGGTTTTTTGTTTGAGTGCATTTAAGTGTGGAAAAAGGTTTTCGTTCCATATCATCGCGTGTAGGGTCTTGTTTAATAATGTTCGTGTATGTGCGTAGAGGTACGGTTGTAAGTCATTACACTCGAATACTAAATGTTCCGATCTTCCTATTTCTCCGAGCGTGCATATGTTGTTGTCAGCTAAATTCAGGCGTTCTCTGTATGTTGGATAGGGCCCGTGGACAGTTAGGTAATGAATAAATCCTTGACTGTGCACCAGGTATTTGTCTTTTAGGCGGTCTTTGATTTTTGAGATCATTGCATATACCCTTTTACCGGTTGTGCTTTGATCCCAACGTGTCTGCCATTCTGCAAGTATATAGTTCTTTATTTCCGTCTTTGTCCTGGGCAGTTGGTTTGTGTTTCAGATGCGTTGCAGTTGTTGGTTGTCATTGTGTGTAAGATAGTACATAGCAGCTCGCTGCTTCACTACTAGGTCCAAGGGTTAGTTCCCACCAGTACATGAAGTGCATCATGTGTGGTAGTCTCATAAGCCCACGTCAGTCGCAGTAAAACATTACGTTGTGTACTGTTAATTTTTTGTCTAGGTTTGATTGTGTTTAGAAAATGTCCCCAGGCGCTCGCAGTGTACGATACCATAGCCCCGAGCACACTGTTGAGATAAAGCCTTACGCAATTAAGTGGTATCTGGTATGTCCTTTGAGCCAGCGTTTCGATGTTCTGCATTGCAGAAGTTGTACTTGCACACACGGTTTTTATACGTGTAAAATAATTCTGTTTTTCGTCTAATTTTAAGCCTAGATATTTTGTGTTTTGTGTTCTACCTATATTTACAGCGTCTAGTTTGATGGTGGGGTCCCTTGCCAAAGTTCCCTTCATCACAAGGTATGTAGCTTTTTGTGATGTTATGGTCATTTTGTTGGTTTTTGCACCAACCTTTGTGTATGGCTTAAGGCCATGTTAGCTTTACGCTCGATTCCCCTTCTGGAATTACCTTCAACCACCAGCAAGATGTCGTCGGCGTATGCAATCGTCGACAATACTTCGTCAACGGTGTCCAGCTTTTCCAGGAGTTTATCCATTACAATATTCCAAAATAGGGGCCCGCATATATAACCCTGTGGGGAACTATTGCTTATATATTAAAATAAATTAACCATATTTATATACCATTTCCAATAGAATCAAAACGCAATACATGGCTAATAGAATAAAAGAAAATAAACATGCTCCTAATATAAAAACGGGCGACGGAGAATTTCCCATAATATATCAGTTATGAGCATGTTCAAAATTTACAATACAGTACAAACTAATTGCCTATACTACGC
Source organism: Platerodrilus igneus (assembly GCA_036346225.1). Classification (NCBI taxonomy): domain Eukaryota; kingdom Metazoa; phylum Arthropoda; class Insecta; order Coleoptera; family Lycidae; genus Platerodrilus; species Platerodrilus igneus. The sequence goes on from JARFIW010001199.1 coordinate 664,967, forward strand.
GTATCGACACCAGAATGATATGTAATACTGCCACACTCGCACGTCATCCAGTCGTCGATTACTATAGACGTGACATTCTGCAATGTTATCGTTCGAGTGGGCGAAGTCTGAAAATATATAGGCTTAGCTTGATTTTTTGTTTAATATGTATAAGCAAAATAATTATAAAGTTTTTAAATATATACAAATGAAAGTTAAATTGTTAAAAATGAATAATTTGTACAGTTTGAAGCAGTTCGGAAGTCTTCGGTAATCTTTGGAACTCTTCGGAAGGCTTCGTTGTTGCTCGTGAAACCAAGTAAAACTTAAACACTTATTGAATGATTTATATCCAGTTTAAAGAGGAGTAAAAGTTTTCGGTGGTCTTCGAAACTCTTCGGAAGACTTCGGAATTGGCTTGTGAGGTCGAGTAAGAACTTAAACAACGATAGTTAGAAAACATTTACATATTGATGAAGTGCAGATGTCTTCGGCGGTCTTCGGAAGACGTCGTGATTTGTAGGTGGGACAATGTGAGAGTATAAGGAATTATGATATGAATATAAGAACTATAAATTGAACATATGTACAAGCAAAAAGGAGTTCAGAAATCTTCGGAATGTACTTGTGAGGCCAAGTAAGAACTTGAATGATGATAATTACAAATCATTTACAGTTTTAAGAGGTTCAGACGTTTTCGACGGTCTTCGGAATTCCTCGGAAGGCTTCGTGTTTTACTTTTGAGACAACGTGAAAGTATAAAGAGATGGTATGTACCTATGTATACCTTTGTTACGTTTCTTTCGTGGCAGCCACGTTGGGCGCCAAAATTTCTGTTACGTTTTTCGTGGCAGCCACGTTGGGCGCCAAATTTATGCGACGTAACACAAAGAAAGTCAAAGCAATGACCCGGCTCAATCGGAGAGTAGAGGGGGGGGTTGTAGAAAGCAGACTGGCCTAGGATGTATGCGGCGGTAAGGAGTTAGTAACAGTACCTGCAATAAAAGAAATTAGAACAGCAAACCTGAAATAAAGAAACAGCATAGCAGCAATGAAAAGTCTAAATTATTCAGTACATTGTAGAATGTAAAAAAGAAACTGTTTAGATAAACTATAGAATATAATAACAGTAAAAGCAATACAAAAATTTTTAGTACAAAGTGAGGTAATATTGGGGAGTAGCAGAAACGTTTCCTCACACACCAATTCAACATAAATCAGACAAAATGTTAAAAAAATAAATAGGTAAGACACAATTGATATGAGTAATTCAGTAAATAAATAGGTAAGACACAATTGGTATGAGTAATTTAGTAGTATTGATCGTTTTTTTTTCTTTCTTTTTTTTTCCTTAAAAGCAGGCAAATCTATTGTAAACGGTATCAGAACGACGAAGACATGGCAAACAACTGATAGATATTTAAAGTACTAATAAGTAGGAAATAGTTCAACTTACAAAAGTCCTTCAGCGACGCTCCCTTGCAATGGAAGTGTGAGATTCAACGATGTCCAGCACTAACGAAGCACTTCACCCTTGACTGTGAGGGTGTTGATGGAACTTCTCACACGTTACACTAATCACACCTACGTATTTCACTGGGGTTAGCAACAGACACCATCACGCGTCGGAACTAGGTAGTTGATAAATTTCTTGGTAATTCTATTTCCTAAGACCATAATTTCGAAATATTCTGAAGCACTAGTTTAATTGCAACTGGAACCAAAGGTATATTAGTTTCATAAACATCCTCAAAAGCAGTGAGAAACTACAGCCAATACCTTAGTAAACCGGTAATCTATTATGTTTCGCAAATAACGAAATTTGCTCAAGCAATGATCTATTTTAGGTTCTTTGTTGTTAGAAAATTCGGAAACTACAGTAGCACTGTATTTAAATAATTCAAAGTATGCGCTACTTTGAAAAGTAAAAGGACCGCGAAACTAGATTGCACACACACCGTTTAAAAAAAAAGAATCAAAAAGACAAAGCAACTAGGAAAACCACAATGAGTAAAGCACGTGTATCACTTAAGTACGTCCGTCAAAAATGTTCCGTAAAAACACTTTTGTACAGCTAATATACAATTTTTAGTTCACAAGAAAACAACTAAAGAAAAATCGTGCCGTGCTCGTACATGAACAATACGAAAATTAAATCCCGCATTGATTTTCACTAGTCAAAGCAAAGAGAGCAACAGAACTTTTAACGTACTTAGTATATCGGAATAAGAACAAAACACGACTCCAACTCACGTTTCAAAGGACCGCGCAGGAATCATGTTTTCCCAGGTGTTCGTTTTAACGACCTCCTATCGATAACTAGAAAATCAATAATATCCACTCATTATAATACGACGCATTCACCTAAGGATGTGTTTCAATCTCGATCACCTAACCACACTATCGACTTGTAGAGAGTGAAAGTCGATAATCGCGTAATATAATATAAAGGGATTATTCGCAAACGAGTTAATAAATATAAAACAGAGATAGTAGTTGCAGAAATGCATTTACGAATTGAGTATAGAGTAAAATGTTCAACTATTAAAAATGCCCGTTACACCTTGAAGTAGTTCGGAAGTCTTCGGTGATTTTCGGAACCTTTCTGAAAACGTCGTGTTAGTGGTACCTTAGGCCTCGTCGAGTACGTCGCCGTTGAACTCTACGGAGTGTTATCCCGGAGGTAGACTTAACAGACGCAATCGGTGACATCACAATAAACGACTTCTCGGGATGTAGTTGTCGTGGGGGCGGTTTGAAGACGTTCTTGCAGCGGCCCTTGTAGAAACCACAGATGGTTCGGCGATGGTGGCAGAGGCAACAGAAGCTTTGGGTGCGGTAGGGTTGATCAAAGCGTACGTCGGAGAGCGTTCTGTGCCTGCGTCCGGTTGGCGTGGTGGATGGAACGGAGCTTACAACCCATACGTAGTTTATTGACTATTTTACGATGAAATATTGGGACGTGCCCCAGGTACGGCGACGGACAGCGTCATTGTCGGAGAATAAGCAAGCCCTGGAGAACAGTGTTCGCTGGAGTATTAGAAGGCTATGGGGAGCACTGCCAGTTGATTCTTTAGGCCGAATGTCTTTCGGGGAACTTGCTTTATATTTATACACTTCCAGTTCCTATGCTGCCTGTTTTATTTGTTTATTTTATTTGTTCCAACGTTTTAGTAGTCTGCTACCTGAAATTTAATCGGACCTGGCTTCCCACAGAAAGTAACCGTCAGTAAGGCGTGTGTGTGTGTGTGTGTGCGCGCGCTTGAGGGCATGCGTTATGTGTGTGTGTCTGTGTTTGTGTGTGTGTGTGTGTGTGAGGGTTGTGTGTATGTGTGTTATGTGTGTGATGTTGATGTCCGTGATACGTTTTCCCTCGAGAACCAGGGGCACCGGCAGGCGGAAATCCCAGTCGTCAAGGAAGAACGCTCAACGGACGTTGCCTTGTCAGTCCGGACCATCGGCAGCCGGAAATCCAGATGTTGAAAAGGCAATGTAAGTGTGTGAATAGGCATTTGTGTTTGTAAGGTGTGTGTGTGTGTGTGTGTGTGTGTCTGTGTGTGTGTGTGTGTATGTGTGTTGTGTATGTGATGTTGGTATCCGTGTTACGTTCCCCCTTTAGGACCAGGACCATCGGAAGCCGGATATCCCAGTCGTCAAAGAGGAACGCTCAACGGATATTGCCCTATCAGTCCGGACCATGGGCATTACATGTGATTTTCCAATGCTCCACCCGAAGGTACTACATTGGCCAGGAGGCGAGTTTTTTTTACCTGGAAAATTTTGAATTTTGCCGAACCCTTGCTGTTCCAAGCAAGGTAGGGATCTTTAACGTGCGTGACAACACTCACACACGGGACCTCCATTTTACCTCTCATCCGAACGAGGGTGTATTTTTGTGAAAAATGCTCGCCTAACATTTTTCAAGCGGACCGTGTCGGGATTCGAACCCGGGACCTTGGGCGTAGTAGTCACACACATACCACTACGCCACGGAGCCTCCCCGGACCATGGGCAGCCGAAAATCCAGATGTTCAAAAGAAAATGTAAGTGTGTGAATAGGTTGTGTTTGTAAAGTGTGTGTGTGTGTGTGTGTGTGTGTGTGTGCGCGCGGGCTTGAGGATGTGTGTTTTGTGTGTGTGTGTGTATGTGTGTGTGTGTATGTGTGTGTGTATGTGTGTGTGTGTGTGTGTATGTTAGTGTGTGTGTGTGTGCGTGTGTGTGTGTGTGTGTGTGAGGGTTGTGTATATGTGTGTAGTGTTTGTGTCCATGTTACGTTTCTCCTCTAGAACCAGGATCATCGGCAGCCGGATATCCTAGTCGTCAAGGAGGAACGCTAACGGATTTGCCTTATCAGCCCGGGCCATCATCGGCAGCCGTAAATCCAGATGTTGAAAAGGTAATGTAAGTGTGTGAATGGTGTTTTGTGTTTGTACATTGTATGAGAGGTGTGCTGCCTGTGTTGAAAAACGTTAATGATGTTTTTAACCAATGAAATTCTGTGCATCAATTTTCGAATGTAAAAGAATGTCCAAATTTTGTTTGGTCAATGAGCGTGCTGATTTTTGGGTAGCACAAAAAATGAGTTGCAAATTCTTGCGATTCTCAAATTTGTTCCGTGTTCAGCACATGCATTTAGATATAGTCAACAGCAGATATCAAAACTAAATGATATACGAACAAGATATGCGTTCCATAAAACTAATATTTGGTTGACTTATGCCAGGGGGTATGTTTTTAGTAATTTTCTCTATATGGACTGTTACTATTACGAGATAGATCACTATATGTAACTGCAAAACCTCCATTTTTTCTGTACACATTTTTAAAGTCAAATATTGGAGGTTTGGTGCATTTCTCGTAGACATACCGTTAGCCAAACAACCAAGCGATATCTGTTTAATACAATAACAAAAAGGAAGTAAATACCAACTGTATTTCAGATAACGTAGAAATTCATGATTTCCTAAAGATCATTATTTCCGCTTAAAAATATTAAAATTTATGGAGTATTGCAATCGTAGCACGCATACCTAATTTTTCACACATTTGTACTATTTACAAATATATTAAATTTAATTACGCACGTTTAAATACAAGAATGTACCATACAGATTTCAACAAATAAAGCTTGAAATTTATATTACAAGATATACCTTTATATAAATCTTAGATTAGTTAAGACCCTTAGAATTGTTCAAAATGTTTTCAACTTAGATCGCCCATGTATTAGTAATGTGTATTGTTGGTTGCCCTCCGCGAACTAAAAAAAAACTATAAGTTAAACAAAATACTATTTTCTTATACAACACTCCGAAAAAATATTTTACTATCAAATACGTTTCCTGGATTATTATTAAGAAAGATCAACTTACTCTGAGAGACCAAAAACAGACTGAAAAAATTGGTTACAAAAGTTTTTAAAAGGCTCCATTAATATCACACATTTTCTTAACATAAATACCACAACCCTAAAGTTTGTTTCCTGCCTTAAAAAACCTAGTAAATAGGGATGAGATATTAAAATTTGTACAACAGAACAAAGTAATTTCGATATTTAATAGAATACTTATTTGCAAAAGGTGTCAACAAATGAGCATATTAGCTGTACCGAAATTGTATTTTAATAATCTTGTCCAGAGATAATTCCCTTAAAGGTCCTAATTTTAACTTAATAATATTATCACGGTTTCGTTTTACATAAACTGTACTTAAAGTGCTTGCTGTTGACACATTTTTAGCAACTGCTTGGTATTTACGTTTTTAGGTCTCTACATGTCTATACAAAATAATACTACTAAATTTTAAAAAACACATTATTCATATTTTTAAACGAAATAAAATTCGAGTCAAAAAGCGTTGTTGTGACTACATGACAAGCAGTAGCGTTTCTAGATTTTTATGGTTTAATTTGCCAGTTTCCTTTAATATCTTGAAAATCATTCTTTACCAGCTACATTGATGTATCGCGCTGCTTATACAATCCTTTTACAGAAAAAGTAACGATCTAGCATAATAATTTCTATATATAGGTGGGTGAGCAATAGAATACAGTGAATTAGCCGTATTTAAAATTTATTTAAAAATCTAACGTTTTTAAGGTCATGATATTAGGTGGGGGTGGGGGTAGAAGCAGTAGCGTAAGCGTAGGCGGAGACGGAGGCGGTGGCGGAGGCTACGGCAGAGGTGGGAGTGAAGCCAAGGCGGATATGGATGCAGTGGCGACGGTGGTGGAGGCGGAGGTGGAAATGGAGGCGGAGACGAAGGTGGAGGCTGCGAAGAAGTCGGAGAAGGTGGCGAATGCGTAGATAGAGGCGGAGAGACATATGGAGACGGAGGCGGGCGCCGAGGCGAAGGCGGAGGCGGAGATGGAGGTGGGGACAAAGGCAAAGGCGAGGTGGTGGTGCAGGCGAAGGCATGGAATGAGCGGGACGGGGCGGGACAGGGCGGGGCGGGGCGGGGCGGAGCGGAGACGGTGGCGGAGGCGGTGCTGGAGGCGGAGGCGGAGGTGAAGACTGTGGCAGAGGCGGAGGCGAAGGCGGCGGCGGAGGCGGGCACGGCAGCTGAGGCGAAGGCGAAGGCGGAAGCGAGGCGAAGGTGGATGCCTTGGCGGAGGCGGGGCGGGCGGAGGCGGAGGTGCTGGCCTAAGCGGCGGCAGAGGCGGAGGCAGAGGTGGATGTGGAGTGGCAGGTAGAGGTGACCGCTGAGGTGGTGGTGGAAGGAAGAAAAAGAGAAGTTAGAAAGCGACGGCAACGCTGTTCCCGAAACGGCTTATATTATAACTCAGTTGCCACATGTTTAGATATTCCTAGTCGCATACGTCAAGGGCGTTTGACATCTGTCTTAACTAGCATGGATTGCTACAATTTGCCAGTAAAATTCTAAGAGACCATATTTTCAACAGGATGATATACGAGGGCCATTTTTTTTCAACCTCCGATCGCTGAGTGCAGACGCTACGCGGGTAGAAGAAAGCGGGCATGCGCTGTAGGCGACTGCGCAGCTCTTGCACTATACGCTTCGCCATTGTTGACATTCAGGCGTCAGTCGACGTTGTGCTACAGCCACGTAAACATGTCCGCTATTATTGATGCTCTCTCCAAGTGTGAAGTGCGAAGTGTGATTCGTTTTCTACAGGCTGAAAGCCATAGTGCTGCAGCTGTTTATTGTGAAACTTTACGACGGTTGCGTATAGCCATTCAGAACAAACGAAGAGGAAAGCTGACCGCTAGAGTTGTTCTGATTCACGACAATGCCCGTCCACACTCTGCTGGAGCAACTCAACGGCTTCTCGAACAATTTGGATGGGATATTTTCGATCATCCGCCATACAGTCCCGACTTAGCACTAAGCAATTTTCATTTTTTTCCTGACCTGAAGACGTGGCTTGGTGGGAAGCGCTTTCAAACCAAGGAGGACCTTCAAACCAACGTCAAGGACTACTTGAATTCATTGGCGGTAACTTTCTTTGAACAGGGTATTATAAAGCTTGTCCACAGATATGACAAATGTCTTAATCTCTTCGGTGATTATGTCGAAAAGTAACCGTAAGTGTACCAATTTTTGGTAATAAAATTATTGTTTTATATCGACTTGTCTTTTATTTATAGCCTATCGGAAGTTGAAAAAAAAAAGGCCCTCGTATTAACCACATATTGGCGACTGTTCCATTTAAGCTATTTCTAAAAATTTAAAATTAAATCTAGCAAAGTATGACAGCTGTCAAAAACACGTTTAAAGTTGAGGAATTTACAACATTCAATATTAGAAGCGCTTGCCCATCGTTCATTCGCGAGCCATCAGTATAAATGTTGACCTCCATCGCCTTTTCATCGCCTTCAACAAACTCGATCCTTTTGACTTTTGCCGGATGTTTTAATTCAGAAATAGCGATTTTTTTGTCAACCTCCCTAGTTCCAACGTCAAGGCCTTCGACGAGTTTCCGCCCTTTCCCTATATTTACAAATCTGCTATCTATAATCTCCCTGACGACGAATTCAGTTAAGAGAATCCTATTAGTCACCAAAACGGCCTCTGTGGGTATGGTCCTGCACGCTCTAGCCGCCTTGGCCACTGTTATGTGTTGAGCGTTCGTCAATTGTCGGACGTCCGTAACCCTATAAGCCTCCATTCAAACAAACGCCGCATACAACATCGCCGGCTCGATCACTTCTGTATAAACCGTCCTTAAGGATTCGCCTCTGAATTCCTACTTTAACTTTGCTGTCGCCATCATTCTGTTTGGTATCTCTCTGTTCTTGCTTTTGACAAACTGCACATGCCTTCCAAAATAATTTGTTACCTAACTTGACGCAGTGGTATGTAATGGCTTCTTTAAAGGGGTTATTCTCCCCTCCTAGCTCCAGTGTAGAGGGACGTTGTAACTGTTTCGTTCCGAAATATAGTGCCTTCGACTTCGAGGTGTTGATTTTCAACTTAACCACCCGTAACCATTCGTGTAATCTACTCAACGACTCGTTCGGTTTTATTCACATTTACATTAACAATCTCGACCTGATGATCAAAAGCGCATCACCCGTAAACCCAACAATAGTGCATCTTTTGGAACGCTTGATCCTAAAATGATTTCATATAACAACTTCTAGAATGTGGGACCAAAGCATGACCCTTGCGGGCATCCTCTTTTCACTACTTGCGATACAATTCCCCACCAAATTTAAACCTGTGTCAATCGCGTCCTGAAATAACCTTTGGTCAATAACACTAGTTTTGCGGACAACCCTGTTGTAACGTGCAATTTTTGTAGTTTTAAACTTTTACGCTGTTTCCCAATTTATAAATGCATTTCTGCAAATTGCTGTTTCTGTATTTGATATTTATTAACTCGTGTGTAGTAATTTAAAGATAGATAAATTAAAAATTATAAACCGCTTATAATGAATAGATTGCATCGTTCTTGTCTTGCCGTAAATATAAATTTCGTTCCTTATGTGGATTATTCGTAAATTGCTTTCCAACTTATCGGAAATAATAAACCGCTGTAATTAATTATTATATATGATTGCGGCATTCACGTTTTGGATGTTCCTGATGTTATTATCAAGTCTAGAGAAGGTACGATAAGCGGTTGTAATAGAACGAGTTGAATAAACAGACGAGGAGTCGTTTTTGTTCTTTATTCCGATATACTAAGTACGTTAAAAATACTGTTTCCTCTTTGCTTTGACTAGTGAGAATTAATGCGGGATTTAATTTTCGTATTGTTCATGTACATGCACGGCACGATTTTTTTAGTTGTTTTCTTGTGAAATAAAAATTGTATATTAACTGTACAAAAGTGTTTTACGGAACTTTTTGACGGACGCACTTAAGTGATACACGTGCTTTACCCATTATGGTTCTTTTTAGTTGTTTTGTCTTTTGATATTAAAACTGTGTGTGCGATCTAGTTTCGCGGTCCTTTTCTTTTCGGAGTGGGGCATACTTTGGATTGTTTAAATACAGTGATACTGTAGTTTCTGAATTTTCTAACAACAAAGAATCTAAAATAGATCATTGCTTGCGCAAATTTCGTTATTGGTAAAATATAACAGATTACCGGCTTACAAAGGTATTGGTTGAAATTGCTCACTGCTTTTTGGGATGTTTATGAAAATAATATACCTTTGGTCCCAGTTGAAATTAAACTAGGGCTTCAGAATATTTCGAAATTATGGTCTTAGGAAATAGGATTACCAAGAAATTTATCAAGGCTACATAGTTCCGACGCGTGATAATGTCTGCTGCTAACACCAGTGAAATACGTAGATGTGATTAGTGTAACGTGTGATAAGTTCCATCAACACCCTCACAGTCAAGGGTGAAGTGCTTCGTTAGTGCAGGACATCGTTGAATCCCACACTTCAGTTGCAAGGAAGCGTTGCTGAAGGACTTTTGTAAGTTGAACTATTTCCTACTGGTTATTACTTTAAATATCTATCCGTTGCTTTACCATATCTTTGTCGTTCTGATACCTTTTACAATAGACTTTCATATCAATTGTGTCTTACCTATTTATTTACTGAATTACTCATATCAATTGTGTCTTACCTATTTATTTACTGAATTACTCATATCAATTGTGTCTTACCTATTTAGTTTTTTAACATTTTGTCTTATTTATGTTTAATTGGTGTGTGAGGAAACGTTTCTGCTACTTCCCAATTTTACCTCACTTTGTACTAAACATTTTTCTGTATTGCTTTTACCGTTGTTAGATTATATAGTTTATCTAAACAGTTTCTTTTATTTACATTCTACAAAGTACTGAATAACTTAGACGTTTCATTGCTGCTATGCTTATTCTTTTTTTCAGGTTTGCTTAACTAATTTTTTTATTGCAGGTATTATCACTAACTCCATACGGCCGCGTACATGGTAGGTTGGTCTGCTTTCTACAACCCCCCCCCTACTCTCCGATTTGAAGGAAGTATGTTTAGATGTAACGTGTTTGATTGACGGACGTGTTTTAGCGATGCGCGTTACTCTACTAATTGTTTTTTGTTGCTTTTCTGTTGTAAACAAAAGTGATAGAACTTGTCGTGCGTTTTACGGAACATTGACTTAGTGATACGCGTTGCTTTACTAATTGTGTTTTTTTAGTTGATTTGTCTTTTTATATTGGAACTGTGTGTGCGATCTAGTTTTCGTGGTCCTTTTGGATTATCCAAATACAGTTTCAAGCTTGAGTGCTTCAAAAACAAATGATGATACAGTTGTAGCAGGTTTAGTAGAAAAAAGGTTGCTTCTTATAAACAGGTATCTCATTCACATGTAACGACAGTTGATACTGTAGTTTCTGAATTTTCTAACCCCAACGAATCTAAAATAGATCGTTGTTTGCGCAAATTTTTGTTATTCAAAAGCATTAGATTTTTCTTTGTTACCATAGGTAGCAAATAAAACACCTCACGTTACTGTTAGTTTAATGCATTACATCGTGCCTTGAAAGCCCGTGATTCTAAATTTTTATTACCATTTTTTATTACGATTTGTGTTACAAAATATTTCGAAATTATTGTCTAAGGAAGTAGAATTAACATGAAATTTATCAATGCTACATAGTTCCATCAGCATGATAATGTCTGCTGCTAACACCAGTGAAATACGTAGGTGTGATTAGTGTAAAGTGTAAGAAATTCCATCAGCACCCTCACAGTCAAGGGTGAAGTGCTTTGTTAGTGCAGGACATCGTGAATCCCACACTTCAACTGCAAGGAAGCGTTACGGAAGGACTTTTTGTAAGTTGAACTATTTCCTACTTGTTATTACTTTAAATATCTATCCGTTGCTTCACCATATCTTTGTCGTTCTGATACCTTTTACAATAGACTTGCCTGCTATTAAGAAAAAAAAAAGAAAGAAAAAAAAATCAATACTACTGAATTACTCGTATCTATTGTGTCTTACCTATTTATCTTTTGTTAACATTTTGTCTGATTTATGTTTAATTGGTGTGTGAGGAAACGTTTCTGCTACTCCCCAATATTACCCCACTTTGTGATAAAAAATTTTGTAATGCTTTTATCGTGATTATATTATATAGTTTATCTAAACAGTTTTATTTACATTCTACAAAGTACTGAACAATTTAGACTTATCATTGCTGCTATGCTTTTTCTTTTTTTTCAGGTTTGCTTGATTATTTTTCTTGCAGGTATTATCACTAACTCCTTACAGCCGCGTACATGGTATGTTGGTCTGCTTTTTACAACTCCCCCTAATCTCCGATTGAGTCCGGTCATTTCTTTGATTTTTTTTGTGTTACGCACGGCTACGAGCCAACGTAGCATATTTTTGGCGCCCAACGTGGGGCTCGATAAACGTGGGGCCCGATTTTTTTTTTGCTCTTGATTTTTTTAAATTTTTTTTATGACCTTGATGTTTTTTCGGCTTATTGGTCTTGTGTTTTCTCTGATAAGCTTGTGTCCGAAAACACTGGCGCCCATTTCGTATTCCTATTCATCCTTTTGTAGCTAACCCATCCCGTGACTTTTTCTTCTGGCTAGTTCTACCATTTGTTCACTATTTGACTATTATAGTCGCTTTCTACATCCATTCCTTGAGGTAGGCTTCAGATCTATTTTCTTTTCCTTTAGGAATTTCGACTTGGTCGCTTTTGTAGGTCTGTTAGCCATACTTTGCTTGAGTAATCGTTTCATACGAATCTGTGTTACCTCAGTTGGAAGTATTCTAGATGGTGTACTAGCTTGCCTTTGTCCTTTGCTTTGTCTTGGTTCTTTTTTGCTGCACACTTGAGGGTGACAATTTTGCTACGAGTTTTCTTTCTCGTTTTTTCTTTTCTCTTGGTTTCTCAGCGGGAAACCAAAACTTTTCTTCGAGGTGGAGAACAGAAATGTCCCTTTTAGGGACATCCGTCTTTTGACGCTTTTGAAAGTAGCTAAGACCTTTAATCCTCATTGGGTGTTTACTTGATGCTTTCTTTACCTGTTCTGTCGTTGTTGGTTACGATAGATGACTTTGTCTTCTTTTGGAAAAATGTTCTTTCTCTTATACTGGGGTTGGTCCTTCGAATCGGATAAAATTTTTTTTTGTTTGGTTCCTTGTCTGTCGCTTTTTTTTCTTTCACCCCGACGTCTTTATTTTGCTAAGGGAGAATTTGTAACGGGCATTTTTGTAGTTTAACATTTTACGCTATACGCAATTCATAAATACATTGCTACAAACTACTATTTCTATATTTTATATTTATTAACTCCTTAGGCGAATGCATTGTAATTAATTATAGATTGCATCGTTCTTGTCTTGCCGTAAATATAAATTTTGTTCCTTATATGCATATACAAGTCTAGATAAGAAACGATAAGCGGTTGGAATAACGGCGAATTGAATAAACAGATGAGCAGTTGAGTTTTGTTCTTGGTTCCGATATATTAAGTACGTTGAAAATACTGCTTTTTTTCTGCTTTTGACAATAGTGAGAATTAATGCGGGATTAGTTTTTCGTATTGTTCCTGAACAAGCGCGGCACGATTTTAGTTGTTTTCTTGTGAAATAAAAGTTGTATTTTAACTGTAGCAGTGTGTAGTTCTAATTCTTTTTGAAGGAAGTATGTTTAGATGTAACGTGTTTGATTGACGGACGTGTTTTAGCGATGCGCGCTACTCTACTAATTGTTTTTTGTTGTTTTTCTGTTGTAAACAAAAGTGATGGAACTTGTGCGTTTTACGGAACATTGACTTAGTGATACGCGTTGCTTTACTAATTGTGTTTTTTTAGTTGATTTGTCTTTTTATATTGGAACTGTGTGTGCGATCTAGTTTTCGTGGTCCTTTTGTTATCAGAGTAGTGCATACTTTGAATTATCCAAATACAGTTTTAAGCTTGAGTGCTTCAAAAACAAATGATGATACAGTTGTAGCAGGTGTAGTAGAAAAAAGGTTGCTTCTTATAAACAGGTATCTCATTCACATGTAAAGACAGTTGATACTGTAGTTTCTGAATTTTCTAACCCCAACGAATCTAAAATAGATCGTTGTTTGCGCAAATTTTCGTTATTCAAAAGCATTAGATTTTTCTTTGTTACCATAGGTAGCAAATAAAACACCTCACGTTACTGTTAGTTTAATGCATTACATCGTGCCTTGAAAGCCCGTGATTCTAAATTTTTATTACCATTTTTTATTACGATTTGTGTTACAAAATATTTCGAAATTATTGTCTAAGGAAGTAGAATTAACAAGAAAATTATCAATGCTACATAGTTCCATCAGCATGATAATGTCTGCTGCTAACACCAGTGAAATACGTAGGTGTGATTAGTGTAAAGTGTAAGAAATTCCATCAACACCCTCACAGTCAAGGGTGAAGTGCTTCGTTAGTGCAGGACATCGTGAATCCCACACTTCAACTGCAAGGAAGCGTTACGGAAGGACTTTTTGTAAGTTGAACTATTTCCTACTTGTTATTACTTTAAATATCTATCCGTTGCTTTACCATATCTTTGTCGTTCTGATACCTTTTACAATAGACTTGCCTGCTATTAAGAAAAAAAAAAGAAAGAAAAAAAATCAATACTACTGAATTACTCATATCTATTGTGTCTTACCTATTTATCTTTTGTTAACATTTTGTCTGATTTATGTTTAATTGGTGTGTGAGGAAACGTTTCTGCTACTCCCCAATATTACCTCACTTTGTGATAAAAATTTTTGTAATGCTTTTATCGTGATTATATTATATAGTTTATCTAAACAGTTTTATTTACATTCTACAAAGTACTGAATAATTTAGACTTATCATTGCTGCTATGCTTTTTCTTTTTTTTCAGGTTTGCTTGATTATTTTTCTTGCAGGTATTATCACTAACTCCTTACAGCCGCGTACATGGTATGTTGGTCTGCTTTCTACAACCCCCCCTAATCTCCGATTGAGCCCGGTCATTTCTTTGATTTTCTTTGTGTTACGCACGGCTACAAGCCAACGTAGCATAAATTTGGCGCCCGAACAACGCGGCTGCCACGAATTACGTAACAGCTTGTCTTGATTATTTGTTTAATAAGTATAAGCAAAAATAATTATAAGTTCATACTTACCTAAAAATAAAAATTAAATAGTTAAAATTAAATGATTTTAATAGTTTGAAGTAGTTCGGAAGTCTTCGATAACCTTCGGAACTCTTCGGAAGGCTTGATGGTTGCTTATGGAACCAAAACAAACTTATACACTTATTGAATAAATGTATATATAGCTTAACGGAGTGCAAAAGTCTTTGGGGGTCTTCGCAGTTCTTAGGAAGGCTTTGGAATTTGTTTATGAGGCCCAGTGAGAACTTGAACAACGATAGTTAGAAAATATTTACAGTTTGAAGAGGTCCAAACGTTTTCGGCGGTGTTCGGAACTCATCGGAAGTCTTCGTGTGTTATTTGTCGGACAACGTTAAGTTACAAAAAACTATGATATGAAATTACAAACTACTAATTGACAATATATACAAGTATAGAGGGTTCAGAAGTCTTCGGTTTTCTTCGGAACTCGTCTTCGGAGTTTATTTGTGGGACCCAGTAAGAACTTGGACAGCGATAATTAGGAAAATATTTACAGTTTGAAAAGGTCCAGACGTCTTCGGCGGTCTTTGTAACTCTTTGGACGGTTTTGTGGTAGCGGTGCCTTACCTTCGTCGAGTGTGTCGCCGTTGAACTCTACGGGAGTGTCGTTTTGGAGGTAGAGTTGACAGACGTATCACAATCACGACTTGTCGGTGAAGTATGGAACAGGGCTTAAAATCCATACGTAGTTTGTTAACTATTGATTGATGAATTAAGTGACGTGCCCTAGGTACGGCGGCGGACAGCGTCACCGTCGGAGAGGACGCAGACTATGGGGACACTGCCAGTTGGAGTATGACAGGCTATGGAGAGCACTGCTTGCTGGAGGTTTTGCATTTAAAGAACTGAAAGTTATTATTAAAATGCTCTAGTGCTCATTTTTAAATTATATTTAAAGCACTCGAATGTTATTCAACTTGCCAGATTTATCGCAGCTGTTCCCAAAAGTCATATATCAACAATACTTTATTTTATGTAAAGAATATTTCCTATTTTCTTGTATTTTGAATGTAAATACGAATATTATGTATTAAAGTGAAAGGAATCTAAATCAATAGAAAACATTACCAGTTCTTGATGTTATCTTTTACTAACAATTATTAAATTAAAAGTGATGGTAAGTAAGTCCACGTATTTGGAAATCTGTTGTCAAATCAAACTGGGTGGTTTAGTAAAATATCCGTATTCTGGTTGATACAGTTTTTGAGCAACACAAACTCAATTGAGTTTGGTTTGTGTTTCAAATTATTAGTGTTATGCTACAGGATCAACCCAATGCGTTGTAGAACAGCACATATGCAGATTATGAGTAAGTACATGTGTTGCTTGATAATTTTTGTGTTGCTTGGTAGTTTTGTTATGAATTTCATACTTATAGAGGTTTGTTGTTTCAATACCCACATTCATTAGATCTCCATTATGCGGCAGGGTATCGTGGCGCCCACCATTTAACCTATAGTTCATTGATTGGACCCTTTAACTAAATTTCGTTTCTTCCACAAATCGTCACCTCCATTACCGTGTTTAAGCTCACCGCAGACCTAGAAAGTCAGTTAACGGTTTTGCCAAATTAGGTTTTCTTATTTCTACAGACCAGTACCTAACGCTCCTAACCACGTCTCTTTAAAACAGGAAACCTGAGCTTCTTTTGTAATCATGATTTTTGGTATGGTTCCCAGAAATAACGAACCAAAAGAAGAGAGGGCTACGAAAAAGTTAACAATATTAATGGAGATGTTGCAATTATGTAGAAAAGTGCCATAATTTGTGTAAGTGCCCTAGTTTGTTAGCACATATAGTTGATTCTATTAACCGACCGATCTATTTTGATCTTGGGCTCATATGTCTAAGGGAATAAAAGTCTTAACTTAAAAGATTTTTAATATATACGGGCTTAAGTTGTAAAAAACGAAAGAAGTTGAATTTTTAAATTGTTTCAAGACACGTGTTCAGTTATAAACCAAGGCGCCCCTATTCAAATCTGGTTTAAATTGTTCTTACCGGTATCATAGGTGAGCATGTGTATTTCTTCAAAGACTTATATTAAATAACAGCCACAAAAGCGCTCTAAAAATACTGAAACGAATTGTGTCGCAAGTTTGTTAATTCTTGAAGCGCGCGTTGGGTCGTTTAGCGATGTTTATCAGCGTTATGCACTTGAATGGAATATAAATGCAAATGCACGTTACAAATGTAGTTTTGTGTTGGTCTGTTCTGACATTTATAATGCAAATGCCGGTTGTTAAAATAACGAACAATTATTTCGAATGTGCTGGTTTGGGTAGGTACGTAAGTATAATAATAAGCAAATTTGTGGTTATAAAATCTGTTGATGTCATATTTTGTACGTGTGCTACTGTTGGAATTAAATAGGTAGGGCTAATGACTTGTCAAAAGGGCCGCTGTAGTATATCGCGCTTTACATCACGTTGTAACGACCATACAGCTACAAAACCACCGGACTTTACTTATTTCCATATTTTTATAATTAAGAGGTAATATTTAAAACACGTACCATTTATGACAGCGTGGACGATGCTATCGCCTTTCAAAATATTACAATAAAACATTTACGGTTTCCTCATTGTGCAGAATAACAAAACAACGCCAACGGGGTACTAATTTATATCTCAGATTATTTAGACCGGGGGTAAGCAAATCTTTTAGTTATGGGGCCAAGATGAAAATTTGGCCGCGGGTTAACTTAAGAAAATTCCCATTTTAACGTGCTGTTTAAGCTTGGAAGCTTATTTTATAGGTTCTAAAAACAATGTTTTAAAACCCAAATGTGTACTTATTATGTAATCTAAAAAAGAAATTTGAAATTAAAATTCCTAAAGACTAATATCGGTCATTTATCAGAATACAATGCTCATATGAGGGTGGTTTGAAAAGTTCGCGAAACGAAAGGAAAAATGAAAAAACCTGTTTTAAAAATACAGTTTATTTTTCAACATAATCTCCGTCAAATTGTATACACTTCATCCAGCGATGTTCCAAAATCATTATGCCATCACGAAAGTGCGATTCTTTAAAGCCTCCAAAATAGCCGTCGACAGCTGCTTTTACTTCTTCGTCAGTGGAAAATCGTTTTCCGCCAAGGAAAACTTTTAGTCGTGGAAATAGGTGGAAATCAGAAGGAGTCAAATCAGGCGAACAAGGTGGATGTTGGAACAGATCATTCAATTTTTGCATTGCTACTGCACTTGTGTGTGGACGTGCATTATCCTGATAGAAAATGATCTTCTTCTTACACAATGCAGGTCTTTTTCACAATTATTTTTATCTAGTAGATCTAGAAGTTTAACGTAATATTTACCGTTTATTGTTTGACCTTTGGGAAGATAGTCAATTAGTAGGACACTTTTAGCATCATAAAAAACTGATGCCATAACTTTTCCAGCCGACTTCACGGACATTGCTTTGTTTGGTGGTGGACAACCCCTATGTCTCCATTGTTTAGATTGTTGCTTGGTTTCAGGAGTATAATAGTGAACCCAAGTTTCATCTGTCGTAACAAATCGTCTGACAAAATCGGTTTTATGGGAGTTAATGCGGTCTAAACTCTGTTGGCAAATTCTCTTCCTCTGAAGGTTTTGATCAATTGTCCATATGCGCGGAAAGCCGAAAGCTTTTTCATACCTAATTCCGCAGTTAAGGATATGAAATGCTTTTTCATCTGAGATACCTGCATCCTTAGCAATTTCGGAGACCTTTAATCGACGATCCTGCGTAACCATATCATTAACTTTGTAGACGATTTTAGGCGTGGTGACAGTTTTTGGTCGTTCGTTGCGCGGGTCATCTTCTAGGCTCTCACGACCAGGTTTAAATTCCATCACCCACTTGTGCACAGTTGTAAATCATGGAGCGGAGTCTCCTAATGTATCCTGCATATCTTTATGTATTTCAGTTGCTTTCCAACCCTTTTTTACAAAATAATTGATAACAGAGCGCGTTTCAGTTTTACCCATTTTGAAAAACTCACAAAACTAACTTTACTTCATATAGCACCAAATTAATACTACTTCACAGAATAATGTCAAATTTAACATCTGCCCACTAGATAGTTGAATCCATCAATTGCGTATATTTTACTCGAACTGATCCTGCCATCTGTGCTCCATTTCGCAAGCTTTTCAAACCACCCTCGTATACATCAAACGACAAAATAAATAAAAATTTATTAAAATATTGTAACATATCAATATGAATCGTTTTCTACAAAATATGAAATTCACAAATCTAAATTATATGGAGATACAATTAAAAGAACGGTATTCAAATATGTAAACCCATATAATCTTATTTTACAAAAGATTAAATTTTTTAGTAACTAAAAATGATTAGAGTTAAGTATTAGAGAACATTAAATGATACAAATTTTTATCTATTTTATAAATACCTCGAATTTTTTCTCTTTAAAAGAAGCTGTGTAACGTATTTTTTCCTAGTTACACTTCGTTCTTTAATATAAAATAAAACAGCAATAATATAAAATATATAATTTATAAATTTCCGTTCAGTAAGATTAATACATAAAATTAATAATAGCATATAGACTCCTTTACCTTTGTGGTCTAAGATTCGTTACTAAGCTCCGTCGAGTTGTCAATTTGATAACTTTGCTATCGACGTTTGAAGGGACAAGCTGCGATAAGCGGCGTATAAAGTCAAGATGGTCGTGTCTAAACACGTGGCCTGTAACACAGTCCGAAAAAAGAAATATAATTGTTTGAATCTTCGTGTCTGGAGGTTGAACCTAGCAGGTGTAGCGTGATGATATTCTTGTATAAGTTCCACCTAGAGCAGTTCAGTTGATCCCTGCAGGCCTAAGGAGAGCTCCCCCTCATCATTAATACAGTTGGTATAAAATTATTTAAATAAATTTTATTAACATTTTACCTATAGTGCAATATCAGATATGACAATATTTTATACAATATGATATATGGTAATATCATGTAATGCAGTTTTATATAATTCAACATCATAAATAAATAATATCGAATAAGCAAATCTTGGATCTAGAAAAATTTGTTGGAGTACTAAATTTAATATGATGTAAAATCAAACGGAAGTTAGTTTCGTTAAATAATGGTTGTATTCAGAAGAGTTCTCGCAATTCCAGTAATAATTTCGTAAGTATTCTCGTCGTTTCTATTTGTGCGTCGCAGAAAACCGATGGTTATGGAATTTGCGACAGCTGAGGTTATAGTCCGATTTCTTTCGTTCACAGCAGTATCTCTACACGTGAGTGTTTCTTAGAATTTAATCCCTTTAAATATTAATTAAGTTGCAATAAGAAAATATTACATTGAACTTTTGTAACGTGAAAATCGTTTAAGGAAAGAAAGAATTAAATAACAAATTTATTGTTTGTCAGAATGTTTGCACATACAGATAAAGTCTACTAAGCTAAAAAGTTGTGAGTGTCATATTATGTCAGATATAAAAAACATAGATTCAGTTGTCCTATTTAGACCTCACATGTCATCTTACGTTAATTTAAAAATATGTTTAAATATTTTGAGGTCATGAACTTTGATTTTTAGTCGACATGTGGAATTCGTCTAATAACTGTTAATTAAAAGTAACTTTAGGTTGATACATGCTAGTTTATCAGCACTTAGGTGATTAAATTTCATTGTTAAGGTCGAAGTAGTACTACTATGGCTTGGAGAATATGTAATATGAATAATTAAGAAAACTCAAATCCTTACATTTAAATTATTAAGAAACATCCATTCAGAGATCTTTATATTATTGAATACAAATCTTTATTAGTATATTTCTGTTCCATAAAAATTATTAATTGAAAATATTATAGTAATACGAATTGAAAATATTATAGTAAAACGAATCCAAAAATTTATTCAAATAGAATCTATTTTTTTTGCATGACTTTATGTTATTTAAAATTCAAGTAAAAAGTCGTCCCTGATCAGAAATTGTGTGTAATGAAAACAAATACCCTGGGTGTATACTTTTGAAACCTAAATCCTATTATTTTATTTTTGGTAGATATTTTTGATGACACAAATGGTGTCCATGTTGTACATTTGTTTGTTCACAGGTCAAGCCGAGACATCTGTATGACATATGGTGTTTGAGGTTTTGGTAAGTGTGTTTAAAAGAGTGAAATTCAGGTTTTATGGCTATGATAGTGGTGTTGACATAAGGCTTCCGCATTCCCCTAATACAAGCACAGTTAAATTTTGTTGGTTGTTGTATTGAAAAATACGGTGGCGCTCATTATTTATACTTTTGGTCGTTTGACAACCCATGACCCAAGCTCATGATCTACCCAGAGCTAACACTCTACTAGCCGTTTATCTCTAAAGAGTTTTTCTTTTTCTCAAGCCGTTTTACATCCAACTTTACCTTGGGCTTTTATTGATAATAAGAAATTCTCGACCTTGTGATATCAGGTTAGGGTTTAGGAAATATAAAGGTGTAATTTATTAGCTGATATTCACGAGGATAAAAAAATTTAAAAACAAGTTAAATTTTTATTACACTTTTATTACTTTTGCAAAAAATTTAATTAAAACTCCTTTCATAGTTGAAGTGCTAGTATTGATATGCTTCGAAAACGCATTATTTTTAATATATTCAATTAATAATTTTGTGTTTGAGAGACACTGAACTATACAGTTTATAAAGCAAGTATTACCAATATTTTTCAATCCTTTCTTGCCTAAATTTGTAATTGAATTTGAAAAATCATTTAATTCTTAAAGTAAAGAACGAGTTGTGATGCATTAGCTTATATTGGAAATTAGTAGATGTATTTGAAGAATGACTCAATCTGTTAGAGCAATTAGGGTTTTTTGAAATTTCTTCTATTGTAAAAAGCGATCCGTGTTTTATTTTTCTTCCATGTCAACATTATCTAGCTATTGCTTAAAGACAGTGCAAAATGATCGAATGTTTTGGTGTTCTAAACTGTAACATTTTGAAGACAGGTCAAAAATTTCACTTAAATCTTTGGAAGGTGGAATGGTTCCTAATATAGATGCAGAATTACCTTATTGAATAGCTATGCCAATTTTTTGTTATAAAAATAAAGTGGCTCTTTGATCAAAGGTATTATGATAGATTCATCTACCAATTTCGTTTATGAATTTCAATCCTTGACTACCTAAAACTCCTAAGGTTTTAATTGAAACTGGGTAAAAGGTATAAAGGTCTGATAAAGAGGGATATTTTTTATTTTTGCGCCAGTTTTTTTGTAACAAGCAGTAACATGAGAATTAGGAAGAGTGTTCGTACGTGTAAAATCGCACATTTCTGCTTTACCATATTTTCAAGGAATTAAACTAATGCCATCAGGTCTTTTACCATCTTCTCTAAATAAATACTAGAATAGAAGGAACATCGGTAGGGACTAAAGCTCGTTTAATTAAATCATTAACTGCTTTGTGCCTGGAATGTCTTCCCGCACTAAGCCTGCAACTTAATTCATGTATACCTCACTCATCTGCAACTGAGGTTTGAATATTTTATGAAAATTATGCTCGTAAGTTGATTTAACCTAATAATGTATATGCATTCTAATTTTGCAATAAATTGTAGAACAGATTTTGTAAATGTGCAGTATTATTATATTAGTTATAACTGACAAGAGAACAATATGTATGTTTTTGCCGGTTTGTATTTAAGTATTGGTACGAACTATTAGGCAACCCGTCAAACACGCAAGTTGCATAACCGATGTATTCAACTGCAATCTAGTACATTCGAGCAAACACCAGACTAGGAATCATCTAGTTAATTTTAGGGTATATATAAGATCGGTGATGGGTGAACATCAGTTAGTCTATATCCAAATGTCGTGCATAAATCATATCGTGTATAGTTAGTTTGTCATCACGTTTTGAAGGTTATGTAGTAAATATAAATTTGTGCTATGTGAACGTGCATATTGTACCGCCAGTTTGTACATAAATAGACAAAAAGGTAATAAATAAATTATAGTAGTGTTAATGTTGTTAAGAAGACTTATGGTTAAGGATTTAGCTTAAGAAGATTTTAGTGCTTGTCAATAGCATTAGTGTGATAGTGCTGCATTATTAATTGAACTGAAAACATCTATAAATAAGACATATACTGTTAATTAAAATTGTAAATAGTGAATAACAAAAACTTTTGTTATTACTTGTTCTAAATTGGTGAACGCGTTAATAGTAGTCCGCTACAGTATTAACACATTTAATTCAGCATCCAAAACAACCGTTTATTTTGAAACTAGATCTACTATAAAATCAATGATTAACTTTTTTGATAAACAGAATGGACATTACTATTGGACAAGGCTGCTGAACTAGCTGCAGCTGCTACTGGTAAGTCTGTAGTATTCATAAAAATAATTTGAAAAGAAGCTACGTCTGTAGAAAACCATATACTATCCTATACTGAAGTTGTTTCAAAATCTCAGCGACCACGAAATGTACAATGTAGGGAACAAGAAATCTTTAGAAAAGGATGTAACACGATGTTTTCAGTTCAACCTAGAAACGTCGCATTTCGTTACTATAACCTTTTGTGTAATATCAAGTTATTAATTTGTAAATAAATATCTAACCAATGCTAAATAGGGGAGATCGTGGTTGGTTGTTACAATTCAAATTTAAAACCGCATTACTACACGATAAGCAAAATTAGAAAAGTTATTCTTAGCTCAAAATATTATTTGCAGTAATAGCTTCTAAATTTCTAGCGGTGAAAGTGCCAATAAAATAAGAATCTTTAAAATACAGCTTCTGTATCTTAAAGTAGAATGTATCAACCCACCCTCTTTGAGGATTGGCTGAGGTAGACTGTTGCATACAAGTGCAAGAAAAAACTAATTGTTGATAAAACGCCTAAGAGTTCATATCATTGTCAGAATCGCAATTAATACAAACAAAAATGAATTTCAATCTGTACAATCTAAAAGTGCCCAATTTAAACATTTATACACTGCAACCATTCCTCATTTGATTTGAAGCTTGATATCCCCCTTTTATTATTTTGACCTATAGAGTATTAATGTCGTGTCTGATCTGCAGCTTAGAATTTCTACGTGCTTTCCTTCATATTATTCTATCAATTGTCATGTCAGCGTTTAAAACTTTTAAAGGTTATTGTGTTATTTCGTTTAAAATATTTTAAAAAACTTGATTAGATGTTATTCAATTCCGAATGGACCTGCACCTTGAAGAAGGCAATGAAAACCCACCACATTACCTCTCAAGTACACAGCGTACTTAAATTGTCTTAAAATGATGGCATCCTCTGGGGTAATACATTCCGGAGGGGACTATTTCGCGAGTCGAAGCGTGGAATGTCAGAAGTATGAAGTAAGTAGGTAAGCTAGAGAACTTGAAAATCGAAATGGATAGGTTAGCACTAGACATAGTAGGGATTAGCAAAGTTCTCTGGCGAGTGGCGGGGAATTTCCTGAGTGGAGTATTTAAGATAACTCATACATGATCAGAGGAAGGAAATTCGGGTGTGGAAATAGTTATGAAAAAGATAGGGCACTGTGTAGAAAACTACTTACAAAAGAACGGAAGAGTACTCATGGTTAGATTAGAATCTAAACCAGTAAATGCAGTAATAATACAAATACAAATGCCCACCTCTAGCTACACTGATGAAGAGGTAGAAGCGCTCTAAGAAGATACCGAAGACATACTAAGATACTTAAAAGGACATAAAAACTTAAAAATTACGGAAGATTTAAAAGCAGTGATAGGTAAGGGTAGGGAAGGAGCGGTAGTAGGTTTATTTGGTTTAGGTACGAGAAATGAGAGGGGAAATAGGCTGGTAGAATTTTGCGACAACATCAATCACAAACATATTATTTCAACATCATTCTAGACGATACACGTGGTAGATGCCAAGAGATATAGGAAGATATCAAATATCAAATAGACAACGGTTTAGGAATCAAATACTGTAGCAGGTATAGACACTGATCACAACATCGTATTTATGAAGTCGGTCTTAAATAAAAATTTGAAAAAAAGGAATGAAGAAAAGGACTTTAACTTTGAGAACCTAAAACAAAGAGATATCTACGAAAGATTTGAGAAAAAAGTCAAATGAACTGCTGAAAGGTATCGGGAAAATTTCTTATGCTAAGGAACTAGAAACAGAATGGAATAACATTAAGTCTAGCTTAGGCATGGCGGCCAGAGATATTCTGATGTATACACAAAAAAAAGAAACCATGGATAATAAAGGTCATCCTGGATTTAATAGAAGAAGGGCTAAAATACAAAAATAGATCAGATGAAACAGGAAAACAGAAATACAAAGCCATAAAATGGAAAATTATTCGCAAATGTAGGAGCGCTAAAGAACGATGAATTGACGAAATGTGCAAAGAGATAAAAACTAAGATGGATATATGAAATACAGATGAAGCATACAAACTAATTACAGTAAGGCATTAAAGTTTGTTTGTTGCCAAGCTTACCGAGAGATATTATCTCCCCTCGTTGTTTTGTTTTAAACGTGTTGGATTTTACGTTTGAAAATAGAAATGTTATTTTAACACCTGCTCCGCGCCTTTAGATTGTCATATAACACTTTACTACAAATTTATATACGTTAGAATGATTTTACCCCAATTCCTATTTATTATGCCCTATATTTAAACAATATGATGTTACATTATCTTTGGCTAAATTAAATCGACCCTACATTATTATACCCTACTTAAGTTAAAAAAATAATTGTTAAAAATATTACAACTCCCTAACTGAATAAGTTTATTTTATCTTATTCAAAAACTCTCAACCTATGAGTTCACTTGTGCTCTTATATATCCCAATGACCCCTTAATTACACGATAATATATATATATATATATATATATTATCGTGGAAGTTATAGTTTAAGAAGGGTATATAGGTCTAGATAATAAATTTTTAACAACTGTGTATATAGGAAATAGGAGCAATTTAGCTACGCGCCAAATTAATCAGTTTAGATAGTGAAAACGGACGGTTATTAAGATATTTTTGTATTTCTAAATCAGAAGGTTAAAATTGCATAACGGGTAGAAGCTTTAGGTACATGAAAACTCAAGAATACGTATAATTAGTTGTAATATTTTAAATCAAGTGCATGGGATAAGAAACGGAGCTTTCAAGTATAGAAAATCAATAATTTAAACGCATATTTCTATTTGAATAAACGAAACGTTCGTTATACAAATTCTAAGAAGTGGTAAAACTGAGAATTATTATTTTAAACGGACAAGTTGTTTCAAAGAAACACCTGTTAGACAACTGTCAAGTTCAATGAACTGAATTATACGTTGAGACAGAATTTCTATGAAATTGTTTGTAACGGTCGGTCCGACAAGCTACTAAAAGTGCTTTGAAGACTAAGTGAAATGAAAGATCTATGATGTAAAACAGACAGAGAACACGTATAAAAAACGTTGGTTACAACACACGGCTAAAATACACGGGATATTTGAAGGCCAACAACAATATCGATTTTCTGTAGCTTGAGAGGGGTTCTAAAAGAGACATTAAATATGGGTGAAACGAAGAAAGGTAGCTAAGAGGTGGAACGTTATAACGGAGGAAAGCAATATCATGGGCGAAAGCTAGCAGTTTTGAGAAGCTCGCGTCATAGTGACAACGCGGTAAACTTAGAATTTTTCAGACGTTGAAGTTCGTTACGATCTAAAATTTTGAAGATTTGTTTTAGTAAATAAGCTTTTCGTTGAAAGAGGTTCCGTGAGGGATATTGAAAAGCGTATAAATACACGGGGAGAATTATTCAAGCTCTCTTGCTCTTAGATCTTATAACGCTTAGATCTCTCACGTAATTGCTGTTACGTGCTCTTACGTGGTATTGATTATTGTTTATTCGTTGAAGTAGCATACAACATCCTAGTTTAAAGTGTTTAAAGTTGTTAGTAACGTACCGGAAACGTATTAAAAGTGATTTGCACAAGTGGGTGCTAGCGTATTAAAGGTGCTGTTACTACACGATACAATCTAATGATAGGATGGTACTTGGGTAAGCGAATTGAAGAATTAGAAACTAGTATGCGTGAAGTGTAGTGAGTTTGGAAGGTTAAGCTTGGTCGAGACCATTATCCGGGTAGAAATACTAGAGAGGGTTGCAAAGATTTGGATAGTGAGTGGGGATCAGTTGGATCCAGGCATAATCACGAAGTGTATGAACACATCTTCAGAGGTAACGATGGACGAAACTTATTCCAGGTAAAGAAAATTAATTTCTTGCTTTTGCTTGAACATTTGTGCTGATATCTTGTGCTTCAGTGTTTTGACTTATTGAGGGGTGTATTTTATTACCATAAAACTCATTTAAAGGGACAACCAATATTGATTATTTAAAATGGTTTATTAATGATATAAAAATGTTGTTGTAAGGAGTAAACGGGTTTTTAGCTTTATTTTAAATAAAAATGAGAGGCTTAAAAGCATTTAGAGTAACTGGGTTATACTAAGCTCAAACTAGACCAGGATAAAAATCAAATTAGAGTTGCGCGACGGGCCCATCTACTCGTGTAAAATAAAATTGTTGAAATATATTAAAATCATGAAATTTTAAGAGATTTAAAGATTGAGATGGTAACAGTTTTTTTATCAAACTGTATATACCAATGTATAAATATTTTCTTACTAAGGGAAACTTGTTAATATGTGTAAATAAAAGGGTTGTATGTCTTGTTGCATTATTTGACTAAAATTTCATTTGACTGTTTTTGTGAGAAAGGAATGTAATTAGGATGGTAGGTATTCAAGAAGAAGCAGATTTCTGAGCTAGCCAAGGTGTGCAGAAATAAGGAGGTGTTCCAAAGGAATTGTAAGAATTTTTTTAATTAATTTTATTCCTCTGCACTTTTATGACGGCCCAATCGGTGGGGCGAAAATTTTTTTGAATTCCACTGCACTTTTATGGCACCCAATTCGTGGGACCTGAGATTGATTTAGAAGAACCACTGCAATATATATATATATATATATATATATATATATATATATATATATATATAAAATATTTAGAAAACTTGTGGGGTTTATTTCGTCCAAATACAATATTTATATATATATGTCATTTTAACTGATGTTTCGGAAAATATGTTTCCTTAAACTTAGTTCTGAAAATAATTTAAAGGTTACAATATATATATATATATATATATATATATATATATATATATATATATATATAGTTATTGTATTTTCTCGAACGAAAGTAGGTATAAACTTTTAATTGTGATGTTATTTCTGGGATGCACTCGTTCGTAAAGCAATAACTAATCAGTCAATTGTAATTTATTTTCTAACGTTTCGGCATTAAATTTATGCTTTAATCATAGACTAGAAGTGGTAAAATTAGTTAACAAAATATAAAACAGTATAGATATACAACACATAATTACTATGACTTAAAATTGCTATTAATTGGAACACTTATTCATGACACGGTTTTGAGTGTTCCATGTATAGCAATTTAAGTCATAGTATTATGTGTGTATATCTATACTGTTTATATTTGTTAACTAATTTACCACTTCTAGTCTATGATTAAGGCATAAATTTAATGCCGAAACGTATAATATATATATATATATATATATATATGTATGATATATTATGCAAAACTTTTCTTGCAACTGGTCATTAGTAATATCCCAATATTGAATGTTTTCTACATGTAAAATAAACTCGTTTACCTTGCTATTGTTTTTTTATTTTCATACTACGCGTTTCGGTTAAACAACCATTTTCAAATATTGAAACTATAAAATATCTCTGATTAAATATTGATTTTCTTAATAATTAAATTGCATACATACCATCTAATGTAAAGTCAAACTATTAAAACTTACAAACTAAATAAATTATTTTTAACTTTGTAGGATAAGCAACAATACATTCTAATAATACTTTTTTGGATACGTTTTTAATTTCAAACTTGCTTTCCTTGTCAATTTATACCTAACATTTGGATTCATAAAACTTTACACAACTAATACCTTATCAGTATTAATGCCATTGAATTATACATATGAATTTTTACATGCTTATGCTAATATACAGTGTGAGAGGATATTAACGTATGTGGTAATTAGATTATTTCTGTTGTATTAAATTGTGGTAAATATTTATAAACCCGTTTTGGTCTATTCCTGAGTTTATAGCTTTAGGGTTTTTTTGAATTTCTATTGTTTTAATTATGTTTCTTTTGTTATCATTTACCTCCGTCCCTAAAATTTTAACATTATTAAAATCGAACTAGCGGACTTTTTCAATTGCGTGCGTTGCTAGAGCCGTGCTTTTTTATTATTAGTTTTTATGATATATTTATGCTCATAAACTCGTTTATGGAGGTATTGTTTAGAATTTCCGATATATACTCCAAGGCATTCTTTACAGTTGATTTTGTATATTGTGTGGGTTTTGTTTTTTCCATCTATTAACGGTTTAAGTTTTGTAAATACCGCTCTTGAAGAGTTATTTGGAAATTGATCCTACATTAATAAATACTCCCTGTATGTATGTTGGGGTTTGTTTAGCATTCTTCTTAATCTTCTTTGGGAATTAAACCACTCATAGTTTTTAAAATTATTTCGATCCATGACCTAGGATCGTTGTCAAAATATTTTAAAAGCTATGAGTGGTTTAATTCCCAAAGAAAATTAAGAAGAATGATCCTACATTACTATACACTACTTAAGATAAAAAAAAAATTTGTTAAAAATATTGCAACTCCCTAATTAAATAAATTTGTCTTCCCTTATTCAAAAGATCTCAACCCATGAGTTCACTTGTACCCTTATATATATCCCAATGACCCCTTAATTACACGATAATACATATATATATATATATATATATATATATATATATATATTATAATGTTTGAGGAGCTACCAAGAGTTCTAAGGGTTGTTTAGTACAAGGTAGTGTATGCCAAGTAAAATAATCCATATATTTGATCACATAACTTAAAAATGTATGTTTGCCGTATTTTACATATGCTAAAATACAATTCAAAATGGTAGTTGAAATATAAGTGCCAAAAGGTAAATTAAAATGACTAAATGACGTAGTAAGATGCACAGTACTCAAGGGTTTATACCGAGTTTGAATTTTATAGGCCATTGAAAGTACATTTGCCGTCCAAAAACCGGATGCGTCTATGGATGTTCACTATCAACCACGCATCCAGGTTCAAGTGTGATTTATTTTGGCTTTTTATTTTAAATAGAATCAACTTTTGGACAAAATTTGTAAGCTCAAAATTATTAGTTATAACAACGTCAAATGTGATTGAAGGACTGTAAATATTTAGGACCAACACTAGAATTTTATGTGAATTATGAAAGTGTAAAAAGACATGAATTATGGTAAGTGCGACACAAACGTAGTGTTTGAATATTATTGGACGATTTTAGTTATGTACTTTATAATTTAGTAGGTAAGAAATGTTATAATGGTCGCCTTGGAAAGAAAACAAAAGGAGATTTTTTCAAAATTTTTTTGTATAAAGACGTGTTTTCATAGAACTGCGCTAATTTGTGTACGATTTTAAAAAGTTAATAAAAGTGTTTGATTTTGAATAGTTTTGATTGAGTAAAGAAGGGTAAAGAGCAGCAGCGAAATATATAGGAGCAACAGCGACGATAGTAAAAAGTGTAAAGATTGGTAATAGTGCGACGGCGAAGCGACGAGTACGTAAATAGATTTGGAACGATATTGGGAAAGGCGGAAGGAAAATCGAGTGGTTATACATAAGGACGAAGTTGGATTTGGATAGAGATTAAAAGGCGGAAGGACATAGAGTGGTTATATAAGCGACGGCGAAGCGACGAATATTTAAATAGATTTGGGATTGATTTGGATAGCGATTTAAAGGCAGAAGGACATAGGGTGGTTATTTAAAGGAACGAAGATCGATCTGGATAGAGATTTATAGGTAGCAGGACAGTCGAGTGGATATACAAAGGAACGAAGATTGATTTGGATAAAGATTTATAGCGGGGCATCGAGTAATTTGAAACAGGACGGCTATTAGATTTGGATTGAATACGAAAAGGCGGACGGATTAAAATAAAGCACGAGGAGCGAAATTAGGAGAGCAACAATTGGTAGTGGAGGATTCAAAGCAGAAATTAGGACAGAAGAATTAGCGCAGGGAAAGTAACATAAACGGGTATTCCAAATTTTAAATTAGGGTTATTTATTTCAGATATTGGGGAGCATCTAAAATTTAAGAACGACACCTGGAGGCGATACGAAAATTCTATCAGATAGTACAACCGTGTAAAGACTCATACGGCGACGAGGATTTTGAGCCAGCAGTTAGGGAGGCCAAGAACGAAGTATAATCCAGGTGAGTGCTGAAATATCTTAAAACGTCAAAAAAAGTCATAAATTTGTGGTAGTAATTTAATTTGGCACAAGGCAACGTTGATCGTAATAAAAATTTGGCATATACAAAAGTAGATTAAAAATTTAGTACTAAAACAAAAGAGTGTGCAGTTTGGTTGGGCACTGCACATCTACTTATAACGGAACTCACTATAAGTAGGTGGACACCCTGAGAATTAAGAGCTTAAATAGTCGAGGCATTGTAATAAACAGTTTGATTAAAGAACCAACCAAACGTTGCAAGTACGGGGCGTGCATTAGGTGTGCACATTACATAAAAGGCGCGACAAAAAAAAATAAAATAAATAAAGAAATAAAGAAGAAGAAGAAAGGGAGAGTAGATCAGTAAAATATATATATATAATATATATATATATATATATATATATATATATATATATATATATATATATATATATATATATACATATATATATATATATACATATATATTGCTGTAATAAGGGGTTGTTTAGGGCTGCATTGAATAATAAGGGTGTGCAGTAACAATAAATAGCAATAGGAATCAGAAAACTGCCTTTATTTAGCAGAAAATTAAGTAATACGTACATTATGTAAATAGCAAGCATTTAACACCCTGTATATAGACCGTAATTAACTTTAAACGATGTAAGTAAGCATATCTTACAACAATAGAACGCGTATTCAGCAGAAAAATCGGTAATTCATACATTATGTAAATAGCAAGCATTTAACACCCTGTATATAGACCTTTATTAATTTTAAGTAATGCCAATAAGAATATCTTTCAACAATAGAACGCGTATTTAGAAGAGAAATAATCGTACATGGAATTAAACACGCGTTGAGAAGTGTTCTAATTAGTTATAAAACAAATACGCAGTAGAGTAGATAAAACCTAACGAAGCTTTATGCAATTACGCTTGAACAATAAACATTTTGATAAGAGAACGCAGTTTCAAAAATGCATAAAAATACATAAACGAAGACAGCATTAAAGTTACATCATTTATTTTGCACAATTATCGAAAAGGCGATATCTACACAAAACAACGTATGGCATAGATAACGAATAGTAAGGTATCAATAGCATAAACACCATTACATGGAAATCCGAATTAATTACATCAGAAACCATTTCAAAATGCAGGGAATGTTGAAAACAGGGCCTGGTGTAACATTTTTATTTTTCAGTCGTAATTTAATTGCATTAAATTACAAAAATAATGCGCTAAGCGTGCATTGTTCCTTAGGGATCTAATTATATTAATATATCTGTGTCGCATAAAGCTATTTCCAAGTACATCTCTATTTGATCGTTTTGTGTTCCCCCCTCTGACGGCGCGACCGCTCGGCTCTGGTTTCGACAAACAGTCGGCCGCCTGCAACAGCTGTGTTAAGATGTATTTTCGGCTGGAGGCTGGCAACCTTCGCATCGGCTATTAATCGTTGGGATATCTTCTAATAACGGTTGGTAAAGTATATATTATACGAACTAATGTAATTTGAGGTAATTTATTTAGCGCGACTTGTAGAACGCGACCTGTAGAACGCGACCTGTAGAACGCGACCTGTAGAATGCGATAAAATATAATTCGACAATGTAGAATGCAACGATAAAGAATGGAACAAATATAATTCGTCATCTAGGATCCAAAGAACTACCGTTATTTAGGAACAGTTGATTTGAAATTTGCCTCGTAAGAAATTTGTCAGATAAGAAATTATGGAAGATAATTTGGATGCAGCCGTTTCAAATTAGAATGGCTGGTAACTTTGCTTGAAGAACGGAAATCGCGTCTCAATTTGTTGTGAAGCGGCTAATGCAGTTTTTGGTTCGTAATTAGCTGTAAGATTTTTAAAGTTTAGAACACGTAAACTTGCTTTTATGTTTAGTACACGTACATTGTGTAAATTTCAATTAATTGTTGAGCTGGTTTTACAAGTTGTAAAACGAAATTTTTTCGAATTAGCTTTCTAATATGAATCTTCGATAAGTTCAACGTATATTTTCGACGTCATATTTTTCTGTTTTGCACAGTTGACAGATGTTGTCTTGAAAGCAAATGCTTTGAGCAGCTGTAATGCAATTTAAACAAACATGCCTATTTTTGTGATCAGCTTTATCTATACATAGATTATTAAACGTGAATATGAAAGTTCAAATTCTCATTATGTTAGGTTCTAGTAATTTGTTATCTACCTGAAAAGATCTGCCCAGGTTAGAATTTAATTGCAATTTCTTACAAGAGCTGCGTCTTATCTTAATAAGACAGGTTTTTGTTAACGAAGGCGATCATTTTATCTTTGGGTTTCCACGTCCGCCCTTAGAACTGTGCTTTGCAATTATCGTAATTATCTCAGGACATGGTGGCGCCTATTTGATTTAGCTTAACTTTGGTTTGCAAACAGAATTCGACTCCCCCCCCCCCCCCACTTTTCATTGCTCTACCCAAGGATAAACCTCTAACTATGTCGGAAGCCTTTGTTCTCTAGCGCCATAATTTAAAAGAAAATAAGTTACAGTGACGCCGCAACGTTTAGGGCCCCAAGAGTTCCAAAAAAAAAACAAATTAATAACAACAAAAATTGGTTCACTGGTTGGTTGAGATAATCTGCAAAACTGCTTGAAAACCCAGCCCACATGTAGTGGGAAAATGCTATTTAACACCCATTCTGTGATAAAACGGGTCAGTTCACAACTAATGCACGTCGAAGCTGCGACACTGCTAACCAAAAATCTACGCGTAAAATAAATAAAGTATAATAAAATATCAAGTTTATGTTACAGTGATAATAGTGCAACAATTACGAAGAGTTTTTGCCGTTTTTTTTATTATAGAAAACAGGAGTAGAATTTGGGTAATTGATTTAAATTAAATATTTATAATGACAGGGCTTCTAGTATGCGTCGATAATAATAATTTAAATTTGCGTTGATAATAATAACTCAAATCTGTGTCGACTATAATACTTCTGGATTCTAAGGGGACAATTCTAATCGAATTTGGTACAATTCTGGTACAATTCTAAGCTGCGTCGAAAGTATTTAAAGCATTTGCAGACAATAATGAAATAAAGAAGCACGAGGTAATTTTTGGAAAACGAGGGGTAGCTGTACTCAAATATTGGTTCAACTAAGCAGAGCATTGGCAGACGATCGAAGACAACAGAGGGGTGTTGATCTACAACACGAACAACATATCTCAGGTCAGATCTATTTTATTTTAAGATATTTTTTAATTTAAATTTTAATACTGAATTTATTCAATTTATACAAAACTTGTAATGAAGTCAACACGAAACATTTGCATACGTTAAACTTACGTAAAAAATCATAAAGAGGTCTAGAACGTTCCAGATTTTTTTGTAAAGAGGTAGTTTTTGGTGACGTTTGATTGAATGAAAAGTATATAAATTTTGGGATAAATGATACATATGATATTAATTGATTGAAGGGTGTATTTAAATATTTTTCAAAAATTGTAGTTATTATTTCCGTTCATTATATGAAATTAATTCACTTCGTTCCATCAATTCAAATAGGTAATCATAAAGGGATAAAAAGAAAAAATTAATCATCGTAACGTTGTGCACCCTGTGTAGATTAAAAAGGGCTAGCCGTGCCATAATAATAAAAGTAGTAAGATTGAAGTGAAAACACAGAGCGGTGGCGTTAAGTAAAAACGTTCAGAACACCGAGTACGGCGTCATCGTATCAATATATATATATATATATATATATATATATATATATATATGTATGTATATATTATATATATAAATATATATATATAGAAAAGATTTTGTTTTTTGGTTCTTGGGATAAAGTTGCTCATAAAATTAAACACAAAACATTAAATGTGTATCATTTGTATTAAATCGTACGTTTCGGTGATAATTTACACCTTAATCATCGATCTACATGAAAAAGTATATAAATAGGTAATTCAAATAACAGGTAATATATGTTTAACTTACTTATTACTTGATAAAATTATTTTATGTATTCACCCATAATAAAAGTAACAGAAGGAAGCTTGTAATATTACTGATTAAGAATTAAAATTA
The DNA here is from genome assembly GCA_036346225.1 of Platerodrilus igneus. Lineage (NCBI taxonomy): Eukaryota > Metazoa > Arthropoda > Insecta > Coleoptera > Lycidae > Platerodrilus > Platerodrilus igneus. The sequence continues at coordinate 699,981 of JARFIW010001199.1, forward strand.
ATTTTAAATTTTGAATGAAATGTCAGTTCACTTATTTGACAAAAATGTAGGATCAAGGATGACATCAATCAACAAATTATGACACTATTTGCTTATATTTTTTATTTAAATAGTAGTAGTAGTAGTATATCATTATAGTTAGTATATTTTATTGGATTAAAAGTGTATAGGTATGAGTAAACTGTATGTAAATTATTGATGTCTTCTCTGTGATTCATGGAATTTTGTTCTTGGTTTATATGAAATGATTCTAAGAAAAGTCTTTTTTTGTAATTGCTTTCTATATCTAAAATTTTTACATTATCATAATTGACTTTGTGTTTTGTATTGTATAAATGTATAGAAAGAGCACAAAAGTTTTCTAATTTTGCATCACTTTTGTGTTGTGTCATGCGATTTTGGAGCCACTGTTTGGTTTGGCCTACGTGGAAGCTTTGCATTCACATTGAATTTTATACACTAAATTGCTACATAAAGCTTTATTTGCTTTTCTTTTAGTTTAGTAAAAAGTTTCCAATGGACTTAGTATTTGAATTTATTATAGTTACAAAGGTTGTTTTAGTAATTTTTTATTAGTGGTGAAAGATTAGTAATATATAAAGTTTTTGTAAATGATATCAGTATGATTATTTTGAGGTGGAAATATGATTGTGTTAGTATGTAGTAGTTTTGATAAAAGTGGTTTAGGGTAACCGTTGTTGATTAAGATTGATATTAGTTCTTTCAGATTTTTCTTTAAATTTGGGTTCACAGATAGAGACCATACGATGTTTCAGTCCTAATATGGTGTTAATTTTTGGTTCATGCTATGATTGGAATGGTAATTTAAATATCTTTCTGAATTTGTAGGTTTTTTGTAAATATCAAAATTGATCTTGTTGTCATTATTGCGGATAACTAGTGTATCAAGAAATGGTATTGATTGGTGAGATTCTAGTTCGTAAGTGAATTTCAAATGTTCGTTAAAATTGTTAAAATGTTGAACGGTGGTTAGTAAAAAATGTTCAGGAAGTGAGCAGAGAATGTCATCAACGTATTTGACTAAAAATACCATTTTGAAAGGTAAGTTAGGTAAAACACTTTCTACAAGTTTGTCCATTACTATTTGTGCAATAATAGGGGATAATGGTGAACCCATAGGAGTACCAAAAATCTGTAAGTAAAATTTTGAGTTAAAACTAAAATATGTGTTGTTGAAGATAAGGTTTATTGAAGTGATAAATAATTGTAATGATATATGGCAATGTGGTTCTATGGAATCCCAGTTTTCTGTAATAATTTGAATGACTAAGTTGACTGGTATGTTTGTAAATAAAGAGTTAACGTCGAGAGAAACGAGAATGTAATCTTGAGGTAGTTGAAAGTTACGGTATTGGTTTACGAATTGGAAGGTATCTACTATGTTGTGGCCTGTAATTGGGAAAGATTTTTGTAATATGGTAGATAACAAAGAAGAAAATGCATATGTTGGAGAATTAATTGAAGAGATAATAGGTCTTAAAGGAATATCTGGTTTATGGATTTTGGGAGTCCATAATATTTGCTTGGAACAAATTATTGGTGATAAGTAGTGATTTTGTTCATTTGTAATCATGTCTTTTTTGTATAATAATTTAATGTGATTGTTTATGGTGTTCTGTGTGGTGAAAGTGGGGTCCTTTTTTAGTTTTTTATATGTAAGTTCATCGTCTAATAAGGTGTTGGATTTATCTATATATGTTGATTTATTAAGTACAACTGTTACGGCTCCTTTGTCTGCTTTAGTGACAAAAATATCAGGATGGTCCTTTAGGAATTTCTTTAATTTATTAAAGATTACAGAATCTGAATTAAATTTATTATTAGGATTTTTTAAAAAATTGGTTATTAGATTTGTAACCTGACATCTTTTATTCATTGTTTGTTGTGAAGTAATATCCATTGAGTCTAAGTGAATATTTCTAATATATGCTAATAAGTGTCCCATATTGATGTCAGAAATACATGAGTTTAAAATAAACTTAGGGCCTAAAGATAAAAACTATTGATGTTCATAGATGTGACACATTATATAAGTTATCTATTGAATCCAATTTCTATTGTTGACAATAGATTGTTTACTTGGATTTATGTGATTTAGTGTTAAATTTTTAATTAGTAATTTTTCATATAAAGTCACTGATTGGTTTGTTATGTTCTTGAGACTATAATAAATCATGGTTAGAATCTTAGGTTTCTTTAGTTTGAAGTTGATTATGTCCAAAATTGTATTTCTGATGAGTGTATTCAATTTCTAAATTTAATAATAGGATTTTTAAATCCATGTTTATTTAGTTGTAACTAGTTATTAGATCTTTTATTGTACTATTATAGAACCTAAAATTTACAAGTAATTTTTCTAATTTTCTCTTCAAGTTTCAAGAACCTTTATATTAAAATATGGGATTTTATCAATATCATCCGTATTAGAACTGGACAATAATTGTTCACAATGTCAAAATACTGGATAAATTACAAAAACCATTGCTAATTATATACAGGAAGACCTTCTTAGAAAGATGTCGAAGGTAGAATTGAAATCCTAAACATATACTTGATTTTCAACCATTTTAATAATCTGTCTAATAGTACCTCGAAGTGAAAAGATTAATAAAATATGTTACATAACCTAAATCACAGGTTAGAAAAATCTTTATTACAATTTAGAAATTGAATACACTCATGCAGAAATACAATTTTGGCATAATCAACTTTTCAAAACTAAAGAAACCATCAAAGATTCTATACCTATAGATTTATATATTAATTTCAAGAACAAACAAACCAATCATATAACAGACAATTTATATATATAAAAATTACTAATTAAGAAATTTAACAATTTAAAATCACATCAAATCCAAAGTAAACAACTTTGTCAACAATAGCAAATGGATTTGTAACTTGTAATGTAGACATCCCTGATGACATCAATAGTTTTTATCTTTGGCCCTAAGTTTATTTTAAACTCATGTATTTCTGACATCAATATGGGACACTTATTAGCAGATATTGAAATATTACTTGACTCAATGGATATTACTTCACAACAAAATGAATAAAAGATGTCAGGTTACAAATCTAATAACCAATTTTAAAAATCCTAATAATAAATTTATTCAGATTCTGTAATCTTTAATAAATTAAAGAAATTCTAAAGGACCATCCTGATATTTTGTCACTAAAGCAGACAAAGGAGCCGTAACGTTATACTTAATAAATCAACATATATAGATAAATCCAACACCTTATTAGACGATGAACTTACATATAAAACTAAAAAGGACCCCACTTTCACCATACAGAACACCATAAACAATCACATTAAATTATTATACAAAGACATGATTACAAATCAACAAAAATCACTACTTATCACCAATAATTCTGTGCCAGCAAATATTATGGACTCCCAAAATCCATAAACCAGATATTCCTTTAAGACCTATTATCTCTTCAATTAATTCTCCAACATATGCATTTTCTTCTTTGTTATCTACCATATTACAAAAATCTTTCCCAATTACAGGCCACAACATAGTAGATACCTTCCAATTCGTAAACCAATACTGTAACTTTCAACTACCTCAAGATCACATTCTCGTTTCTCTCGACGTTAACTCTTATTTGCAAACATACCAGTCAACTTAGTCATTCAAATTATTACAGAAACTGGGATTCCATAGAACCACATTGCTATATCATTACAATTATTTATCACTAATAAACCTTATCTTCAACAACACATATTTTAGTTTTAACTCAAAATTTTACTTACAGATTTTTGGTACTCCTATGGGTTCACCATTATCCCTATTATTGCACAAATAGTAATGGACAAACTTAGAAAGTGTTTTACCTAACTTACCTTTCAAAATGGTATTTTTAGTCAAATACGTTGATGACATTCTCTGCTCACTTCCTGAACATTTTTACTAACCACCGTTCAACATTTTAACAATTTTAACGAACATTTGAAATTCACTGTATCGAACTAGAATCTCACCAATCAATACCATTTCTTGATACACTAGTTATCCGCAATAATGACAACAAGATCAATTTTGATATTTACAAAAACCTACAAATTCAGAAAGATATTTAAATTACCATTCCAATCATAGCATGAAACAAAAATTAACACCATATTAGGACTGAAACATCGTATGGTCTCTATCCAAATTTAAAGAAAAAAATCTGAAGGAACTAATATCAATCTTAATCAACAACGGTTACCCTAAACCACTTTTATCAAAACTACTACATACTAACACAATCATATTTCCACCTCAAAATAAACATACTGATATCATTTACAAAAACTTTATATATTACTAATCTTTCACCACTAATAAAAAATTACTAAAACAACCTTTGTAACTATAATAAATTCAAATACTAAGTCCATTGGAAACTTTTACTAAACTAAAAGAAAAGCAAATAAAGCTTTATGTAGCAATTTAGTGTATAAAATTCAATGTGAATGCAAAGCTTCCTCCGTAGGCCAAACCAAACAGTGGCTCCGAAATCCATGACACAACACAAAAGTGATGCAAAATTAGGAAAACTTTGTGCTCTTTCTATACATTTATACAATACAAAACACAAAGTCAATTATGATAATGTAAAATTTTAGATATAGAAAGCAATTACAAAAGACTTTTCTTAGAATCATTTCATATAAACCAAGAACAAAATTCCATGAATCACAAAGAAGACATCAATAATTTACATACAGTTTACTCATACCTATACACTTTTAATCCAAAAAAATATACTAACTATAATGATATTGCTTACACACAGAATTCTATTTAATTTAAGTCAAAAGTCAACCTGTTTACTACACCTGTAAAATATATGATTTTAAAATCTAACTATTTTTATGCAACCCACCATACAAAAATTTTTTTTACAAATAAACCACATACTACTATTTAAATAAAAAATATAAGCAAATAGTGTCATAATTTGTTGATTGATGTCATCCTTGATCCTACATTTTTGTCAAATAAGTGAACTGACATTTCATTCAAAATTTAAAATTAATTTTAATTCTTAATCAGTAATATTACAAGCTTCCTTCTGTTACTTTTATTATGGGTGAATACATAAAATAATTTTATCAAGTAATAAGTAAGTTAAACATATATTACCTGTTATATGAATTACCTATTTATATACTTTTTCATGTAGATCGATGATTAAGGTGTAAATTATCACCGAAACGTACGATATATATATATATATATATATATATATATATATATATATAATAATGCGCGTGTACGTGTGTCGTATATCTTTTATAGGCTTTATGGATCTTTCTGCATCAAGCAGGTACTTAGAGGTGCTCTTATTTACACAATTTTTTCCTCGGCTCACATTTTTGTCAATAAATTAATCTTACTGTGTGGATTCAGAAATAAGAGAACACAAGCAATAACAGAAAATAATACACTTTTAAATATTCTTTCTTTTATTTTTTTTTTAATTTTATGCACTTTATAATAAATTTACCGTTGCCACTTACATTTTGAAAATTTCGCTAACCCGGCAATGACAAAAATTTTCAAGTATGAAATAGAACGAAAATTATTCAAAAATTGAAACCGCTGTCAATTTATTATTATAATTGCAAACACTATAGAACAGTATATTTGGTTGCAAAGCTTATGAACCTTAAAGGCTCAATAATTCTTCAGGTTTTATCGTTTCTAGTCAATCATATATAGAAGGGCAATTCCTCTGTGATAATTTTGAGAAACGTGCTTTATGTGATAATTTACTTTCTGTTTGTGTATTTAATAAAAGCACTCGCAATTAATTTGCGAAAAATACTGCTTTCCCAAGGTTTGCGCTTCAGATCGTGAGGGCAAAGTATTTAACCGCATGTGAATAAAAATTATTAATTACAAGCATCCCAATAAAGAGGTTATTTTCAACTAGTTATCTTGCGCTTTATCTTTAAAATTACCTATAATTAACTGCCGAGAACGTAGCATTAAATAATTGCTTTCATATTTTGAACGACGCTTTTTATTTGCCCACACCATCATAATATAAAGCTATGATTTTTAAATTGGCCTAATAATGGTGAAGGGGGTAAATGCAAAGCAGTAATTCAGTTTGCGATGTAAAACTATGATAAAGCGAAAAGTGCACGCTCTTTTGTTTTATTTGAACTTTATGCATCTGTAATTCGAGTGGCTTATAACGCGACTTCCTTTTTGTCATTTAAATTTCCTCTTTAAATATTTTGCCTGTGCTGTAGTAACAATAATTTTCGTTGTTTTTCTTAGAACACTGAGATATTATCTGCTCATCAAAAACCTGAAATCTCATTGTGTGTATTCATTCTTGTAAAATGTAGTGCGCACTCCAACCGCACTCTGCATATGAATAGGGCTTTAATTAAAAATCTGAAGAACGTGAATGACGTTATGATGAGCTACCCTACACGTTTTGTTTTCGTTTTGTTAGAGTAGAATTTGGCGTTACTGATGGCATGCCGTTTGTTTCAAGTCTAATCCAATCAAAATTTTATGCACGTATTATGGAGCTAGTGCGATTTACAGCTTCACTGTATAATCACACAAGATGTATAAAATTCAATAGTCGTACTGGTAGAACGTGAAGGGCCCCCGTTTTTCTCTATTAATTGCTCTTAGCAAAAGCTTCAAAACAACTGCACTAAAAACAAAACCCTACAGATTGGATTCAAATTCGTATTTAAATTAGAGGATGACTTAAATCGTAAGCACTCGGTTTTATAGTGGGCCGATTGCACTACCTCTATTCCATTAGGATGGTCCCCATTCACCAACTTATCCGAACTTGTACCTAGATAAATTTTAGGATGTCGTACCTAGGAGCGCAACTACTCTTAACTGTGTCGGGCCCGAAGTCTCCCAGCACGAATCTTCAAGGATTTTTAAAGATACACAAAAGGTGCATCGTCGTCTCGTCCTGTCAATAACAGCCTCGCCAGAGTAAGTAATCCAACTGACCCAATCTGCGCAAGTACTGTTTTACTGTAATGTACCCAGAAAAAGTGCTTACCAATAGACGTACCTTTGCCTCGGCACACGTGAACATAATTTATCAATTTTATCGCAGGGACTTTAAAACATTTTTGCTGTCAGCAGTTTGTCACGAAAAAAAGAAATAGATGTAGATATTGGAGGAGTCCCTCAGGCTGGTGACGTAGTTAAGTGCTCTGGCAGCTGAATCAAAACGAGACACTTAGGACGGGGTACTAAAATCCTATACTCGACCAAGGAAAATAGCGGATTCTGCGAGAAAACCAGCTTCCTTGTAGAAAATGTTAACGAGCGCCAGAAAAGTAAAAGCGATATGGGGTGACCAGAACTTTTTACACCCTGGGGATGAACCCCACAAACACTCATCACGACACCCTACCAAAAATAAAACTAGTTACCCTGATAGAAAAAAGTACAATCTCTTTAAAACAAAACAAAGTGAAGGAAAAATCAAAACAAAGGTATGGTACAGCAAAATAAACTAAGGAATTTTTAATGGTCGACCCTCTAAATTTACAACAACGCAATAACAGTGCAACAATTTTCCAAAATACCCAAAAACTAAACAGTAAAATTTTCAACTACAACATGTACCGATTATCTCAAGAATCACGTCAGAATACGACGAATAGGCAAAACATTATACTGGTATGTATCCAAGATGACAGCACAAAACTAACTAAGGACTTAGTACAGATAGTTTTGTATTCCACTACTAACCTCAAAAAGACTTAGATATTCAAATAATTAATACAGAAGTTTAATTGTACAACTGGAGGAAGTGGCCACACAGCGGTGAAAGGTCGGCTTAGGCCCCTATTTGTTTAAACAATCAAGTAAGGGTACTCCACACAAGACACGATCATACAAAGTCATCCATTAAAATACTATTTTGCAGGTAAACTATGGTGCGGCCTTGACAATATTAATCACATTTATAATAAATGTTAAAGATGGGACTTTTAACTTTCCAAATTACCTAAAACAATTAGACGCGTGTCATAATGTTACTCAAATCACAAAACAACAATCTAAATTTAGATACTATAGGACATTAGAACTAAAGGACTTTACAGATACAAGACACGCGGCGGCACAATCCACCTCGATAAATTACCAAAGAAGCTAGCAACGTACCTACGGCTATTCAAATCCTAAAAAAACATAATTTAAATTTAGTTAACGATAAGCTATTAAAACTGATAGACTCTCCAGGTACAGCTAACAAATATACGGACGATTAACAAAATTAGGGATCGGGCTACTTAGCTGAAATTCTTAAGCGTCTACAGAAAGAATACCATTCGTGGGAAGTTCTTGTGTTCCTAGCCGTTAGGTCCTGCGACGACGATGGCACCTGCTGTTGATAGACGATATGGGATGCAAACACCTACCCGTATTTACTAGGGATGGAGTCGACACACCAGTACCTTTACGCGTTGCAAATCGTCTAAACGTTGTCGTGTGTGATATAAATCGCAGAGTAGGTGTTCCCAGCAATTCTGGGACAAAGCTCGAAACGATAATAAAATGAAGCAGATGGTTTCCACGCACAACGTATATTTATCGAAGACTATTGTAATAGTAGGTAACTCACTAATCCAAAACTAAACGTACTAAAAAACAGAGATGTGTTATGAACCCGAAGGTACGTCGTAATTTATGAAGCACAAGCCACCAGATATGTTGAACCTTCTACTCTTGTCAATGCGCGAATGTCAAAAGAGACCAAGGGCCAAACTTCATACAACACATAACCTACTTAGCCTCACTCAGAATTTTTTCAAAAATCTCTGATAAATATCTTAGTAGGGGCGGGCCGTCCTTGATTCGGGTTGAGTACCAAAACAAGAACGTTTTACAAAACATTATAGATAAAACGATCAAAACAGAAAATTGTAGGATTTTTACGGCACGTGTCAGGGTTACTGCCAAAGCTTGTCAATAACGGTCAATGCCAATTGTGGCTAAAGTATGTTCATCCAATAACGGATTTCCAACTGGCAGTTACTTTCAGAAATACAAAATAAATTCAGACCAGTGATTAGTCAACACAAAGAGACGAAGGAACTTATTCTCTTAGCAGCACAGTTAGTCAAAGATAAATAGTCTACCAGAAACAACAGATTGATAAACTTAAACTGATAATACAGAACGGCAGAAACAGAGCGAAAGTATTTTCAACAGGGTGTGTTTTTATAGATCTTTCCTAACAGTCATAATGGCGATGATAGGGTTCTTGCTTTACCATAGCAAAAATCACGGATGACGATATCAAAACTGATGGTTAAAGTTCATTAAATGTCCAAGACCATCCTAGTTTCACCAGTGCATCAGCAGGAACGTTACTATGTACTCCAATAAACCTTCGCCCTAACTACTCCAACAAATTGGTTTAGGAAACAAGTTTCACAAATTCGAAGTACCACGCCTCCTGTCTGTTTAGAGTTCTTGAAGCCACTTGCTACCACTAGCTATACTTATAACTTTGTTTTAAATTCTCCGTTACAAAGTAGCATTAAAACCAACCACGATCGCTATGGCTTCTGCTTTGAAAACAGTTATCAACGTGCTCATCTGGGAAGAAGTCTGTTCCGGTACCCCGTTTATTTTTGAGTTATTAATAAACTTTAGGTCACATTTCCAAAGTCAGTACATACTCTGAATTGCTTGGTGAATATTAATTTAGGCAGTCAAACCCTCCCACAATGGAGTTGCATTCACCGCCTGTCGTAAGATATTATAATATCGTCAACTTCTTTTGTCAGTTTACACCTCATCAAACTACAGTTTTAGAGCCACTCTTATAGCAATTTTCCTACGCATGCAGGTTAAGAGACAAAGAAACTTAGGATGGCTTCCAAGGACTAAAGTAGGCGTAAGTTTCAAGGTATTTGTGATATTCAAAACGCCGATCAGTTGATACATGTAACTTCTTTAGCTGCATTAACTTGTGTAGTTATGGGTACCAGACTACATATTTTGAAACTAATCCCTAGTTATTACACACCGATTTTAGTTCTATTAATTAATGAGAAACTAAAAAAGGCCCTAAAGCTAAAGTGAGATAACTCGATCAATGTTTGCTCTTAAAACTAGTTATATTCAGAATAGGCAAATCGACTGACTATAAAGTGATACTTAGTCACAAACCACAAACCATCTTTCATTGAAATCATCCTTGTAATGCAATTAGCCAAGATCTACGGTAGACTCTAGTTCCTGATTCCTATATCTCTCGTCCAAGCTCATCCAACTCGGCGATCGCTTATTGCACTTTCACTAAGTACTTGCTACCTCTAAAAATTAAATAAAAACGTGCTGAATATATTTACCCACTAGCCGCTTTACAATATAGAATTAATTGATAAATCTCTGCGTGCCTTACTACCAACCTCATAGTAGTCGCACGTGATTAAAAGAACTATAATGTACTATTTTATTTGTGACCGATTTCTTTTCGCAATTTTCAAATTGAATGAAAATCCAAATACCGTAGTACTTTATTGGTGACCAATTTCTTTTCACCATTATCAAATTAAATTAAAAAGCAAAATCTCCTTCATTGCCGTCCTCATTTATTTATAGATCAAGCCATCGCCTCCAATACTATTTTTCTCCACATATATCTTTATTCCTCTACCACTTCTATAGCTTCCTTGTTATTAACTTTGTCTGTCCATGCTATCATCTTCATATATCTGAAGCATAACATTCCAAAAGGCTTCTACCGTTTTTCTGTTTGCTTCTCCTAGTGTCCCTACTTCATAGACATACTGTGTTCTGCTCCACACATATACTTTCAACGAGTTTCTCCTTGTGTCTATGCTTGTTATCTTTAAACACAGCCGCTGCTCTTTCTTGTTGAATGTAGTTCGGTTCCCCTTCTATTGTTTATAAATATATACCCTATTTCCCAGCTATTCAGTAGTATGTGAAGGGAGGTTATGCAGTTTACGGTTACCAAGAGCCCATAACACTTGAATATTTGCCAAATTAATAGTTTCTCAATATATCCTTCGCACAATCAACATTAGTTGAAAATATTTTACAACCCACAGCTGTAGTTTATAATAAAATCATAAGATTTATGTGCAATTGTTTTTTTCGTAATTTGGTTTTCCGTCTTGAAACTGGTTGGACGCGTATCTACACTTATTTCTATTCTGAGCTAGGTTGCACCGTTCCCTGAAATTCCCACAGCCTATATACAGCTCGATTCCTCTAATTATACGCCTTATTTCACCAAGATTCAGTGGTATGTGAAAGGAATTAAGCAGCCTATGGCTGCCAAGGATCCTTCAACACTTAGACATTTGCTGAATTAATAGTTTTTCAGTAAATTCTTTCGTATTATTAACATTAGTTAAGAGTAGTTAATTGAAATAGTCATCAGGTTTAAATACAGTTATTTTTTTCGTTATTAGGTTTTCCTTCTTTGAATTGGTTGGATGCGTACTTCCATTGATTTCCATTCTGTGCTAACCTAGACATTTCTCTGAAATTTACACAGCCTACATCTTTAACTATCTGTGTGCAATAGTTTAACCTAGGTCTACCTCTACCTCCCTTTTTGTTCTATATCTGATACGAATATATTCCGCACTATTCCCTCATGCTTTAGTATGTGACCTATCATCCTATCTTTCCTATTTTTTACTGTTTTTCACATAATTCTTTCTTCCCCTACCATTTCTAGTATCTCCTTAGTCTAAGCTTCGTCTGTCCATGATATCTTCATCATACGTCTCTAGCACAACATTTCAAAGGCTTCTATCTTTTTCCTGTCCGTTTCTCCTACTTTCCAGGTTTCACAGCCGTACAATGATGAGCTCCACACATATGTTTTAAGCGATCTTTTCCTTGTTTCTATGTTTGTTGTCTTTGAACACAGTAATTGTTTTATATCTTTCGCGCTCTTCTCATCTTGCGTTATTCGGCTTCCTAGGTAGCAGAAATCCTTAACCTGTTGTGTGTTCTCATTACTTATTTGTATCCTAGTTTTTAATTTATTTTTCCCTCCTTCGCATACTAGTACTTTAGTTTTATTTTTGTTAATTTTCTTCCGTATCTTTTTGCTAGAACTGTTTCCATTTCATTAAGAGCAGCTTCTAACTCTTCCTTGCTATATGCTAATACTGCGATATCATCTGCAAATCTTAGCATATCAATCTTTCGTCCTTTCATACTAATTCCAAATGTCTTCTTGCATTTGACAGTATTTATTGCCTCTTCGATGTACAAGTTAAGAATCAATGGGGACAGGGCACACCCTGTTTCACTTCTTCCCTAATATCTACTTCTCTACGTTTCTATTCTAATTCTATTAACGCTGCTTGCTCCTTGTATAATCTATGCACTATCCGTCTATCCTTAAAACTAATTCTGATTTTTCTGAGTGTGTCTAACATTTTTTTTCCATTTTACATCGTGGAATGCTTTTTCCAGATCTACAAACCCTATATACACGCTCTTCCCTTATGCTATTGATTTCTCTATTATCTCTCTGAGCTAAAATAGCCTCCTACGTTCCCCTGTTTTGCATAAACACGAATTGATCTTCTCCTAGTACTTCTTCAGCTCGTTTTTCCATTCGCTTTTGCACAATTGTAGGTAATTTTTTTGACATATGTGCTTTCAAACTTATTGTTCGAAAATTATCACATCTATCCGAGCCTCTCTTTTTTGGTATAGTGACCATGATGTTACGTTTGAAATCTTTGGGTATCTCGCCTGTCTCATATATATATATATATATATATATATATATATATATATTGCTATGTTTCCTCGTATTAGAATCGAGCCTCACGAATTGGGCGGCAATTGGGCAATTGGGCTGGTCCGTTGACTTTCTTCTGATAATCGCCTCTTTACTCTCTCCGCCTCGGCTGCTCACCTAGTTAAAACTTTCATCCTCATTCATAAAAAAAAACACATTCCTACCACAAACATTAACGTTAACTCTATTTACACCAATATTCACAATACATTAAAATTTCAAAATTAAATTTCAGCATAAATTGCAGCATCATAAAAATGTCAAGTTCAAATTTGTCATCATTTTAATTTGCATCCAGAATTAAAGTCTTTGTAGGATGCATACTAATTAAGTTAACAATATGTGCAGACCTAAGTCTGAATAAAAGGGAGCATCTCCCACCCCTTTACGTTAATTAAACAGGTTAGTCTAATTGAGCTCAAAGACAGACCCAAATTTTCATCATAATCAAAAACATAAACCTGATAAATACTCCTTTCTACTTATACAAGAAAATTTTACCTTAAAATTAAAAAGTTGATGTTTATACAAATTTACTACTGTCCATCTTTATCAAACAAATTATAAAGATATTCAACACACACCAAAACATCTAAGATCGAACAAAATGCATAATTTACCTGAAGGTTACTGCACTCATGGCTTCAATGTACATCGGACTTGCTCATCCCACCATTCCAGCTGGTTTATGTTTACGGCTTCAGATTCTGACCGCTTTTAAAATTTTTGTACACCACCATTCGTCTAACAAGGTTTCAGGGCTTCTCAGGAATTCATCTACGTATATCTAAATCTTGTTTTGTGGATCCAATCACGTTTACGAATAACACTTGATTACTCACTCCCGAAAAATAGCAAAGAAATTCATAATTCTTTCACGCTATACCCAAAACTGCCTACTTCTATTTATTTATTTATCGTTACTAATTTGGATAATTGGTACAGTAATACTCGCAAATATAACTAGACTTTATTACCTTGTATCTTCTCTAAGTGCACTAATAATTTTTATTGTAGCACGTAATCACCACGTATTCTACTTAAAGTATCGAATAATCAAAAAATAAAGAGCAAAACTGTTTAAAGTATCGAATAAAATCAAAAATCTAAGAGAGCGTAACTCCTATTAACACGGGTTTATATAATGGCCCGCTTGCAAGTCGAATTTGTCCCGCAACGGACAATTTTTAGAATTTCGCGTTCTATTTTCCCTTTCGACGGCTCGGCACAGCGATTCTACTAAATTAGCACACGTCCAAGTTGAAAATCTAAGAAATTTCTACACGGCTCGCAACCCGTTCGAGAACAACTAATTAATTTTACACACCAACTGCTATGCTTTCCCCTCTCATGTTTGCATCTTATTTCAACCAATCGTAGCCCTAGTGAAGCTTCACAAATCACGCCTTTATTATCAGTGTCTCTGCTTTACGCGTTTTATCCATCCCTTTCTACCCTGGTCTGAGTGGTACAAATCGATATTCTTTACTATCTGCTATTTAAATCTACGTGGATTCCTACTTGAGTAAAATAACTCCTCATCTAGCATTTCCTGCTAAAACATCCGACCGTTTCCAATATACGTAAAAGCTGCATGTTTATCTATTCAAATTTATTAGAATTTGACATTTAAAAGTTTGCAGGTGTGTGCTCCTAATGAACGTTTTAATATAATTCTCCGAGCTTTTATGCTTATTATATACTACTAATGGTTCAATTAACTCCAATTAAAATAATAATGAATGGCATTGACTTCTACCCTTTAATTTTTAGCGAATACCAATTAAATATTAATTATTATTTGTACACTTTGTTTAATACCCGTTACTTAAAAATTGAATTAATTAATATAAATTTCGCACGTAATTTCTATTTGTTTCTTTATACAGGGTGATTAAAATTATTTGATGTCGTTAATTAATTTTCTACCCTGGTCTAAATTTGAGTAATATATATATATATATATATATATATATATATATATATATAACTTACAATTTGGAAGACACGTTCAGTTACTGTTTGTCAAGCGGCTTTTAGAGTTTCCGTTTGCACCCTATCTGAACCAGGTGCCTCAGCATTTTTCAGATCTATTAATGCTAATTCAAACTCATCTCTAAGTATAGGGTACCCCAAGTCATTTTTTTCAATGTGTTACTCCTGTTCTAATGCTGTTAGTTCCTCTACTGCACATAAATACCCTATATACTCTTGCCATCTATTCATTTTCTTTACATTTTCTATAATGACGTTTCCTCTTGTGTCCCATATATTTTTGCTTTACGGTTTTAAATTCCTAAAATTCATTCTAATTAGTTTGTATGCTTCACCTGTCTTTCCTATTTCCATCTTAGTTCGTACCTCTTTTGCACTTTGCGTCAATCTATTGCTCGTTAGCTACCTGCATTTGCGAATAATTTCCCAATTTATGCCTTTGTATCTCTGTTTTCCTCTTTTGTCTGATCTATTTTTGTATTTTCGTTTTTTTCTGTTAAATTCAGAATATCCTTTCTTATCCATGGTTTTTTATTTTCTTTTTGTGTATACCCCAGAATATCTCGGACCGCCATTTCTAAGCTGGATTTAATGTTAACCCATTCTGTTTCTACTTCCTGAGTATAAGAAACTTTTCCGATATCTTTCAGTAATTCAAATTTTTCGTGGATATCTCTTATCTTTTAGTTTCTCAAAGTCAAAAAGTGCACTTTTTGTCCCTTCTTTTCAGATTTTTAAATTTAAGAGCGGCCTTCATTGTGGTCAGTGTCTATATCTGCTTCTGGGTAACTTCTAGAGTCTTTTGCTTGATACCTTTTCGTGCTTTTGTAAGTAGTTTTCTACACGTTGTCCTATCGTTTTTCGCATATCCAGCCCCACACTTGAATTTCTTTCCTCTGATCCTGTATGAATTACCCTAAACTCTCCACTCCAACAATCCCCACCTCAGGCCAGCGAATTTCGCTAATCCTACTATGTCTAGCGCTAATCTATCTATTTCAATTTTCAAGTTCTAGCTTCCCTACTTGCTTCATACTTCTGACATTCTACGCTTCGATTCGCAGAATGTTCACGACTCTTTTTTTATATTTTCGGATCACAATCCCCGAAGTAGTTCCGTCCCGGAGATCCGAATGGGGGACTATTTTAACTCAAGAATTTTTTACCCTAATGGATTCCATCATCATTAATAACAATTTATGTACGCCGTGTACTTGGGAGGCAATGTGTGGTTTTCCGTTGCCTTCCACATCGCAGTAGTGTGTTTTACAATGCCATACCGATCCCTACGGTCTCTGCCACTCAAAGTACCGAAAAAGCTGCTGCCTTCTTTCGGGGACCTGACTTAGTCTGGTTCCTCACTAAAGACCCCACTAATTTGGTTAAACCTATAATTCGGCTCTTTAGCTCACTTCTGCAAGGTGCAGGTTCGTTCAGAATGGTTGATATAATCATTAACTTTCTTTTTTTTGTATCATGAAATTAAAATGTTTACGAATTACTTGATAAATGTGATCATTGTCAAGCAACCATAAAGATTTTTTTTCTCGTATACTGAAATGCTACACCATCTATATTTAAAGCTTTGACAAAATTTTTCATCAGTCTCTGTTTTATGTCTAAAGGTGATAGCAAAACTTTCTTTGTATCAACTATAGGGTGAATAGTAACATTTTTTTTCCAGCAACAAACTTTTCTTGCATTTTTCAATCCTTTACAAAGTAGTGTTTATCCTTTCCCCTGTTGCTTTATTCGCAGAGAAAACATCAGTGCGTGGTAGATTTCTAACAAAAGTGCGATGACTTTTAAATCACTACATATGCTCCACCTATGTACTGTATACATAATTTTTTCAAGTAAAGTTTTCATATTATCGCAGTTTCCTTCATAGATACTGCGTGGGCAATAGGAACAGGGAGGTAGGAATTTCCATAGTGGAGAACTCCCTTCGTGCTTGGAGCAGATGAACGATTAAAAAGTCTTTACTCATTAGTTTTGTATTTACATCCTAATGCATTTGTTCGTCCGGGAACATCTACACAGTACACCAACTGATTACATGATGTTAAAAAAAAGAAATCTTGTTTATGTGGAGACATGTGTACGATTTGAAATAGATTCCAACTTTGCAACTTGGAGCCTAAGCTTTTTCACAAATTTAAATCTTGTACTAAATTGTTAAGCTCGTCCTGTGAATGTATATGGAAGTGCTTATATCAAATGGTTCGAAATCGGAATCTTGGTTTTTTCCACACGTTGAACAATATTATATTCAGCAGCATTCATATCAAATGTATATAATTCTGGTCATTTGAAAACCCGTAAATTCTAGATGTGACTAACTGATCTGGAAGCTGATTGCAGGTTTGGATACTCTTTTTGTGAGATTTAATCGTAAATTTGTCACACATAATAAAACGTATTTGTTTTGATTTACACACTTTCGCGACCTTCTATAAAGTCTATCAGCAATATACTGTAGTGTAAAATATTCTTCCTTTCTTTATATTTTTCGATTTATAGACGCGGTTAGGATATCAACTGCTGCTCATCCTGTCCGCGGCGTTTATATATCTTAAGTCGGCCATTCCAGCCATTTCTAGAATTTTCGCTAGACATAATGACCCTGTTTACATCCCACTGACGCGTCACCAGCCGAATTAAGTTCGTTACAATATGGTACACAATGTATACCGCATTTAACAAATATCTTAATACCTGATAGCGATACGAAAATTCTGAGTGCAGATTCGGTTTCAGCGACCAAAGATACATAAAACACCTATCAGACGTCAGAAGCAAAGTGTTGTCATGAGTTATTAATCGACTTTTGGCCTTTTATATGCCTTGCAAATTATATCTATGACCCAAAAGAAAAACAATTTTACGAAATTTTAGCTTTACAAAATTGTAAATAACTTTTTATCATTCGTGTAATCGTTAGAGGTATTAAAGTTTATCCCAGAATCCTGTTTTCGAGAGGTTTGCGTATTCGCCGGAAATTCGTTTAAGAAAGTAAGAACTTAAATTTGCACAAAGAAAATGGAGATGTATGCATTTAGTTCATAATTGGAAGAGGTTAATTTAATGAAATCATTGGTAACTAAATTAAAATTGGAGCTGATTTTTCATCTTAATTGGAAAATGAATTTGAAATGGGGTAAAAACGAAATTAGTGTGGTTTAACCAATTGAGTTTGTTAGAACCACCAAGTTGATACTGAACCAAGTCCACGGAGGGTGTCGAACTTCTAATACCCTTTTTCAGCAAGGTGTAATTTCAATGGTATTAAATTAACTTTATATTTTTCATGTTAGTTAAGGTACGCTTCTATTCCAAGAAACATTGTTCACTTTCTTTTTAATATTTTAACTCAGAAGATTCATGTTAAATTTCAACGTCATACATACTTTAACTTCAAAACGTTTAGCCATTTGCATAAAAATGCTCACATGGATTTTTTTAAAATGAACTTACACATATCTATCCATTAATAGAATTCATAGTAGACTAACGTATTAAACCACAATTCTCTAGTGACATTTTTCTATATCTCAACCCAAACAAGTTAAACTTTCGTACTTCAAGCCGTAGACGTTCAATGATCCACAAAGTTTTCAGCGCGCAAAGCAAACTGAATGAAAACAGAGCAGCTGTATAGAAACGGACTGAACGTACATTCAAAAATAGTTTGCGGTCAGTCGGTTTGGCCATTGCCATCTGGTTACTAGTGGCGAAAGCTTAAACTAATCAAACTTCTCAGCAGCATTTCTAGGAAATTTGTTCTGTTTAGAACTACTTTCTTTACTATTGGCATAGGCGATAATAAACACGTGACAGTATCTAAAGAAATTTTAGACGTGGTTATAATTATTCAGAGCATACACAGCTTAATCTCCCACTTCATAAGAATTTATTATTTAAATCCAAACTAGAGCATTATTTAATATTTGTTGCAGTTTTTGAAGTAGCTGCATAACAGATATGAATATTTTTACTTTTTCAATGGAAACTAACACCCCTGCTATAAGGTAAAGTAACGGTGAGGTAAAGCAAAGTCATTCCCACTGAAAGAGCATTTATACAAATAGTTTATTGATTCAGAAGCTTAAGACTTTTTATCTAAATTGCGTATAACTATTATTATAATATTGCAGCTCTCGACACCACAGCATGTGCTTCAACTTACCCTTCCTTAGTCAGTCCAACACAGGTCTATTTATAAGGATTTACAGGAAATCCTTAATCAACAGGAGCTTATAACCGTCAATACACAGACCAACATACTTTATATATCCTGAAGTCTGATAGATCTCTTTTATGTAATTTTGGTCTCTGAAAGCGAATCCGCACTAAGAATTTTCGTATCACTTTCAGGTATTAAGATATTCGTTAAAGACGGTCTATATCGTATAAAATATTAAAACGAACGTAATCCGGCTAGTGACTCATCATTGGAATATAAACAGCGTCATAATGTCATCCAAAGGTTCTATAAATCGCTGGAAAGGCTGACTTAAAATATATAATCGCTGTGGAAAGGATGAGCAGCAGTTGATACCCCAAACGCGTCTATAAATAGATATAAAAGATAAATAACGAAATCATATTTTACTGAGCGGTATATGCTGCTGATATCCTATAGAATGTCACCAAGATGTGTAAATTAAACGAATACGTTTTGTTACGTACGTGGCGAGTTTATGATTAAATCTCGCAAAAAGACAATAACTACGTTAAACAAAAGAGCATATAAGTTGTGCTTTGGATACAAAATGGAAGTCAGGATAAGCCTTGGACGCTGCATATCATTTGCGCGCAACGTGTGCTCTAAATTTAGGAAGTTGATACAATGATACCAGTAAATCAATGGCTTTTGCAGTGCCAATTGTGCAAAGAGAACTTAAAAATCATGTTTCTTAGATTACTGCTTTTGCTTGATGAATCTATCTGGAATTACACCAGAGTCTGAGTATACCATACAGTACCCAAATCTTCAATCGGCTTTAAGATCAATCCTTCATAGACAGAATTTACCTATTCCCAAACGTCCAAAATGCACTTCACAATGATTGAAATGCTACTGAAAATGGTATTGTAGATAATTGAAAAGTATAAACATTAAAACTCATATTTTACATACTGTTTAATATCCAATATACTTTTCTTAATTAAACACTCATAAATCTTAAAATCGTCTTTGTTGACGTTTCGATCCATGACCTACGAGTGGTTTAATTCCCAAAAAAGATTAGCAAAAATGCAAAACAAACAACAGCAAACATAGAGGAAGTATCCAATATACTTTTAAACTCAAGGATGTCCAAAAACCTTCAGCATTTAAATTTTCTTTCCTACCAGATAACACAACTCCCTTAATACAACACATCTAATGCTAATTACTAGAGGGGCAAAATCGTCAGGTCATAATCCCTTTAAACCTCTCACCCAAAAGTTAACTCCACAAACCTGAAATTGAGACATACCCTGCCTTTAAATGCAGTTGAACCATAAATCGCACCCCTCGTTTTTCCCCCTACGGAACACCTATATTTACATCTTGAAGCTGTGTTCCTTACTATTTGCTCGTATTGCTACAATTCAACGTTTTTGAATAACTTTTTGAACTTAACTTTAAACTGTGATGCTTAGTTATATCACATCTTTTTCTCTATATAAATTCGTTATCAAAATGTAACAATTTTTCTATGTTGAATAAATGGTTATTGTCACTTTAGTTTGTATATACTTTGTATTATTGTTGTAGTATAGTTTTATATCAATATCATTAATGGTCTGAACGGATTTTGGATTATTGTAAATTATATTTTCATAGAAAATGCATACGTAGTGTCTCGTAATATTATGATGTTTTAATTTACGGTTCTAAAATAGGTCATCGTCTTGGATAATTATGTTTACAATGTATTTAAAAACTTTAAAACTAAATAATCCCTATGGAACAAAAATTTTGATGTATAATGTTTAATTAATATAAACTGTTCACGAAATCAGCTATACAGTGTGCATTTATATTTACTCTGTCATTCCAAAATAAATTTTTTTTTCCATCTAATTTATTCTTAGCATAACGCGAACGCGAGTTACGTTTCGGGGCTTGGGAGCGGTGTTATTAAAAATTTCTTCCAAAAACTTTGTAACAATTTATTTGGTTTAAACAGAAATTACAATTGAATGTTGACGAACTGATTTATAATACTCTAAGTCAAAAATTAATTAATAATTGGAATTTAATATGAGTGAGTAGACTAAGCAAACGACAATGTTAAGGCTGAAATACTGTAAACTGACTGACTGATGGCTTTGGGGCTCCTGGGGTATTTATGTTGTTCCTGCCCCTCACATGTCTGTGGAAACTTGCCGAGCTCATGTCTGCTTATTTCTTAATTCTATTCATTATACAATGTAACAGTCTTAATTTCTAAGTAATCGCGGTTTCTTAACCGTCTGTGACCTGCCACCTGCAGTATGACTATCGTCTGGAATACAATGTATTGCATCCGTTCTCATAACTTGCTTGTGAACTGTTAATAACCTTTATTTAGTTATCCTTGAGATACATTGTTTCATATACTTAAGTTTTTTTAATAATTTCTAATAACTCCAATTAAATTCTATTTTATTATACGTACATAGATTGGGGGATACATAACTTCTCCCGACGTAAATGAAAAATTAAGGTTTTTTTTGCTAAATTTTTTAAAATTCATTATTTAAAATTCATTGTCCCTAAGGGTACATTTGTTACTTCTTTATTTTCCCTTGTTTCCTTATTGCTAAAATTATTTTCTTTATTCTTATATCTAAGATACATTTTGTAAAATACATATATAATTAGAAAAATTAGTAAAATAATTAATAAAATTGTCCAAACGCTTATATTGTCATAGTGTAACTTTGATACTTTTAACTCACTTAAGTGTTCTTTATAATTGTACATTATTTTCAAGGCTTGGTTGAGTTCGTCTAAGTCTGGATGTTCTAGTTACATGGGTTTCATAACAATTTCTTCATCTTCGGTTTGCGTTGTCTTGAATTGTAGCTCTGGTAAATTTGCGAGTTTCTTGGTTGCTGTGGGATTTTGATAAAGTCTTATGATTTCGTTTTTCAATTTTAAATAACAGTCTTCTTTAAGGGTATTAATTTGCTTCCAGTTAGTGCTAGATTATTCTCGTCCTGATTGCAGTAGACGGTTGCTATTACTTTTGTTGAAATATGGCAATCCATTTGTTTTCTGTGATTTTCTGAATTTTCGTATTGGTGATCTATACGGGTTTTGTTTCACAGTTTTCGTAATAATTTGAAAATTTTAATAATTGTACTTCGCAAGGGCTGCTTTTTTGAATAGTGGTTGTTGTTAACGTTTGGCATAAATATTGATTTGGTGTTACTTAGGTACATTTTTCGTTTGTTTAACCATATCTTAGTTCATTTAAGGATAGGAACTTGGTTTTGGGTATGATAACTTGATACGTGCTAGTAATTTTCATTGGAAAAGCAAATAAGTGATAATTATTATAATTGTTACTTTCTACTATTGGGATTTCTATTAAAAATGTTATTTCGTTATTCTTTACATAGCCTTTTACTAGCTATTTTTTCAAATATTAGAATGTTTGATTCTGTTACGTCAAAGCGTAATTTACTGTTAGTTATAAATGATCTAATATTTAATAATTCCTTTAATAAATCAGTTGGTTCTATGATACTAGAGTGTAGGGTGTTTAATTTTGCAAATGTTACAGTATTTTCTAAAGTGGCTAAGATTTGTTGAATTAAAGTAAGGGTTGATATTGTTTGAGTGAATATTGTATTAAATCTAATTAAGTCTCGCATTCCTAACATGGTAGTTTGCATGATAGATTCAAGGGTTTGTATTCTATTGGCTATACTATCTTGATTTTTACTAGTTTTCTTAATGTTTCGTTGAATTTTATTATAGTTGATTGGGTTAGAGATATTTGGTTGCTAATAATGGTTTTATATCGCTTTGATTTTCAATTAATTGCTGTATTGCGTTGTTATAACGTTCTGCATCTTGATTGTCTAAATTGCCTGTGATGGCTTTTATTATGTTACCTAGTCCGTTAATTAGTTCTCTCTTTCGTCTTTGCAATTTGTTCTGTGAGTATTAATCTGTTAAATTTCTCTTCTATATTTCTTAAAATTCTTTCTATTATACTGTTGTACTTCATCATTTCTATTCCGTATTCCTCTCCGAATTTGACTGTTTCCATTAATTGTTTTAGCCTATAATAAATGTCTTTGATTGTTTGAGATTCTCGTTTTAGTTCCGTTAAATCGAACTTTTGTGCGAACGTCCAATGGTCTATTGTATTTTGCATACTTACCAATTTTATTGGTAGTATACCGGGGTTGTTTTTTATGTCTTCAATTAATATTTCGTTATCCGTTCTGCCTGGGCGGAGGTTGACGGTAAGGATGATGATTGTCCATCTGAAATTACCGAGTATCTTAGGTTTTCAAGTGAATGTATTTTATTGTCTTACCGTTGTCTACTACGGCCATATTTTTGTCTGAAATTCTCTTAATTTTAATTGGGCCTAAATTTGTTGGTGCCGTTTTGTGTCGTTTACTTTGGAAGTTTTTCTCGTACACGGTTTGTCCTATTGAAAACTTAATTGCGTCGGTATTCTTATTGCGGGTTGTGGTGATACGTTCTTGATCGTTATCTAGTTTATCTTTTACTTTATCGTAAGTTATTTTTACTTTCTCTTTGTGATCTTTGGCATATTGTCGATATACCTCTTTGTTGTAGTGTATGTCGTAAGTGTTGCGGGAATCTGAATGTCCCAATGTTAATTCTAGGGGTGTAAAATTTGTTGATGAGTGGATTGTATTGCGGTACGCGATCAGTACGTATGACATTAGATTGGTGATGTGTTCCTTCATGTAAGTTAATCTTAATCATCTGATTTGTTCTAATAGAGTTAAATGTAATCTTTCAATTAGTCCGTTCGATTCAGGATGGTTTTCAGTTATAAAATGAATTTTTATTTTATGGAGTTTTAATGTGATTTGTATCGTCTCATGTTTAAATGCGCTGCCGTTATCTAAAGTTATGGTTTTAGGTGTGCCATAAAATGTAAAGTATTGTAAAAATCCTTGTGTTACGTCAATGCTATTTTAGAAGTGATGGGTATTGCTTGGCCTATTTTGGTGAATGCATCTGATATGGCTAAAAAGTTTTGTGCTTCTGCTACTAGAGTATCAGCATGTAATTTTTGAAAGGGCTTGTCAGGTGTTTTGGTTAACATTAAGGGTATTTGTCGGGGTGTTCTGTCGTATTTTGCTTTGTCGCATAGTTCACATTGGTTGATAAAGTCTGAGGTTAACTCTTTCATATCTTTAAAATAGTATCGTCTTATCAGTTGCTTTAACGTTTCATTAATTCCACGATGGTTGGTTTTGCCTACGTGTTGGTTTCTAGTTACGTCGTTTCTTTCTTCAGGGTCGTCTAAGGTTATTAATTTTCTTGTGCATCTGATAAGTTCAGTGCCAGAGTTATTGAGTAATTTAACGTATACTACTGAGAATCGTTTATATAAATGTTCGGTGTTGAATTAAAAGTAAAATGGTTTTTTGTCGCGGGCATATCCTTTTAGAATTTTAATTATTTGTTCCTCGTTATCGCCCTTGGTTATTTGATTTTGGTATATTTTCTTGTTGTCCATTTTTGTATATTTTACGGGATTGGGGTTGGTTTAAACTTCGGTAATTATAAATTGATTTGGTTTTATATCGATTGCTTCGTTTAACATTTTAATCGCGGTTAATTAATTACGTTCTATTTTTAAAGTTTGCTGAATTAAATCGTTGGGTTTTGTTCCAATAATTCGTGCGTTAGTTACGTTTTGTACTAATAATAATTTGTAATAATTGTACTTTTCAGTTTCGTTGTTTAAAATTCTCTTGCTTTAAAAATAAATTTTCTTAAAATAAGTTCTCGAGTTTGATAATAATTTCTCGTAATAGTTGCGTAGATTATTTTCAAAAATGGCATAAGTTGCAATAATTAAAGAATCTGTACATACATAAAATAATAATAAAAAAAATCTTTACTAGCTAATATCAAATAATTTTAAGCGAATTCAATTGGTTTTAAGGATAAACAAACGTGCATTATTTTCATCGTCGCTTCTATGGACTTGGTTGATCCTTGTATTTCGTCCACGTTTGTTTGGTTTGGATTCGGTCGATGCTTGTACCCCTTGCAAATTTGTCTGATTGGCTTCGGTCGATTCTTGTACCTCTTCCAACTTTGTTTGAATTCTTCCAGATCGTAAGTTGAAATTCACCAGTCTTCCGATTTTTGGATTCCTAGTGCCTTTCTGGATCCTATCGCCGGCGCCAATTACGTTTCGGGCCTTGGGAGCGGTGTTTTAAAAACTTTTTTCAAAAACTTTGTAACAATTTATTTGGTTTAAACAGAAATTAAAATTGTATTTTTACAAACTAATTTGAATCACTCTAAGTCAAAAATTAATTAATAATTGAAGTTTAATATGAGTGAGTAGCCTAAGCAAACGGCAATGTCAAAGCTGAAATACTGTAGACTGACTGATTGATAGTTTTGGGGCTTCCGGGGTATTTATGTTGTCCCTGCCCCTCACATGTTTGTGGGAACTTGCAAAGCTCATGTCTGCTTATTTCTTAATGCTGTTCATTATAAAATGTAATAATCTTAATTTTTAAGTAATTGCGGTTTCTTAACCGTCTGTGACCTGCCACCTGCAGTATCACTATCGTCTGGAATACAATGTATTGCATCCGTTTTCGCAACTTGATTGTGAACTGTTAATAACTATCATTTAATTATCCTTAAGATACATTGTTGCATATACTTAAGTTTTTTTTAACAATTTCTAATAATTCCTATTAAATTCTATTTTATTATACATACATAGATTGAAGGATATCTAACTCGCGTTACACACAACTACAACATCAATTTACTGATTCGAATGATAAGACTCAAGAAATCAAATTGTTTAAAAATCTATTTGACTGCGATACTTCAGACATTCCAAATCGTTTACAAATAAAAATTATGAAACTCCAAGAAAATGATTACCTTAAGACAAATACAAGTAAGAAAATTTGATAAAATTTTATAAAATTCGTAATCCACCACAATTTGCAAATTTGAAGTAATGTTGCAAATAAATCTATTCCCATTTTTTGGGCTACGTGTCTGTTTAAACAATTTTTTTCCCGACTACTAGATTAAAATACATACAAAATGTATATGATGATTGGTATGTGTTTGGGTTACGGAAATATGACCACATCTCTGAAAAATTGAAGGAATTATGTTGGTTAAATATGGAAGATTGCCGTACTCTTCATTTTGGCACTTTTATTTTTAATCTACTTACCTGTAATACCTCTAAAGTCTTAAAAAACAAATTTACTTCAAGATCGGAGGCCCATTCTGTTAATGTTAGAGGCAGTTTCAAGTATACCATGCCTATCCACCACACTGCACTTTTTCAAAAAAGTTTTTCTTACAATGCAATAAAATTATTAAATCAAATGAATTGTAGCTTTATTCATATGTCTCTGTGGCAGTTTAAACATATGTTAAAATTGCGACTTTTTAATGAATGAGCTATGTTATACTTACTCATTTAGGTGAATAATTGAATAATTGAATAATTGAATAATTGAATAATTGAATAATTGAATAATTGAACAATTGAATAATTTAATAATTTCATGGTTGCTGTGTGCTCAATTATATATACTATTGTTTATAATGCTATTTTTATGTATAGTATGTGCCAGGGCTTGATTCATATAGTGGTTAAGTGTAAGAATAGCTTGTAGCTAAACTTCGCCACTTATGAATTCAGACCTATTGCATATGTATGCGGTTTTATCTATCTATATTACTTATTTATACTTATATATTATATTATATCTTTTAGAATATGTATTCTTTTAGAATACTTATACTACTTGGTAGTTCATTATATAATCTTATTCCTTCAAAATAATAAAGACATATTAATTAATTGTTTGAAGTCAAAACTTGTAATTAGCGTATCATGATTAAGGCCTCAATTTAATCAGTTTCTAAAGATACAAAAATGATCCCATTGTTCATAGTAATAGTTTTATGTGTTGAAAGTACATGTATTAAAATTTATTGAAGGTATCTGTCGTTTTGAATAAACTTTTATTATAGTACTTTATAGAAATTTATACTTTCAGTACAATACGTACAGGCTGGTCCAAGTTATTTGTAGGCATCTTCGTGATCAATAGTGTTACATGTTAAGTGAATTAACCCGTAACGCGCCTTTCGTTTATAGGATATCCAAATTTCCATCCCTTATATTTATTAAATATATGGTGTTTTGTATAAAGGTAAATGAATTCCTTCTGTTTCCTGAGTCCGGTCCTAGATACTTTGTGAATTATTATTTACATTATAAGAAATAAGTGGTTTTAATATGCATACATACGTTAATATACCGTCCCAGATAGGACAACGAAAATTTGTACATAAAGTAAAGTTTTTATCCTAACTAAAACCATCTAAAAAGATTTTGCTAAAAAGGTCCAGCGTTGTTGCAAGGGAGAATTTAGGGAGCATAAAATAACAACTTATTAGTACGTGGCCCCATGTAATTTCTTTAATTCAATATTGTAAATTCCACAAATTTTTTTAAAGTGTCTCTTATAATTTTTTTTAAAGGAGAGAGCATGACATTGTGGAGTATTGGAGCACAGTGAGGTAGTGCCATTAGAGTTACTAGAAATGACCGCAGGATGTATCAGCTGATTGTATTCACTGATGAGCAGAAAACTAAACTAATAATATATATATATATATATATTTACCACGATTATATCAAAACAAATAAAATGGCAGGGGCAGACTGGCTGAGGGTTTTTTAAAAAGACATCCGGATATAATCTTTAGAAAGTCGCATACAACGTCAGCGGCTAGGGCTATGGGATTTAACATGGTAGGTAACTTTTGAATATACTTGAAGAAGCCAATGATAAATGTAAAATTTCATCGCAACACACTCACAACATTGACAAAATCGGCATATCGACGGTTTTCAAAAGTAATTTCAATATTTTAGCCGTAACTGGAAAACGTCTAGTCGGAACTCTAACATCTGCTGAAACAGACCAATTGATGACCACCATTACATGCTTCAGTGCTGCTGGAACTTGTATTTCCGCAAAAGCGAATGAAGTCTGAAATATTAGATGGAGCACCGTTTGTTTCTTGAGGAGAATGTCGCAAATCAGGATGGATACAAGATCATTTGTTCTATAGTCAACAAGATCTATAGAATGGTAGTATGCAACCAAAGAACACTCTGTACTCTTGTTGCTTAACGGTCACGTTAGTCATGCTAAAAGTATTGAACTTATAGATTTGTCTCGCAAAAATGGTGTTATCCTGTCGTTTCCCACAACACTGTACACGCCGCCTTCAGTCCCTGTATGTTGGTTTTGCGGAACCTTAAGCACCTACTGCAGAAATGCGGTCAAGAAATGGTTGCGAGCACATCCAGGTCGAGCGGTTACCTAATTTATTAACTGTTTGATTGTTTAGATAGACGTTTATTGCTGCTGCCACTAAGACAACTGCTGTAAATTCCTTTAGGTCTATATTAATTTATCCTCTCGAATCAAACATATTCATAGATGCAGATTTTGCAATATCTGAAACGCCCAATAATTCAAAAAATTTAGTGACAACGGCTCGATACAAACAAAGGACTCTTGAACCGGCTGTTACGTTATTCTTGGGCCGCAACGTTGGGCGCCAAATTTATGTTACGTTATTCTTGGGCCGCAACGTTGGGCGCCAAATTTATGCTACGTTGTTCTTGTAGCCGTGCGTAACAACAAGAGAATCACGGAATGACCGGGCTCAATCGGAGATTAGGGGGGGTTGTAGAAAGTAGACTAACATAGAATGTACGCGGCTGTAAGGAGTTAGTGACAGTACCTGTAAGAAAAATAATTAAGCAAACCTGAAAGAAAAAAAAATAGTTAAGTAAACCTGAAAAAAAAAGAATGTAAAAGAATGTAAAAGAATGTAAAAAAAAACGGTTGGATAATCTATATAATGTAGCAACGGTAATAGCAGTACAAAACTTTTAATACAAAGTGAGGTAATATTGGGGAGTAGCAGAAACGTTTCCTCACACACCAATTTAACATAAATCAGATAAAATGTTTACAAAAGATAAATAGATAAGACACAATTGGTATGAGTAATTCAGTAATATTGGTTTTTCGTTCTCTCTTTTTCTTTTATGTTTTAAAATAGCATGCAAGTCTATTGTAAAAGGTATCAGAACAACAAAGATATAGTAAAGCAACGGGTAGATATTTATAGTAATAAGACAAGTAGTAAAAGTTCACTTACAGAAAGTCTTGCAGTAACGAAGTACTTCACCCTTGATTGTGATGGGATTGGTAGAATTTAGTACACTTTACAATAACGAAACACTTCACCACACTTCACTGGTCTTAGCCCCAGACATTATCATACTGAATGGAACCATGTGGCATTGATAACTTTCTTGTTAATTCTATTTTCTGAGAAAACAATTTCGAAAATATTTTGCAACACAAATCGCAAAAATTGTAATAAAAATTTAGAATTTAGAATCACGGACTTTCAAGGCACGAGGGAATGCATTAAACTAACAGCAAACGTGAGGTGTTTTATTTGCTACATATGGTAACAAGGAAAAATCTAATGCTTTTGCATAACGAACTTTGCACAAGCAGTGATCTATTTTAGATTCTTTGGTAGTAGAAAATTCAGAACTACAGCATCAACGGTATTTACATGTGAATGAGATACATATTTATAAGAAGCAACCTTTTTTTCATCTACTAAACCTGCTACACTGTATCACCACTTTTAGAACCAAACCCAAACTAAAAAACTGTATTTAAACAATCTAAAGTATGCACTAAAAAAACCCACAATTAAAAAGTACATGTAAACACTCCGTAAGTCCGTCAATTGTTCCGTAAGAACACGTGCCGTCGAGTTCAACAAGTTATACCACTTCAGTTCCACAAGAAAAACAACCAAAAAAACATCATCATTAAAACACGCGTATCAATAAAGTCAATGTTCCTTAAAAACAATTCGAAAATTTATACCGCATGCAATTCTCACTATTCTCAAAAGCAAAAACACGGGCAACAGTACTTTCAACGCAATTTATATATAGGAACCAAAAACAAACTGCTTGCTATCACAACCGCTTATCGACGCTTCTGTTTAATAAACTCGTATATCCACATAAGGAACAGCATTTATATGAAAGCAGCACTCATATCTACTCATTAATTACAGCGGTTAGACAAGAACAATCCAATTTACAATTCATTAATTTAAGAAACAACGAACAACTACTAAAACTACGCTAATCTGTTTTATAAACTCGCTCTATTATAACTGCTTATCGTCTATATAAACTCGACTTCATTAACATCACATCTGAGCGCCTCTTATCTCGGATTCGATAAATAACACAAGGAACCAAAATTTATAAGACGAATAATTATTTATTTATTAATGTACATCGAACTTTATACCACCAGCTATACAAAACGATGTATTTTAAGTACGCTAGCTGACAGTGAGCGTAACACGGCTCTTCCACGACACTCACCGCAATCTGAATATTCAAGAATAAATAATAGCTAGGTATGGGATCAGCCGAAGACCCTGAACCTGCTTTTCAATTATGCTTTCTGCAACCTAGATGTTCAGGAATTAACAATATGCCAAAAACATCTGATTTTGAAGTGTCGCCAGTTAAGGTTCGGGCCTTGGGAGCTGTGTTTTTAAAAAACACTTCCAAAACAACAAATTTATTTTAATTGATACAGAAATTAATGTAGAATTTTGACAAACTGATTTTAACTTTAAATCAAAATAAATTAATTAATTGAACTAATATTGTGAGTCGCCTAAGCAAACTGCAATGCTAAAGCTGAATACTTTAACTGACTGCCGGGTCCTTGAGCTCCCGGGCTTTTTATAATGTCCTACCCCTTTTCATGGCTGTGGGAACTTGCAGATCTTATGTCTGCTTTACTCTTAATTCTATACTTTGTTACATTGTTACAATCTTATTTTCTAGGTAATTGCGATATCTTAACCGTCTGTGACCTGCCACTGCAGTATCGCTATCGTCTCGGATACAAAGTTGCGCATCCGTTCTCATTAACTGTTAATAACCTGTCTGGTTTATCCTTGTATTACATTGTTGCAATTGAATTTTAATCTATTTAACAATTTCTAATAATTCCTATTAGATTCTATTATTTAATATATAGGTAAATTGGGGGATACATAACTCGCTTAAAATCATATTGCCTTTACCTAAAAAAGTACGAACAACGTAGCGGATTACAAAGCGCAAAGGAAGATCAGGGTAATTACGGCACAACCTTACAAAAACGAATTGACTGAACAACAACAGACAAAAAGAAAAAGGACATGCAAAATGGACATATCAAAAGTTTTGAAGATAAATCAGATAAAAGTACGACAAACAAAATTAAAAATATTAAAACAACTTTACGGCAGTTTGAAAATGTATTCTCTGACGACGACGATGAAGATGTTGAGTGACTGTATTATGGGCACTCTCTACATGTGATTGCTCAATGCTCCACCCGAAGGTACTACATTGGCCAGGAAGCGAGTTTTTGTTTACATGAAAATTTTTTAATTCTGCTGAATTCTTGCTGTTCCAAGCAAGTTAGGGATCTTCAACGTGCGTGACCACATCCACACACGGCACCTCCATTTTATCTCTTATCCAAACGAGGGCGCATTTTTGTGAAAAATTCTCGCCTAAAATTCTTCAAGCGGACCGTGTCGGGATTCCAACCCAGAACCTTGGGCGTAGTAGTCACACGCATACCGACTACCACACGGAGCCGCCTGTATTATAGGTACCTATGGTCTAAGTCCAATAAAGGGTAGATTAGGTGTAACACTTGGGCAAATTTCTTATGTGCCAGTGAGGACGATGGAGATGATGGCACTGCTACCCGTCTTTGTGTTATGTGCACTAAAATTTATATAAATTAACATAACTACAAATTATAATGTATTTTATGTTTTAAATTTGTTTGTTTTCGGTTAAGCTGACCATAAATATATTTTGTAATATGTACGATTTCTTCATTGAATATTTTATTACCCCAATAAGTCTTTCTACCATGCCCGCACATCGGGGTAAACGACTTTTAAAGAAAATGATATATTTTATCGATTATTTGAGAGGTGTATCAATAATGATGCGAGTTATGTATCCCCAATATATATGTACCATTAATAGAAAGTATTAGGAATTATTAGAAATTGTTAAAGAAATTATTAAGTCAAGTGCAACAATGTAATTCAAGGATAATCAAATAAAGGTTATTAACAGTTATGAGTACGGATGCAATAAATTGTATTCCAGATGATAGTGATACTGCAGGTGGTAGGTCACAGACGGTTAAGAACCGTGATTACCTAGAAAGTAAGATTGTTACATTGTATAATGAATAGAATTAAAAAATAAGCAAACATTAGCTCTGCAAGTTCCCACAGACATGTGTGCGGCAGGAACAACATAAATACCCCGGGAGCCCCAAGACCATCAGTCAGTCAGTCATAAGTACTTCAGTTTTAACATTGCAGTTTCCTTATGCTACTCACTCGTATTAGTTCAATTAATAATTATTTTAAATCAGTTTATCAAAATTCCATTGTAATATCTGTTTAAACCAAATAAAGTGTTACGAAGCTTTGGAAGAAGTTTTAAAAGCACCGCTCCCAAGACCCGAAACGTAACTGGCGCAGTCGTACAGATCCAGAAGGGCACTGCAAATC
The DNA here is from genome assembly GCA_036346225.1 of Platerodrilus igneus. Taxonomy (NCBI): domain Eukaryota; kingdom Metazoa; phylum Arthropoda; class Insecta; order Coleoptera; family Lycidae; genus Platerodrilus; species Platerodrilus igneus. The sequence goes on from JARFIW010001199.1 coordinate 732,754, forward strand.
CAAAAATCGGAAGACTGGTGACCAAGAATTTAAATGCCCAATTCTGGAAAAACCCAAACAAAGTTGAAAAGGGTACAAGCATCGATCGAATCCAATCAAACAACCCTTGGGCGAGATACAAGCATCGATCGAATCCAAACCAAATCAACGTGGATGAAGTACAAAATCGACAGAGTCCATGAAAGCGACGACGAAACTAATGTAAGTTTATTTTCCTTAAAACCAATTGATTTTTGACAAATTATTTGATATTAGCTAGTAAAGATTTTTTTTATTATTATTTTATGTACAGATTTTAATTATTATTATTACAATTTATACCATTTTATGAAAATAATTTACTAAGAGAGATTATTTTCAAAACTATTTTGAGATAATTTATTTTTAAAGCAAGAGAATTTTAAAGAAACCTGAAAAGTACAATTATTGCGAATTATTAATTAATACAAAAAAGTAACTGGCGCACGAATTATTGAAACAAAACGAAAACGATTTTAAAAATTCAAAAATAGAACGTAATTAATTTACAATTTTATGTATAGAAAATTTAATACCGAAAGCTAATGTATAAAATGCAACTAATTATAGAAACAATTTATTTAAAACTTAACCTTCATCACATTTCTATAAATTAATCACCTTAGTGTCTAAATTATAGGAGCACTTTGCAATTTATTAATAAATTAACTCATTACGAATTGAAACAAAGCGTACAAAATTACTACCGGAAACCCTCATCATTGAATAAAAACCATTCAGTACGAATATATCTAATTATAGCGAAACGTTTACATCATTGAAAAGACCCATTCAAAAACGTGCATCGCAACTTTATAAATATTCACATTACCGAAAAGCTATCATTTAAACGTGACATTTTATAATTAAATATTTCAGTACGAAGTAATTAATTGTAAAAGACGCAATTTATTTAATTTTTCACCGACTGAAAATAAAACCTTTCAGAAAACCATTTGCAACTTCATAAAGTATAATTACATATTTTGAGCACGAAGATATCTAATTATAACAAAAGCATTTACGCAATTAAATTATCACGGGACTGAAAATAAAATTTTTCAGTAGACTTAAAACATTGTAACTAAACAATTCATTGTATAAATTATAAAGGAAACTGATGCAAATATTGTAACAAAGCAATTGACTGAAACTTACAACTTTATATTTAAAACATTCAAGGTAACTAGACGATACAATCGAAAGAAAGCATCTTATGCACATAACACCTACGGATACGAGATAGTTAAAAGCAGACTCAATTAATCAGCAGAACTAAAATAAAGACGCAATTGAACCTAACTAACGCAACAAAATGTACAAAGTATAACGCAAATTACTGCAAGAATATTAATCCACATAGAAACCGTTCAGAAAAATTAAAACCGTGACAACTTTAACATCCGCGAAGTATATAAATAAGCGAGTTCGAGGCTACATGAATTAACCAGACATTACCAGGCATTACCAGGCACAAATCCCGCAAATTAATTACAGCACCGTATAACTAAGTACAAATTCAAGCAACTCGATTCTTTAACTAACCAACACAACTTAAACTAAAAACAAACAAACCAAACTAAAAAGTAAAAGAAAGTAAGATTGTTACATTGTATAATGAATAGAATTAAGATATAAGCAGACATGAGCTCTGTAAGTTCCCCCAGACATGTGTGGGGCAGGGACAACATAAATACCCCAGGAGCCCCAAAACCATCAGTCATAAGTACTTCAGTTTTAACATTGCAGTTTGCTTAGGCTACTTACTCAAATTAGTTCAATTAATAACTATTTTTCGACTTAGAGTATTGTAAATCAGTTTATTAAAATTTCATTGTAATATCTGTTTAAACCAAATAAATTGTTACGAAGTTTTGGAAGAAGTTTTTAAAAACACCACGCCCTAGGCCCAAAACGTAACTTGCGCAACATGCCAAATAAGTAATTTAAACTACTAAAACAATTTTAAACAATAGGAAGCCGTATTGATAGCCCATGAATCTGAAGTGCCCCGCCATGTCTTGGTTTCCCCTACCCTTTTCGAGTAAAATCGATGTAAAGATTTTATAAAATGTAGTTTTTTTGGAAAATTTCAAACAAAGATCGAAGTTCGTGAAGTAACGCAAAAATTGAAATACAGAGAATGATATTTGCTAAATTAATTTTATTTATTTTACTAATATTTTCCAAAAAAACCAAGTCAGTATCTTTTATAAGGACGCCTTTGAAAAAACTTTGGTGTTTAGTTCCATTTTTGTTGGTATTACAATAAGCAAGCGAATACTAAGTTATAAGTTACTTTATACTCCTTAAGTTCCCCTTGCGAGGACCCAAGATCCTTTTAGCAAAATCTGTTTAGCAGTTTTATTCAGCATAAAAGCTTTTCTTGTGTACAATTTTAGTTTCTCTATTTAAGAAAATATCAGAGAAAAATTTTAAAAAACTTTCGTTCAAGAAGTCTCTTTAGAGCGGTGTAGCATCGGTAGGAGACGACTCCGAACTATAGATAATCTGATATTTGTAATAGTACTATCCACTTCGCAATTTCCTACAAATAACTCGGTCCGCTCTGTACATGGAACCATTTGTTTATAGGCCCACAGAGAGGTGGCTAAGTACCTAGTGTGGTCCAGGTCTCAAAAAGGTTTGGAGATTCTATAAAATAAAGAACTGGACATTAAAGTGTCATACCTTCGAGACAGGATCTCTTCGTACATACAGTTGTAATCTCAACGTTCCATAATTGCTTGCACCTTAAAAGTTTTAAATGTATTTTTAGTTTCAAGTTAATTTAACATCAAATTGCTATATGAACGACCTTGGCTTAATAACACCTTAATACTAGTGCAAATGCTTAATGCTATTTGCCACCTTTATAATCTCTTGGTATTGAAAAATAATGGAAGTAAACGCATCGATCTTTGCTGAATATAATTTAGTTGGTTTTCATCGTACAAGTCCATTATTTTATAGCTCAAATACAATTTTAGATGTATGAGAAGAACACTAGAATGCAAGTTGAGCTTTTTAAAATTTAAAATCCTGAAAGTCTTTGAACGCGTAAAGTTTTAAGATTTTTTGACGCGTTTGGTGATGTTACTAACAACAGTCGTTAGCTAACAATCGCACGACCAAAAAAAATCCAGATCCTCCCTTGTGAATTAAAGTAATTTCAAATTCGATTCCGTCGCTAGAGGGACAGATAGATGAGTGGTCCATTGGAACAATTCGTTTGCGTATTTATTTGACGTCCGATAAAGTCACAATTTATCTGTTCCGCCACACAACAACCTTAGCTCGGCTTAGCTATTCAAATCTCGCTTCGATTGCAGTCGAGCAAAGTATTTTTCTCTTTCCGAAAGCTCGTAAGATATGTCCAAAATCGAACATACCACGTTTGGACCATTTACTTATATATATAGAGACGTATAGCTATTCCAATTGTAAAATCTAAATTCTACTTTGCATTCCCTTTGATTGCACGGGATAGTATAAAATAGTCCATTTGCGTCATTAACCCCAAACTAAACCTATACACATTGCGGATAAGAAATATGAATTTGTAAAATCATTCTAACAAATGTCATTGTAAATTTATCTACGATTCACTTCAACGACTTCCGTAACACACTGAGATGATGTAATTAGAATCGTGTACGTGTTCCAATTCAACGACGGAGTTTACTTGATTTGATGGTGGTAATGTGCATCACGAGGGAAATTAACCCGCTAACTAAGCTCATCCAAATGACTAGGTTATGAATATTAATAGCAACGGGGTTCATTATTCATGTTTAATAATTTTTGGTGCTTCTATGCGTATAATTGGACGGACAATTAGCTTTGCTGAACTATAGAATGCAATTAAAATATTCCTGTAGCAGTAATTTCAAAGGGAAAATAGGTTTAATTGTCGCTTTAGGGATTTGTTCGTTACCACAATTGGGCAATCTCCATAGTTGAATGTCATTATTTACTTTTACACAACTATACTGCCTACCAAAATAAAACCGTTAAACATAATTGCAGCATAATATTTGTTAAGGCATTGGTAACTTTAAATACAAAATCGATCTTGGTAAATTTTTTTAAAAGGTATGGATATTCCAAAATGTATAAAACTTTATGCGTTAAAACTATACTCAGAGACATAGTGTATCAGCAACGATAAGTTGCATTTCAGAAAGATTCAAAGAGAATCGTTAGGTATATATCGTCTAAGAAACAATACATTTAAAACCTAAAAGGTGCACATCTATATTGTAAAATTAAAATTATAGAACATGTACAATTTAACATTGAAGAGAGAGAAGACAAATACATGGAGTATTAGACGACGCAAAGTCATCTTAACAAGGTGGTGTAAGTGGTAAGCTGTACAAGGGCGTCAGCGTTCGAGAATGCCAAACTTTGTCCGTATTTTGTACATTTTGTTCTAATTAATAAAACAACAATAGTAACAATAAAATAGCTCAGGGGTTTTAGTTGAAAATTACATATTGGGTGGCAACCAGCTGAATTACTTTTCACATATTCTAGATTATGCATTGAATTATTGAAAACAAAAAAATTTTTCCCTTCGTGACTATCAGATAACAAATTGCACCCTTATATTTCCTAAACCCTTACCTGATATCACAAGGTCGAGAATTTCTTATTAACAATGAAAGCCCAAGGTAAAGTTGGATGGAAAACGGCTTCAGGAAAAGAAAAACTCTTTAGACATAAACGGCTAGTAGAGTGTTAGCTCTGGGCAGATCATGAGTTTGGGTCATGGGTTGTCAAACGACCAAAAATATAAATAATGAGCGCCACCGTATTTTTCAATACAACAACCTACAAAAATTATCTGTGCTTGTATTAGGGGAATGCGAAAACCTTATATCAACACCACAAATATAGCCATAAAACCTGAATTTCATTTTTCAATTACCAAATGTCATATAGATGTCTCGACTGAACCTGTGAACAAACAAATGCACAACATGAACACCGTTTGTGTCCTTAAAAATATTTATCAAAAATAATATAATAGAATTTAAGTTCCAAAAATATACACCCAGGGAATTTGTTATCATTACACACAATTTCTGATCATGAATAACCTATAAGTTTTACTAGTATTTTGAATAATAAAAGAGTCATGCAAAAATGGATTCTATTTGATTAAATTCCTTGATTGGTTTTAATATAATCTTTCTTTTACTATCAATTTTATAGAACAGAAATATAATAAGGTTTTGTATTCAAAACAACATAATAACTTCTAAATTGAATATTTCATAATAAATTTTCTAAAAAGTTTGAGCTCTTTAAATAATTCATATTACACATTTTAATCTTTAGCCACTAGTAGTACTACGTTGACCTTACAATCAAATTTAATTATTTAAGTTTCGATAGAATAGCATGTTTCAACATAACGTTAGTATTACTTAATATGTATAAAAAGAATTCATGACATTGATTAACAATCCAAGTACATGACCTCAAAATTATTAAATGTATTTTTAGATTAGCGTTAAATAACATGTGATATTTAAATTTGGACAGCTGAATATTTTTCTTGACATCATATGCCACTAACAGCTTTTCAGATTAGTTAACGTTATCTGTTTGTGAGATAATAATAATAAGCAAACAGCATAGCCATCTTTAAAATTTATACAAGGTTATAAATTTATTACGGAACTCTTTCTTTCACTAAACAATTTTTAAGTTACTTTAGTCTAGGTAAAGTTTCAACCTTATATTTTCGTATTACAATTAAATAATTATGAAAGTAATTAAATTCTACATATCACTCACGTGTGGATGTACAGTACGACCAATAGAAATCGAACTATGACCTCAGCTGTGGGAAATTCCATTAACATCTGCGTTCTGCGATGCACAAATTAGAAACATATGAATAAGGACGAATTTAACGCTGGAACTTCTTAATTACATCTTATAAAATTTAGTATTCCAAATCTCAAACTAAATTTTCTTGAAATTAATTACATTATATTAACTGTATCCAACATATTTTCTAGATATTACTTCCGAGATATTTTTCCAAGATATTATCTACTTCCGTGATATTGTATTCCGTGATATTGCATTCCGTGGTATTGCACTAAGAGGAACATATTAATAAAATTTATTTACTTGATTATACCAACTGTTTTAATGATGAGGGGGAGCTTCTAATTAAAACAATTCTATTTCTTGCGGACTGTGTTACAGGCCACGTGTCTGTCTACCATCTTGACTTTACTATGCCGCTGATAGCAGCTTACCTCTTCAGACGCTGATAGGAAAGTTACACGAAATGACAGCTCGACGAAGCTTATTAACTCTCCGCCCTTCTAACGCTTGCGTTGCCCCCTACCCCTTCAAATGTCACAAAGACGGTGTTTTTATATCATTCGTACAAAAACTAGTGTTACCTCGGGTCGGTTGTTGTTGCATCCCCAGTAACGTTACAGTCACACCCTGTAACACATAAAATTAAATAACAGATACAAAAACAATTTATTGTCCGTTAATAGAAATTGCAGAAATAATAATTTTGCAATGTTCATTATGATATAACACTCAAGACACAAGGCAAACAACATACATACATATACATAAATACAATAACTTAAATGACATTAATTACAGGTAAATATTTACAAGTACAATATTTAGAAAGTAGTTTAAATTGGGCTTTTATTAACTTGTAAAGTTCATTGCTTTGCCCGATTTCTTGTTTTTTCAACTCCTTGACGATTTCCTATCTTATTCCTCTTCTGCATTTATAACTAGTATTACCAAGAGCATTCCCATAATCAGAAATCCAATTGCCATTCCAGTTAATTGACCCAAAAACATACCATGTTCTGCATTTGCTGTGGTACCACCACTATTTCCAGTTTGGGCTATAACTATTTCTTCCTTTGAGTCTGACGTATCCATTTTTTATATATTGACAAATCTGGGTCGCGTTCCTTACAAGCTATTGTATTTGTTTTCTGCACATCTAGCTTAGTTTGTTAACTTTTGAAGTTTCATAATACCTTCATAGTTGACACTTCTTTTTGTTCTGCTTTCTATAATTACTATTGCGCCCTACTTACACTACAAACTGCTAAAAAAGAAACAAAAGGAAATCATACAAGCACAAACAACTTAGACCTAACAAATGTACTGTCTACTATAACTCATAATACACATAAGTCCTTATTTACACTATTGTTCAACTTAAAACTAACTGAAACACTCGCGGACGTGATGGCGTTGTTCTCCGTCCCTGATGTCGAAGGAAAGGCGCTTTTTCAGCAACGGCCTCTGAATTCGTGACCTAGGGTTTCGTACAGCTCTTCGAATTCTCGGTTACATGCCTTGCAGACGGAGGGGCGGCGAGAGTCGGTCGGCAGGACGTCATCGAGCCGGGCGTCGTCGTACAGGATACAGTCGTAGAGGGCAATGGTTCTCAGTCACCAGCGGATGGTGTCGACTGATGATGACGGTGCTGGTGCAGCGGGTGGTGGCAGCAGAAGGAGTATCTTTTGAAAGCGGTGCTTCCTAAGATTGTCGGAGGGGCTAGCTGCTGAGATCGCTATCCACCAGCAGGGTGTAATGTTGGAGTGAATATCGACCAACGGTGTGGTGTTGAAGTGTGTTACTCGGTTGAGGATTAACGAGTACCACGATGGTCCCCCCCCCCTCCAGTAGCTTGACGCGAGGCTCTCAGCGTCGTTTTAGTGCCTTATAACTCTTGTGAGTTTTTTGGCATGTTGGTGATCTTTTGATTGTTGTGGTGTTTCTTATGCGTTGATGTTCTTGAGTATATATGTAGGTCTGGATTCCAAGAGACCTGCTCCTGGAATCCTCTTGTTTTGATGCAGTGAGCAGTTTCCCGGATCTTCCCCTTGGTTGTCCCTCCAACTACACGAAATCCGGATCCTGGGTACACTGGCCTGTGGTTTTTGACCGACAGGATGGCTATTCGCTACAGGCCGCTCCATCGTCGGGTAGCTCGTCTAACAGGACTGACGAATATGCATCCCCGACGACTTCACTTGTGTATTCATTCCTCGGCACCCCACATAGCTGGAGAACTCCCTCAGGTCGTCACCGTTCCGCTGCTCACCTTTGATCGCCCGGAGGCGGTGGTCGATAACTGTTGTTGCCTCGTCGGCGTCTGGGCAACAACTCGCCACCACGATGGTTGAATTTGCGCTTCTTTTATCCTTGTGGCTGGAAAGCGTTGACTTGCCCCCTAAATTAAGGCGCGCGTTGTCATTAGTTGCAGATTTACATAAATAGATTTTACGTGAGGCTTTGGCTTTTGGGAGGCGCTGCTTGGTAGCACTAGTAGAGTTGGGAGAAACTTGTCAAAGTAAAAAATTTGCAATCAGTTCTCTACAAAATGATGTTTGGTTAATTTGATAAGACTGACACTTTCTGAAATATGCTTACCCAAACAGTATGAAAAAAATTTTTTGCGAAAAATTTAGCTTTGTACTAAATTTATAGAAAAATGGTCAAAGCTGTTATAAAATGGTCTGGCACGAATTAATCCTCATACATTTACCTACAAAAAAAGATAATTCATTGTTGTACAAATATTAGTTCTCGATTTTTAGCTCGTCGTATCTGGCATCACAAGATATGCACGTTTTAAATTCATAATAAAAAGTCATATTCATGCCAAAATACCTATTCTATGTGCTTTGTACAGTAGCACTACACTATATTAAGCGATGCAGGGCATAAACATAAAATTTATTTCTCCTGCTTCGACCAATATACTCCGCACGAAGCGCATTCAATTGGCCGTTGGAATTGCTTTATGTATAGCGTGTGACCGTTTAATCTCCTGCGCAGCCTGTGGAGTATGCCGTGTAGTAGTTCGTTTGGGTATCATTAACAATGGATGACGGTGCTTGAGAGTGGAAAAATTATAACGGTGAATCGGGGTATTGATATGTCAATAAAAGCTAGTATAGCTCATGGAAGCGATTGAAAGAGTCGTTTAAACAAAGCCACCCCCTTCGTGTACGCGAGCAGTGCAGAAAAGATTATACTCGAACTACATTCATAAAGTCAAGCACAAAACGCAGTTGTGTTAATCCTGACTTAAACACTGTACCAAAACGCTTTCAAGAGCATCTTTCTACGACTACAAAGGATCGTTCATTTTTTGCTATGCAACGTAAGGATGTGAAATAAACACTATAGGTTTAATAGACAACTTAAAGTGCGTTGCTATGCAACGTAAGGATTTGACTGGGGAAGAAAAGATTAAAAAAACTATCAGCTGACTGCTGAAGGCCGTTACCACAAAGTCTGTTAAGCAAATTTTTTAACAGACCCAAGTGGATGTAAACCTCCGGTGGATGTAAAGGGAGAAACGTTTCTGCAGCTTGGTATTGAGATCGAAAGCGGCGAGAAAATGGATATACGATAAATGAACATACGATTCTCGAACTGAAGCAAAAGCTTACGCAACATTTTGGCAACGATGTACTAATATCCAGTCTTCGTGGGTGAATTGGAATCGTTTGCTTCCGCGACCGCCATTGATACTGCCACCGCCACCGCCACCGATTAGCCGCATGTTGAAGAATTTTTCCAACTAAGTCCGTGCAAGAACAGCGCCACCACCACAACGCCACGGACACCGCCACCGCCACCGCCACCGCCACCGTCACCGAACCGCCACCGAACCGCCACCGACACCGCCACCGCCACCGCCACCTCCACCGCCACCGCCACCGCCACCGCCACCGCCACCGCCACCGCCACCGCCACCGCCACCGCCACCGCCACCGCCACCGCCACCGCCACCGCCACCGCCACCGCCACCGCCACCGCCACCGCCACCGCCACCTAAACCGCCACCGCCACCGCCACCGCCACCGCCACCGCCACCACCAACCAATACCTGTAGTTGCTTGTAATGATCATCATGTTTAAGTACAGTTGTTTTGTTTGTCATTAGTTTTTCCATGGTGGGACTGGTTGGATGCGTACCTCCATTGATTTCTATTCTATATCTGCTTTTAGGTAGTTTCTACAGTCTTTTGCTTGATTCCTAACCCGTTGTCTAACAAGAATGTAATCTATTTAATATCTTCCTATATATCCTGGCATCTTCCACGTATATCTTCTTTTACCATGATGTTGAAATAATGTATTTGTGATGATTAAATTGTTCTCGTTGCAAAATTCTACCAGCCTATTTCCCCTGTCGTTTCTCGTGCCTAAACCAAATAAACATATTACCGCTCCCCCATAATTATTAAATTTTCATGTCCTTTTACGTATCTTAGTATGTCTTCGAAATCTTTGTAGATTGCTTCTAACTTTTCGTTACTGTAGCTAGATGTGGGCATGTATACTTGTATTATTACCGTGTTTACCGGTTTAGATTCTAATCTAAGCATGAGTATTCTTTCGTTCTTTTGTAAGTAATTTTCTACACGTCATTTTTTCGCATAACTATCCCCACACCCGAATTTCTTTCTTCTGCTCTTGTATGAATCACCCTAAAGTCTCCACTCCAAAAATCCCCGCCGAACTTCTCTGATCCCTACTATGTTTTGTGCTAACATATTTATGCTTGCTTTATACTTCTAATATTCCAGCTCCGACTCATTATTCTGAACCTTCCGATCGTATCCTCCGAAGTAGTACCTTTCCGGAGATCCGAATGGGGGACTATTTTAACCCCTGAATTTTTTACCTCAGAGAATGCCATCATGTTTATTACAATTTAAGTACGCTGTGTATTTGGGAGGTAATGTAATGGTTTCCCGTTGCTTTCCACATCGCGGTAGTGTGTCTTAGACTGCCATTTCACACCCTATGGTCTCTGCCAATCTAAGTACGGAAAGAGTCACTGCTCTCCTTTGGGGACCTGTATTAGTCTGATTCCTTACTAACGACCCTACTACTTTGGTTGGACCTGTAGTTTGGCTCTTTAGCTCATTAGAACACGCAAGCCATTCCACCTGTTCTAGCAATCTAGAACTTCGGCAAGGTGCAGGCCCATTTGGAATGAGCCAAACCGCTAAAAATGAAAATCTTCTGTCATTACATTTGATTTTCCAATGTTCCACCCGAAGGTACTACATTGGCCATGAAGCGAGTTTTTTTTTTACCTGGAAAATTTGGAATTTTGCCGAACCCTTGCTGTTCCAAGCAAGGTAGGGATCTTTAACGTGCGTGACAACACTCACACACGGGACCTTTATTTTACCTCTCATCCGAACGAGGGTGTATTTTTGTGAAAAATGCTCGCCTAACATTTTTCAAGCGGACCGTGTTTCTGTCAGCAAGATAAACTATTATTTTATAGTAGATGGGGAATACATTTTTATATTTTCATACATATCTTGTTTATTGTGTATCTAGAGTTTGGGTGTAATATTTTGGTTCTGTTTAAATGACAACCGTAATCCGCAGTCGCCCCGTAAACAAACTAATTCACCGTTGGCGGCATTTACAGCCCAGCAGTAGTCCTAACGTCATATTAACATTTCTCGGTGGACCGGAAGATGTACAATACGCATAATTTTCAATAAACTTGGTAAACTATGCTTCTATTTTGTTTAAATTTTGTTTTTCTCTAGTGCGGCAGTAGCTTGAACTCAGTACTTTATAATTTACTATCTGTGGTTATTATTATTTGTTCTCTTTTAGGTGCTGTTCTATTGGAATTTAGGTTTGTAAAATTCAAAAATTCAAGATCGTAGATTACTTAAAATTTACATATTCATTGAATTTTAGGCAGGTGACACTTTTGAGACATGACTGATAAGAAGAAAAAACTCTGGGGATTCTAGAATTCTAGAAGAAATGTTGAAGCGGAAAATTCATTGTTAAAGATAAGGGGCTCATTTTTCGCATACTTGAGCCATTAAAATGGAAAGATATAAACCGACAATGTCATCTTAATCTAATACTTCACTTGAAAATTTTGGTACTGATTAACATACTGAAGTAAAAATGTTAAGAAATGTCACCAAACGAAATAAGAACTCTCGTGATTCTGCTACATGGTATGTTTTTAATGATGAATTGCATCTAGATTTAGTTATAAATGAACTTACATAGATTTTAGAATTCAACTTTACAGTGGATGACAACCGTAGAAAGTTTGCAACAGTAAACTATAAAAGACGTCTAGTAAACGGCTTCATGGAGTATGACTTATGTACTCTACCACACAAGATGCAGTGTTCTATTTTCACTGCATGCTATTTTCAAACTCATCTGATTCAAGACGATTCCCTAAAGGTTCGGCGTTAATGATTTGAAAAACAGTCGTTAGAAAAGCAGTGAGCATATGAGAAACTTTCAAAAAGTGGGAAGAACCCGAAATCATATTGAATATAAGCAAAACTATTAATGAAAGTCATTTGCGCATTAGAAGAAGAAAAATACTGGTATCAAGTGTTGGACAGATTAATAATATTGACAAAAGTGTTTTGGATACAAAACTTAGCATTTCGCGAATCAAACGATAATTTATTTGCTTACGAACGTAGAAACTTTCTCAAATTTGATGATTACTTAGTGTTGTTAGATCCTATCATGCATGAGCAGATTCGAATACTTCGTGACAGGAAGACTCACATTCATTATTTTCGCAAAGGTATCCAGAATGAGTTAATTAAACTTCTGAGTGATACCATTCAAAAGAAAATTTTGTGTGCTATAAATAATGCTAAGTGTTTTTCTGTAGTGCTTGATTGCACATCAGATGTTGTTTGTGTGAAGCAAATGACAATCATTGTTATCTTTGTTTCAACAACACAAAAAGATGTAAAATTAAAAACATCTATTGGGATTTATTCCCATTTTGGACACCGCTGGAACTGGTTTAACTGCAGCCGTCCTAGGAAAGTTCAATAACTTGTCTCTATCAATAAAAAACTTACGTGTGCAAGGTTACGTCAACGGGTGCAATATGAAAAGGAAGATATATGTTCCTAACGTCGAATTTTAGATATAAACCCACCAGCATTCTTTGTACTGTGCAGCTCTCGCTCATTAAATTTAGTTGTAGATGATACTTATAAATGCTGTTTTGGTGCTTTAGCCTTCTTCTGTTTAGTTCAAAATCTTTTCGCTTATCCTCCGCATCAACGCAACGTTGGGAAGTACTCTGCACCACTTGCAATCCCAAACGCTCAAGATGGGAGGCAGAGTCGATGCTTTGCTGCCGTTTCGTTATTAGTTAGATAAAGTACATGACGCTCTCATAGACATTCTTAAAAATGTCAACTTTACAGGAAATTACGAAAATGTATCACGAGTAGAAATTTAAGGACAAATAAATTGAAATGTTGTCGTTTGTAGCTTCTTTTGCAGTGTGGTACAACCTTTTGTATAAAAGCATTTGATTTAGCTACTGCTACAAAGCGCCTTTATAAAACAAAGAAATTCCTTGAAAATTCTAGAAGTGATGAAGATTTTGAGAAGATGCTGGTAGATGCCAGAAATTTTGCGAAAGAGCTTGATATTCCGTCCTCGTTTGGATCAAAGCCGATCCCAATGCGAAAAAATGACAAGACAAGTTTTATTCAAAGCGAAGGATGAGCCGATATGAGATACAAAACAGAAGCTTAAGTTAACCTTTTATTTTGCAATGCTGGATAGTGCAATCAGCTCATTAATGAACGAATTAACCAGATGAAGGGGATGAACTCAAAATTTGGATATTTGTACCAAATCAAAATATTAGAAGAGAAAAACACCCAGTTTCTCCTCGAACAGTGTATGAATTTGAAAAAGCGTTAACTCATTATGAATATAAGTATATTGTTGCTATGGAATTGTGTGGTGAGCTGCAAGTTATTTCACGCAGAAGATGTCCTACGCTTGATTTTACAATCTGACTTGCAGAAAGTGTGCGTTATTTGTTTATCGTTCTGCAGGTTCTGCTGGCTCTACCAGTCACAGTAGTCTTAGAAAAGAGAAGCTACTGGAAGCTTAACCTCATTAAAACTTACCTCAGGTTATGCATGACACAAGAGGGATTTGTAGCACTGACAACCATTTCAATCGAACATCGATCTAAATGAGTTGGTTTCAACATTTACTAAACTCACGGCAAAATATACAAAATTTAACATTTATTGAAGGGCGGGGGAGGGGTGCTTAAAATAGTTTCGCCAGGGCACCAAAACCTTTTGCGCCCACCTTTGATGCATTCAAAAACAATCAAAACACAACCTTACTTTTGCTGTAAAACTTATAAATAGCATACCATTTTCAGTTTTTTTGTAAATGAAATAATTATACTTTGTCTGATAAGTTTTAAAAGCATTAACAAAAATCAGTTTATTTGGTGAACATGTCATTGTACTGGGTGAATCAAATTGATCTTTCCGAATTCACAAGGTCATTACCCGAATACTGAAGGGAGTGCACCCATTCAAGATACAGTTAGTGCAAGAGTTAAGTGACAGAGACCTTGACACGCGAAAAAATTTATGACGTGACGTTCTGCTGAGTATTCCTCGTACTGCTGTTTTGATCTTTAGTGATGAGGTTTATTTTCATCTGGCCGGAACTGTTAATAAACAAAATTTTTGTTATTGGGCCTAGAATAAGCCTCGAAAACTTCACCAATGACCACTTTGTGTGGTGCGCTGTTGGATTTTAGCGTGTGGGGTGCCTACTTCTTCGAAGAAAACGGTGAGGTTGTAACAGTGACTTCTGCTCGGTATTGTCACATGATTGAAATTTTTTTGAAACCAAAAGTGGATGAATTATTGCAAGCCCATGAAAATTAAAACATTTGGTTCCAACTAGATGGTGCTACGTCCCATACATCTTATCGTTCAATGGAACTTCTAAGGTAAATGTTTCCCGGTCGTCTTTTGTCTTTGCGAAGTGACATTGGGTGACCCCTCAGATCGCCTGATTTAACCCCATGCGATTTTTTCTTTGAGGTTACTTAAAAAAAAAGTTGTACACGCATCTTCCCCGAACTATCGATGAACTGAATGCTGCCATCACTGAAGAAATTAATGCTGTTCCTGTGAATATGATTCACAGAGTCATGGATAACTTCCAGGAAAGGCTCCGTCAGTGTTTGGACAATGGAGATAGACATGGAAAATATCATTTTCAAAAACAGCATTCTATGTTCTTTCAAATATTAAAATAAATTTCATTGCATCTTGCTTCGTTTTTATCACGCACCTCTTTAAAATCGGAAAGTTCAATATGAATCACCTTGTATTATAATGTTAGTGAAGTAAAAGCTTAGTTTTCCTTACAGCACAGTTGCCAAAATTATATAGAAAGATTTCAACTGCGGTTAAAGCAATAGTTTCTATTGCAGTTAGTGCACCTGTCTATTCAGATTAATAAGTGTGACTTTACTTCTGAAAACGCGTTGTATTTTAACTCTTGAACTCTTAAAATATTAGACCCTCGAGGTAAAAATAGTTAAAGCAACTACCTGTATGAAAATTATTTTCAACTTAATTCATACAAATACAAGTGATGACGGCGTATATGTCTTCATTCGTAGTTTCTGCTATATAGACCTCGCTGGTCTTTTGACGTATAAATTATGAATTTATTTAATTTCAATTGCTTATATAAGTTATCATAGTACAGACGTTGCATCGCAAGATACTGAAAGATGTAAGCGCCATGACAAGCAGCTCATGGTGATAAATAACGTGCACACTATAAATTGAATTAAATTATTTCTCAGACATCAATAAACACAAAAATTTGCACATGAGAGTCTAAGTGTATCCAGCTTGATGAATAAATCAATGACAAATAATGGAATGACTTGTATTATATCACTTAACAGACTGGTACCGAAACTAAGCAAAGAAATCAATTTCGGAATGTAATTCAAAAGTTTAAACACATGTAAATTGAGAATAGCGTGTGTGCTGCTGAAGTGGAATATATCTAAATTACTTCATCTTTACAATCAATCTATAAGAGCTAAAACAGCATAACCCACGAAAACGATTGAAACGCGCCTCGCTTTTCACACTATACTTACTTTGCTATTAGAAAATTCGTATATGTAGACGAAAGCTTATCTGTGATATAATCCTACATGCCCTACAAACCACTCGTAACTGATATCAGTGGCCTTCCACTTTACTGTGAATGGCACAAAATGTAGAGTTGATGAAAAACTCAAAGATATCTATCGCATCAAAGGTTTTTTAATTGTATGGTCCATTAAACAATCCTTGAAACAATGTTACAATGTTAACGTGTATTATTAGAGTTTTCTTTTGACTTCCAAGATTGTAAATGTCAGAATATTTGTGAATCCTACTATTGTGGGTTTTGGGTGCTAGGCACCTTAAGCTACCTTATAACGTTGTGAAAGATTCAATATACAACTTCATGTATTATATGTTCATTTATTAAAACAGCACAAAATAGTCATACCCCCCTTCGACATATATTAACCCAACGTGACACCTACTTTGACGTATCTACATTTCCGCTACCTCAACTTATATATAAATATTAAATACACAACATCTCTTTTCTTACTATCATTTAAGTTCAACTTAGCTGAAGGTTTGAAAAGCCACTCATTGCAACTAACATTTTCAGTTCCTGGAAATGAAACTGTAGGAGAAGTACCCCTGACTATGCATTCCGATGGACCTGGTAGTTGCTGCGGCTAACTTTTACATTCCTCCGTATTTATATTTGTATCGGATAAATCCTGATATGAAATATTCAATGGAACATATACCGTTGGATTTAATTTAAGTTCATTTTTGAAAATGCGTTAGGATTCGGTTCTAGTAGACACTTCCTTAAAATATTTACATGTTTAATCATAATTCTCCCCTTTACCTAACTAAATAAGTAACATTGCTTATGGCTTGTAACGCTGTACCTTTTCTCCATTTTACGCTAGAATTTGAAGCTAAACAACCCAAAAACACACTATCACCTATGCCTAAAAATTTATGGTCAACCCCCTTATTGAGGCTAGTTAGAATGTTACTATAACTAGAATTGTTTTTAGTTTGAATTTAGTATAAATTCATTTGGACACGTGCCTTAGTTGCTTTAAATGTATTTCTATGAATGAAAAGAAAAAAGTTGCTAAGAGACCTGCACCTTGCCGAAGTTCTAGATTACTAGAACAGGTGAAATGGCTTGCGTGTTCTAATGACCTAAAGAACCAAACCACAGGTCCAACAAAAGTAGTAGGGTAGTTAGTGAGAAACCAGACAAAGACAGGTCCCCGAAAGAAGGCAGCGGCCTTTTCGGTACTTAGATGGCAGAGACCATAGGGGTCGGTATGGCAGTCTATGATACACTACCGCGATGTGGAAGGCAACGGGAAAACACCACATTACCTCCCAAGTTTACAGAGTACTTAAATTGTAGAAGGGGTAAAAATTCCGGAGTTAAAATAGTCCCCCATTCGCATCTCCGCAGGTGGGGGGAGGCTACTTCAGAAGATGCAATCGGAAAGTGCAGAATACGAGTGGAGAACAATTTGCGAGTCGGAGCGTGGAACGTTAGAAGTATGATGCAAGTAGGTATGATTGACACCTGAAAATTGAAATGAGTAGATTAGCACTAGACATAGTAGGAATCAGCGAAGTTCGATTGCCAGAAGCGGGGGATTTTTAAAATGAAGACTTCAGCGTAATTCATACAAGAGCAGAGCAAGGAAATTTGGGTGTGGGTATAGTTATGCGAAAACAGATAGGACACTGTGTAGAAAATTACTTACAAAAGAACAATGGAGTATTCATGGTTAGATTAGAATCTAAACCGGTAAACACAGTAATAATACAAGTATACATACCCACTTGTAGCTACAGTGACGTAAAATCGATCTACAAAGATATCAAAGACATACTAAGATACGTAAAAGGACATGAAAATTTAATAATTACGGGCGATTTTAATGCGGTGGTAGGTGAGGGTAGGGAAGGAAAGGTAGTAGGTTTATTTGGTTTAGACACGAGAAACGACAGGGGAAATAGGTTGGTAGAATTTTGCAACTAGAACAATTTAATCATCACAAACACCTTATTTCAACATCTTGCTAGAAGACGATATACGTGGAAGATGTCAGGAGATATAGGAAGATATCAAATAAATTACATTCCTGTTAGACAACGGTTTAGGAATCAAGTAAAACACTGTAGAAGCTACCCAGAAGCAGATATTCACACTGACCGCAACATCGTAATTATGAAGGCCGCACTTAAATTTAAAAATTTGAAAAAGGAAACGGAAAAAGGCATTTTGACTTTGAGAAACTAAAAGATATAAATATTCAACAAAGATTCGAACAAAGGTCAAATGAATTGTTAAAAGATACCGGAAAAATATCTGATACTATGGAAGTAGAAACAGAATGGAATAACATTAAATCCAGCTTAGACATGGCAGCAAGAGATATTCTGGGGTATACACGAAAAAAATTCGAAACAATGGATAGGAAAGAATATCCTGAATTTAATAGAAGAAAAACGAAAGTACAAAAATAAATCAAACTAAACAGGAAAACAGAGATACAAAATCATAAAATGGGAAATTATTCGCAATTGCAGGAAAGCTAAAGAACGATAGATTGATGAAAAATGCAAAATACAAACTAGGATGGAAATAGGAAAGACAGGTGAAGCATACAAACTAATTAGAATCAATTTTAGGGATACAAAACCGTATAGCAAAAATATAAAGGACGCGGGAAGAAACGCCATTATAGAAAATGTAGAGAAAAAAGTTGATATATGGCAAGAATATATAAGGAATTTATATGCAGAAGAGGAATTAAGAAGAATAGAACATGAATCAGACATTGAACAGGATGATTTGGTATATCCTATACTTAGAGATGAGTTTGAATTAGCATTAAAGGGTCTGAGAAATGGTAACGCGCCGGGTACAGAGCAGAAACTCTAAAAGCCGCTGGACAAGCAGTAACAGAACGTCCCTTCCAACTTGTAAGCTATATGTATGAGACAGGCGAGATAACCAAAGATTTCAAACGTAACATCATAGTAACTGTACCAAAAAAGAATTTTCGAACAATAGGTTTGACAGCATACGTGTCAAAAATATTAACTGGAATTTTACAAAGGTGAATGGAAATACTAGGAAAAGATCAATTTGGGTTTCGGCGAAACGGGGGAACACGGAAGGTTATTTTAGCTCTTAGAGTAATAATGGAGAAAACAATAGAGATATGGGAAAGCGTGTATATAGGGTTTGTAGATCTGGAAAAAGCATTCGACAATGCAAAATGGAGAAAAATGTTCGAAATACTCAAAAAGATTGGAATGAGTTACAGGGATAGACGAATAGTACATGGTTTATAGAAAGAGCAAACGGCAGTTATAGAATTAGAACAGGAACGTAGAGAAGTAAAGATTAGGAAGAGAGTGAAGCAGGAATGTGCTCTATCACCATTAATTTTTAACTTGTACATTGAAGAGGCAATGCATACTGTCACGCAGGAAGGCATTTGGAATTATTATGTAAGGACAAAAAATTGATATGCTTAGATTTGCAGATGATATCGCGGTATTAGCGTCTAGCAAGGAAGAGTTAGAAGCTGCTCTTAATGAAATGGAAGCGGTTCTAACAGAGAGATACGGTCTGAAAATAGACAAAAATAAAACTAAAGTACTAATACGCAAAGGAGGGGAAAATAAATCAAAATCAAAGATACAAATAGGTAAGTAGGAAGTCAATTAACGCAAGATGGGAAAAGTGCAAAAGATATAAAACACAGATTAGCACAAGGTCGTGCTACATTTAACAAGAAAAAGTAACTACTGTGTTCAAAGACAACAAACATAGTGTAACAATTTTATTTTTGCAGTAGGAGAATCCATTCATTAAACGTACAATGAATAGTAAAATACCTTTATTAATTAAAATAAATATTCAAGTAACAATCAAACTTTTATAGTATTATAATATCAAGGATTATTAGTCGAGTTGTTTCCGAGTTCGGTGTAATTTCACAGCCACTGGCGCGCGCGTGAGAGGTTCGAGAACTAAAATCCGGAACCTCCCACCATACAAGAAAGCAGCGAGGCACTCGTCGATAGTTAAAAGTAGCGTCAAGATGCATTCTAAGAGAATGGCGAGTGACCTCCGAGTCGCTCTATGTTTGTGAAACACTTCCTGAGTAACGGTTAGTACCTAATCCACATTTTGTATATTCGTTGTCATATTAGCTAATTTACAAAATTTATTTAGCGCAACGACCCATTTGAACTCGCAACGACACATTTGAAATCCCAACGAGAAATTAGAAAACTGCATGGATAACGTATATATCGCACACCACGTCGAAAATCGCAACTGTAAAATTTGAGACAACATGATCCCTTTGAAGTTACAATTTAGAAAGCTTAATTTGTTGGCTACGCAATGAAAAATTATTTTAGTAAATAAATTTAGACAACGGAAGATTACGTTACAAAGTAATGCTGCCGTGATCCAAGTAAGGAACCCGCTTTGCTCCTACACCTGTGTTAAAGCATGGAAAGCAAGTATAATTAGTTGCTGTTCCGCGCTGCGAGGTAATTTCCATTACATCAAGGGACAACTGCTGCTCTTGGGTTCGTAATAGAATTAAGGATTTCTGAGTACTTTCCTTCTGAAAGTACATTATTTCATTTTGTTTGTTAGACGTACAAAATTGTTATTCAGTTTACCTGTAAATAAGCTGGTTTTCCCCAGTATTAAATTTGCTTTCACTTAGCTTCGTAAATACGTGATCACACGTGGCTTCAACGTAATTTAACAGCTGCTATTACATCACCTGTTTGTTTGTTCACTATTGTCAACAATTGCCCAATGGCTAACACATGTTTAGCATTTTAGTACAACCACTATTGATAACATTAGAGAATATCTTGGTGATTATTTTGACTTCAAACTAAATTTAAGTTTGTTAACCTAAAGAGAAAATTTCGTATATTCATTTGTAAATGACTCACACAGATCTGATTGGGTTATAAAGAAACTCTAGCATTTTTAGTTACATAGAATTATAAAATATTTGAGTAAGGATTAGTTGATAACCTTTACTACCAGTTTCGCAAGTACTTCAAATTTTTATTTTTATTTAATTACAATGATACTTTATTTACTGAAACCAAGAAAATTCTTATTAGTAAATTAATATTCTTCATTTAAAGTTTTTTATTCTGATCTAGTCTGATCAGACTTGGTAAACAAAAGCAATAAGAACTAAAATTTTATGATCCCATTATGCAGAAAATATTCTCTATACTTTTTAGGTATACTTGAGGGACGCAAATAGTGTTCCCATTTTTTATGTGACTTAATTATTATTCTTTCTTACAGGAACAGCGTCTTATTCTGTTAAGACAAGTTTGTGTATCAACGAAGGCGATCTCTTTTTTTTGGGTCTCCAAGTCCGCCCTTAAAAAAATAGCTATGCCCCTAAAATAAATCAATTTGGACTTGGTGGCGCCTGTTTGTTTTTTTTGTTAAGTATAACCCTCCATAGATTTCGACTTACCCCCCCATTGCTCATAGCTCTACCCAAGGAATAGACCCCTAGTTACGTCGGAAGACTTTGTTTTGCTGACCCCCAACTTCTAGAGTCAGATGTATGTATTAAGAAGAGAGCATTAGTTAAGCTCAATTTAGGAAAGAATGTGACCGTTTGGGGTTAGCGATCAAGAAAATATAATACGTTACACTGGCGCCCAACGTGGGGCTCGAAATTTGTTTGATCAAAATTTATTTGGGGGCTCGAAATTTGTTTGTTCAACGAGTAATTTGTTGAAATTCGTTCGTTCATAATTTAATTTAGCTCGAAAGTTGTTTGTTCATAATTTGATTTACCTTAAAATTTATTTGTTAAAATTAATTTGCTTCGAAATTTATTTGTTCTATATTTAATTTGATTCGAAGTTTGTTAGCTCTAAATTTATTTTCCTTTGAAGTCCATTTGTCCAAAAATTATTTTGCTCCGAAATTTGTTTGCTTAAGGTTTATTTGACACTTAGATTTGTTTGTTTGCTTTTGATAAAAGATTGGTTGTAACGGTAATCCCCATACACTCAATTCGTTAATTTGGTCAAATTTACTTTTGACTTTAGTTCTGTTTTGACCCTTAAATTTTTTGATATTGTTTTGGCAAAAATAATTTTACCAAAACATTTTTGATTTTACCTTTAGTAGTACGAATTTGTTTTGATAGCTTTTGTAAGATTCGGATTAGTTAGATTTATCGGTTTGATTCCATTAGGTTGTAGTAACCATGTCGGAAAAATTCCAAATTGTTTGTCTACTTAAAGAAGAATTGGAGTATGAACTAAGAATCAGAGGAGTGGTAAGTGAGAGGCCAGTGTTGGAGAAACGGAAAATTTTAGGTAGATTGTTAGCTAAAGAAATAGATAAGCCTGGTTGTTTGGTTGACCTTTCGTGTTATGAAGTAGATTTTGCAACGGAAAGTAAAGAAATTTCAGTTTCAGTCGAGTCAGTTCGTAATATTGTGTCCGAGTTTGAGGGCGACTCATCAGACTCAATTTTTAGAAGAGCTTGTTCAAGGATAAACCACCTTTCGGGACGAGCTAAGCGTATGAAAATCCCTTCAATAAATCCCGATGAAGCAATTAAGTTTAGAAATGAGACCGTAGCAACGATATTAACTCTTGAAGCTGAGTTGTACGATAAAATCAATAAAAGTACAGAGTCCACCTATTTAGATCGGTCCGTTGTAGTATCTCCTTTAGTTAGTGCACCTATCCATTCGACTTCGTATGTAACACCTTCAGTACCTATAGGTTCATGGCCTGTAAAATTCTCAGGTGACCCCAAACAACTACATTCATTTTTAGATAGAGTTAGTGATTTAGCACAATCTCGTAAGGTATCCGAAGCTGACTTATTTGGATCAGCATGTGAACTTTTGTGGGTGACGCTTTGGTTTGGTTTAGAACAGTGAAAAATTCTTTGCGAGACTGGAACTCCTTGTTAGAACGTTTAAGGAAGATTTTCTACCTGGTTCTTCGGATGATGACATTTGGGAAAAGATCAGAAATCGTCGTCAAGGTAAAGACGAAAGGATTATTTTATTTGTCGCGCATATGCAAACCCTCTTTAGTAGACTGACCAACGAGCCAGCAGAAGTTACTAAAGTTAAAATGATTAGAAGAAATTTGGTTCCTGAATATATTTCGGCACTTGCATTGTCGGACATTCAAGATTTGTCGACCCTAGTAAATTTGTGTAAAAGGTTAGAAGAAGCTTCTTTGATGAAACTAAACTCGGTTTTGGCGTCTTCTAATAAACCTAATAAGATTTGCAACCCTCTAAGCATCCATATGAGAACAAACATCCTGGGTTGAATGAGAAAGTTTATGCTGTTAAGAGTAGGGTGTTTCAGAATAAATTAGTCAATCCTCAAGTAACAGTAGCGGATAAGAGCTCTTTAGAGTCCTCGGTTTGTAATTCCTTTAGTCCCGATAAGAGGAATCATTTTGTTTGTTGGAATTGCTCCCGTAGTGGACATTGGTTTAGAGATTGTAGAGCAACAAAAAATTTTTGTTTTGGATGTGGTCGAAAAGGCGTTAAGGCAACGTCGTGTCCACATTGTTCAAAAACCAGTAAGGCGGCAGGTACATAGTGGTCGGTATCCTGTTCCGCGTCATAAGGCTACAGTTATGATTTGTAAACAAGAAAAATACTTTAGTAAAGACGAGTGGTCGAGATGGCTTACAGTTGTTAAAAATTTTTGTCAGGACTCTTCGAAGCCTAAGAATAATACTCTGTTCATTGAGAAGCAGTGTGATAATCGACCCTACATTATGGTGAAATTAATAGATAGAGACATTACCGGTCTTCTGGATTCGGGATGCACTACCTCAGTAGTAGGATCCTTAGCACTTTCAATTGTTAGAGAATTAGACTTGAAAATTTTTAGTTCAGCAAAACAGGTATCACTACAGCTGATGGTTCAATAAAGTCTGTTGTAGGCTCAGTAGATTTGCCAATTTGTATAGGTAATGATTGCCGCATCCTTAATGCATTAGTGGTTCCGTCCCTACCGCATACATTTATTTTCGGTAGTGACTTTGCAAAATTATTTGGTGTAGTTGCTGACTTTAGAAGTAATAATTGGTTTATCCAAAGCAATGTTGGGAACGACATAGGGTATATAGGTCCGTCTTCCATCCCTTTGAACACTGAAGATTCTTTATGTGGTTTACATGACCTCTCAGATGCTCAAAGTGCGCAAGCACAAGAGTTAATAAATTCATTTAGTGAGATTAGCAGCGACGATAGATTAGGACGAACTCACCTAATCGAATTGGACATAGACACAGGCAATGCCAAACCCTTCCACAAGAAACCATATGTCATGTCACCATATATGGGTAAGATATTGAATGAGGAATTGGACGACATGCTTAGACTTAAAGTTATAGAACCGTGTACTAGTCCGTGGTCCTCTCCAGTTTTGTTGGTTAAGAAGGCAGATGGAGAATATCGCTTCTGTTTTGATGGTAGAACCCTGAACGACTTAACTGTTCATGATTCGTACCCCTTGCGAACGTAGATAGAATTCTCAATATGTTGAGAGGTGCGAACTACATTTCGTCTCTGGATTTGAGAAAATCGTTTTGGCAAATCCTCTTAGTGAATCGTCTAAGGATAAGACTGCCTTCAGTGTTATCTCACGAGGACAATATAGATTTACATGCATGCCATTTGGGTTGAAGAATGCTGCGCAGACGCAACAGCGTTTAGTAGATGCAATTTTGGTCCACGTTTTGAACCCCATGTATTTTGCTATTTGGACGACATAATATTATGTTCGTCATCTTTGAAGATCATCTAAAGTTATTAGTAGAGGTTAAGCAACGTTTAAAAGAAGCTAACCTTACCATAAATATAAGTAAATGTGAATTTTTAAAAACACTTAAATTTTGGGTTATATAGTAGGTTCGAACTCACTTCGTACAGATCCCGATAAGGTGTCGGCGATGGTTAACTTTCCCCGTCCGAAAACCACAACGGAAATTAAAAGGTTTATAGGAATGTGCAGCTGGTACAGGCGCTTTATAAAGAATTTTTCGTCTTTAGTTTCGCCTATTAATGACCTCATTAAAAGTAAGAAAAAAGGTCAAACTGTAAACTGGAGTGCGGAAGCAGAAAATTCATTTGTGCTAATCAAGCAAGCATTAGTTTCTGCACCTCTTCTTTCGCAGCCAGACTACTCGGCACCCTTTATCGTTGAGTGTGACGCAAGCAACACTGGGTTAGGAGCTGTGTTGATTCAGAATGTAAACGGAGAAGAGCGTGTAATTTCGTACGCAAGCAAAACCCTGAGCCGTACTGAGCGCAATTATTCCACCACTGAAAGAGAGTGTTTAGCGGTTATTTTGCAATTGAGAAATTTCGTCCGTGGGTAGAAGGAGTTCGATTCACCGTTGTCACCGATCATTTTTCGTTACTTTGGTTGAGTAATCTTCAGAATCCAACTGGAAAACTCGCCAGATGGTCAGTTCGATTAAGGCAACACTCATTTGATTTGGTGCATAGAAAAGGAAAGTTCAATATAGTTCCAGATTGTCTTAGTCGTGGTGTTCCTTTAGAAAATCCAGAAGTTAACTTAGTAGAGATTAAACTTGATGCAGTAGACTTGTGGTATGAGTCTTTGAGAAAGAAAATTTTGTTGTCACCGAAAAACTACCCACAATGGAAAGTAGAAGATGGGTTTATTTATAAGTTTATACCTTCCTTATTACCGCATTCGGCGAATGTTGTAGAGTGGAAATATTTGGTGCCAAAGTCTCAGCGCGTAGATGTCATTAAATCATGTCATGACCCCCCTTCAGCAGGACATTTTGGTTCCTTAAAAACTTTGTCTCGAGTCCAAGAATTGTATTATTGGCCAAAGATGATCTTTGACGTACGTAAATTTTGTAGGAAATGTTTGATTTGTGGTGCTCAAAACCACCCAATAGAGGTCCCCTTGGAATGATGGGAAAGGAGAAAGAAGTTGGACTACCATTCCAAACCATTGCATTAGATTTGATGGGTCCGTTTCCTCGTTCCAAACGCGGACATAAATGGCTCTTAGTTGTTGGTGATTGGTTCTCGAAGTATTCGATTTTGCAACCTTTACGTAGTGCTACCGCACATTTGATCGAGAAGTTTTAGAAGAAAAGGTATTTCTTGTCTACGGAGTACCACAATTTGTTATTTGTGATAATGGTCCACAATTAGTTGGACGTATTTTTAAAGCTTTGTGTGCAAGGTACGAAATTCAAAAATTTGGTATAACGCTGTTTATGCTCCCAATGC
This sequence comes from Platerodrilus igneus, assembly GCA_036346225.1. Lineage (NCBI taxonomy): Eukaryota > Metazoa > Arthropoda > Insecta > Coleoptera > Lycidae > Platerodrilus > Platerodrilus igneus. The sequence continues at coordinate 759,088 of JARFIW010001199.1, forward strand.
AATTTTGTGGAAAGAATCAATAAGACAGTTGGTACAGCAATCCGTACATACGTAGAAGAACATGATACGTGGGATGTTGAGATATCAAAGATCCAATACGCGATCAACTCAGCAAAACATGAGTCCACCAACTATTCACCAAATTTTTAGTTTTTGGTCGTCAGGTACCTTTAAGTGGAAAAGCTTATAAGGATAATTTTATACCTGGTGAGGATGTTGATGTCGTCTCCAGTAGTAGACCTTCTTATGTTTTGGATCGTCAACTTTTGTTTGATATTTTGGAAGTGTCCGTGAAAATTTGCATGTAGCTTATCAACGTTCGTGTAAACGCTACAATCTTCGGAGAAGAGACATTTCATTCCGAGTCGGAGAGTATGTTTGGAGAACTAATAAGGTCCTCTCGAGTGCTAGTGATAAATTTTCCGCTAAGTTAGCTCCTAAGTTCGTTATGAGTAAAATTCGGAAAAACATTCCAGTTTAGTATATGAGTTAGAAAACGAAGATGGAACAAGAGCAGGAAATGGCACATAAAGGACTTGAAACCAATTGGAGTATCAGATCCAAATGAAAATGATGATTTTGACGATTAATTCCGGTCCGGTCATCTCTTTGATATTAAGTAATGACGTAGTGGTCTGTTTTGTTTTGTTCCAATTCTTGATCTAGTGTCGGTCCACTAATATTGAGTATTTTGTTTGAGGAGTGAAATAAGTGGTTTGAGATTTTGTAAGTTTTGTAAGTTGAGGTGTGCCTTGGTGCACGCTGGTCGTTTTGCTCGCGCGTTGCTCGGAGATGTGTTTGGAGGATGTCTTTGACAGATATCCTTACAATGTAGAAGTAGGTGGGCTATTTAACTATTGGTCCTGATCTCTACATGTCAAGGTGGAGAGAATGAATTGTTCTTTCCCTTGTTCCTTTTGACCGTTAGAAGTTCTTAGATTTGATAAGGTCAAAGTTGACTTGGTGATTTTCACCGTTTGGTCCATCACTAATGAGATCAGTTGTTCGTTAGCAATTAGTGATAGGATGATCAGTAGGGTGTAGGATTCTACAACCCTAACTGGGTTATTTTGGGTTTGAAATTTGATGAGTAACCTGATGGTTAGGTTACCTTTGTTTTGATTATCTCTTTGTAATAAAGTGATAATATTTTGTATTTGAATTTGTTAAGTAACCGTATGGTCAGGTTACCTTCGTTTTGATTATCTCTTTGTAATAAAGTGATAATACTTTGTATTTGAATTTGATAAGTAACCTTTGATTAGGTCACTTTTGTTTTGGTTATCACCTTGTGATGATGCTTAAATTTAGACCTATTAGTAGGGTATTTCTTTGATTCTCACCTTATAGTGATGATATTTTGAATGGTAATGCTGTTCTGATGAGGAAGCATTCCTGTTTTTGTGTAAATAGAGCTAAATGAGCTCCTGGAAGTGAAGTTTTTTTTGAAATTAGAAGTAAATTGTAAGTGTTTGATTTTAGGTCAGAAATATTAGCCTTATTAGAAGTAGGTATCTCAAGTCAAGAAATTTTGTAAATTTAAATTCTTTTGTCCCGTGGAGTGTTTGACTCTCTAATTTGACCCCCTCCCAATTTTGATTATTACCGATTGTGACTCCCCGATTTTGTCTCCCGATGGACGTCAGGTACACGTAGTTACCAACACACTCTCAATTATAAATGAAGGTCCCCCATTTGAGTAAATTTATAAAATTGCATAGTTGGTTAGGAAGATAGGAAAGGCTAGTATTGTTGTAAAAAATTTTTTGTAATAGTTATATTTGAAGTTTTTTAAGAAAAATTTTTTCTTTTAGGAAAGAGGTAGTGTAACAATTTTATTTTTGCAGTAGGAGAATCCATTCATTAAACGTACAATGAATAGTAAAATACCTTTATTAATTAAAATAAATATTCAAGTAACAATCAAACTTTTATAGTATTATAATATCAAGGATTATTAGTCGAGTTGTTTCCGAGTTCGGTGTAATTTCACAGCCACTGGCGCGCGCGTGAGAGGTTCGAGAACTAAAATCCGGAACCTCCCACCATACAAGAAAGCAGCGAGGCACTCGTCGATAGTTAAAAGTAGCGTCAAGATGCATTCTAAGAGAATGGCGAGTGACCTCCGAGTCGCTCTATGTTTGTGAAACACTTCCTGAGTAACGGTTAGTACCTAATCCACATTTTGTATATTCGTTGTCATATTAGCTAATTTACAAAATTTATTTAGCGCAACGACCCATTTGAACTCGCAACGACACATTTGAAATCCCAACGAGAAATTAGAAAACTGCATGGATAACGTATATATCGCACACCACGTCGAAAATCGCAACTGTAAAATTTGAGACAACATGATCCCTTTGAAGTTACAATTTAGAAAGCTTAATTTGTTGGCTACGCAATGAAAAATTATTTTAGTAAATAAATTTAGACAACGGAAGATTACGTTACAAAGTAATGCTGCCGTGATCCAAGTAAGGAACCCGCTTTGCTCCTACACCTGTGTTAAAGCATGGAAAGCAAGTATAATTAGTTGCTGTTCCGCGCTGCGAGGTAATTTCCATTACATCAAGGGACAACTGCTGCTCTTGGGTTCGTAATAGAATTAAGGATTTCCTGAGTACTTTCCTTCTGAAAGTACATTATTTCATTTTGTTTGTTAGACGTACAAAATTGTTATTCAGTTTACCTGTAAATAAGCTGGTTTTCCCAGTATTAAATTTGCTTTCACTTAGCTTCGTAAATACGTGATCACACGTGGCTTCAACGTAATTTAACAGCTGCTATTACATCACCTGTTTGTTTGTTCACTATTGTCAACAATTGCCCAATGGCTAACACATGTTTAGCATTTTAGTACAACCACTATTGATAACATTAGAGAATATCTTGGTGATTATTTTGACTTCAAACTAAATTTAAGTTTGTTAACCTAAAGAGAAAATTTCGTATATTCATTTGTAAATGACTCACACAGATCTGATTGGGTTATAAAGAAACTCTAGCATTTTTAGTTACATAGAATTATAAAATATTTGAGTAAGGATTAGTTGATAACCTTTACTACCAGTTTTGCAAGTACTTCAAATTTTTATTTTTATTTAATTACAATGATACTTTATTTACTGAAACCAAGAAAATTCTTATTAGTAAATTAATATTCTTCATTTAAAGTTTTTTATTCTGATCTAGTCTGATCAGACTTGGTAAACAAAAAGCAATAAGAACTAAAATTTTATGATCCCATTATGCAGAAAATATTCTCTATACTTTTTAGGTATACTTGAGGGACGCAAATAGTGTTCCCATTTTTATGTGACTTAATTATTATTCTTTCTTACAGGAACAGCGTCTTATTCTGTTAAGACAAGTTTGTGTATCAACGAAGGCGATCTCTTTTTTTTGGGTCTCCAAGTCCGCCCTTAAAAAAATAGCTATGCCCCTAAAATAAATCAATTTGGACTTGGTGGCGCCTGTTTGTTTTTTTTGTTAAGTATAACCCTCCATAGATTTCGACTTACCCCCCCATTGCTCATAGCTCTACCCAAGGAATAGACCCCTAGTTACGTCGGAAGACTTTGTTTTGCTGACCCCCAACTTCTAGAGTCAGATGTATGTATTAAGAAGAGAGCATTAGTTAAGCTCAATTTAGGAAAGAATGTGACCGTTTGGGGTTAGCGATCAAGAAAATATAATACGTTACAATAGAAACAAGGAAAAGATTGCTTAAAACATATGTGTGGAGCAAATTACTGTACGGCTGTGAAGCCTGGACAGTAGGAGAAGCGGACAAGAAAAAGATAGCAGCCTTTCAAATGTGGTGCTACAGACGAATGATGAAGATATCATGGACAGACAAAGTTATGAACAAAAATGTACTAAAAATGGTAGGGGAAGAGAGAAATATGTGCAAAACGATAAAAAAGAAGAGAGATAGGTAGATAGGCCACATACTACGGCATGAGAAATTAGTGCGGAATATATTAGACTCAGCGATTGGAAAAAAGAGAAATAGAGGTAGACCTAGGTTAGATTACTGCACACAGATAGCGAATAATGTAGGCTGTAGGAATTTCAGGGAAATAAGTAGGCTAGCTCAGAACAGAAATCAATCGAGATACGCATGCAACCAGTCTCAAGATGGATAAACTAATGACGAAAATAATAACTGTACTTGAACGTGATAATTATTATAAGAAGCTACAGGTATTGGTTGTGCAATATTATCGAATAATAGTAATTGTGTGAAAGGATTTACTGGAAAACTACTAATTTGGCAAATGTTTAAGTGTTGGGGAAACTTGGTAATCACAGGTTGCTTAACCCGATGCCCATACCATACATGTGATTTTCCAATATTCCACCCGAAGGTACTACATTGGTCAGGATGCAAGTTTTTTTTTACCTAGAAAATTTGGAATTTTGTCGAACGTTTGCTGTTCCAACCAAGGTAGGTATCTTTAACGTGCGCGACAACACTCACACACGGAACCTCCATTTTTACCTCTCATCCGAAGGAGGATGTATTATAGTGAAAAATGCTCGCCTAACATTTTTCAAGCGGACCGTGTCGGGATTTGAACCAGGGACCTTGGGCGTAGTAGTCACATACATACCACTACGCCACGGAGTCGCACCCCTGCACATACCACTGAATCTCGGTAAAATAGGGCATATAATTAGAAAACAATAGAAGGAGAACCGAGCTGTATACAGATTGTGTGGGATTTTCAGGGAACTGTGTAAGCTAGCTCAAAATATAAATAAGTGGAAGTACGTGTCCAACCAGTTTTGAGACGGAAAACCTAATGACGAAGAATGTGATGATTATTATAAACAACTACAAGTGTTGGTTGTGAAATATCTGCAACTAATGTTGACTGTGCGAAAAGATATCTTGGAAAAAATATTAAATCGGCAATAAGAAACTACAGGTATTGGTTGTGCAATATTCTCGTATAATATTAATTGTGTGAAAGGATTTACTAGAAAACTATTAATTCGACAAATGTCTAAGTGTTAGGGGAACTTGGCAGTCACAGGCTGCTTACCCCCCTTCACAACCATTGAATGTCGGAGAATTGGGGGATGTAGTTGTAAAACAATAGAAGGGGACCGAACTGCACCTAACAAGAAAGAACAGCGCCTATGAACAAAGACGACAAACAGAAACTAGAGGAAAATTGTTGAAAGCATATGTGTAGCGCACAGCGTAGTATGTCTATGAAATACGGGTATTATGAAAAGCATACAGAAAAACGGTAGCAGACTTTTGAAATGTTTTGCTTCAGATGTATAACGATGATAAGCATAGACAGACAAAGTTGGTAACAGATAGGTTATAGATATAGTAGGGGAATAAAGATATCTGCGGAAAAATAGAAGAAATAAACGGGCAGATTACATTTAAAGGCATTTTTTGGGAATAGTATGGGATGTATTACAAGCAGAGATAGGAAAAAGGAGGTAGATGTAGACCTAGATTAGATAGTGATTGATGCAGACTGCAAATTTCAGAGAAATGTGTAGGTTAGTTCAGAATAGGAAACAATAAGGGTACGCGTCTAACCAGTTTCAGGACTAAAGACCTAATGATAAGAGATAATCTAAGATTAAATTTAAATTATTTTCCATAAAATATTTATCTATGAAGCGTTTAAACCCCTGTACGCGTCTTTCCGCTAATCCTTTCGATTGAGAATAGTCGGGAAATGATATTAACAAGCTAATACTGTTTATTTGGAAAAATTTGTGAAATTTATTTGAGTTGAAAGGTGCATCATTCTCGCATTCGAAGGTGTGTGGGAAACCCATAATTGCAAATGTTATTTATAGTTTCCCAATTACCTTTTTCGCAACAGTTTCTCGCTATATTATGTGAACGTCAAACCACTTTGATCTGCTGTCAACTTTTAGCAACCGAACTTTAGTTTTATAATGTACAAAATCGACCTGAATTCTTTGCCATACATAATCTGCTTCAAGTCAATAACTTAACCCCGATTCTAATGCATAATTTTGCGTTAACTTATTACTGCCAAATGACAGTTGTAGATAAACATTTAGTACCCACCACGCGTGGATCGGCAGAGGGCTCAACATTACACAAATTTTAATACAATGGCTAGTAATTTGCACACTAAACAAAAAACGGGTTACCTCTAATTAATAGTCGTAGTTTGAAATAAGCCTTTGCGTCCTGACCGTTCGAAAAATCTACGCTGGCGTCTAAATGAGCAGCGGGTTCTTCGTTGGGTTCGGATGATAGTTTTTCTTGTCAAATTGCTTGCAGTGAAGTGTTGTTAAACGTACAACTTTTGGGAACAAAGATATTGAAGTAATTTGGGAAGGTAGAGGAATTCGCGGGTAAAATTAACTGCATTCTTCAATACGCACTAAAAACGCACACCCAGAAACAGTAAGCTTGTTCGAAATAGTCCCCGCTAAAACGCACGCTTTCCCATAAACTCGTCGTAGCTTCCACCAAGCATAAAACGTTTCCATCGGTTAGCACAAAACCGCACATTTCTTTGGACGTGAGAAAATGCTGATTCCACAAAGTACGTCTATAAACTGCTGGTTATTCCTTTACAGTGCGCGAGAACTTAGAAAATCGCAATTTTATGCGTAATAACCTATGTGAATTGAATGAAATAATTCTAAGACTTTTGGCTCTAATATCTGATTTGAAAAATAATATTTTCACTTTTTATATATATAAATATATACTTCCCAGTTCTGGCGATGAAGTTTCGAATAAACTTTTGTACTTCCACGTTTAGTGGTGTTGGTGTTTATCCACGCGATGACGATATTATTTACTCTTGCCATAGGACAAAAGTTCCTTCGAACTTATATCAGTGTAATAGCTTCGATTACTTCATACAGTTATTGGAAACTAAATCGCTTTGACGAGGCTTACGAAAGCCGAAACCGGACAGTGAATGTGTCTTCCCATTGTCAAATAATAAAGCTATTGTTTTGTTAGTGACTATACAACTATCATCTCGATTTGAATAGGTAAATAAGCTCTCATTATTTTCATAAGAGTTTATTTGCAGATGTATCTTATTTTTATTTTGTTGTACACAAATTCCTGATTGTGGACTGCAAGTAACTTGTCTTTCAAATAACATTTACTGCATCTGCAACAGCTTTTCTCTAACAAACAACATTTTATATATAACCTCAAAAAAATACTCTCATACAAATACTAAAGTTTAAAAATAGAGTCGAATATCGCTACAACGGCGTTATCTTACCAATAATATCTCAAATCTAACAAAATATAATTTTTGAGTAATGACTAACTGAATTAGAGTGCAAAGTCTCTTTTATATTCGAAATGAACACACTATAATCTTAATTTCCTTCACCAGTAACTCCTAAGTTAACTCTTATTGTGTTCAAAATTTGTCAAGATAAAATAGATCACTCAATGTCTCAATGTCTTTTTATTTTTAAAATATCCGTTTATTATTTTGAGATGATAGCTTACGGCATTAACAAGTTGTCAATATTATCTTTTGCGGCTGTGGTTAACATGCTTTCGAGATAAAAATATAAAAATTCTTGAAAAGCAGCTACTACTTACGATATTCTTCAACCTGCATTTGAGAATAACATCAAAATGAATACATACTGATACATAGGGTAATACTAGATGTTCGTTCTCGGCAGAGCAAAACGTACAACTAATGAAATACATAAAACCATACTGAGCCAGTCTTTTGGGCGTACAAATGCTAATTTGAGGTATTTGGAACTGTCCTTGAAAGAAACCAGTTACTACACAAATTATACATCGCAAATGAAAAAGCAAGTTAGGTGTGGCTCAATGGATTGTATATACCACATCTAGATTTGTTATTAAAATCTATATACGAGTAGCTTACGGAAGTTGCTCGAGCAATAGAATTTAATCAAATGAAAGTTGAAAACTTTTTGATCTTTTAAAAGGTCAATTGACGGATATGAGTTTCGCCAAACTATGGAGTTTATATATCAAATGGAATAGCACTCTTTACAGTAAGCAAATTTCTAATTGCTATTAAATGACGCATGGGAATTCAGGCATCAGGAAAACATCATAAATTTTGGACAACTCCAGCGGGGTGATTCTCTTCGGCACGCCATTATTTGCTTCTATGTGCTAATATGGTGGCTAAACATCTAAGTAGACTGTTTTTGTTAAATATTCATAGTGCTTTATTAACCATGTAAAACAAGCAAAAGAAGATCTAGATTTGCTCTTTCTGGACACACAATAAAACTATTGTCTTGATCAATCTTGCATACCAGAATTTACTTTGCTTTTGTAAACTGTATTCTAGGTCATAAACTGCAAACTTTATGGCATACCTAAGTTTTATAATTAGAAAGTGTTACCTAACTTCTAAATAATGGAGAAATAATGGAGAAAAATGGAGAAGAGAAACTTAACATTCAGCAACTGCATCATTTGGTCTAAAATATAAAAAAAAACAGACATCATTCGATTTAGAAAAATAGGAATCTATCAGCTTGATGGGAATGTCTTTGAAACTGACTTAGCTGCAGCTAAAATTACAGAACATGAAGAGCAAACAATAAACCTTATTCCAGCAAAACTAACGCCTCAGTTAACAATTTTCAGAAACCCTTTTCCTCTATCTGAATCCTTTGAAATACATGTGTGCGAATAAACTAAATTTCAAGAATGAAAAGTGAAAAATGGAGAAGAGAAACTTAACATTCAGCAACTGCATCATTTGGTCTAAAATATAAAAAAAACAGACATCATTCGATTTAGAAAAATAGGAATCTATCAGCTTGATGGGAATGTCTTTGAAACTGACTTAGCTGCAGCTAAAATTACAGAACATGAAGAGCAAACAATAAACCTTATTCCAGCAAAACTAACGCCTCAGTTAACAATTTTCAGAAACCCTTTTCCTCTATCTGAATCCTTTGAAATACATGTGTGCGAATAAACTAAATTTCAAGAATGAAAAGTGAAAGAAAAACAATATTCTAACTCCGCAAGTTACTATTATTTTAAGCACCTTTTCTCCTGTAGCTACACTCTTTGATATACATCTAAAACGAAACTATGAAAAACTTTTCATTTATGCTAATATTGGATTATCCCAAACACAAGTCCACACAAAAGTTACACCTGAAAGACCTCTTCCAACAGAGTCGTCCACTTTTACAGTTAAACATAGTAACATTTATATAAAAAATGCAGAATCTGTTATTTCCGATATAAGAGAAAGATGTTTTTAAATATATAGAAGATTGTTCATAGATGTTTCTTGAGATTTCATGTTCCACGTGACGTTCGAAAAGAAAATACAATTGATTGCGCAAGAGGAAAAGCTTCAGTCCTAATGGAGTTTTCATATAAGAGGGTGGCAAACAGAAAATTAAGGAGTCAATTTAAAAAAAGGAACGGAGGGTGCACCATCACAAGATGAAAAGGACACACTCTGAATTTACTGTAAGACGCAGTGCTTGCATAAATAACACAACAGGTAGAATGTTCAAATATGTGGAACAATTAGGTACATGAGGATTGTGTAGGTTGGACGGTAGACAGTTTTCACGATTTTGTTTGTAGATAATGTTCTACCTCATGGGCAAGGGCATAACTATAAAAAGGACTACAATGCACTTCATTTTTTACTTGTTATTTAATTAATTTTTACTGTTTAGATAGTCTATTGAGGCACGTACTAGTTTAAGGTCAATCATCAATAAAATCATTTAATATTTTTTTAATAGCCAATTCTCTCTAAATGTCTGGTGCAGCACTCCGTCCCGCTTTAACTATTTGAAAGAGTTTCGACTAACTGGTGCATCAGTATATTTTATTTCAATACTTTTCAAAATAATTAACAAAACGAAAATCTCTTAAATTTGCTACGGGTGAATGAAGCGTTAAATTCTAAAATTGGAATTGTTCAGAAGGGGCAGGTATCCCGTAACAAATTTAGAGGACACCGGCTAACTACCATGGTGCAGGAATTGGTCCCCATATAAACAATTACAGAAATGAAACAAAAAATCGAATAATTTAACAAATAATTACGTGCAATATCACGCTACGTTACCAATAACACTACCTTGAAAGGCTTTCAACACTGTAAAATTTATCGGCGCCAACTTGTTTAGTTCAGTCTAGTCAGAATCTCTTAGACGACAAGTATTCTTAGAGATTTTAAGTGCGTTGATCTCCTGGTGAAATGGAATACTTTTTACAAAACGCTACCTATACGTGTACATTAAGAGAACAACAAATTTCGGCTCACTGTGTCACCTAAATCTAGTTCAATACAATGTTATTTTATTATTCCTGTAAACGGATATACATGCAAAATTTTAAGGAAACTTACATCAATTTAAACATCAGCGACATAACAATATTCCTGTAAGCAAATACACACGTAGAACTGTAAAATTTGATAATCAGTTCATATTTTATTAACCATAACGTTGACAATTCAATTACAATAATTTACAACGCGTCTCAAATTTTTGTTTAAATCTTGCAATGTCTAAATTCTATACAAATAATAATTGGACACTATCCTTTAACTTAGAGTGGATGCTGTATAGTTTTATAAATATTTTATGTAACGAAAATCAAACATAAATGCCACAGAAAACAACAATTTCTAATGAGACATGAGTTACAGTTACGCCTTCAGGTGGCAAAAGAATTTTAAGGACCCAAGATTAAATTAGTTTACCATCGCGTTCTTCCTTCCAATTTTTATACCATGGATACCAAACCATTCCAATTTGGTAGTATTTTGGGTCCTGTTAAAACTCCGCGGTATCTCACCACGTTAACGCCCGTTTGTTAATTTATAACTAAAGGGGTATCCTCGACTAACCTCTTACTATTACATCCACTACGTAGCGTTCGTTTTTCTTCTCTTGCCCTTCTGGGTTTGGTGGGGGTGATGTCATTGTATAGCATTTCTATTCCACCTGAATCAGGCGTAAACTCAAATGGTACCGTCATGCAAATACCACGTGTTCACTGCCATTGCATTTTTATTAATCTGAATAAAAACATAGAAAACATTTTTACTTTGTATTGAACGATATAATTATCTGCAATCTGATGTTTGTAAAATTTACTAATAAAGTGTCCGTGCTTTAAGTAATTATCACATTATATGAATATTCTAGTGATATGGTCTAGGGTTTACTTGGCACTGCAACGATGTAGCAATAATTCTACTCCATTTTAATAAGATTTGTATAAAGCCTCCTATATTTAGAATAATTTTGATAAGGAGCATGCACACCAATAACTTCACTGTTATTTACTTATCTATTTTAAAAGCTTATCCTGTTGTGGTTTGAAATAATTTATCTACATGAGTTACGTTCAAATATGTATTTAACACAAATAAAGCAATGCTTTTGTGGTTTTTAAGTTTATGACCTGGTTTTCCTTGATATAACTAAAAATTCATTGAAATATCATGCTTAATGAATGCTACTATTCATGAAATCAGAATATACTGCGTGAATCGATATTAATTTTATCCATTTACGATTAATTTTCTCCTTTTCAATTCGGTTTTTTATTTAACATAGCGCCAACGTAGATGGACAATACGTAATTATTGAGTTACTAAAGCTTGTAAAAGCTAAAAATTGCCAAGAAATAACAGAGTAGACAGAAATAAAATAAATATCAACGAAGCTGTTTTCCTTTTTTAATGCTGTAGGTTTTTTGATATGTGAAGTAATAGTAAAAGATTTCTCAAACTCCAACTTAATTTATATAAGTAAAAAAGTTAATGATCGCAATAATAATATGAATATGCAACACTTTGAGATGTTGAATTAAGCGTACCGCTATCCAATCCAAGAGATCCTCCATATCAATAATTACAGATGAACTTAGTTACTATTCAATATGTAAAAAAAAGCCCATGTCAAACTGGACAAAAATAAATAGGTACGTTATTCTAACATTAAAGAAATTAAATACCAGGCGAATCCCTCAATAGACTAAATAGGGAAAATTACTAAGTCTAACTTACTAAACGACAATACTACTTTGACTTGTAAATGGAAGGATATAGCTTCAAAGTGTTCAGACTGACTTTTCTCTTTGCCAGTATGTTACGCTTTTCTGGAGTTACAAGCCTTATTTTAATAATTACACTTAAGAGAGTTCCAATCCTAATTCGGAAGTATATCTCCCATCATAATTTAGATAATAGCATTATCAGGAGCTATTAAAAATAGTTTACTATGTTCATCATAAATTTCGCGTGAACGGAATATTAAACTAGACATCTTCTAACGTTCAAAATAATGTGCATTACTCTTTCAATCAATGAGAACGGCGATAGTAGGGGGGTTTTTACAGTTTGGTGTTAACAAATGTCAGGATTGAAAAGATTATCTTGGGCTACCTTACTAGAGCAGTAGGAGTTAATGCGGAATGCAGCAAGGTTACCTGTAAAACTCATCTATCTTTCCCTTTCAAATTATCTTTTGTGTTCTTGGTCCTAAATGTTGTAAGTCATCAACAAACTTCGCTGCAAATCTGCTTCTAAATAGATCATCGATACAAATAGGTCCCTTAAACGTTTATAGGAACAATACGCGTCAACATAAGGATTTAGTAGCTTGGATTTTACTTTCCGTAACGACTCGCTGATTAATCAGGTAAGCAATTTCCTTTATGAGTATTGTTATCTTTCATTCTTGTATTGAAAATCTGTACAACGGTGCGCCCTCTATAAAACCACGTTTGAAACTAAAGTACGTTTACCTGTAACTGTTTTTTAGCTATTATAATTTTGGCGCCTGTAATCCTGGTTTTATTAATAACGCACTCATTATTTAGCTAGAATAATTTTATCTGAGATGGTTTTTTTCAAATTTTAAATATTAATAACGATATATTTAAAAAAGACGAATTATTTTCATTTTGTATATTATAATTATCGATATTACAGTTTACATTTATGTCAACTTAAAATGGCAACCGCCATGAGTAATTCAATATTTCTAATTTATAGAATTTTTACCTGTATTATTTTTGTATTAAAATTATCTACCGTATTTACAAAAATTGTCATTAGTCTAACAAATTACCAATGTTTGTTATTCTATTTGATATTGCCTGAAAGTGTAGTGTTTAATGACAGATTTAGTGGATTAACTAATATTTACCTTTAACCTTTGGTAAGTTTTTATTAATTCTGCTAGGTCTCTTATCTTGATTTCTATATATTGGAATACATTACCGTGCATGCGGAATTTTAATAACAATAAAACAAATTATCAGGCATTAAAATACTTACTTAACTTTTAATTTTCGGGAAAGCTAACTTCTCAGTATGCCTTGTGTCGAGTATATCATATAGTCCCTACAAATTTGTAAATTAGCAGATTTTCATGATAAATTTCAAGAAGCATGGCATATTAAAGTTCTGAAATCTATTCTGTTTATCTCTAAAGATTAATAAATAGTCACATCTATCGTCTTACCTTTAATTAAGTATATACCTTCTCTCTTTAGCATAATCTGAATTGGATTTCCTTCTGACGTTATCTCTTCTTAGATAAGTGTATGCTGCCCTTTTCAACCTTAAACCATTTCAAACCTTTTCTTTTTCTAGTTTTAAAAAAATATTTATTTGTCATTACACTTAAATAATCCCATTTCACTTACATTTTTAACTTCTATTTTGCTATCATTGGTATTATTACATTGCACACAGCATTTTTTGTCGTGGTTGATATATTTTTTCTTTGAACAACTCAACGAATCTATAGGAGTCGTATTAGCTGATTTTGGTTGATGTTTCAGTCTCCGGGACAGATAGTGTAAACAATGCCTCGTAGTGAAAGCGATTTCCGCAGCTGCAACTGCAAGGAATTTCTATTCGATGTGGTTTTTTTAAGATATTTTAATCATTTTTGTACAATTTCGTTATCTATTCATTTTTGTATCATACAGACGTGTGTATTTTCTTTTTGTTTTTCTAGCCGTGTTGGTAAGAGGTTATCGCCTTTGTCGTTGTTAGTGTTACTTCGTTACTGCTTTTGGTATATTGGAAAATGTTTCTACTTCTAATTTCGATTAACTGTCTAGCATATAATTATTTCTGTATATCTGTGGTAGCTACTGTTTTTGAAGGTACTGTGTAAGTATATTTTAGTTAGTTGTTTTACCTTTCGATTGATTTTCCTATCGCAGTGGATGCGTTCGGTAGAAATGACTTGTCTGCGTCTCGGTTGGAGCCTAGTTGTGTTTTAATTATCGACGTGTTGGTATAGAGCTTGTTTGATAGCTACCTAGCAGGTGGTCTAGGATACTTATACTAAACATTTACTATTTTTATATCGCTCTATCTCTAATTCAATCTGATTTTTTCTTTTGTTGGACCTGTCTTAATCCCGAGATAACCGGCCATAACAGAAATGTGTTTCGTCCCCACTCCTGGCTGCTGACTATACCGTGACTGGTAGAATAGTGCTTTGGTATCAACCATTCTTTCTATCGCTTATTCTCATTCTTTCTATCGCTTTTGCTCAACGCAAACTCTTCTTTTTCTTTCTCATCTATCTGGTTGCTATGAAGCTCCAAACATCCCATTTCTTTTATCTATCTTTTCTATTTTGCCTACTATTTTCTTTACTTTCTAAGTCGCTGCATAGTTAGAAGGTTGTTACTTCACGACATTGGGCGTGGGTGTGGGGACCTTACATTTGGTATTTCAAAGCTCCACCCGAAGGTACTACATTGGCCAGGAAACAAGTTTTTTTACCTGGAAAATTTAGAATTTTGCCGAACCCTTGCTGTTCCAAGCAAGGTGGGAATCTTTAACGTGCATGACAACACTCACACACGGGTCCTCCATTTTACCTCTCATCCGAACGACGGCGTATTTTTGTAAAAAATGCTCGCCTAACATTTTTCAATCGGACCGTGTCGGGATTTGAACCCGGGACCTTGGGCATAGTAGTCACGCGCATACCAACTACGCCACGAAGTCGCCGGGGACCTCCGTCTAGCTTTGTATCGCCCTAGTCGTCTGCTGGGAGTACGGTTAAGCTGTCGATAGTGAATTTGTTATTGATTTGACCTGCGGACCGGTCCTTATGAGTCATACCTACTGAAAACAAAAATTTTTGAAAGGTTATGATGTAAGAAACGTTTAATGTATAAAAACCGGTAAATAATTAGAGAATTTCTTTCAAGATCGGTCATTTACGAATAGTCCGTTCTGTTTATAAAGGCACTTGGCGGTCAATTAAGAGTTGCAAATTAAATTGCGTGCAACTTGAAAGTATTGGTCAAAACAATATATTTTTTAAAACGTATGGTGTGAAATTCAACGTATAAAATTAAATTCTATTGAAATATGAACGACTTAAATGGGATTATGGAGTTGATTAACGTAGCTGTGGAAACATAAACGTAAAAATTGAAAATTAATCTTCCTATGCATTTATTATGGTACAAAATGGAGATAGAAATTTGATCAACGGCTTGGCTTGAAGAATTATGGATACTGCATAATTTAATAGTAAAAATCACAAGCATTTCATTGTTGAGATTTTTAGATAAACATTTTGTGATATAATTAATTTAAGTAGATTACGCTTACAGAATTCCCAACAAAAAATTGCTGTGATACGCCTATTAGTAGAGGCGCCACTAATTTTGCTGTAAATTAGATACAGCGAACTATATTAATGAGAATGCAATTGGAAATATGAAACTATTAGCTTACCTTTTTTTTGCTTGGCTAGTTCAACGGAAATAATGTTGTGGAATTTACGAGAATGAATTGAAGTGCAGAAATCTCAAAATACATCTATGCATTCAAAAACATTTTTCTTTCTTACAAAAGAATAAAACAGTTTACAGCTTAAGCTGATACACACCATTATTCCTAAAATTACTTAAAAATATTCCTTAACTTATCTTTATTAAAAATTACAGGATTCAAATTTCTTCTTATGTTCATTTTAAAGTGTATAATTTGCCGATTCGTTTGTGAATGTGATTAGCCAATGGCGCTGCACAGATCATTTTGTAAAGATCAAAATGCTTCGAACTCTGACCTCAGAATTTGCCGGTAATTATCCGCTTTAAAAATTTTTTTTATAAGATTTAAAACTTATTCTAATTTGAGTGACAGATACTTATTAATTCTTAAAAGTTACAAATAAAGAAAAATTCAAATCTTTTCTTGCGATAGTAGCGCTTTTCAACACCTCATTTCCATTATCATTAACGGTAATAAATACTTCCTCGTTCTATCTTAAATTGACGTTAAAATCCCAGTTTATTAAAATGCATTTATTGTTAAAATCATCAGTTGTGATTTTTTTTTTAAAATTATCCATATTATCTTAAATCTCTATTTGACGATAGAATATCAGTTTGCAAGGTGCATCTTTATTATTAATTGTAGATCGCTGATGAGATTGATTACAAATCATTCAAAACGTATTTGCTTCATGTCGTAAAGTAATTTACAGCATACAACTCTACTTTGTTTTTTACATATTCGATTTACTTAAAAAAGAATAAATTTTGACCGAATTATGAACGCCGAATACTGAATCCCAAATGAATCGGTCTAGTTCAGTTCCGGCTTATATAGTAAAACAAAATTAATACGTCATATTCCAGATTTTTCCCGAGTTATTTCGAAAGATTAGTCACCCTCAATGATGTAATATTTACAACAATGTCGGCGATTAATGATATAATTAGTGCAAAGTTATGATTTATGTTCATCGTATAGCGTCGTCTATCCTTTTTTAATGCACGAAAATAACGGGCGGTCTTGTTTTCTATAATGCATGGGGCTTTTAAAACAACTCTTATAAAATGAGGTATTCTCATATTAAGTAACCGAAAATTCTAGAATTAATGTTTTCTTTGAAACTCATCAAGTGTTATTTTAGCAAAAATGAATATTTTAAAAGGCTATATCTACACATGGTTGTCAATTACATAATTAATTAAAACTTGCAATTACATTCTTAATGATTGTAAATGCAATAAGACTTATTCTAACGAATATTTTATGCACGGAGGATATGCTTTGCTTTTATGAAGATGCATAAAAGCTCGCAATTAGTTATAACACTTATTATAGCATTCTTAATGATTAATTTGCATTTTATAAAAGTACGGATTTCAGTATTTTTAGAAGCCTTTTAAGGTATCTCTCAACGGTATTTTATACAATGTAGAAAGATTAAATATTAAAAAATTTTATGGTTATATATCCATGGTTCTCGTTCAAAATATCTTTCTAAACTTATCTATTTGATATTCCGCATTTTTAGTATTTAATATCAAAGGTAGGTTTCTATTGTATAAGTTAATATAGCTAAATTGTTCTGTAGCTTTGTATTTAGTACAATTGGATTAAAAAAAATGGGTATCGTTAGTACAGTAGCACTGGGAAATTTCTTAACGTAATGTTTCTATTGTTGCAACATAATTTGTTAAAAGCCAGTGTTTTAATTTAGTATAATACTTTAAGGGTTTTATGAAAATTTGTATGTTTAATATGCATTGTAGAAAATGAATTTGGTATTTAGTTTAATGGTGAATTTAAGTGTTAGTTCTAAGTATTTGAGTCTATACTCTTGACTGATCTTGTGCGTCGCTGTTCCGGCAAACAAGTCGTTTGCGCGTTCAGTTGATGTAGCCTGTTGATCGGGTGGCTACTTATTTTTGTTTCCTGGTCTTGCAAGTAGTGCTACGGTTTAAAACCAAGTACCACATAAAGACAATGTTTAATATAGGTTTTCCATTTTTTCTTTTTGAACCTTTGGCGTTATTTTTTAAGCTTTTTTGCATCACTAACCTTATTTTAATAATTTAACATAGGGGAATTCCAATCTTAAACTGGCAGTATATTTCCTATTCTAGTTTAGCTAACATAAGTATGTTATGACACATAAGAATGCGGTATACTATTTTCCTATAATTTAGAATAACCCCGTACATTTAACAGCATTTTTCTGTATTCTAGTTGTAGTTAAAACAAGAACTATATTTTTAAGTAATGATTTTTTAGGATGTTTCAGTAGGATGAATCCCACTTAATTTTTTATTGTTTTGTGATCACTATTAGAAATTCTTTCAAGCCGTCACACAATCCCTAGGCATAATTTCTAGCGTGTGTTTGCAAAGAACTCTTCTAAAATTACCTTCCTAGCAAACATCTTATTCTTAATATGAAAAAATATTATTATCGGTTACATACGTCGGCAGATGGTTCTTTTTCTTGCAACAAAATTCATCTCAATACTGTATTAACCTTAATGGAAAAGATTGCAAAGCTGAATTTGATTACTTTGAAATTTGCATATTAGAAGCGCGTAAAGCTCGATGTGGTCAGATCAGTATAAGGCGGTAGATATAAATCCTTCTCGCCTTTCATCAGTTTCTTATTTCCATACATATAACCGTATCATACGAAATACACTCGCACAACTGGATAACGAAGATGATGGAAAGAATAAAAGCTAAATTTAAAAACTTTTTCACATGAGCGCTTTTAAAAATTGCATACATTTAGTCTAAACCCTTTGATATTAGTTACAGAAGGTATAATTAGCATTATTTGTAAGGTTGTAGCACTGCACTGAGAATGAACTGTCGCAGATTAAAACGCATAAAATATTACGGCTATTGTTGGTTGATCAAATATTTTGATGGTCAACTTGAGCTACATCTATATGCATATAGACTGGACGCCAAGGAAAATGGAAAATGGCTTTTCTTTGACACCTTGAAATTAGATTTTTTCTCGAAAAAGAATAAAACGCTAAGACGTTCATATACCCTAGGGCCTTAGCAGTTATATCTACATAAAACAGCAGTTCATGTAAAAGAAGCGGCATGAGATAGCTGCAATAAAAATTTTCCGTGGAATGTTGTTCGTAAAATTCTGCAACCAAATAACTTGAGGGAGTAATCAACACAATACTTAAAGCCTTTATGACGCGGATTGTAGGTTAATGTGGATTTACAATGTTGTTTTGATTAATTTCTAATGCATCAGCATGTTTGTTGATCAAGAGGTCTTGTTCTCGTCAGTAAACCCTTGCGATTTTCTAAGCACTTGTAGTTGTAAAGCACCCCCGGTGACAATTTAGATAGGGCTGGAGTGTCGCGGTTTGCATACGCCCCCCCGTCCGGTGGACATACACGAAGGAGGTTAAAAAGAAGAAGACGTCTCATCACATCTCCATGGTAACGAGATAGCCCGTGGTTGCTTTACATCGATCTTTAAAACTATGTGTGTAGCACTTCCCATCATCAAAAAGCAGCGGTATATTAATATATTCAAATCCAGATTATGTTTAATTAGCATAATTAAGTTTTAATTGTTTTTTATGGCTATGAAGAAGCTTTCAATAAGAAACGCAAGCATTATTCTAATTAAAAACACAAAATACTGTAAAGCTAAATAGTGTTTAATTTAAAAGCCGGAAAGGCTGTTCAACAGCCGTGTCCGGTTGTCTTATTGCTTATGCTAAATGGTTGGAATCTAACGTTGACTAAACGACGATTAACACTTGTCACTTTTACTTGGGCGTTACATCTTGATATGTCAACTCCATACTTAACATGTCCGGTCTTTTAATTTATACCAGTTCGAACTAATTTGTTTTATACGGATTAGTAATTTGAGGACACGACTTTCGAAAGCTTGTATCCTTTGTCAAACGCCGAATCCTGAATTCAAATTATAGCTTTAATAAGTTCTATCAATGTTAGTAATGCAATTTTGTTTATTTCCAAAATAAATTGCATGCTTAAGAATGTAAAACTTTGATGAACACACTATTATAAAAAAATTTAACTCTTTGGTAAGTGAGCACTTGAGGGTTAACTAACAAAAAAAAGCAATAGCGATGGCTTAGCGCACAAATGTGTTAAGTGCAGTTTTTAGCAGAAATGAGTTAAGTGTGTTACCTGATATATCTAAACCTAAATATTCAAATGCACAAATGTTGCAATTGATCTCTAGCATAGTGAAACTATTCGCGCCATTCGCCATATGTGATAAATACTTATAGACTGCATGTCTCTAACACAAAAATGGTAAGTACAGTTTTTGCATTTACCACATTTGTTCTCTAAAAGTTGGATGCTCATTGGTGGTAAGTGAGCACTTGTCACATTTGTGATATGTATAAAAGTGAGGTTAGCTTGTCAGTTGTAAACTGTTAGCTACAATTTCGAACCAAATAATTTGTTAGTTACATAGTTTATGAATGTTTCTAAGATTGGATGGCCCATAATGCCATCAAGATATGAAAAAGTTCTTATGTTATTAGCAAATAATGCTTGCAATACTGACAAAAACACAGGTTAGCACTTTTATAAAAAGCTTTGTTCTAGGTAGAAATTTTAAAATTATAATATTATATTCTATTAACTGCAGATGCGAGCAACAGTACTAAAACTTTTGCAGATACTTGTAAGCCCAATATAAATATAATTTCCAACCAGCTTATTGTATCATATGATTCAACAGCTAAGAAGATGATTCAAAATATGGTTGATTTACAAAAGAGTAATCAATTTTCTGAAATCGATATGGGAAGCAATTTATCGGTTTTGGAGAATGAATTGAATGTGTCTCATATATCCAATCGTTCAGAAAATGGTTCCACTGCAGTTACAGGAGGTTCAGAAATTCGGCTGATACCCTAGTTCGTAATAATTTAGGCAATATGAAAATAGGTATAATCATTGAAGTCGAACCATTATTTGAAAGTGAGCTGGATATGTCTGGCCCATCCAAAAGCTGTATAAATGTTGAAACTGATTTAGTGGAGCAAACTTCTCCATACGCAGACTCTTCAAGTTCCTATGAACCGTCCTCAGAAAGTGAATCTTGCGAGTCTAACAATGAGATTTCAATGAAAAAACTAAAGCCTATGGAATAAAAAGAAATTTTACTATGAGAAGAAGTGGTATTAAAAGGTTCCTTTAAGCGTACACATAGAAGCAAAAAGGCAAACAAACAGCTCTAAAAAAGAACAGTAAATAAAAACTTAAGATTGAGTGGTAAAGAATATATTAACGGAAGTGGCAAGAATATATCTAAGAAAGAACCTAAGAAAGTGAATTGTACAAAGTGCCGATATAAATGTTTAGATAAGATACCAGAAGACTAAAGAAAAGTATTGTGTGAAGAGTATTATAATTTAGCAGATTTTTAGCATCAAAAAATTTATCTTACTTCATTATTGCAAAATGTATCAGTTAAAAGGAAACGTCACTCACCAAAAACTAAAAATCGCGCTATTCCAAGGCATTATTTTTTGAAACATGCTGATGGAACACGCAAACGTGTATATCTGAAAGTTTTTGATGGAACTTTTGCAGTGTCGTATCGAGTTGTAGAAACTAGCACAAAAGGCATTGGTGACGCAGGATTCTTGGTTGGATATGATAGAAGAGCAGACCCCCGCCCTCCGAACTCTACTTCAGATGAGGCAAAGGCATTCGTTAAGCAACACTTAATTACTTTGTAGGGGTTGAATCGCATTATTGCCGACGAGACTCGAAAAAACACTATCTGTCTTCTGACCTAAATATTTCAATCATGTAAAGATTATACAAAGACTATTTTTGTCTTCAAAATAAAATACAACCAGTTTTGCAGAATGTATATCAGAAAATTTTTCACGAATTTGAGCCATCGTTGGACTTTTAGTTACCAAAGAAGGACGAATGTTTTCAATGTAATTCATACAATGGAGCATACGAGAAAACTCCTGAACTAGAAGAAGACTATAGAAGACACAATAAAAGAGAAAAGGAAGTCATGGAAATGAAGGAAGATAATAAGAAACGTTCTGTTACGGAAAAAGGAAAAGTTTTCGTTCTATATCATTTGACCTTCAAGCAATTTTGTCAGTACTGCATGCCGGTGATAATCAGATATATTACAAGCGCAAGCTTAATCAGTATAATGCAATTATATAAAATTAAGGGATAACAGAAATAAGCACAAATAATTAATAATGTTCAACTGAACCAGGAATTTAAAAACAAAATAGATAGCATACAAAACAATAATACCAAACAAATTGAGGTTAGAAGTATATAATATGAAGGTAGATTCTAAATATAAGATATAGGGGAAATTTTGTTTTATAGTAATGTTAGCAATACCAACTGTTAATAATGATCCCTCACATGAGTGACTAATTTAAAGCTGTTTCTGTATGCCAATTTCAATGTGGAGTGCTTCTTTCACTAACTTGAGTGTGACATGAAAACGTTGCAAGAAAACGAATTAGAAATTTTTTAGAAAATCTCATTTTCTGTTTTTCTTCTGTAAAAAGTTGAATTTGTTGGGATTATATATTATATAAATAGGTAAATGCCTTTTTTCAAAAAATGTATATTTTGTTACCTTCTTCTTTCTAGAACTGTTATGAAAGGATGACATAGAAGTTCTTAGAATCTGAGGTGACTGCTAAAATCCTTTGCTTCTACTGCATATAAATCATTGTTAATTTCTTCTATTGAAAGCAAATAATATGCAATAACAGAAATAGTTACCGCTGAAATATACGAGAGGTGCTCCCTATGTATTAGGAACTAACAACACTAGTGTTGCTAGGTGCGATATGACGTTCCTAACCTAAAGTTTGACATTTTTGAAAATATACATACGTATAACATTTTGCCATATGAACACTATTTGTTTTGTTTTGATTGAGTTGAAAATTTTGTCTCGCCCAAAAAATGGAATTAACTCGTGAACATTTCGTGCGATGATTTTTACGATTTTCGACGTGGATTATCTCCACAACAGTGCAGAAATCAACTTATTTCGACTTTTAGGTAAGAAGCTCCAACTAAAACCACTGTATATCGTTGGTATAGTGAACTCAGTCGTGGTCGTCCAAAATCGGATGTTGTGCCAGAAAACATCGATGCTGTGCGCGAATTGATAATGCGAGATCATCGTGTGACTTATCGTGAGATTCAGGCATCCCTAGGCATTAATATGACAAGTATACGTTCAATGTTATATAAACATTTAGCTGTGAAAAAGCTGTGTGCGCGTTGGAGCCCACATAATTTGACAATCGCTCAAAAAGACTCGTGTCGATTGGTACGAAAGAAATGCTCAAAAAGTACGAGTGCGGTGCATCAAACGCAGTGTATTACTTCTACGCAGGTGACGAATCTTGGATTTATTCGTATGAATCCGACAAAATACAGCAATCGATTGTATGGGTCTTCTAAGATTAACGAAATCCAACAAAAGTTGTCCGCGCTCGAAGCACTTCGAAAAAAATGGCAGTCTGTTTTTCGGAATAAATGAAATGTTACGATCGTTGCTTTAGAGGATCGTAGAACAGTTAATTCTGCTTGGTATACATCCATTTGTTTGCCACAAGTTTTCGGAGAAATAAGAAAAATAAACCGACGACGCCGAATCATTTCCCATCATGAAAATAGGAGCTCTCGCACATCGGCTCAAACAAGTGACTATTTGAGCACTCAAAACATCGAATTGATGGGTCATCCGCCATAAAGTCCTAATTTGGCACTTAATGATTTTTTTTTGTTCCCACACGTGAAGAACAAACTGCATAGACATCGATTTTGGCCACCAGACGAGGCGGTTGATGCGATCCAAATCCATGTTTTGGAGATATCTCAATCGGAATGGAAAAGATACTATGGAAATTGGTTCCAACGATGCAAAAGTGTATCAATCATCGTGGAGAATATTTTGAAAAACTAAAGAAGTTTTCATACTTTAAGTTTTGTTTGTGTTATTTATTCCCGATACATATCGAGCACCTCTGGTATAATTAACACATTACGTTTAATAGTAACTGTACCACTTAACTAAATTTATGGATCATTGCAATTTGAATAACTCCTTCATGTGCGCTAGAAACTGTAGTGCAAAATAATAAGTTTATGTATTCTTAAAGCTACTCGAATTATTTATTACCCAGTGAATCACTGTCAAATTATGGGGTAATCTTTCTATACGAACTCCTAAAATGTCTTTCCTTAAAAGGCCAGTTCCAAACATTTGCCCGTGTTCGCCTGCAAACTTTTTCTTTGCCCCTTTTTTAATGTTTTCGTATCTATTCTTTAAACTACGAACGTCACTTAGTGTTTCTCTTGACAACATTAAAATGTTGCTGTACTTATACCCATTCATTCTTTTTAATGTATTTGTATCCATATCTTATTTTTTATATTCTATTTCTGCATTTTATTTTGAGACAAAGGAAATTAGGATAGACTCTTCCTTTGCACTAAAATTAGTTGCACTTTTTAAACTCTTTTTCTATAAAATAACGATTACAATATCGATAAAGATTTTTACAACTCGCTTTCAAATTCGTTCGCTTATTCGTAAAAAAGAAGAAATAACTGCAATCAAAAAACCGTATATTGAACAGGTAACCGCAACCTCATAACCTCACTTGTGATGTGTTTATATTCCTTTTCTCCCTTGGGCATTGCCAACCTTTTGTTATTTAGCACATACATAAGTTCAATTGACCTGTTGGCTGGTTGAGCAGCCGACGATTCGTTAACTAGGGTTCAAATTGAATCAAAGATACTATGAACTTGAGTTCGCTGACAACTTGCGCAAGCCGCCCTTAGTGACAGTTTCCTACCTACCAAATTTGTATATATTGAAGTTGAGTTATGGTTTATTGATTATATAATTAATTTGAATTTTTTATCGCTTGGTCTCCCCCTTCCGGCTTTGCGGCGACTGACAGGTTGCAGTTACGCCACTAATACGCTTACCCGACATTTCGCACCAAACAATTCTCATCTTTGATCATTTATTTAAATTAATTTTTATTGTCTCCGACTAATAAATAACGAGTATATAAAATCATAAACAAGTCAAGTGCAGTCTGGCCAGCTGAGCTAACAATAGGGTGATCTTAAAGAATTAAAGTGTCCCACCTACTACATTATTTTAATTTGGTTCGTATAAAGATCGTAAATTATTAAATAGAATGGGCAGACATGTCACCACGCTTAGCAGCTGTTACCAGGTGTAATTTGAATAAAATGTCCTATATAAAAATCCTTAAAATTTGTTGGTTGTTTTCTACCTAGAGCTTCTGGAAACTTTGCCACAATTATTTGTACAGTAATCAAATGTGGGTGCCGTTTCGATAGTAATGTATTTTTAGTAAATTTTAAAATAAAACTAGGTACTAGGGATACCTCTATTTGTTTTCTCTGTAAGCATGAAGTGCCGCGTTTATGGTTCATAAGAGAAACCTAACATCATCGTACTAATTATTATGATCATTTGTGTAATTTCGTCGTATATTCTGCATCAAATGTATATCTCAAATATTTAGTTCCAAATTTTAGTCAGAATACAGAAAGTTTCTGAAGTACGTCTACTAAAATTTAAAAACTAAAAGCTTATCACGATGCATGTTTTACAATTCAATCAAGGAGCTTGTGACATTCTCAAGATACGTTATGGGAAACAACCCAACATTCATATTCTACACTCAAGCAGAAGAACAGAATAAAATTAGGAAAACTGACAATTTTAAATAACGATCCATTTAAATCTATATCACCAAATTACTTGCTTTTATTTGATAATGCTTTTGCATTACAAGATGTAAACATGAATATGTAATCAAAAAATCTGATCGCCAAACGTGTCAGTCTCAATCACTCGTAACATATTGGAAATCTATAAACTTTGCTGGAAAACCACAATACCAAATAAGATAATAACAGAGACCAACACGATTTTGTTTCCTGAGGTCTGGTGAGCGGCTTTTATGTAATTTTGGTGTCTGAAACTAATCTGTACCCAGAATTTTCATATCACCCCTTAGGTATTAAGATATTTGTTGGCACCTTTCCTTTTTACAGGTAGGTATGGGTGTACAACAGAGTCTAAACAAAACTCTGACGGGACTAGCGTCGACCTTTGGTGGCTGCGGTATATTGCAAAAGACTACATCTCAGGGGTTTTTTCTCTTAGATATTTTGAGAACTAAGTTAAATTTTACCAAGACAAGTTATAGGGATGTAATTTAAAATATGACAAAAGAAAATACCTTAACACAACTTTCATATTGACGTTTAGCTAATAAGACTAGAAAAACGAAATATATTCCTTATTTTCTCACAACCAAGTTTTCATGTGATAAAATCACTAAGTGTAGTATATATATATATATATATATATATATATATATATATATATATATATATTGCTGTGAAATGTCCCTTTTCAAGCCCCATTATTGGGCGTCATAATTAATTATTGTGAACTAGCCCCTTTCAAGCCCCACGATTGGAAGCCATATAAATATTGCTGTGAAAAGCCCCTACATTGGTATGATATATTTTTATTTGCTGTGATCTCTTCTTTAGCCCCTTTATTTCTTCGATATATAACTTTGCTATTTCACAGCCCCTAATGTTGCCGTCGCTTTTTAAAACTTTACGGTTGTGTTCGTATTCAGCCCTTTTTACTCTGTCTCTAATCCTATAATTCCTTGAATTTGTATGCCTCGGCTAGCTCAATCTATTAAACACAGAGTGCCCTACGTCACGACAATAAAGATTGTTTACCTCTTTTCCTTCAATTACGTATCTGTTAAAATAATGTAAATGAAGCAATCCAAAATTATACAATATAATAATCGATAATATGTACACTTTTATGTCAATGACTTATTAATTTGTTCAACATTCAAAAATTAGCCCCTGAATAAAATATTAACATTTATATGTTTCCACCAAATTTATATTTCCTGAACGCCAGCAAAAATATCACTGTAATTACTCTGTAAGTACCTTTTGTACGTTCAAAACGATCCTTTCTCTATTTTTCAAATTGTCAAATGATTTTTGATAACCCTTACAAATATTTGATATAGCAAATATTAAATGTTAAAAATTGAAAAACAGTCTTATACTGACCTGTATTTTTCTTGCTTGTTTCTGCCTCTGAATATTGATGGTAAGCACGCCGGGATTGCTACAGCTTGACTTGTTACACTTGTTGACCAGAATAATTAATTAACTGTTGCTTGAACTTTTCCTTCGGATTTTTGGAATGACTCGAAGCTTGTTTGTAGTTTAATTTGAGTATCTTGACGTTTATGTTTCCTTGTAAGCTTATTTAGTAGTATTTTTATAATATTCTCGAAGTTTGTTTAGTGGTACATTTAGAATTTTATTTCGAACTATATCTGGAGGTTTATTTTAGAGTTGTATTTAGAGGTACCTTTAGAGGTATCGTTAGAGGTGTCTTTAGGGGTATCTTTAGAGGTGCCTTTAGAACCGTTTCAAGCGCATAACGGCTATTTCTCGTTGTATAATTTAGCACTTTCAATTTTCACTATTTTAATAAATTGTTAACTTTCACTAAGTTCACTCTTACGTAATATTTAACTTTCAATTGACGTGGTTAGTGCTTTGTCGAAGAGATACTGCATGTTTACAAGGTCTCCATAGTATTTATAGACTCCACCTATCAATTTTCTTATTGGTGTTCATCGTGTGTTTGTTGATCAACGCCTTGTACTTTGCGCCTATCTCTGCAAAAATCGGTATTTATAAAAATTCCCTGTTTTGATTCTTGTGCAGACGCTTGATCTCACACGTAGACGTTCAACATTGTGCAGTATATTTTTCAGAAAGTCTAAATTTTATTGCATTTTGGTCATGTCTTTATGTTTGTGTCGCCTATAGTTCAAACTTTTATCATATCGCGCACCGCCAGTTATTTATTGTTTGTTACTCCAAATATGTTGGATTTTATCGAAATACAATGTCTTTTGTCGCGTATTCATATTTCTAATAATGACGTATAGGAACGCCTTTATTTATTTATGCCTTGATTTTTTTAAATAGCTGGTATGCCAGGTTGTTTATCTTCCCCGATTACGTGTTTATTTTAATGAAATTTGTTGCATTTCAAACCTTATTTTTGCTCGTTTCTTTAACTTAAAACGTATTATACGACGTACACATTATTATTTTTGCTAAATAGTACCTGATTATTGCAGAATGAGCTTTTTTCTTATGAATTAAATTGATTATCATTCATATACAGTGTGCTCGCTATTGACTTTATGTAAAATAGTCGATTTACTCCTATTTCATGGTGGAATTGTTTAGTTTTCTTAACGTTAATAATATTTACATGTATCTTACGACCCCTATTACTTAATCTACCCTTAAATTACCTTCTCATAATTTTAAAAATGTCTTAAACTCTACCAGGTAAGATATTAGAAAATCTAAAATTATTATTGTAATTAGACACAATTTTAAATTAACTTTCTAAGTAAAAGAAATCATAAATACTCTTTGTTGTATTAACATAGTAAAGAGAATTTGTTTTAAACATTCAAGTTGAAAGTAACCTCATATCCACAAAAAGTTTCATGAAAGTTTTTATGTATACACTTGTAAGGTTATACCAGGAAAGTAAATGCAATACTAAATTAGTTAATATAATAGGTAAGTAACACGTATGACTCTATATTTTAAATGCATTATTTTTCTAGATATTTGAAATTAAAACTGAAACACATACACATTGTTCTGTCACAAAAGCAAGTAAGATAGATCTCATACCTGTATTTATATAATTTGAAAGAAACGTATACTTAAGTATCGAGCTCCGGCTTGTTCAGAATTATAGAAGTTTCAGTCTCTTCAGACGGCTTTATTAAGACAACTACCATCCATATTTAGTTTGGTTATTAATCTCAAACTTCAAATTTCTAAGAGCCAAACTTTTTGTTCCGCAACCATATGTTTTGTTAACGGATATTTAATTTATTTTTAGAAGGTAACTAAACGGCAACATAATATTCTTGTACAATAATAGATAATATTTTGTAGATAGTAAAACTTATGCATAGACTTAGATAGCCTAGCATATATAATTAGCCACTCCACTAGAGAACCATAGAAAATAATCGTGTTACAAGAACGGAGTATTGTAATACGCCACGAGAAAACAATCAGAAAATTTATCTGTGAACAACTTACCATTCATAAAAATTTTGAACGGGTAATTCAGGTAGGCTTTCTCCGCATACATTTTACTAATATTCTAAAACGATATTTTTCTATTTCAACAATAATACAAGAAAAGACACCTTTTACATACCAGGTACGACATCTTGGCCTTAGAAAGAACTTCCTTATCGGGAAACAACATTTACACATGAAGGGCGTCGGATATCAAGAGAACGAAAATTTACTCTGGTTCGAAGATAACCACACATTGTGAGAGAGGGACAAGCTAGAAAACCATCCTAAATGACAGATTCATATATACACCAGTTGTGTATTTAGGGACATCATTCAGAGGTTTGCCAATTAGAAAATTACATATGATCATAATTATTTATATTATTTATGCAAGAGGAGGAATATTAAATTAAAACTAAAGATCAAGGTTTTTAGTGTATTACTTTATAATACTAAAGGGTAATGTTACACAACAAACCTGTGATTGTAAACGGTATTAATATATAATTTAAATGAAGAATATTTTTATATGCAAGGAAGTGGGACGTACAATGTAACAAGGCAAGGCAACCGCGAATTGACATGTTACACGTTAAAGATGGTTTATATTGTTTAACATATTGTAACGTACGTAATCCGGCGGGTAACTTATCGTTGGATTGTAAACAGAATCATAATGTCTGACAAAGGTTCTAGAAATCGCTGAAATGTCGACTTAAGATATATAAGCACCGCGGACAAGATGAGGAGCAGTTGATATCCTAAACACGCCTATAAATATATATAAATTATAAATAGAGACATATTTTACTGCATAATATATGCAGCTGATAGACTTCAAAGAATATGGCGAAAGTGTAAATCAAGTGGATGCGTTTTGTTAGGTATGTGACGAGTTTACGACTGAACCTAACGAAAAGACAGGGACTACGTTAATCAAGGAAGACTTTGAGCTGTATTTTGGATGCAAACTAGGAGATCAGAATACATCTTGGGCGCCGTCTATCACTTGCGCAACGTGTGCTGTGAATTTAAGAGGATGACCCATCAGTACCTGTAAGTTAGTGCCATTTGCAGTGCCTATGATGTGGAGAAAATCTAAAGGTCATGTTACAGATTGCTAGTTTTGCTTAACGGATCTATCTGGAATTTCACTGAAATTGAAGCATACTGTACAATAGCCAAACCTACAGCAGCTCTCAGACCAGTCTTTGACCGTCGGAATTGACCTGATACCTAACGTCCAGAATCATATACGCTTGACGATGGTATAAATGCTGCTAAAGATAATATTGTTGAAACTACGGAAGAAGACACAAATCATAATTTCCAACCACTTGATATAGATACTTTCACAAAACGAGCTTAACGACTTAATAGGGGACTTTAATTTGTTAAAAGCTTAAGCTGAACTGGTGAAATCGAGTTACGAGGTTGGAATCTATTACAGAGTAGTTTGCAAATTTCCACATATCGGTGACCTGAACAAGATTTTTTTCATTTTTATACTTCGTGTGATTTGTAGGTGCAGCTTGTATATGTTCCTAGGCTAATGGAGGCATTAGGATATAAATGCAAAGCTAATGAGTGGAAACTGTTTATTAATTCATCTACTCTAAGCTTGAAGGAAGTTCTCTTCCACCATGGAAATTCGTACCCCTTTGTTCGTACTACCCACGCAGTACGTATTACAATATGAAAACCCTACTTGAAAAAATTTAGTATACACAACATGGGCGGAGTTTGTGTGGCGATTTAAGTAGTAGCTCTTTTGCTAAGAATGCAATTGAGTAACACCAAGTACTGCTGTTTTCATGGCGAATGGGATAGCAAAGCAAAAAATAGGCACTACTTTGTAAAAAATTGGAAAACGCGAAGAAACCTTGTTGCTGGAAAAAAAGTTACAAATCCTCCTCTCGTTGATACAAAAAGCGTTTTGCTACCACCTCTAATAAAAAGTCATGTCAAAGCTTTAAATAAAGATGGTGAATGATTCCAGTACCTAAGAGAGGAGTTTCCCAGAGTAAACGAGCCAAAAACAAAAAAAGAAATTTGTTAAGCCGAAAATTCATCACATCATAAAGGACAGTCTATTCGATTTAAAACTGACAGAAATTGAGGCCTTTGTGTGGGTATCGGTTAAAGAGATGTGTTCTAGGTCCTTCGAAAACACAAAGCCAAAAACATTACAAACATGTTGTAACTTATTTAATTTGCGCATACAAGGATAACGGTTACAACGAATCTTTAAAAATTCATTTTCTCCGCTTGCATTGGACCTCATCTTTGTAAATCTAGGGCCTGTGGGTGAAGAACATGGTGAAAGGGTTCATCAAAACATTAAGTATTGAAAAACCGCTACCAAGGAAAGT
The DNA here is from genome assembly GCA_036346225.1 of Platerodrilus igneus. Taxonomy (NCBI): domain Eukaryota; kingdom Metazoa; phylum Arthropoda; class Insecta; order Coleoptera; family Lycidae; genus Platerodrilus; species Platerodrilus igneus. The sequence continues at coordinate 790,519 of JARFIW010001199.1, forward strand.
GGAACCCCACAATGCTCGCAGATAATTGTTGGAACCCAATCACATGCAAACAAATTTCGGTGGTGACGTGGTATACATAATTTATATTATAACAAATATAAACATAACATACTAAAACGTTCCACTAGAAGAATATAAATAACTTTTGACTGTTAACAAATTAGCGGGAAAATTTCTATAGGAAACACCCATCGCCCATTAGGAAGCAAAAAGCTTACGATTTGTTGTTGAGTGGGATTAATAAAATTAGTTATTTATATTTTACTACTTTTCTCAGTAAATTATGTTGCTTCCGGTAACGTGGTCTTTGTAGGGCGCAACCGTTCTCGAATACGATGTTGATAACCACCGTCTGTCATTAATTCGCACTTAGAAAACCCCCTCTGCTTGTTATTAGCAAAAGAGTGTAGTGAAGTGAACTTTTACTTACACACCTAATTTATAATACACGAAAACCTGGTACATTGAAATGCGAAATGAAGGTGATTGACTTTATAATTCAACGAGATATTAAAATTAACCTCATCTTACTACATCGTAAAAATTATGATTATATTGTGATTGCAATTAAGCAGCATTTAGAACACTCTGGAAATTACGCTTATTTAGTATTTACTAAAACGGTTTCATATCTGTTTAGCGATAAAAGAGAATGATACATAGGTCACGTATTACAATCATATCTGTTTAGCGATAAGAATGGTATAAGAGTGGTATTGTAATGTAATAGAGTTGTTCTCGAAAGTTTAATGACTCATATTTTCGATTTTTCTTTGTTTTTCTTGAACTATAGATTATTGTATATAAGAACGAACTCCGTTGCGATAGATCAGTATTAGTTTAAACTCGGTCCTAATAAACATTTGATCTACATAAATTAGTAGAGCTAAATTCGCTCATGAGGTGTAAATATAAATTTGAGTACGTGATAGAAATGTGTTAGCTAAATAAGTGACCAGTAAGATTAGTGCTACAATAGTTTAATTCATTGTATGTAGAAGATTAAGTTAGTAATTACGGTTAGTGATTAAGATGTAAACGCGACTGCAAATATTTATGATTAAGAAGAATAATTATTAGAATTGTATTTATTGGAAATAAAGACCAATGTAACAATTTAGAGAAATCGTTACACCGTTGTCAAGCGTGTGGGATATTAGTAAGAAAAACATTTAAACGATTTCCATTTGTGTTTCTCTGTAACTTGTAATTAACCATAGAAAATGAACAATGATATTCTTTCCTTTTTGAAGGAGTTCAAGTCATGCATGGAGGAAAACTCGGCGGGTCTGGCAGCGAAATTAAAGGAAAATAACACAAGTTTTACAGAAAAGCTACAGGAAGACGCTGCGAGCCTAACGGAAAAATCGAACCAGAACGCCGCTATTCTGCAGGAAAGCTTTAGACCGCAATTAGACCAAAATGCAAAAGCCGTTGAGCAAAGATTAATAAAAAGTTACAGCCAATTAAAAGAGGAGTTTATGCTAGAAAATATACAAATCGCAGAAAAGCTAAAAGCCAAATTTTTAGGCAGTTTACAAAAACTTGAAGCAGAGTTTTCAGAAAAGTTGTTAGAACATTCATGGAAAATGAAAGAAGTACTGAAATTAAAAGAACGAATTAAATCGCTTGCAATTTGAGTTATACAACACACAAAATCGATACCAGGCATGCCCAGCCAATCAGGCAACAACCGAGAACATTACCATTGGCTAGGCGTGAAAAGGCCAAAAAAATGGTTCAAGGACAGGAGAGGCAGGATGAAACTGAACGCTACCACGGCTTTTGGGCATCGTCTGTTGTATCTGTGAAAAAGAAGGACGGGTTGGCAAGATTCTATTTTGACTATCGCCAGTTGAATGACGTCACAAAATGGATAGTTGCTCAATATTAACGACGCTCTAGATGCCCTCTCTGGGTCACGATAGTTCTTCACCTTGAATGTGAAAAGCGGGTATTGGCAAGTACATATGGATCCCACATATAGAGAACAAACTGCTTTTGCTCTTGGCACTTGCCTATGGCAATTTATAGTGCTGCCATTTGTAACACTCTTGTCACTTTTGAGCGTTTAATGAATGACATTTTACGTGACTGTGCTACGTTTTATTTTAAAGCTTTAGGAATTAGATTTATTAATTTAGAAGTTATGGACTTTATTTTAATATTTGTAAACATCCCCGTTAATAAGTACAATTCCGTTGATGCTGTTATATCTCAGGATGAGAAACATTCAAACGGATCTTGGCGTCAGTTGCTTATCTTTGTAAACATAAGCGCTGACGCAGGGTTTGGTCGTGAGAAGAAGTTCATCTTCCCACGAACGCAGTGCTTCCACGTCAATTTTGGTTGGAGGGATAAGACATTTGAATCAAAGACCACCGATTAGTTCGGCAGATTCTAGCGTACCGCTACATCTTCCTTAGAGATAGACTTATCGTACCATTATCGGGTCGTGCTAACACGAGTAGTTTCATTCCCACCAATTTTTAAATATCATATCACCTCGTCAGTGAAGCCCTACCTGCAGAAACAGCGACTCCAACCACTCAACAGGATAAAGCAGAATTCACTGCCCCCCTGCGACCAACAACATTAAATAATATATCAGAGTCAGTGTTTGTAATAACTTTAATTCGTTGCCTGGGGATTTATTTGAAAGGGTTGAGTGTTATAATTGTCGTAAAACCATGGCTCCTGTATCTGATTGACGTGATTGTGATTGGGAAGACAATTACGGAACACTTTAACAAATTGGAGGAAGTATTTCTAAGATTGGCAGAGCCGTATCTCAAGTTAAGCCCAAGAAAGTGCCAATTGCACGGCGAAAAAGTAAAATACCTGGCGGCATGTAGTCTCATGGAATAGAGTTAAGCTAGACCCGGAAAAGTTAGCACACTGCAAGATAGGCCGATTCCCAAAGACAAACACCGACTACCAAGTTTTCTGGGATTATGCGTACACTACAAAGGATTTGCTTTTGGATTTGCAAATATTTCCAAGCCTTTGACTAAATTAACAAAAGAAGGGTTCAATTATGTGTGGGGCGATAGTTGTCAAAATGTGTTCGAGCAGCTAGACGCTTATTGATGGCAGCTCCGATATTAAACTACCCTTGTTCAAAAAGCAAATTCACATTAGAAACAGATGCAAATATTGTTGTCATTGGAAGTGTATTGTCTAGATACAGGACGGGCGAGAAAAAGTGATTGATTATTTCAGCAAAGTGCCCTCGAACTTGGAAAGAAGCTACTGCGTTACAAGGAAAGAACTGTTGACAGTAGTAAAATTAGTAGAGCACTTTATAAGTATCTCTATCGTCATAAGTTTCATCTAAGAACAGATCACGTAGCGCTGAAGTAGCTACGTCAGTTCAAAAGCCCTGAAGAACAGGTCGCGAAATAAATTGAAAGGCTACAGGAGTACGATTCCGACACTAAATATCGTGCGGGTTCAAGAGAGCATAACGCAGATGCGTTATTGCGACGGGCCTGTCCTGAAGATTGTAGCCATTGTTCACGGCTGGAGACGAAATGTAATCCTCTTTATCGGACAACCGTGATTATCGACGATTGGCAGCCACATCAGACCCCGATTTTGGCGTCATTCTTAATTGGAAAATCAACCGAGAGTGTCTGGCGTGACATAATGTTAGCCCGTTAAGTAGATCGCTGAAGTCGTACTGGTTACAGAGGGATTATTTGAAATTAGAAGACGGGATTTTGGTGCGATCTCTGGAAAAGTGAGGTGGATCTGTAAGCTGCTTCAGGTAGTTGTTCTGAAGAGCCGGGTTTCTGAGGTTTTGTGACATCTACATAATGGGAGGTCGAAAGTGTTCTTTGGCGTCTAGAAAACTCCAGAAAAAGTTCGTAAAACATTTTACTAGGTAGGCTGCAAAGAGGATAGGAATGATGCATGGAGTGTCAGTTATGTTGCACCGTTGGGAAACCGAAGAGCTCCCATGAGACAATATAATGTAGAAAGCCTGTTTGAAAAATTGGCAATTGATATGACAGTCCCATTCTCCGAAACTGACTCTGGAAATAAATACATTTTTGTGGCGATGAAATACTTTACAAAATGAACTGAGACTTACGCCATACCCAAGCAGTAAGCAACAATTCTCGGCGACGTAATTAGTCAAAACGCTTTTCTGTCGTTTTGGAATACTTTTAAAGCTACACGCTGGTCAGGGCGAAAACTTTGAGTCGGCGCTGTTTCAAGAGTTTTCCGGTTGCTGGACATGAGAAAAACCAGACGACACTGTTGCACCTTGAAGCAGATGGTATAGTAGAACACATAAACTGTACCTTGAAAAAGTATCTCTTTAAGGTAAACTCTGAACATTAAAGTGACTGGGACCAATACATACACCTATTTTTATTGACCTTCCGATCTGCGGCTCACGACAGTACTGGGTAGACTTCCACATACGCCATTCTGGGACGCAGGATACGCTTACTATGTGACCAAGAATTTGGTAGTAATCCAGGAGAAGATGTTGCTGACGAGAGCTATGTCGAGAGACTCTGGCAAAAATGCAAGCCATCCACGGAGACTTACGAAAAGAAAGTAAGGTTGCCAGTGACCGGGTGAACACCAGGTATGCCATCAAGGCGCAAGAATCTAGTTTTATATTATATGTAGCGGCAAGTTTAAAAAGAATTCTTGGCAAGCCAATTTTTATATACATGTTTATTATTACTATCGATTGGATAAAAAATAAATTAAAATTGTTTCCATATTTTTACGTGATTTTCAATGCCAAAATGTCCACTGCCCATAGAATTTCGTTAAAAACGAGTTAGTTCACATTTGTTGCTACATATTTATAGTTGTTAACCCGGTGCAATTATAAAAACACCATACACATATTAACTTTTACAGAAATTGGGCGAAGTTGGTTCTATGTGCGTTTGTAATACCGCTTTGTCTACTGTTGTGTTGACGTGATTATCTTTTTGCGAGATAAATGTAAGTATCAGTGACAGCCTCTTTGTTTTGTACTTGCGCAGCTTGTATGAAGAATGTCGCAGATTTGATACTATGCATTAATGCATATTTTTAAGGTCCTATAGAAAATAAAATAAAAGCCACAATGAGTTCCAATTCGCAATCTTTCAGCAGAGCAGCGAAACTAAAAAAAACAATTATAAAGGCACATTGATAACAAATTTAAGAAAATCACGTCTTTTTCTGAAAAAAGAACACTATTACCTAATAATAGTGGTAGTAGTAACGAGAGTAACTCTCACTCCAACACCACCAGCAGTTCTTTAGTTAATAGTCAATCTGTGGTTGGGTATAATAATACTACAGCACAAAGATCATCACTGTTTTTGACAATAATAATCGATTTCCGGGCATTCTACTATCAGGTGCGTATTGCTGGACAAATATTGGAACATTATTGGTTGGGTTACTCACCTTTGAAAAAGGTTGTAAACTATAAACCGTGCTGGCTTTTTTTTCTGTTCAATCCTCATGGTCATCTGCAATGAACTTCTGATTGGCAGGGCCTACCGAAAAAAGGAAGCAAATACTAGATATATATATATATATATATATATATATATATATATATACTCAAATTTAGATCAGGGTAGAAAATTAAATAATCACATCAAATAATTTTAATCACCGTGTAGAAGCTTTGGGAAAAGGTACGCGTTATTAAAACCGTGAAGCATAAAAATTCATTCGTTTCATTAAAAATAAGGGAGTTAAATTATTTACAAGACGCTTTCTATAAAAAGAAGCAGTATTAAAATGCTCAACGTGTAATTTAATTATTCCGAGTAAAGAAACAAATGGAAATTACGTGCAAAATTTATATTAATTGATTCAAGTTTGGGTAACGAGTATTAAACAAAATGTACAGATAATGATTGAATATTTGATTAGGATTCACTAAAAATTAAAGGGTATTATTTTAATTGGAGTTAATTGAACCATTAGTAACATATAATATGCATAAAAGCTTGTAAAAACCCAATAATATTCAAATCGTAGAAGTGTTATTTAGAAGTAGGACGATTGAACACCTGCGTATTTTTAAAAAGCTCATTCTGCGTAAATTTTGCAGATAACAAATGGTTACAGAGAATGTTGGAGAAACCGTCGCTTAATATTTACGGGAAATGCTAATAAGGTGGGTTATTTCACATTCCACGTGGATTGAAAATAACCGATACTAAAGAATATCGATTAGTACCACTCAGAACAGGGTAGATAGAGACGAATAATATGCGCAAGACAGAGACACATATAGTAAAAGGCGTGAGTTGAGCAACGTCACTGGGTTGCGATTGGTTGAAAATAAGAGGCAAACATGAGAGGTAAAAATAACATTTCTGTATAAAAATTAATTAGTTATTCCCAGACGTTGCGAGCCGTGTCGAAATTTCTGAGATTTAACTGGTGCGAGTGCAAATTTAATAAGAACCGACACACGGGCGGTCGAGATGGGAACATAGTATGCGAAATTCTAGAAACTGACCGTTTTGGGGACAAAACCGACAGACAGGCTAACCATTATATATACCCGGGTTAATATGAGTTTCTCTCTCTTAGATTTTCGATTTGATTCAATGCGTTAAACAGTACTCTTAGTTTTCCGATTTTGATTGAATAATTTAAACAGTTTGCTCGTATATTTTGGTGATTTAAAACAGTTTGTTCTTTACGTGCTACAATGAAAGTAATTTAGTGCACTTAGAAAAAAAGATACAAGGTAATAAATTCTAGTATCACTGTACCAATTATTCAAATTTGCAACGACAAATGAATACACAAAAGTAGGCAGTTTTGGCGTATAGCGTGAAAGAAGTATGAATTTCTTTGCTATTTTTCGGGGGTGTTAATAATTAAATGATTCGTAAACGTGTCTGGATCCACAAAACAAGGTTCAGATATACACAGATGAGTTCCGGAAAAGCCCTGAAACAACTTTAGATGAATGGTGGTGGAGAAAATTTTTAAAGGCGACCAGTAATCCGAGGACCTAAGCATAACCCAGTTGGAATGGTGTGATTAACAGAGGACGATGTACATTGAGTCACGAGTGCATTAACCTTCAGGTAACTTATGCTTTGTTGTTCGATTTTTGATGTTTTGGTGTGTTGAATAACTTTATAATTTATTTACTTAAAATGGACAGTAGTGAAATTGTACTAACAACAAAATTTTAATTTTAAGGTGAAATTTTCTTGTTTAAGTAGAAAGGGGTTTTTAGTATTTATGTTCTTGATTATGATGAAAATTTGGGTATGTCTTTGAGCTCAATTAGACGAACCTGGTTAATTAACGTAAAGGGGTGGGAGATGCTCCCTTTGTACTCAGACTCAGGTCTGCATATATTGTTATATTAATTAGTAGGCATCCTACAAGGACTTTAATTCTGGATGCACATTAAAATGATAATAAATTTAATCTTGAAGTTTTCTGATACTGAAATTTATGCTGAAATTTAATTTTAAAATTTTAATGTATTATGAATATTGATGTATATAGAGTTAACGTTGATGTTTGTGGTAGGAATGTATTTGTTTTTTTTTTAAATGAGGATGAAAGTTTTAACTAGGTGAGCAGCCGAGGCGGAAAAGAGTAAAGAGACGATTAACAGAAGAAAGTCAACGGACCAGTTAATTTAAAAGGTTTCACAGCATTCTTGACGCCCAATCTGTGGGGCTCGATTTGAAAACCTTAGTTTAAGATTAATGGAGAGGCTTTTTGTAGGTTTCACAGCATTCTTGGCGACCCAAAAATGAGGCTCGAGTTCCAAATAAAATTTTTGTGATTTTATTCCAGGAAACTGGCGATCTGAGAGAGAGAAAGAGTTTCTGTGTGTGTATAAATTTAAGAGTATTTTTAGAGTGTGTGTGAGTGAGTAGAACGTATGCAGAGAAAAGAGTGGTTAAGGAGTCAAGGAGTGGAAATTGGAAGTGACGATAGTGCATTGTGTGGGAAAAATTCGAAAATGGAAGAAGCTGGAGGCAGTAGAGATCAGTCGAGGACGGAATCAAGGGATCAAGGAAACGAGATGATAATGAGAATGCTAGAGAGGATGAACGAAGAATCCAATAGAAAATTAGAACTGCTAAGCAATGAATCTAATAGAGCTAGGGAAGAATCGAATAGAGCGAGGGAGGAGTCCAACCGAAAATTAGAGCAGATAAGCGGGAAAATTGAGCAATCGACTCAAGAATTTACAGAGTTTAAAAATAGTCTTACCTTAAAGATGGGGGAAGTTGAAAATAGGGTTGATAAAAATGAGCGTGATATTACAGGTCTTCGACAGTAAATGGGACATTTAAGGTCCGAAGTCCGCATTTTTTGTGAAGAAGAAATAAATTTAAAAATGACTGAAGTAACGGACTCATGTAGGGATCAGTTAGGCAGGGTAGAACGCGAAGTTAGTAGTATTAAATACAACATGTCAAGTTTAACGGGGGATGGTCCCAGATTTTATACAGGTGGAGTATCATTGGACCAACACATGAAGTTTTATGGCGATAACAGGGTAAATCCACAAATTTTTATTAATAGTGTAAGAAATCTAGTGGGAAATTTATTTGACGAACAGACTAAACTGAATACGATAAAGGCTTTATTAAAGGACAATGCGGAAGCATGGTACAATTTAGTAGGACAGGACATAGACACGTATCAGGACTTTGAAAACAAATTTTTACAACACTACTGGAGTGATCACAAACAGGACCAGATTAGAGACGACTTGATTACAGGAAAATTTAAGAGAGAGTTTGCAGGTTCTAGGCAACAATATGCCATTCGAAAATACAGTGTGGCCAAACAACTAAATCCACCATTGACGGACAGACAGATAATCAAGTACTTATCACGACATTTTGAACTGGAAATCAGACAACACGTGGCCTTACAAAACATCACAGAACGGGAGACATTTTTAGAGTATTTGCAGAGATATGACGATGTATGTGTAGGACGGACAAGAGAAATACGAGAACGAAACATTAACACGGTTAGGTTTGACAACAGGACACAGAATTTTGCGAGACGGCCGGACTACAATAGGAATTTTCGACCGAATTGGGAACGACGAGGACAGGAATACAGAAGCAATAGTGCGACTAGGGGACCGACGCCAAGACCTAGTTACAGGAGACAGAACAGTTTACCGGAAGTAAACAGGACTGTGACGAGCACGCCGAATAGAGACAGGGACGTGGATACAAATACAAGGAGGACGTACGCACAGGTTGCAGAAGCACAGCCAGGACCAAGCACTGAAAACAGGAAGAGACAGGATTTTTAGAACGCGACAGACCACTAGATTTCAGTGTAAATGTATATGAACATCCAAGGGAATTTTTCAAAATTGAGGAGGAAGTAGAGCCAGAAACTAAGGAAAAATTATGTTTGCCAATTATTAATATAGAAATTTTTGAGAATAATGTTGAAGTATTACTTGATACAGGGGCAGAGGCGAGTTTAATATCGGAGGAATTCGTCAGCAAAATTAGGGATAAGGTTTGTGATAGAATTATGCCTATAAAGCGTAGCCATTTAGTAGCTCCAAATAAAAAGAAGTTTGCTGTAGTGAATAGTGTTGTGGTGCTTAGGATAGATAGGAGGTTTAAGCTGTGAACAGGAGTTTGTAATTGTACCTGGACTGAAGTTTCAGAGCATTTTAGGTGTTGACTGTATGATGCAGTTAGGGGTTTTGATAGATATGGAAAGGAAGGTAGTAAGGATTAAGGATAGGGTAGTGCCATGGAAGGGCAGTTATGAAGTCACAGAGGATGACACGGGGTTGAGTATTAATGTAGTAGAGGTAGAGGATGATGAAGGTAAACAGATCAACACGATTAGATGTCCAGAGGATAGGAGAGTAGAGGTTCAAGCTTTATTACAAAAACATGCAGAATTAGTGGAGGTAGAAGCAAGAGCAGCATATCGGGAGCAGGTGAAGGCAGAATTAAATAAAGAGGCACGTAAAATTAACCAATGGACCAAACCGCAATTCCATTGTTCACCATCCATGGACACACTTTTGACGAGGTTAATTGGCAAGTTTGTTTTAAATAAAGTAGATTTAAGGAATGTATTCTGGCTGATTCCATTACACAAGAATTCTAGAAGGTACATAGGATTTTCCGTAGAGAGAAAAATCGATAATTTTAAGGTAGTATCGTTTGGTTTGTCGGCAGAAAGGGAAACAATAATAAATGAGAAACAGACAAGTGTAGGGACTGAAGAAGAAGTAATATTTAAGAGTCAGGATAATAGGGATGATAAGTTTATTTTATGTGAGATAACAGGGATGTTAAGTATAGATATAGAAGGGGGAGAAATAGGGATGAAGAGTATTAGGATGGTAAGAAGAAAGACGTGGAGGGTCAAGAAGAGAGTTAGATTTAAATAACTTAATGAACAAAGGATAGAGATAGGTGAATTTTAGTATAGATATAGAATAGAGAGTAGATAGGTGTATAATAGAGTAAAATTTAAATATATAGGAATAGATATAGGTGTATAGAGAAGAGTATAAGTAAGTGTTTAGGGAAAATAAAGCTAGGTATAGGAAGAAAGTAAGAGTAGGATAGGTATATAGGATTAGGTAGGGGGAAGTAAAGTATAGTGAAGATTAGTTAAAAGTTAGGAATAGGATAGGTATATAGGATGTATATAGGATTAGATGGATAAGTAGGATGAAGTTAGGGATAATTTCAGTTTATAAAATTAGGTGAGAGTTAGGAATAGGATAGGGATATAGGATAGGTGTAAATATTTTTTTTGGATTGGATATAAGTTAGGTAAGATAGATAGATAAGGGTAGAGAGAGATAGGCAATTTTTTTGTAAATTTTTTTTGGCAGTCTAAATGCTTTATATTTGCATTCAAATAAGTGGGATTATTTGTATTCAAATAGGGGGAAAATACTCAAATTTAGATCAGGGTAGAAAATTAAATAATCACATCAAATAATTTTAATCGCCGTGTAGAAGCTTTGGGAAAAGGTACGCGTTATTAAAACCGTGAAGCATAAAAATTCATTCGTTCAATTAAAAATAAGGGAGTTAAATTATTTACAAGACGCTTTCTATAAAAAGAAGCAGTATTAAAATGCTCAACGTGTAATTTAATTATTCCGAGTAAAGAAACAAATGGAAATTACGTGCAAAATTTATATTAATTGATTCAAGTTTGGGTAACGAGTATTAAACAAAATGTACAGATAATAATTGAATATTTGATTAGGATTCACTAAAAATTAAAGGGTATTATTTTAATTGGAGTTAATTAAACCATTAGTAACATATAATATGCATAAAAGCCTGTAAAAACCCAATAATATTCAAATCGTAGAAGTGTTATTTAGAAGTAGGACGATTGAACACCTGCGTATTTTTAAAAGGCTCATTCTGCGTAAATTTTGCAGATAACAAATGGTTACAGAGAATGTTGGAGAAACCGTCGCTTAATATTTACGGGACATGCTAATAAGGTGGGTTATTTCACATTCCACGTGGATTGAAAATAACCGATACTAAAGAATATCGATTAGTACCACTCAGAACAGGGTAGATAGAGACGGATAATATGCGCAAGACAGAGACACATATAGTAAAAGGCGTGATTTGAGCAACGTCACTGGGTTGCGATTGGTTGAAAATAAGAGGCAAACATGAGAGGTAAAAATAACATTTCTGTATAAAAATTAATTAGTTATTCCCAGACGTTGCGAGCCGTGTCGAAATTTCTGAGATTTAACTGGTGCAAGTGCAAATTTAATAAGAACCGACACACGGGCGGTCGAGATGGGAACATAGTATGCGAAATTCTAGAAACTGGCCGTTTTGGGGACAAAACCGACAGACAGGCTAACCATTATATATACCCGGGTTAATATGAGTTTCTCTCTCTTAGATTTTCGATTTGATTCAATGCGTTAAACAGTACTCTTAGTTTTCCGATTTTGATTGAATAATTTAAACAGTTTGCTCGTATATTTTGGTGATTTAAAACAGTTTGTTCTTTACGTGCTACAATGAAAGTAATTTAGTGCACTTAGAAAAGAAGATACAAGGTAATAAAGTCTAGTATCACTGTACCAATTATTCAAATTTGCAACGACAAATGAATACACAAAAGTAGGCAGTTTTGGCGTATAGCGTGAAAGAAGTATGAATTTCTTTGCTATTTTTCGGGGGTGTTAATAATTAAATGATTCGTAAACGTGTCTGGATCCACAAAACAAGGTTCAGATATACACAGATGAGTTCCGGAAAAGCCCTGAAACAACTTTAGATGAATGGTGGTGGAGAAAATTTTTAAAGGCGACCAGTAATCCGAGGACCTAAACATAACCCAGTTGGAATGGTGTGATTAACAGAGGACGATGTACATTGGAGTCACGAGTCATTAACCTTCAGGTAACTTATGCTTTGTTGTTCGATTTTTGATGTTATGGTGTGTGTTGAATAACTTTATAATTTATTTACTTAAAATGGACAGTAGTGAAATTGTACTAACAACAAAATTTTAATTTTAAGGTGAAATTTTCTTGTTTAAGTAGAAAGGGTATTTAGTATTTATGTTCTTGATTATGATGAAAATTTGGGTATGTCTTTGAGCTCAATTAGACGAACCTGGTTAATTAACGTAAAGGGGTGGGAGATGCTCCCTTTGTACTCAGACTCAGGTCTGCATATATTGTTATATTAATTAGTAGGCATCCTACAAGGACTTTAATTCTGGATGCACATTAAAATGATAATAAATTTAATCTTGAAGTTTTCTGATACTGAAATTTATGCTGAAAGTTAATTTTGAAATTTTAATGTATTATGAATATTGATGTAAATAGAGTTAACGTTGATGTTTGTGGTAGGAATGTATTTGTTTTTTTTTGAATGACGATGAAAGTTTTAACTAGGTGAGCAGCCGAGGCGGAAAAGAGTAAAGAGGCGATTAACAGAAGAAAGTCAACGGACCAGTTAATTTAAAAGGTTTCACAGCATTCTTGACGCCCAATCTGTGGGGCTCGATTTGAAAACCTTAGTTTAAGATTAATGGAGAGGCTTTTTGTAGGTTTCACAGCAATATATATAGACACACACACACGCCCTCACGCACGCACGCACACACGCACGCACGCACGCACGCACGCACGCAAGCACGCACTCACGCACGCACGCACGCACGCACGCACACACACAAACCTTTTTGAAAGAATGGAGATAATTGTTAACGTAATTTTAACTTTAGTAAAATCTTCATTAGCGTTTAAAGGGTATGAATAGTATCTCCAGTGGTGTATATAGTGGTAACTTTATTGTGATTATCTATTTATTGTCAAAATCTGATCCTACTTTACAGGAAGTACTTTTAAAAGAAGAAGGCACCATCAGATACCTCTGTCCAAACATTGTAAATGAAGTATTGTCTGTATTGTTTCAAAACCGAAATTAAGAATTTCAGAGCAAGTACCATCTGCACCATTTTACACAAATATTATTGATACGATGCTAGACATAATAAAAGTAGATCAGATCGATAAAGTCATTCAATATGCTCGCATCGAAGGAAACGTCGTCGGGTAACCTATGCACTTACATAAATAAACATTTGGGTGTTACAAAAGCACTCTCGGGATGCTCGAAGCTAGACACACAAAATTTTAGACTTCTTGCAGGCTGTATACGTAAACATCAAAAGGTATAGAGATCAAATGCACGATGGTGCAAGCCTTATGAGTAGTTCATTGCAAGAGTACAGGAAAAACCAACTTACAAAGAAGAAAATACGGCCATTACGTTCACTGTACGGCTCACAAGCTTAATTTGGTATATAACTATACCGGAAAATTGGTTAGAAGAATTGTAATGCAGTGAAGCTAACATTAATCAATCCTTTACTTCTATCCCTACCGTACCGTTTGTTCTTATACGTTGTAGGAAAATAATCAACATACCTCATTGCTAATCTAATCTAGAGAGAGACCACTGAATCCCATGCCCTATAGAACAAAGGAAAGAGTAACGACATTATTGGTACTTCAGCGCGGTACACGCTGCAATCAAGGATTCCTTAACTAGCTTTACCGTAATTTAATTATTCAGAAGGACCTAAGGTAAAAGTAATCCTAGTATACTCAACTAATGCTCATTTTGTAAATGATTTAATAACACCATTGCCAGACAAAATTTTAATAGCGAGTCAAAAGACAAGATGAAAACATGAAATAAACGAATGACCTGTTACCTACTTAACACTGGCGAACGCCTTCTAAAAAGATACTGCACCCAGTGCTAAACGAAGAAGTTGGTCGATGGAAACCAATACGTTTCCAATTAAATATTAATGAATAGTTTTGCCTGGCATGGGGAAAGTAATTCCAGCATAAGAAACGTAAATCAATACAAATTGTTGGTTATTTTGCAAAAAGAAAATCCCGTGACCGGTTTCACTGTTCTTACAGAGCATCAGACGGACGCATCTCTTTTTGCAAAACAACCAACTAAGTTCAGGAATAATAAACAAATTAAGGTGTATTTATAGTGCAAATGCTTCTCATGCGCAGGACATTATCGCGGTTTACTGACGACGGACTAGATTTTAAGACGCAGATAAGGGATAATTTTGAATATATTTCAGAGACGGATGACGTAGATATTGATATACCGTGTATGGAAAACATCGAACATAAAGAAAATCTTGAAGGAAATGTTTTCAAACACGACCTAGCCCAGAAACCAAGTGGGGTACCAAATCACCTAATTAAAGAAAGAGAAACTAAAAATTATTTGGAAAAAATAAGAACTTTATGTTTAGTGACGTTCATGAAACTTTTCGTGGTACTGATTCAATATCTACTGTAGTTGTAGAACGTTTATCGTACTTTTTTACAGATAAACTGCCTGCCAATGTAACCGAACAATCATGTTTAAATGCACAACAAATTGATGTTAGCAAATATTTACGTCTAGCTAGTGCTGAAATTATAAGATATTTTGGAATCATTTTTATTCGTTACTCTGCCAATTACACGTTCATACTGCAATAGTGATGTTGGCCTACAAATGAGTAAAACTGTTATACCTTTAAATAGATCTGAAAAGATTAAACAATTTCGACATTTCGATAATAACGAAACCTATTTGGCATGAGATAATCCAAATCTTAGTAGAATCTATAAACCTAGATCACTAATAGGTCTTTTGGATAGTGTATATGCTTCTGTTCTCACTGAAGGGAAATTGACAACTGAGGAGAAACTATGTTTTACAAAAACACATTTCATGAAGCAATACTTAGTCATGTAACCTCACAAGCGGGGATTAAAGTTATTTGTACTGTGTGATGTAAGTGGTTTTGTATATACGTTCAAAATATATTTGGTATAAAATAATGACCTTTTCAGCAATGTATCAGAACCAGATTCAGAAGCATGTGCAAATATTGTTGTTAAACGATCTAGGATTATACCAAAAATTTAGGTACCAATTATTCTTTGATAATTATTACTATATTCTGTATCTCTTAGTATATTTAGAGGAATATGGAATTTCAAGTATTGGAATAGTGCGGCGCAATAGAATTCTCAGTTGTAAGACATGGAAAAAGATGATCGAGGAACAAGTTACGAGTTTGTAGTTAAGTATTAGAACATAAATATTAGTTCCAATGTGTGGAAGGACAATGACATAGTTAATTTATTGTTTACTTTTAGTTAAGAGCAGCCAATCACTTCTGTAAAAAGATTTGACAAACTCTCAAAATCCAGAAACGCGATAATCGATTCAGTATTATGACGTTGCAGTGACGTTGGTATTTCGCACCTGAAGTCGGATTGCAAAAACCCACTGCTACATCTATCTAGTGAATCAATTGTGAGTCGGTACGACGTCAGCATTCGATCAGTGTAGTTACTAAAGCAACGCAAATTTGGATCTTCTTTTAAGTGATCATAAACCCTTAAGCATTTCCACAGTATGACATTAAACTCGGCTTTAGTACAAATTTCAAAACTAGTTTTATAATAATAGTATATAATAGTAAATAAATCCGTGCATATTATAACAAGTCTATTTACTTTACTAAGGTATATACTTCTTGATGCTTTTATTTATAAGATGAATTTGGGTATTATTTAAAATAAAATTTGTGTCCAGACAAACATGAAAATGTAAATGAAGGGCACTTTACCGATAAACTGGGCGAGATATGTTGAAAAAATTAAAACACCTTCAACTTATCAAATATTCCTCTAAGATTATTACAATAATAGTATGAATTTTAATATTTAGTCTTTTGCATAAATAAAATATTGCAAAGCGTCTACAACTCATATCAGTACGAAATAATATTGTTTTCAACAGTAATTCCCCTAGTAATGGAAAATCTACATTTTTAAAAATGTACGTATTTACTGACCGTGCACATTTGAGTTAAAAACATGGCGACATTCCTTTTGTGTATAACGTAAACAAAAAGCAAATAAGTATACCATTTCCGACAATTAGTAGCAAAATTTACACAACGCGTTTACCAATTCTGCATATAGTCCAAATATGTACCGCAAACTGCACTGTATAATACTTCTAGTAAAAACTTTTGCACCAAATCACACTCGCGGTAGTTGTAGGTTCAATCACCTTGTTAGTGTCGACATATCCTGCGTACTCTAATGGATTAAAAAAAACACATAAATTACAGGAATATTTAGTAATACAGTAAAACAGATACGCGACTTTTTCAAATCTATTTGTATATGTTTAAAACACATACCTAAACAGAATTGATTTGGAGGTTAAGAATTTGGTAATTAAAATTGTAGTACTGCTAACGTTGATCTAACGTCACTTAAAAACTTAATTAAGTAAAGATCATTCACCTTACAAATGCTCATATACTGTACGCATTTGAATTAAATATAAATCACAGGGATATTTATTGAGATGTAGGATCGGGAGCCTACTACCCACTACGCAGCTTTTTCAAATCTATTCATTTATGTATAAAACATATAACCAAAACCAAAATGATTTTATAATTAGTTTTATACTTCTACTAACGTTGATCCGACGTCGTTCTAAAACTTAACAATTACTGTCAGGCATCCAGCGTCTAGAGGGTGTTATTTGATAAATCAAATACGCCTTCGACCTACTTAGTTGGTTGACGACCTCCAATCTTTCGCTGAAAGTTGAATTTAATCGTCAAATGGACGTTCTTGTAAAACCTGCAAGTATAATTCTGGAGTTCCGACGGTATATTAACGTCATATGGAGGTTGCGTTCATACTTGAGTATATAAGATACAGACCGGTTGCAGTTTGTAGCATTAACGACGTCAGAGTAAGTAAATCAGTTGTCGGTAGTCGGTAAAGCGTTACCTGGGAAGTTGCCCGTAGATAATTAATGAATAATAAGCAGCATACAGTTGGAGAAAATTTGCTTAATACTAATATAGGTCGCCACAAAGTACAGAGAGCAAGAAATGGTATATACGTATTTTTCATCACCTATTTGATATAACATTGGCTATTGCATGGACTTTTTATAAAAAAAATTGCAAAGCAAAACAAAATAATGTAGTGAAAAAAATAAAATCTTTTCAGTTTCTTGTAGAAGTTGCAACATATTGTACCAACATTAAACGTGGGCGTGCGTTTTCTAATACAATAGAAAAAAATGCTTGCTGTGAAAAGAACAAGAGAATCAACTCAGTACGACCCTCCTAGAGATGTACGTCTGGATCAAATAGGGCATGGAATGACATAGTCTACTAGAAATAGCTGCACATTTCTCTTTTGATATTCACAAAGTTTGTGAAAAATTCGGTTTCAACAGAAATAAACAACTGTTTTCGACAGTTTCATACAGAGATCTGATGACAAAACTGGCATAACCAATGCATGGTGTTGCATACCTTCAACAGGAGCCTTTTCGCGTTTTTAACATGATAAGATCTAAAAATATTTTGTTTCTTATTTTTTATCATCATTATTTTGTTTTCGACCTTACTTAAGGTCGGTTTGACGTACCTCTAACTTCTTTTCTATTCTGTGCTAATCTAAAAAGTTCTACATACTCTTCGCAACCTAAATTTCTAATAATTTGACTAATATAGCTTTGTCTAGGTCTTCCTACTCTATTTGTATTTGGTAGTCTATAATCTAAGACCTTACTAAAGAATACCTCATGTCTTAACTGGTGCCCTATCATTTAATTTCTCCTGACTTTTAATTGTTTCCACATACAGGGTTCTTCACCTATCTCTCTATAAACTTCCTCATTTGTTATTCTATCTGTCCAACTAATCTTTAACATTCACCTACAACACCAAGTTTCAAATTTTATCTTTTTCTTACCTACTTCTTTAATTGTCCAAGTCTCACTACCGTATAATAGAACGCTCCATACGTACGATTTTATGAAACTGTTTTTATTATCTAAACTAATACTATTAGCTATTAGAAAGTCTTTCTTTTTTAGAAACATTTTTCTAGCTTAAGCTAATTTAGCTACTATATCCCTTCTGCTATGTCCATCCTTTGTAATCATATTACCTAAATAGCAAAATTCATCTATTTCCTCTAACTCGGTATTACCTATTTTTAATATTGGTTTAGAACTAGGCTGTAATTCATTTGTCATTATCTTTGTCTTTCCCGAGTTAGTTCTCATACTATAGTTACTCTGTAGTATCTCATCTAAAATATTTGAAAACTCTCGTAACTATTTTCTAGACTCTGCTATAATGGCTATATAATCTGCAAAACGTAACATGTTTATTTTCTGTCCCTGTACACTAATACGTATCTCTTTTCTCTCTCTAGCTAAGTTTAAAGCTTCCTCAATATTAACATTAAAACGCAAGGGGGATAGTATACAACCCTGTCTGACACCATTTCTAATCTTAGCTTCCTTTTCTATTTCATCAAATCTAATTACTACGCTTTGGTTTTTATACAGACTAAATAATTTTTCTATCTCTATGAGAGATTCCTATTTTTCGCAAAACCCTGAACATAACAATCCAATTAACCCTATCAAATGCTTTTTCTAAATCTACAAACGCGAAATGAGTCTTTATTTTTTTATAACCTTTTTTCGATAATGACCCTAATCATTAGTATCGGTTCTCTAGTCCCTCTGTCTTTACGAAAACCACATTGGTCTTCGCCTAAATAATTCTCAGTCAAAACTTCTACTCTATTTTTAATTATTATTGTTAGTATTTTGGAAGCGTGGGAAGTTAAACTAACCATTCTAAAATTCTCACACCTATCCAGCTCCTGACTTTTTTTGGGATTGGTATAATAATAGTTTTTTCGAAATCTATTGGGCCCTCACCTGTGACATATATTACTTTTACTAGTTCATATAATCTGTCTAAAGTTTTTTTACTTGCATATTTTATGAATTCTGCGTGTATATCGTCTATCCCTGGCGCTTTATTTAGTTTAAGATCCCTACCCGCTGTATAAAATTCCTCTCTTAATATTGAGAATCCTATTTCTAAATCCTCTTCTTGGTCGTTATCTAACTCATCTATATCGTCCCCCTTATATCAATATTCTAAATATCTTTTCCATCTATCTGCTGCCTCAACTTTATTTATTAGAAGCTCGTTATTCTCATCTTTAATACCATTATATTTTTCCCTATCTTCTCTGAAAAACTTATAAACTGCCCTGTAAGCCCTGTCTGTCTTACCTACTCTCAAATCAACTTGTATTTTCCTACTATTCTCCTCCATTCATTTATTTCTAGCTTTTCTACACTCTTATTTCTAACTATATTATATTTTTGCTTACTTTCGCTATCCAATTCTCCGAAAGGATCAAGCTTTCTTCTATTCTCTATTAAATCTAATATATCTTTTGTTACCCAGGGTTTTCTTGTTTCTACTTTTTCTAATCTATAGTCTGTGTTGCTGTATCATATACAGCCCTTTTTATTTCTTTCCATCTATTTTCTACATGCCCTCCTGTAGCAATCCCTTTGATCTTATTATCTAGTACTTGTTTATATTCCTCTTTTACCTCACTATCATTAAACTTACCATCCCTCTCTTTTAGCCTTTCTCAATTTTTTGAATTTTAGATTACACTTCATTTTAACTAAGTTATGATCGCTATCTATGTCAGCCCTTAGATAACTACGGCAGTTTTTAACATGGTTTCAAAATCTTTGTTTAATTAAAATATAATCTATTTTGTATCTACACCTATCACCTAGTGCTTTTCAGGTATATCTCTTCTAACATGTTGTTTGAATAGGGTGTTTACAGTTACTAATCTATGTTCCTGGCAAAACTCAACTAATCTTTTTCCTCTATCATTTTGTCTACCATACCCAAATTTTCCTACCATTTTCCCTTACTACCTTCTCCCACTAACGCATTAAAATCGCCCGTAACTATTAAATTCTCATCTCTCTTTACTTTTCTCACTATACTATTTATATCCTCGTATACGTTTTCTACTTCCTTATCCTCATATACCTGTACTGTGTATACTTGTACTAAAACTGTGTCTGTGGGTTTTATACTCAATCTAACCATAAATTTTCTATCACTAAATTGTAAGTACTCTTTAACTTTACGTCCTAATCTTTTACCTAACACTATTTTTACCCCTGCCTGTTCATTAGTTGAAGAAGTTGTAATTATTCTATAATTATCTTTCCAAAAGTCATTACTCTCTGGCCATCACACCTCACTAATACGTAAAATGCCCAGCTTTCCTTTTCTCATCTCGACTAATAAATTCGTTAACTTATCTACTCTAAATAATGACCATATATTCCAAGTCCCTACCACTAAATCGAACCGTTGTTTTAAATTCTTACAATGACGAATCCCAAGTACCCTCTCCCGGAGATCTGAATGAGGGGATATTTTACCTTCGGACAAAAATTTTACTTGTGAGCTATCCATCTTACATAATTCGTGTTTTAGGCCACGCATACCTGGGAAATATTGTAGTAGGTTCCCATATCTTTCCACAACGCAGTTTTTAAAGATTTTAGCAAAAAGCTGTATCTGTCACGGCCAACCCCCAACAGCCATGTAGATTATTGAGGATCGCCCAAGACCAACCGGCTATCCTCCAATATCTTTTAGCCAGCAAGACTGCTGCCCCTTGCTGCGCTTTTTAATCGCCTTTTAATAAGCAGGCTATAGTAGTATTCTTTGTCCCCTACTATCGGGGAAAAAAGATTTTTTTACCAACAAATTCAATTAAAATGTTTATTATACCTATTTTTATGAGTTTAAAAAATCATGCATTAAAGTGTTTGACACAGTCATTGCTATGCTGGTAAAATATTTTCGGCAAGTAAAATGTTTGATTTTTACAGTTAAATAAAGTGTGTTTACTTCCGAAAATCGCTCCATCGCTATAGTAATTGTAACATCTGCTCTATAAATCTTTGCTATATTACTTCCGTTACAAACTATTATTAGTTTCTGACTTGAAACTAATGCCTACATTACCTGATCGTTGCTCCAACAGCGACTGATCACCTGTTCTGCAATTAAAGGTTAACAGCTATATATAAATATAAAGAAATACACTCTAAATACCTCATCTTAAACAAATGGCATTTATTTACTAATTCTGCTAGGGGCATCATAAACAATTTATCAATGAACAACTAATTCTACTTTGTCAAATATATACTAATTAAGACCTGAATATTTTGGCCAAAATTTAACGAATACATTTCTAAACATTACTCACCAGTATCCTGATACTACTTACATTTAAATACAATTCGTATTGCCAATTGTCTGATATTTGGACATCTTACACAAAGTTAGCAAGATAAAGGCAGTCTCATCAGGAGTCAAGGGCTGCTGGAGCTTTTCCGCATTTACACATTTAATGGTGTGCACTTGTTTGATGAATCAGAAACAGCATGTATCTTAAATTAACCAATCCTATTATTTTTTACATTTATTTGCAAAAGTAACTTCGCATATGTAAGGAATCCGGACTCATTTTATTAAAACCTTGTAGTTTAAGGGGCACTTATTGTTTTAATATTTTTTACATTTAATTATATTGTTCACTGTTCCAAGAGTTTCATTCGTGATTTCTGCGAATGTGAATCACCATTGTCCCAGTAATAGTCTTTACACGTTGGAACCCTCAACGAGTTCCCGCACTCTGTTCCTCCAAAATTGCTGCTCAATCCTCACAAAACTATCACGTTTTGTTATTTTTTTAAATAGATTTAACACATTTATGAGTTTACCGATTCCTATAACACAACAGAGTCTAGTTTAATTTCAAGCACATCCTTTGCTTGACATTTTCAACAAATTCGCAAAAGTTTGCGAATTCCTGCAAGGTAAATATGGCCCAACCGCCAAGGGCCAACAGTAAAAAAGAAAAAGCCCTCGCTTGCGTGTTTCTCTGCTATTTATGACTTTTTAAAATGGCGGGAATTAACCTGGCGTCGACTAGCTGCTAGCCAATCAAAAAATATTATCCATTTCTAACAAGGGCAATGGAATTTTCCACTGAATATCGTGACACGTAACCTAAATCTAGAGAAAACTTAAGTATTAAGGATATTATGAGTACAGATCCGTACTCAGTATTATTTTACAGTATATTATAGTATAAATTAAAAAAAAACAAAATTTGAACTGCCAACCTTGGTCAGGCATTACATAATGTATGCCTATTTTGACGGTTGACCATAAGAGTAATTAATGAACGCAAGATGCAGTGTCCCATGGTCAAAATTTAAATTTAGAACCTACAAGCAGCTATACATTTTATCAATTGTTATAATTTAATTTTAGGAGTTAGATGCCCTAATTTATTTCGGGCGCAGGGTTCAAAAATTGGTCATTTTACTCCATTATTGAGTTCGATTAGAACGTTTCAATGAGATTGTTTTGCATAGTGATGTTATATTTAAGGGTATATGTACGTTTATTCTAAATCATTAAAGCTTTCCGTATTAGGTGTTTGAAAAATTGAATAACAATAATTAAGTATAATATGGGCATGATAATAAATGGATGTGCTGCGATATTGTAACGTATTGGATAATATTTGATGCCTTATGATAAATACAATGCAGTACTTAAGCTGATGTTTAGTTTAGAATGCCATCCTAGTCGACAAAATCAATTTAAAGTTGTCTGACGACTTGCGAGGTAATAACAATAATATATAGAATGGTTGTTACTCTATCCTTAGACTTAAAAAGAATTACTGTCAAAAGATTAAATTATAGTTACAATAACTCAATCACGACTTTAACTTTATTCCAGCTGTGCACACAAGAATCACAAAAAAAGTTTAAATTCCATTTAAAAAACCTTTAAGTCTGCACACGCGGAAAAAACCAATCGAGGGGACAGTATAAATATTTTGTTTATGTATTCACAACAAAAATTATGTTGACAAGTAAACAAAGGCGAGATAAGTCGCGATATGCTGCAAACCTAACCTCGGCAAGTTATAGCTAACCTCTCGTTAGCTGCACAGAAGAAACATCGTGGGTAATTTACAGAATGCTGGTAGGAGCGACTTTTAGTGGTCAACTGTCTATAGACGTACTACAGACTGAACGCCTTTTGAATTGGTTTATTTTTAGAGAAGTGTATAGATTCTTAATCAAATTTTCTGGTATTCGCTATAAGCTGTCGTCAAAGAATGCTCATTTTTCTTCAGTTTAACACTGTGAATTTATAACCTGCATCGTTTTATTTAAAATATCAAAGTAAGAGTGGGAATACGGTTAAAGTTAACGATCGCCGGAACCTTTTACATTTTCTTTCATCACAAATTTAGAGTGATAGAGTACAAATATTTATACTAGATAAGCGGTTTATGAATTTCGGACAAAATGTTTGAAATATTCCTCAGCACGTCCGGAAATCAATTTAGAGGAAGTTTTTGGTCACGTGCCGTTAAGAATCTTCTATTAGGCAATCTAAATTTCTTTCCCCAATATTTATATACTACGATTTATATTCCTCGTCGTGAATGAAAAGATTACATACCCAAGGCGAATATAAATTTGCAAGTATTCAAACACTTCCGAAATCGATAATTTCTGAAATAATATGACGAAACAAAATATCGTTCTAATTATGAATGTTATATTTGACATAGTCGACGATTATGTAAATATTAAACGTATCTTTTAAACGAAAAGGAATCCGATGTATAAGCCTTGTCTGGCTTTATGTAAAGTTTTAATACAGCAGAGTTAATATCAAGACTGTATGGAATATTAATATTGAATCTTCCACGATTCTCCCTGTACCAATTTCGCATCCCCATCTCGCAGTCTTTGAATATAAATCTTTTCTCCAAGGTTAACTGCTACTATGTACAAATTTAAAGAAGTCTTTATATTAGAAAGAGTATAACAGTTCACAGACATCTGCCATAACTAAAATACTGAATTACTTACTGTTGTACAAAACACAAATTTACTTGGTTTTCTGGCGATTATATTTAATAGTGTCATTCTTATTATGATCAAGAACATGTAGGTTAATTAGCGATTTTGATATATTCTTTCAGCGTTAATAAAATCTAAGCGCTATTTATATTAAAACATGAAGACTCGGGGAACATAACAATTTTACAATTAACATTGATTTGAAAACGCCTGTTTTTAGTCAGAATTAGGGGTTTCCCAGTAGCATCAACTATAAAATTTATATATATATATATATTTTAGGTAGTTTTTTTACACTAGGTAAGTTGATAAATACTAACGTATTACAATTATTAAGATGAAATAATAACTTAGACTTTTATGCAAAGCCCAAATGATCATTTCAAATCGAGCTAGTAATTGAAAGAAGAAAAATATAAGGTCTTGGACAGGATTTGAACCTGCATCTCAGTTTTACCGAAACTGTGCGTTAACCAATTACGCCACCGAGACCGATGACTATAATTGAGAAATTTACAAATCTAAATCGCGTACAGAACCATATATAAACCTAAGTTAGGTTTATATATGGTTCTGTACACGATTTAGATTTGTAAATTTCTCAATTATAGTCATCGGTCTCGGTGGCGTAGATGGTTAAGGCACAGTTCCGGCAAAACTGAGATGCAGGTTCAAATCCTATCTAAGACCTTATATTTTCCTTCTTTCAATTACTAGCTCGATTTGAAATGATCATTTGGGCTTTGCATAAAAGTCTAAGTTATTATTTCATCTTAATAATTGTAATATTTATAATATAATATATATATATATATATATATATATATATATTTTCAAAAATATTGTGGGTTTTAGGTCGGCTGGACTATTTAAGAAAACTCTTTTTTATAAACCTGAGCTTTCGGATTTATTTTAATCCTTTTTTTCAAAGGTACTACAATTACAAAATTGATGAATAAATAGTAAATCATATTTTATACTTACTAAGGTGAGGTTATATAATAAAATTGGCAATTAACATAAAAAGTTATTTTCGTTATAAATTTTTTAAAATGTATATAACAACGCCAAATTACAACAAGAGGTAAAAATCTTATGTATATAAAATATTGATAATAAATAAAAGTCAAAAGTTTGATAGAAATTGTTATTAAAAGGCAACCTTAAAAAATGTTTATTATAACTATGTATGTACCTGCGTGTAACACTGTGAGTGTATGTATGAGTCTGTATGTGTGTGTAGTGTGTGTTTCTGTGTGTTTTTTTTTTGTTTGTAATATATTTAAGAGAAATTTATCTTATAGATGCATTGATAAATTTGTTGTTGTATAGTTGTTTTTATTTGTGATATTTAGAAGATACGTGTAGATACAATTTAAGTCATTAACATCTGTTCTTTTGTTCATAGTATCTTTTTGTTGGTAGATGTGACACATTTCTAGAAACTCTCTTTTTGATTTTTTGTTTTCCATCTGTAATATAATTGGATTGTTAAAATCTATTTTATGTTTTTTAGTATTTGCGTGTACACATAGGGCACAAGCATTGGGTTTTATACGTATATCGCTCTTATGTGGATTATTCGTTGTTTAAGTGTTTGTTTGCTTTGCCCTACGT
This sequence comes from Platerodrilus igneus, assembly GCA_036346225.1. Classification (NCBI taxonomy): domain Eukaryota; kingdom Metazoa; phylum Arthropoda; class Insecta; order Coleoptera; family Lycidae; genus Platerodrilus; species Platerodrilus igneus. The sequence goes on from JARFIW010001199.1 coordinate 816,567, forward strand.
AACATTCATTGCAATCCAGACAATTAATCTTATATATGATATTTCTTTTATTTAAAATCGGAGTTTTGTCTTTAATTTTAGAGAAAAGGTAATTTAAGGTTAAAGTATTTTTAGAAGTTATTTTTATGTTAAATTTATTAAATACGTTAGTTAGTTTTGGTGTAAGGTGTTCAATGTATGGAAGAGATTTGAATGTAACTGTAGTGTCTATTTGTTTATTATTATTATTTGTGTTGTTTTGTGTATTATTATCCATAGTTTCTGCATTGTGGTTATATAAAAGACGTTTTATTAATTGTGGAGGATAGTTGTTTTTTATTAGGATATTAAAAGTTTGTTTAAATTTTTGATAAAATGTATGGTGACTTATTGTTTTAATTCTGTTTTTTAGCGTTAAAATAAAATTTATTTTTATTTTGTAAGAGTGATATGAGAAGTAATTTAAGTACCTACCAGAGTTAGTTGGTTTTTGATACCAATCTAATAAAATAATATTATATGAATTTCTAATAACTAACGTATCTAAAAATGGTACTGCGTTTTTATTTTCTACTTCTACGGTAAACTGAATTTTTTCGTGATAACTGTTAAAAGTACTAAGTGTTTCCGTAATTTTATTTGCTGGTACAGATGTAATTATGTCATCAACAAATTTTTTTATGAAGGGTAGTTGAAAAGGAAGTTTCTTTAGTACTTCATCTAATAGACTATCCATTACAATTTGTGCAATTATTGGACTTAAATTGGATCCCATAGGGCAACCAAAAGTTTGAATATAATATTCATTTTTGAAGCTGAAATAACTACTATCAAATATGAATTCAATTATATCTAAAAATAATTGTTTTGGAATATTACATACGTTTTTTATATTATTCCAAATGTTTTTGATGTTGTCTAGTACTAATTGTTTTGGAATATTAGTAAATAGTGACACTACATCCAAGCTTATTAAAACATAGTTGTTTGGGAGATGAAAATTATTATTATTTATGAATTTGGTAAAATCAAAAGAATCTGAAACATTATAATTATTATTAGTTATTATTAGTTATTATTAGTTATTTCTATCAAACTTTTGACTTTTATTTATTATCAATATTTTATATACATAAGATTTTTACCTCTTGTTGTAATTTGGCGTTGTTATATACATTTTAAAAAATTTATAACGAAAATAACTTTTTATGTTAATTGCCAATTTTATTATATAACCTCACCTTAGTAAGTATAAAATAAGATTTACCATTTATTCATCAATTTTGTAATTGTAGTACCTTTGAAAAAGGATTAAAATAAATCCGAAAGCTCAGGTTTATAAAAAAGAGTTTTCTTAAATAAGCCAGCCGACCTAAAACCCACAATATTTTTGAAAAATTAGAATAAAGGAGGTCGTTATTAATAATTCATATATATATATATATATATATATTACTCAAATTTAGACCAGGGTAGAAAATTAATTAACGACATCATATAATTTTAATCACCGTGTATAAGGACGCTTTCTATAAAAAGAAGCAGAATTAAAATGCTCAAGGTGTATTTAATTTAATTGTTCCAAGAAACAAATAGAAATTACGTGCAAAATTTATATTAATTAATTCAATTTTTAAGTAATGGGTATTAAACAAAGTGTACAAATAATAAATTAATATTTAGTGCGTATTCGCTAAAAATTAAAGGGTAGAAGTCAATGCCATTCATTATTATTTTAGTTGGAGTTAATTGAACCATTATTAATAATATAATAAGCATAAAAGCCTCTGAAAATCCAAGGTTAAAATACCATAAAATAAAAGCTCTGAGAATCATATTAAAACGTTAATTAGGAGCACACACCTGCGTATTTTTAAAAGTCAATTTCAGTTTAATTTGTTTGGATAAACATGAAAATTCTGCGTATATTAGAAACGGTCGGATAAACCGTAGCTTATGTTAACGGGAAGGCTAGATACGGGGTTATTTAACCCAAATAAGAATACACGTGGACTGAAATAACCGATAGTAAAGAGTATCGATTTGCACCACTAGGAGCAAGTTAGAAAAAGACAGATAAAATGCGCAAGGCCGAGACACAGATAATGAAAGGCGTGATTTGAGCAACGTCACGAGGAAATGATTGGTTGTAATAAGATGCAGATATGAGAGGTGTAAACGTAACGATTTCTATACAAAATTAATTAGTATTCTCGGACGTGTTTGCGAGTCGTGTGAAAATTTCTTAGATTTTCAACTGGCGCGTGTGCAAATTTAATAGAACCGCGTGCCGGACTGTCGAAAAGGGAACATAGTATGCGAAATTCTGAAAACTGGCCGTCGCGGGACAAAACCGACATACAGGCGAGCTATTATATAAACCCGGACTTTAAACAGTTTCGCTCTCTTAGATTTTCGATTTTGATTCAATACTTTAAACAGTTTGCTCTTATATTTTGGTGATTATTGAATACGTTAAAACAGTTTGCTCTTTACGTGCTACGATACAAGTTATTATGCATTAGTGCACTTAGAAAAGAAGATACAAGGTAATAAAGTCTAGTTATATTTGCGGATATTACTGTACCAATTATCCAAATTTGTAACGATAAATGAATAAACAAAAGTAGGCAGTTTTGGGGTATAGCGTGAAAGAAGTATGAATTTCTTTGCTATTTTTCGGGGGTGTTAATAATTAAATGTTATTCGTAATCGTGATTGGATCCACAAAACAAGATTTTGATATACTTAGATGAGTCCTGAGAAGCTCTGAAACACTTTTAGATGAATGGTGGTGTAGAAAATTTTAAAAGCGTTCAGAATCAGAAGCCGTAAACATAACCCAGTTGGAATGGTGTGATTAACAAAGGACGATGTACATTGGAGCCACGAGTGCATTAACCTTCAGGTAACTTATGCTTTGTTGTTCGATTTTTGATGTTTTGGTGTGTGTTGAATAACTTTATAATTTGTTTGCTAAAAAATGGACAGTAGTGAATTTGTACAAACAACAAATTTTTAATTTTAAGGTGAAATTTTTTTGTTTAAGTAGAAAGGAGTATTTAGCAGTTTATGTTCTTGATTATGATGAAAATTTGGGTCCGTCTTTGAGCTCAATTAAACTAACCTGTTTGATTAACGTAAAGGGGTAGGAGATGCTCCCTTTGTACTCAGACTCAGGTCTGTAAATATTGTTAAATTAATTAGTAGGCATCCTACCAGGACTTTAATTCTGGATGCAAATTAACACTGATGACAAAACTTGAAATTTTATTATACTGAAATTTATGCTGAAATTTAATTTTGAAACTTTAATGTATTATGAATATTGATGTAAATAGAGTTAACGTTGATGTTTGTGGTAGGAATGTGTTTGTTTTTTTTATGAATGAGGATGAAAGTTTTAACTAGGTGAGCAGCCGAGGCGGAAAGAGTAAAAAGGCTACTATCAGAAGAGATTCAACAGGGCGAGAATCACAGCAAATCTAGGTGCCCAGTGCGAGAGGCTCGAATATTTTTTTTTACTCTGGTGAGGTTTCACAGCAATATATATATATATATATATATATATATATATATATATATTACTATGATAATAGAGTAATTTAGGGGTATATTGAGTCATAAGGGTTGTACGCTACATGTAAATATCACTAAAGTTTAGAAAACTAAACAATTTTATCATAAAATGGAAGTAACTCGATAATTATACAAAAAGGTAATATCGAGCACACTGTATATAAATCACAATTTACTTTAATTTATGAAAGAAAGCTCATTCTTCAAAATTCAAATCATATTTAGTAAGATAAGTAACTTGTACGTGTACGTCATATAATGCATTTTAAATTAAACATACAAGCATAAAATTGAAAATAAATGCGCGGAAATAACATTTTAAACGCAACGAGTTTTATTGAAATAAATACGCAATTAGTGATAGGAAACAACCTGGCGTACTAGCTATAAAGGAACCTCATTCTAAACATTAACGCATAAAATAAATAAACGCCTTCACGGACGTCATTATAGAAATTTGACTACGTGATCTGTACATCGTAAATTCAGATGTTTGGTTACGTGATAAATTAAACGGGAAAATTTAAATAAATGCAAATATAAACAAGCGGACGTGACTTGAGGAAAGTTCAAAGTTGGATATTCAGAGGAATACACTATACAAATTAGATGCCTACGTGAGGAAATGCATCACTTCGACACGAGTTTTATTGTAACTTTATAGAAAATCCGAAGGCTACAAGATAAGGCAAAGTACAATGTCTCAATTAACTAAGTATGCTCGGAAAACCAATGGCACAGGTGAAAGGAGGAGCGTTTATATAGAACACAGATTTAGTAAACAATCAGTCTTTCTTCGACCAAGGCACAATTTATAACAGTTGACTGTATAATATCACGCGGAATGAAAAATAGTATAAATTAAATAATTAATTAGTGAAAATCGAGATAGAAAAATGTTAGAGGGATAATTCTAGTGCCGATCTACGATAAAAGTTGCCGCTATCTTTGAAAAACATTAGTTAGAATTATTAATTAATCCTAATTTTAATATTTAATATTTTAGGGTTCTAAGTAAACACGGTGAACGAATCTAATTAACGTACTCTAATGGACTCTAAGTAAATACTCTGGTAAACGAATCTAAGCAACTACTATTGAACTAATTTAAGAAACGGATTTAAATAATAGCTCTCGCGAAGAAATATAATTAAGCAGTGGTCTACATAAGCATATGAGCATTGATAGCTTGCAAATAAACCGCAAGTTGGATTACCTACTACAAAAAATGGCAAAGTTTTCCTGACGCCAGATACCATGTAACAGGTCTACAAATGGGGTATAGATTAATATTATATAATAAATGTTCACATGATTACTTTAAGCTATATGATTTATTAATATTAACTTAATAGCTATGGTACATCTATAGAAGTATTAAAAGTTATTTGCTACGTTGTTTTGGACTTTCTGCACACGGCATTTCCTTGTGTGCTTCCGAGGAATGCTGGGTCCATGGCGATCACGGCGCAGTTCCATCTCGACGTCTAAAGCCAGCAAGTAGGCTATGAGGTAAATGTGTACTATTTTGTACTGAAATACCATAACAATAATTTTTATTTATAAAGTTTATAGGGATTAATAAATAAACACAATGTTTTTATATTCCCATTCTACTCTAACAGATAAAAGATCTGTTACAATGATCGCCCAAGTATGTTGAGCAGTCTTTATGGTTGTGGCAGTCGGTCCATAGCGACGTTCGATGCTTAAAAGTTTCCTAAGAAACCTATCACAATCGGGAGCTTAACTTTAATACCGATCGTCTACCTTGGGCCATATGAATTGTGTCTTTGACTTCCAAGGGGGTGTAATGGCTACAAATTACTTGACGGTTGATCTTGGTCTTTTACATAGCGGTAAGAGTCTAAACTTTGTAGAGTTGGAATTTATTGACGCATATAAAGAAAACAGTGTCTATTTCTTATAGGTGTATACATGACGATTAGTTAATCTATAACACCCCAACCTCTTACCTCTCACCCCCCACCTCCCACCTTCCATCTCCCACCTCCTACCTCCCATCTTCCACCTCCAATTTCCCACCAACTACCTCCCACCTCCTACCTCCCACCTCCCACGTCCCACCTCCCACCTCCCACCTCCCACCTCCCACCTCCACCTCCTACCTTCCACTTTCTACCTCCGGCCTCCGGCTTCCCACCCCCACCTCCCATCCCCATCTCCCATTTCACGCCTTTCACCTCCTACCTCTCGCCTCTCTCCTTCCAAGTTCCACTTACCACTTCCCACCTCCCACGTCCGACGTTCCACCGCCCACCTCCAACTTATTATCTCCCACTTTCGCCACCCACCTCCTAGCTCCCATTCCCCATCTCCCACCTCCCACCTACTATCACCTCCTACCTTCCACTTCCCACGTCCGGCCTTTGGCCTCCCACTCCCACACCCATCTCCCATCTACCGTCTTTCGCCTCCTACCTCCCAATTTTTACCTCCCATTTCCACCTCCAACCTCCCACCTCTCTCCACCCATCTTTCACCTCCCACCTCCCACCTCCCACCTCCTACCTCCTATCACCTCCTACCTTCCACTTCCCACGTCCGGCTTTTGGCCTCCCACTCCCACACCCATCTCCCATTTACCGCCTTCCGCCTCCAACATTCCAATTTTTACCTCCCATTTCCACCTCCAACCTCCCATCTCCCTCCCCCCACCTTTCACCTCCCACCTACCACCACTCATCTCTCACCTCCCATCTTCCATCTCATCCCTTCCACCTCCTACCTCAACCTGTCTACACCAATCTCCCACCTCCAACTTCCTACCTCCCACTTGTTGTCTGCAATTAAACGATTTTGGTTTAAATTTGGTGAATGTAGAAGCAATTACTCATCTCTTTTTGCAAATACGAAAGAAAAAATATTACAGTCGTTTACTAAATGACGTTTAAACTAATTAATGGTAAATTTGTAGCTAACTTCCTACAATATTAAAGGCTCAATATTGTAAAAAAATGAAAAAAAGGATTAATGTTAAGCTTGTATCAATTTTTTTGCTATGTGTAGAGGGGTGGATCGGTTTACCAATTGAATTATCGGATAGTTCAGACGATCCTTCATCAATCCACCACAAATAAAAACAAGATGCTTACTATTTGTAAAGGTATCAACACTGCAGGAAACACAACACCAATACAGATTAACATTTATTTCGAATTTACTATTTATGTGGAACAGCTATACACACAGAGCATTGAACTGAAAACTGTGGCAATCTACTCACATATATATTAACTATATAATTAGTGATATTAAGATATATGCCTAAACTATTAACAAAGGAGGTCTTAGTGACCCAACGAGCGCAAAACCGCTCCGCTCTCCAGTAGTCGGATGCTCACGCACCTCCGTATTTCATCCTAACCTTTCATCAACTGCTTTCAAATACTATCTTTTTCCTGCACTAATATTGTAACGTATCCGCATCACAGGGGCGCACTCGCTACTGTAATCATATTCAGAGGCGTACTTGCTACATATGTACAAAAATTTGCTTTTGGAAACAACTTAGAAGTATGAAGGCAATAGAAGAAAAATGATCCCATAAAGAAAACAACATGCGATTTATTATTTTCTACTTTGGTTCAATTACAAAACTACGTTCAACATTTTATACACAATCATGTGGAAAACAATTCGGCTGTTTCGAAACCTGGTTTGTAAGGCCGTAAATAGCAACTTAATCTTTTAAAAGTCCGTGTAATCACCTTATTGTTCACAAAATACCTCAAACTTTACAAGTTGTTTCTACACACGGCACATGGGCATTAAACATTTGTTCTGATAGATTTTCACGGGTTAAACAATCTTTGCAAGTAATTATCTGAATCCGCTCACTTTCACATAATCTTCGAATTGGGAAGTCGTCGAAGTTGAGTTTTGTGGTGAAAAATTGAACTGCGTCTTTTTATTTCAATGCAAAACTCTGTAGGGCCAACAAAGAATCCATATGCCCAATAAAATGCGTATGGTCAATAAAATCCGCATTGCCATCAAAATTCTGTAGGGCCAACAAAAACTTTGTAAAAGCAACAAAATGCTGTAAAACAAACAAACACCTACTAGTCTGCATGTACTCTCAAGCCACCCAACATCGTAAATGTTTAAACATCCCAAGCAGATCGTCATTTTCGATCTCACTCATCACGTACTACGACATCAGTCTAGGGCCATCGCCATTTTCACTGCAAGCAATCAGCTAGAACCTGGGCTAGTCAATCTCAGGGTAGCAGCCAACGGCCAGTGGTTAAGGGTGAATGATCTTTGCCCAATCACGACCGAATTTTTTTGTTTACAACCCCTTTTCCCACGAACGGCGAAGTTTCGAACCGCGAAGGTCTCCATCGTTCTAGCCTGTAAGATTCGGCACCCAACTGAGTCCAAAATAATAATTTTTTGTTGATTATTTAATATTTTTTACTTAGAATATATATTTTCTTAAAAGTAATATTTGCTCTAAATTTGGTATATTTGGTATATTTGAAATTTTCACTAATAACTATTTTATATTATTTGAATTACAGTTTTTGATTGAATTTGTACGTGATTATCAGATCTGATGCTCATATAGATGCTAAAAAACGAAATTTTGTTCAACTAATAGTTTTTGATGTGACTAACATCTGTGAAATTATTTATTTCTTTTTATAAATATTATTGTATACAAATTGTTTATTATATAATAGATACTTTCTGATATTAATATGTTCCATTTTTTAAAAAGGGCTAATTAAAAATTTTAAAATGGTCTACTCCGATTGGGTTTCTGTATCTATCCTAAACTCATATCTTTTTAATAATAGTTAGATTCAGTGGCGCCCAACTTCATTTAATTTTGTTTTCAGTTTAACAAAGACTATTTCAACCCTTTCTTTCTCATAATCCCCCATGGACTAATAGCCAAGTTAGCCGACGGTACAGCGGGTTTTTATAGTTCCATCTTGTACGCGTAAAAAGTTCAAGTCCCTTTAAAGTTCTGTATAGTTAATCCATCCTCTCCCTAGGGGCAAGATCTCAAAGCGTGTTTTCTAAATAATTAAAACCGTTACACTGACGCCCAACGCCTTGCGGCCCGAAATGTGTAACAATTTGCGTTCGCGATATATAAAGTTAGTACTACTATAAAATCTCTAACACATAATAACGTAATATAAAATTCAAACCAATACACAAGTCTTCAATCTCCTTTTCTAATCAATAATTGGAGACGGAGATTTTTAAATTATAAAATGTATCGAAATTTGTTTGTGCACATAAAGTCTTTGATTCCATATACGGGCAATAGAAGTTTTGGGTTTCTAATGCTGCCTCCCTCCCGTACCACCACCACCACCATCAGCGCCAATATACCTACAGTTGGAGGCTATTATACACTAAGCAGCAGCTATTTTGTAACTCGTCCAACAGCTTACCCCACACTTTGGCAAGTGGCACCGAGTACATTGGCGTTTTTAGGAAGTATAAGTTACATTTTCTTAACAAGTCCCTTTAGGGATTATAGACCTGGTCCGCAATGACATATTGAAATTGTTATTCGCAACAGCAATTTCTTTTGCACCAGATGCCACATTTTCTAACCGTGCATTATCTGGCTGAAAGGGTCCTGCCTTACCTTGACCTTGGTTAGACTGATCGTTTTTTGACCTCTTAAAATTAAAATCAAGTGGCGTAGCAGAATTTCGTCTATTCATATTTTGTGGCGCTAAATAAAATTAAAAAGTCTATACTCTCTTGCTGCTCTACTCTATTAGAAGTGAACTGAATGTGAAATAGTCAAGCAAAAATATCAAATGTTTGTAAGGGAACCAAAAAGCACAATACCTTATACCTTAATTAGTTTGAGGTTTTGTAATAGTTGGAACTTTGGTATAAAGTATAAAGCTGTCATTGCGTTTTAGACCAAAAGCCTTAACACGTATCAGATACAACAATTTGACAAGTTTTGGCAGTACCAGTATAACCAGTATAACCCTCGAACTTGTTGCGCTGCACTTTTATAAAGTGAAGAAAGAATTTTGTTCTTTGAAATATCGGGACTAACAAACTTTTTCTTAGTAATTCAGTAACAGTAGTTACAGCAGAATATTTTACCCAAATACCCAGAACTTGAAATATAAATAAAATCTCAACAGCACATCATGAATCATAAATGACACAATGTGAAAAGGAAGCGACCACTAATCTAAAACAAATCATACCCGGTGTTTTAGAATAAAGTATGTACTAGACCGCCCCCTATAATAATAGGTAGAAGGATCCGTAACGTTTAAGTTGGTCCGATAGGTAAGGGCCAGTCGGGGTAAGCGTGCGAGAGAGTGCGGCACGGGATAAAAAACGCGTGTCGGTTGTTCTCGAACCCAGTTAATTTGTGAACTTTGCGTTGCAAATAAATTATACATTAATCCGTAAGAGTGTGGCAGTGATAGTTGATGCTAATGATGATCAGTTGGATTGTACTTTACAGATAAGTTGTAGTATTGTTTCTTTGTTTGTTTTTTTAAATGCCAACGCCGCTGGCCACATGGTAGTTACGGTGCGTGCTGAATTTGTTTTATTTAGCTGTGTTTGTTTCTTTATTTTGTGACATTGGTTACAATTCATTAAACTACATAAATCCATCTACGAGTTATTATTACATATCCACAAGTTGTAACAGGTAAAAACTTAAAGGATCACGAAAATACCACATGTAGAGGGGTTGTCGCTAGCCTGGGCCAACATCTGCAAGGGCAACCACTCGTTTCCGCACCTCCTGGAATGTCTGAGTTTTCTGAGGGAGCTGGTTCAAGTACCGTAAATTGGGGAATATATAGATCTTGACGAGTTATCAAGAAAAGTTAGGTTACGTTTTCCTGAAAAATAGATGTTTTTTAGAATATTTTCATTTAGGGTAGAGACTTTAATTTGAAAATAGGTACACGTTAGTTATTTACTAATATGAATTATTACACTTCATTTCGACAAAATAGGATAATCCATTGGCGTAGAATAAGGAGGGTTATTAAACAATTTTGATCTATACTTTTTGCACACCCTGTGTTTCATAAAAATTAAAACTCATAATTATTCCTTGTACAATTGGCCACAAAAAAATACTCTTGGTTAATCTCTGTAGAGCTTTCCATTTTCGAGATGTTTTAAGTTAAGTCATACTCAATTCATGCATGAAAACAACGTATTATTAATTCTTTCAAAAATGCAAAGGTTTATTTAATGATTTCGAAACCGGTATCTGAGTTAAATCAAATACATTTAGAGAAAAAACGCATTTAATAAATTTGTTAGTGTTTACAACCTGAAGAATATTTGACTCTACAAACTAGCATTTACTTACTGAGCCGGTACAAACTACAAAATACAAATTAGCTCATATCGTCCATTATTTAAGTAAATGTTCAAAGTGACGTTCTAACTTGAATACATTTTCGGGTTCCTTTCTTAATCTGGCGAGTAGTTTTTTTTAGAATAAACCTAGGATTGGCTAAGTCCCTAAAAGCATTTCCCATCCTTTTTCTTAACTCCTGAACTGTATTAATAGGTTCAGAATAAACTTTTTGCTTTAAAAAACCCAAAATTCCATAGTCCATAGGATTTCATTCAGGGGACCGAGGTTGGCAATTACCCGGAGCATTCACTCCACGTCCAATCCATCTGCCAGGAAAACTTATTTAACCACCCCCTTGCAGTTAATGCAAAATGAGGTGTTGCCTCATCATGTATGGACCACATGTTAAGTTTTCGATAACAAAGAACATCTTCAAATAAACCTAATAAATGTAGTTTTAATTATTAAATGACGTGTTTTTCTTAATTTTTTAACTTTACACTTATCAAAGCGAGTAACTGTGTCAGCTGTCAAAAACACACTTGAAGTTGCATCTGTAACAACTCAATATTTGAAAGGTGGATGAGGACCTCTGCCGTAAGCTAACAATCAAGAGTTGGTTGATGACGATTAAGTGATCAACTTGGTGATGCTTCCGCCATACATCCAGAGGATTCGTTTGCATGTTACTAGAAACACGAAACGTGGTGTTTATCTGAAGCATTTTCGACGAGATTTTTAATATTAGTTTAAGCGTCGATTAATTATTTTTAATCAGATTTGCTCCGGCATTTTAATTGATGATCAATATTACTTTAAATTCCTGTCTAAAAACCCACACAAGATTGTGTAATGTAAAATTTCTATACAGTTAACATAAAAATTAACATCGCAAGTTATTAACCTCCCACCTGGAGTATGCCTTGATCAATATATGATTTAAGTCCCAGGCGTTTATAATATTAACAGAAATAAATAGAAGTTGCTGAATTTTTAAATGTTAAAATGCAAATAATTAACGCAATGAATTACTTCGCCCTAGGGATATCTTAAGGATATTTAATTTACGTAAGTATTTTAGCGCCATGCATAAAACTAAAACATTTTACTTATGGAATCTTAGAAAACAAATAAAATGCACTTTGGAGCATCGAAGTAAGAGATCCTCCTGTGTTTGGCATCAACACAAGACTAATTTGTAGCTTTTCATTTTTCTGGAGATTAATATTTTTGGACACACTAATGGCGCACGTCACTGACTATATATCACTTGTTTCAATCTAGATCTCGTTTTATGTTTCACCCCTGCCCTTCGTCAGTGAGATTCGCCCCATACTATACTACAATATACGCAGTTTTTATGTGGAAAAAGTATAGAATGTAATTCCTTAAAAAACTTCTTTGACATGATTTATACGTAGTTTCTTTAAAGTGTTTTGTTAGTAGTGATTTTTATAACGTATAAAATGTCAATCAGGCTCCTCTATACCGTTAAATTTCAATGAATTGAAATACCACAGGAAAAGCTGTTATTTAGCGAATCCAACTTGGAACTTCTTTTTATCTCTGCACAATGATCCCGTTTACAAAACTGAAGACTGCAATTAGGACACAAGGGGATGCGGTTGTTCAATAGCTAAGTAATTTGAAGCTGAAAGAACAGCAATTTAAAATAATTATTATTATACATGCTGTTTTTGTTATTTAATATCTAAAACAGCATCTGCAGGAGATAATTGTTTAAGGAATATAATTAGCTATTTAGATAGAAGTCCATTATGCTGTTTTCAGAAAAACTACTATAAATTTCACGGAGTTTTTAATTTCAAGTTAATTGTAAATCCAATGCAACTGAAAATTATACTACCCTTTATTTACGTGAATCCATTTTCTTTTTTGAGCTTTAATAAAGTCAAGTATCGTCTTGTTTTAATTCATATGATGAGGCATTTTGTAAGTGTTTTCTAACAACATTAAGTTGGTTATTACGTATACCATTATCTTTATACTGTGATAATGTAATGTTTCCCAAATTGGATGTATTAAATGGGTAACTTAGTTGTTATTGAAGATACAATCAAACTGTGTGCCAAGTCATGGGCCAACTTTCTGAGATCAATTCAATGGTAAAATCACAAATGAGCGATCTTCTTTTGTTTTCGAGTGCTAGCCAAAAATTGATATTTTTAACAATTCTATTAATTCGTATAACTCGTTTGTTTGCAAAACATTCAAAAATACTGTAGAAGTCTTTTATACAGTATTTTAAGTAGAATACAGTGGCATACGCAAATATTTAATATTTATAACACTTTTGAGGTTTTAATATAAACTTGCATTTTTTTAAATGGAAACCACAATTGGTTGCCGCTTTATTTAAAAGCTCTTTTTGACAGATTTTCAAAAATATATAGTATAATATAATTATCTTTTCAAATGGCCGATTTATTCCATGTTTTTGGTATACTAAATAATTTATTATATTGGTAATAAATAGTTGGCCGCGAAACAAGAGGTAAACAAAAAACGACAACTATTTGTATAACAAACGTCAACGAGCTTCAATTATATCTACTGCACATGCAATAAATTGTATTATTAGTTTGTAAGTGAAGCATCAGTCTGTTACTAAATGGCAAAATTCGAAAATTACGAAAAATACGATATGCTAGTTGCATTTTTAAGTCTTCGAGAATTCCTCTATCAGCAAAAACTTTATATTTTAACAGGTAATTGTGTAACTGATAGCAAATAATATTACTATGTCGTTTGTAAATAATACAGGTATCCTGAAAGACGACAATCAAATATTAACATGCTTAAAAGGTTAGATAGTAATTTACAACAGTTTGGCTGTTTTGACAAACCTAGAACAAAACAGTATGCAGCTTTTAATCAAGAGCAAACTACTGTTGCAACCATAGCATGTGTGGAAACGAACCCAAGAACATCCTGTAGGAAAATTGAAAGGGAAATAGGTGTTTCTAAATCAACAGCTTCAAGAATATTGAAGCGTTATAAATATCGACCCTATAAAATTAAAATTATACCTAGTTTGCTTCCGGACGATTTTCAAAAAGGAAGGCAATTTTGTAAATGGTATCTTCGTAAATGTGCTGCTACTAACATTTTGGAAATAACATTATATGGTCTAATAAAACACATTTGAGTAGTGCTGGTATCTTCAACAGACACAACAATCGACACCGGTCTAATGAAAATAACTATCAACATATACGAGGCGTCAAAAAGGCCGTTTTGGTTTGAATAGTTATTGCTACATTAAATAAAATTAAATAAAAACCCTTAACCACAAAAAATATTTAAATTACTAGATACGTATTTCGACTACTATGTGGTGATCATCAGTAGGAAATCTCTTAAAAAAAAATTAATAATAATAATAATAATAATTAGCTGTTGTTCTGGAACACTTCAGAGGATATTCTCCTCACCACTTAGGCTGAAGTGAACTTTCCCAACCTATAATTTACTATATTGAATTGACACAATTCACTTGTTTGTTGTTGAGAACACCAGCCTGCGGGTGAGGAGAATATCCTCGATAGTGTTTAAAGCAACAATATAGTAAATTATAGGTTGGGAAGGTTCACTTCAGCCTAAGTGGTGAGGAGAATATCCTCTGAAGTGTTCCAGAACAACAGCTAACTATTATTATTTTTTTTTAAGAGGTTTCCTACTGATGATGACCACAAGTGGTCGAAATACGTATCTAGTAATTTAAATATTTTTTGTGGTTAAGGATTTTTTATTTAATTTTATTTAAATCGTGCCACAGTGTTCCTATAGATTATTATTGCTACATTGTTGGCGGCAAATTTCAATACCATATTTTTGAAAACAATCTTTCAGCTGGTCGCTATATTGAAATTTTGGATACCAACCTGCACGAATTACTAGAGGGCATGCCTCTCGAAAAAAAACAAAAAGTGTGGTTCCAACAAGATGGTGCACCTCCGCACAACGCTATAATTATCGTGATTATTTAAAAAGAGAATCATCATCATTAGGTCTTCAGTCCTAAAACTGGTTAGACGCGTACCATCATTGTTTCCTATTCTGAACTAACCTACAGATTTCCCTGAAATTTGCACAGTCTGCATCTATTACTATCTGATCTAGGTCTACATCTACCTCTTTTTTCCTAACTCTGCTTGTAATATATCCCATACTAATCCCTAAAAATGCCTTAGAACGTATTCCGTCCTTGTATTTCTCTTTTTCCCCAGATATCCTTGTTCCCCTACTATTTCTATAACCTATTTGTTATTATCTTTGTCTGTTCATGCTATCGTCCTCATACATCTGAAGCACAGCATTTCAAAAGGTTGCTACCGTTTTTCTGTCTGCGTTTCACACTGCCCGTATTTCATTGGCATACTGTGCTGTGCTCCACACAATGCTTTCAATAATTTTCTTCTTATACTATGTTTGTCGTCTTTCCTCATAGGCGCCGTTCTTTCTTGTTACATGCAGTTCGATCACCTTCTATTGTTTTACAGTTATATGCCCTATATCGCCGACCTTGTGAAGGGAGGTAAGCAACCTGTGGCTGCCAAATTCCCCAACACTTAACCATTTAGCGATTTAATATATTTTCCAATTTATCTTTTCGCACAGTCAACAATCTGCTACCAACAACCAGTTGTTTATACTAATCATCAGATTTATCTGCGCTTATTTCTTCGTCATTAGGTTTCCGTCTCAAAACTGGTTGGACACGTACCTGCACCTATTTATTTTCTGAACTAGCCTACATAGTTCCCTGAAATTCTCACACAGCATGTGTATTCAGCTCGTTCCCCTTCTATTGTTTTCTAATTTTATGCTCTATTTCACCGAGATTCAGTGAAGGGGGTTAAGCAACCTGTGGCTACCAAGATCCCCCAACACATAGACATTTGCCGAAATAATGGTTTTCCAGTAAATCCTTTCACACACTTAACAATATTCGAGAATATTGGCCAACCAATTCTTGTAGTTACTTATAATAAGCATCATGTTTAAGCACAGTTATTTTTTCGTCATTAGTTTATCCATCTTGGGATTGGTTGGATGCGTACCTCCATTGATATCTATTCTGGGCTAGCCTACACATCTCCCTGAAACCCCTACAGCCTACATCTTTTACTATCTGTGTGCAGTAGTCTAACTTAGGTCTGCCTCTTCTTCTCATTTTTCCTATCTCTGCTTCTAATATATTCCGCACTATTCCCTCATGCCGTAGTATGTGGCCTATCAACCTATCTCCCCTATTTTTTAAAGTTTTCCACATATTTCTTTCTTCCCCTACCAGTTTTAGTACCTTTTCGTTCTTAACTTTGTCTGTCCATGATATCTTAATCATACCTCTGTAGAACCACATTTCAAACACTTCTACCTTTTTCTTATCCGCTTCTCCTACTGTTCAGGCTTCACAGCCGTACAGTGCTGTGCTCCACACATATGTTTTAAGCAATCTTTTCCTTGTTTCCATGTTTGTGGTCTTTGAGCAAAGTAATTGCTTTTTCTTGTTAAATGTAGCACGACCTTGTGCTAATCTTTGCTTTATATCTTTTGTGCTTTTCCCATCTTGCGTTATTTGGCTTCCTAGGTAGCAGAAATCGTTAACCTATTGTAAGTTCGTGTTACATACTTGTATTCTTGTTTTTGATTTATTTTCCCCGCCTTTGCACACTAGAACTTTAGTTTTAGTTTTGTTAATTTTCATACCATATCTCTCTGTTAGAACCGTTTTCATTTCATTAAGAGCAGCTTCTAACTCTTCCTTGCTAGACGCTAATACCGCTATATCATCTGCAAATCTAAGCATAACAATTTTTTGTCCCTGCAGATTAATTCCAAATGTCTTCCGGCATTTGACAGTATTCATTGCCTCTTCTATGTACAAGTTAAAAATCAATGGGGATAGGGCACATCCCTGTCTCACCCCTTTCCTAATGTTTACTTCTCTACGTTTCTGCTCTAATTCTATTACTGCTGTTTGCTCTTTGTATAAGCTATGTACTATTCGTCTATCCCTATAACTCATTCCAATCTTTTTGAGTATTTCAAACATTTTTTCCAATTTACATCGTCGAATGCTTTTTCCAGATCTACAAACCCTATATACATGCTTTCCCCTTTTTCTATTGTTTTCTTCATTATCACTCTCAGAGCTAAAATAGCCTCCCGCGTTCCCCTGTTTCGCCTAAACCCAAACTGGTCTTCTCCTAGTATTTCTTCCGCCCGTTTTTCCATTCGTCTTTGCACAATTCTAGTTAATATTTTTGACACGTGTGCGGTCAAACTTATTGTTCGAAAATTTTCACATCTATCCGCGCCTTTCTTTTTTGGTATAGTTACTATGATGCTACGTTTGAAATCTTTGGGTATTTTGCCTGTCTCATACATATAGCTTACAAGTTGGAAGAGACGTTCTGTTACTGCTTGTCCAGCGGCATTTAGAGTTTCTGCTTGCACCTTATCTGTACCCGGCGCCTTACCGTTTTTCAGAATCTTTAATGCTAATTCAAACTCGTCTCTAAGTATAGGATATCACAAGTCATCATTTTCAATGTCTGATTCCTGTTCTAATGCAGTTAGTTCCTCTCCTGCATATAAATTCCCTATAAATTCTTGCCATCTGCCCACTTTCTCTACGTTTTCTATAATGACGTTTCCTTGTGCGTCCCTTATATTTCTGCTATGCGGTTTTATATCCCTAAAATTCATTGTAATTAATTTGTATGCTTCGTCTGTCTTTCTTATTTTCATCTTCGTTTGTACCTCTTTGCACTTTTCATCAATCCATTGTTCTTTAGCTTTCCTGCATTTTCAAATAATTTTCCATTTTATGGCTTTGTATCTCTGTTTTCCTGTTTCGTCTGATTTATTTTTGTATTTTCGTCTTCCTTCTATTAAATTCAGGATATCCTTTGTTATCCATGGTTTCTTATTTTCTTTTTGTGTATACCCCATAATATCTGTGGCCGCCATGTCTAGGCAGAATTTAATGTTATTCCATTCTGTTTCTACTTCCTTAGTATCAGATATTTTCCCAATATTATTCAGCAATTCATTTGATTTTTTTCTAATCTTTTTTGAATATCTTTATCATAATTACGATGTTGTGGTCAGTGTCTATATCTGCTTCTGGGTAGCTTCTACAGTCTTTTACTTGATTCCTAAACCGTTGTCTAACAAGAATGTAATCTATTTGATATCTTCCTATATCTCCTGGCATCTTCCACGTATATCGTTTTCTAGCATGATGTTGAAATAATGTGTTTGTGATGATTAAATTGTTTTTGTCGCAAAATTCTACCAGCTTATTTCCCCTGTTGTTTCTCGTGCCTAAACCAAATATACCTACTACCGCTCCTTCCCTACCTCACCTACCACGGCATTGAAATCCCCGGAATTATTAAATTTTCATGTCTTTTTACGTATCTTAATATGTCTTCGATATCTTTGTAGATGGCTTTTACCTATTCGTCACTGTAGCTAGAGGTGGGCATGTATACTTGTATTATTACTGTGTTTACCGGTTTAAATTCTAATCTAACCATGAGTACTCTTTCGTTCTTTTGTAAGTAATTTTCTACACAGTATCCTATCTTTTTCCGCATAACTATCCCCACACCCAAATTTTCTTCCTCTGCTCTTGTATGAATTACCCTGGAGTCTCCACTCCAAATATCCCCCGCCTCTGGCCACCGAACATCGCTGATCCCTACTATGTCTATTGATAACCTATTCATTTCGATTTTTAGGTTCTCTAGCTTCTACTTGCTTCATACTTCTAACATTACACGCTCCGACTCGCAGAATGTTTCCCGACTCTTATTTTTAGCTTTCCGATCGCATCCTCCGAAGTAGTCCCCTCCCGGAGATCCGAATGGGGGACTATTTTAACTCCGGAATTTTTTATCCCAGAAAATGCCATCATGTTTGTAACAACTTAAGTACGCTGTGTACTTGGGAGATAATGTGGTGGTTTCCCGTTGCCTACCACATCGCGGTAGTGTGTCTTAGACTGCCATACCGACCCCTATCGTCTCTGCCAATCTAAGTACCGAAAGAGCCGTTGCCCTCTTCCGGGTACCTGTCTTAGTCTGGTTCCTCGCTAACGACCCTACTACTTTGGTTGGACCTGTAGTTTGGCTCTTAGCTTATTAGCACACGCAAGCCATTTCACCTATTCTAGTAATTTAGAACTTCGGCAAGGTGCAGGTCCATTCGAAATGCTAAAAAGAGAATATCCCAATAAATTGATGGGTACGTTTGAACCTGTTCAGTGGCCGCCTAGATCTCCTGACTTGTCAACATTGAACTATTTCTTGTAGAATTTTTTTTATTTTTTGAAAGAGGAAATCTATAAAACCCAGCACCATAGTATTGAAGAGTTGCGTAATTCAATTGATGCAGCATTTTGTAAAGTTAAGGCGGTTCATTTATTAAATTCTATTAAATCTTTATTAAAACAATGCGAACTTTGTTTAAGAGAGAATGAAGGCCAGTTTGAACAATATCTCTGAATTGTCAGTAAATAAAACTATTGTAGTATTCCCATCTCTGTTCTAGTGTTTTATATATATTATGTGTGAGGGTGTGTGTAGGTGAGGGTGTGTGTAGGTGAGGGTGTGTGTGGGCGTGTGCGCATGCGTTCGAGCATGCGTGGGCGCGTGCTTGTGCGTGTGTGTGTGAGGGTATGAGGTTTGTGGGTGTGTGTATTTGTGTATTCATATATAGATTATAGACTATTTATATGTGGATAGGGAAATATAATTTTCAATTTAAGATGTAGTTATATTAATTTTGTAATATATGTAAGTATGATATTGTTGCGAGCTACTATTAGGCAACCCGTCAAACACACAAGCGTTGTAGGGACTGCATAGGTTTCAGGATTCTAGATGCTTCTAGCAATCAAACACACAAAACGCCGCCGGCACTGTTCATTCTTGCCAGAACTGGAAGCTTCTCGTAAGTACCAGAAGATGAGTCATAACTTTAAATCTGAGTATATATAAGACCGCTAAGAAATGCAAGGGTCAGTCTATACTGGAATGTCTAATATAAATTATAACGTTGTAAAATAATAGTAGTTTGAGCTTTTAGAAGTATACATAAATGTTATATGCTGTGTCTAACGTGCATGCAGCTTGTAGTATACATAAATACATAGAAGTGTATAAACAAATAGTTGTGTTAGTGTTGTTAATGGACCTATGGTAAAGAAGTTAGTTTAAGAAGAAATTAGTGCTTGTAAATTCATTAGTGTAATAGTGCTTCATTGTTAAGTGGACTGAAAACATCTATAAATAAGGCATATACTGTTAATTAGACTTGTGAACAGTGAGTAATATAGACCTTTATTATTACTTGTTTTAAATTAAAGAAACGCGGTAGTAGTAGCCTGTTACACTGGTGTCAGCCTGTGTGGGGTATATAGTGATTAATTTAAAACACAAGTCTAAAGACATTTAAGTAGTTTGTATATGCCAGAAATCAAAGTAAGATGGAGGCAGAAACTTTAATGAATTTCCTCAAGGATTTTAAATCCGGTATGGAGGAGAGGTCGGCTAAACTAGAATTACTGAAAATGCTGCAAAAATAGATGAAAGGTTTACTGAAAACGCTGAGAAAATGGAAAGGTTAAGTGAAAATGCTGCCAAAGTGGAAGAAAAGTTGAATGAAAGTACAGCCACGTTAGAACAAAGATTAATGGAAAGTTCCATTGCATTGAAAGAAGATTTCACTGAACAGGTAAAAACAGTTGAGCAAAAGTTGAATAATAAATTGGTAAAAATGGAAGAAGATGTGATGAGGCTTCAAGAACAAATGATTTCACTAACAACGCGACCACTTGAATTACCAAGCCAAGTTGTTAATCAGAACATTCCAGAAATAAGAACCATGGAAAGAAGCGAGTCAATTCCGTCTAAATTTAAAGTAAAACCACCTACATTCGATGTTAAAACACCTTGGCCCACATATTTGAAACAATTTGAAGCTGCTGCAATAGCCAACGGTTGGTGCAACAAAGAGAAGGCTATCTCCTTAATAGTGGCCCTACGGGGGGAGGCTCTTAACATCTTAGAAACGATTCCCGATCACCAGCAGAATGATTACGGCCTCTTAACATCAAAGCTTGAGATGAGATATGGAGATGCTCACCTTCAACAGGTTTACCACGCACAAGTTAAGAACCGCTCGCAAAAGACAAGTGAAAGCCTGCAAGAATTCGAAGCTGACATTGCCAGGTTAGTTAGATTGGCATACCCAACGGCACCAGATAGCTTCCTCGAACAACCTGCTGTCCAAACATTTGTGGATGGCGTTAAGGATGGCGAAATACAGCAAGCGCTAAGACTAGCACGGCCAAAAATGTTGGATGACGCACTGGCCCATGCGCTTGAATTTGAAGCAGCTAAGCAGACATCACACAGGATGGGTCACAAAGTTCGGTCTGCCTTAGAGGAACCTGGTCAAGCTCAGAACAGCATAGATGAAATAGTCAACCGTGTGGCAGAAAGGCTGGAACTACAACGACCGCGGCGATTGCGTCTGCGATGCTGGAACTGCGGTGAAGTTGGTCACATACAAAGACGCTGTACTCAACCAAAAAAACAACCGGTTGAGCAGCAGGAAAACTAAAGCAAGTCGACGTAAGGGGGCGAACGTCGACAGCACAACGTAGTGTCCCGGAGATTATCATCTGTGCTGCATCGTCGATGTGGAGTCTGGACAGCATTTATATCGATGGAAAGAATTAATGGTAGGGGTGTCCGATTACTCGTGGATACAGGAGCGACAAAAACTATTGTGAGACCAGATTTGGTTGGTCGTGGAAAAATGCTACCTGTATCGGTGTGTCTTCGAACGGCAAGTGGTGAGAAAATTTGTACTCACGGAGAGACTGCCGTTATGATGACAATTCGGAACAAATTAATTAATCATCGAGTGTTGGTAGCTGAAATTACAGAAGAAGTGATCTTGGGAATGGATCTCATGAGAGAATATGGGTTTCATGTAAACATGAAAGAAAATGTGCTTCGGATAGATGATGATGAGATTCCATTTCAAGGTAGGAGTAACCAGACGATGCAAGTTCGAATGATTTGCGATATGAAAATACCCGAGAAGGCGGAAATGATAGTAATGGGTCGCCCGGATGGTACGCTCCGGGAAGCAACTGAATCGGGAATGGGTCAAGAGGGACTTCTGATTGGAAGAACGCTGGTAAAGTCTCGAAATATGGTACCAGTAAGGGTGCTGAACATTAATCCCCATACAGTGACCCTGAAGAAAGGCATGATTGTGGGAAGTTGCATTCCAGTATGTCATATTAAACGTTGTGTGGACGACACGAAAAATAAACCAACCAACGGTTGCTCACAGAAATTGCTGGATATGTTGATACCCTCGTGTCAAGGATTAAATGGCGACCAACTGGGCAAGGTAAAAGAACTGGTCGGACGATATCGAGGTGTGTTTGCACTGGATGATAGTGAGAAAGGAAGGACGAATGTTGTGCAACACAAGATCAATACTGGAGATGCGCAACCGATAAGACAACACCCAGGCGGCTTCCTTTGGCAAAACGTAAGGAAGCTGAGCAAATTATCACCGATATGGAAGAACAGAGAGTGATTGAACCTCGAATAGTCCATGGGCATTCCCGGTAGTGCTTGTCAAGAAAAGGACGGGTCGACAAGGTTTTGTGTAGACTACCGGCGGCTTAATAATGTGACAAAGAAAGACAGCTATCCTTTGCCCAGAATTGATGAAACCTTAGATACTCTATCCGGATCTAAATGGTTTTCGACCTTGGACTTGAAAAGCGGATACTGGCAGGTAGGCTTGGAGCCAAACGATAAAGAAAAGACTGCGTTTACAATTGGAACTGGATTATGGCAGTTCAAGGTCATGCCATTTGGATTATGCAATGCTCCTGCTACTTTTGAACGATTGATGGAGTCGGTACTGCGTGGACTGTCCTGGAAGACATGTCTGGTGTACCTGGACGACGTGATAGTGTTAGGCCGGTCTTTTGAAGAACATCTTAAGAACCTAGAGGAGATATTCCAAAGATTACGCGGGGCAAACCTTACATTAAGCCCCAAGAAGTGCCACCTATTTGGAAAAGAGGTGAAATACCTAGGACTTCGGAGACCGGAATAAGAGCTGACCCTGACAAAATAAAAACGGTACAAAAGTGGCCTACACCAGCAGATATACACCAACTACGCAGTTTTCTAGGATTGTGCACATATTACCGACGTTTTATACTTGGGTTTGCGAACATTGCCAAACCGTTAACAAAATTAACCGAAGATGGACAAGAATATGATTGGAATGACGACTGCCACAGAGCATTTGAACAACTGAAACGGCTACTAGTTACAGCACCAATTTTGAGTTATCCACGGATGGAGGGGAAGTTTGTGTTGGATACCGATGCCAGTAACACAGCTATAGGAGGCGTTCTTTCTCAAGTGCAGGACGGACAAGAAAAAGTTATTGGGTATTTCAGCAAGGTCTTGTCGCGGCCAGAAAGGAACTATTGTGTGACAAGAAGGGAGCTGTTAGCCGTCGTCAAATCCGTAGAGCACTTTTATAAGTACTTATACGGCCGTAAATTCCTGTTGAGAACAGACCATGCTGCACTGAAATGGTTACTGCAGTTTCGAAATCCTGAAGGGCAAGTTGCAAGGTGGATAGAGCGGCTGCAGGAATATGACTTTGACACAGAACATCGGGTAGGAACTAGCCATCGGAATGCAGACGCTTTGTCCAAGGAGACCTTGTCCAGTAAACTGCAATCATTGCTCCAAGATTGAAGAGAAAATAAGTGTCATCCATAGAATGACGGTAACCGATGATGCTTGGCAACTCGAAAGAATACGAGAAGACCAGGAAAATGACGCCGAATTGGGACGTATTATTGAGTGGAAAAATAGAGGACAACGACCAGCTTGGGAAGAAATTAGTATTTTAAGTAGGAGCCTGAAGGCATACTGGGCACAGTGGGACTCCTTGATGATAGAAAATAGAATCTTGAAACGACGCCTGGAATTTGAAGATGGCACTGAGAGACTTCAAGTGATAGTGCCGAGAAGCAGAGTGCCGGAAGTGTTGCAGCACTTGCACGATGGTATTTCCGGAGGGCACTTTGGCGTGAAAAGAACTCTCGAGAGAGTGAGAGAAAGATTCTATTGGCTGAACTGCAAAGATGATGTGAAGGAGTGGTGCCGGAAATGTGAATTGTGTGCCTCTGCAAATGGCCCGGTCTCAAAACGGAAAGCCCCAATGAGACAGTATAACGTGGGGAATCCTTTTGAGAGGGTAGCCATTGATATAGCTGGTCCGTTTCCTGAATCAGAGAAAGGAAATAAACACATCTTGGTTGCAATGGATTATTTCACCAAATGGCCGAAGGCATATGCTATACCTAACCAAGAAGCCGAGACGGTTGCAGATGTACTAGTCAGGGAGTTGTTTTGTCGTTTTGGAGTTCCGTTGGAATTACACTCCGATCAAGGTCGAAACTTCGAATCGGCGTTGTTTCAAAACGTCTACAAGCACCTTGGAATCAGGAAGACTAGAACCACGCCACTTCATCCCCAATCGGATGGAATGGTTGAAAGAATGAACAGGACGTTAGGGAAGTACCTGACCAAAGTTGTCTCTGAACATCAACGAGACTGGGACCAATATTTACATTTGTTCCTACTGGCGTACCGATCTTCGGTACATGATAGCACAGGATACCTGCCCGCTTGCGTAATGCTAGGACGTGAATTGCGGCTACCATGTGATCTTCAGTTTGGATTTAAACCTGGAGAAGAGATCGCAGGTGAAGATTACGTTAGCAAGCTTCGTGAAAGATCAAATAGCATTCACGAAAACGTCCGAAAGAATATCCAGGCAGCAAGCGATCGAATGAAATCACAATATGACACGAGAGCACAAGAAGGTGGTTATCAACCTGGAGATTTGGTGTGGTTGTATAATCCACAAAGAAAACGGGGGTTGTCGCCAAAATTACAAAGACAATTTGAAGGCCCGTACGAAGTGATGAAAAGGATTAATGATGTAGCGTACCGGATCAGAAGATCTCCCCGTGGTAAACCGAAAGTGGTACACTTTGACCGTTTAACATCCTACGCTGGCAACAACCAGGAAGGCTCGAATAAAGAGAATGGCATTCGACAAGTTATTAATCATGAGCCGAATGTAGATTTCGAGAGTTTTATGGCGGCGTATGGTGGTTCCGCTAAGGCGAGATTTGGCGTTGTTGTTGAAAAACAGCAAGACCTGTTTAGAGCACCAGAAGAGTATTCCCTTGCACATTGCGTAGCTCAAGAGCTGGAAATGTCAAGGGGAATAGCTGTTGTTTTCAAGAAAAAGTTTGGATATGTGGATGAATTAGTACAACAGCAGCTAACTGTAGGAAAAGCTTTGGTTCTTCGGGATAAAAATCGTTATGTTTACTATCTGGTCACCAAAAATTCTTCATGGCAGAGACCTAGTTATGGACATCTATGGGAGGCTTTGCTGAATCTTAAAGCTCAGATGATGGAAAATGGAGTAACGAAACTAGCGGTGCCCAAGCTAGGTTGTGGACTGGATCGCTTAGATTGGAGGATAGTCCGAAATATGCTAGAAGTAGTTTTCCAGGAAACCAACGTCCAGGTCCTTGTTTGTTGTTATCAACCGGTTGCCTACCAAGACCAAGAAAAGAGTGTTGACTGTTATTTCCAACGACGCGGTGGATGCACCAGAGGAGATAGCTGCCGATACCGTCATCATTCATCGAATTGGCGCCAAAATGTATTTACAGTTATCAGACGTAACGGTTTTAAAGAGGGGGTAGTGTTGCGAGCTACTATTAGGCAACCCGTCAAACACACAAGCGTTGTAGGGTCTGCATAGGCTTCAGGATTCTAGATGCTTCTAGCAATCAAACACACAAAACGCCGCCGGCACTGTTCATTCTTGCCAGAACTGGAAGCTTCTCGTAAGTACCAGAAGATGAGTCATAACTTTAAATCTGAGTATATATAAGACCGCTAAGAAATGCAAGGGTCAGTCTATACTGGAATGTCTAATATAAATTATAACGTTGTAAAATGATAGTAGTTTGAGCTTTTAGAAGTATACATAAATGTTATATGCTGTGTCTAACGTACATGCAGCTTGTAGTATACATAAATAAATAGAAGTGTATAAACAAATAGTTGTGTTAGTGTTGTTAATGGACCTATGGTAAAGAAGTTAGTTTAAGAAGAAATTAGTGCTTGTAAATTCATTAGTGTAATAGTGCTTCATTGTTAAGTGGACTGAAGACATCTATAAATAAGGCATATACTGTTAATTAGACTTGTGAAAAGTGAGTAATAAAGACCTTTATTATTACTTGTTTTAAATTAAAGAAACGCGGTAGTAGTAGCCTGTTACAATATTGTATTGCTCTAGCTTTCAAACTTTGTTGTTTAGAAATGTGATGTGGTACAATAATAAACTCTTGTTTTGTGTTTACCTTTTGTTTCGCGGACAACTATTTATTACAAATATATTAAATTATTTTATTATACCAAAAACATGGAATAAATGGGCCATTTGAAAAGATAATTATATTAAGCTATATATTTCTGAAAAGCTGTCAAAAAGAGCTTTTAATTAAACCGGCAACCAATTGTGGTTTCCATTTTAAAAAATGCAAGTTTATATTATAACCTCAAAAGTGTTATAAATAATAAATATTTGCGTACGTCACTGTATTCTACGTAAGAAACTTTATAAAAGATTTCTAAAGCATTTTTGGATGTTTTTGCAAACAAACGCGTTATACGAATTAATAGAATTGTTAAAAATATCAATTTTTAGCTATAACTCGAAAACAAAAAAAGATCGCTCATTTGTGATTTTACCATTGAATTGATTAAAAAGTTGGTCCATGACTGGGTACACAGTTTTATTGTATCTTTAATAACAACTGGCTTATCCATTTAATACATCCAGTTTGGGACATACTGTACACTTAACGAAACTCGGTGAAATAATTTCGTTCGATTGGGCAAAACTATAATTCGGAAAAATCTGGAAATTTAGTGTCATACTAATATCGAGGAGGACCATTCGGCTAAAATAGCTTTAATAAACCTACACTTCTGGTCATACCGAAAGTAGATATCAACTTGTTTATTTTAAATAGGACACATAATTATTACATTTTTGGATACGTAGGATTTTAAATACACTTCATGTTTAATAAGTTATATCAAAGACTAACCATTTGGATGACATTTCAAAATTTATATAAAAAAGACGTGGGCAGACTAAAAAATATGACTTTTTCTGCATGAAACTCTCTATCGTTTAATTTGTGGTAGTTTCCTGGTATAAATGAAACTAGTTCAGCAGACATACAATATTTTAATAAATATTAGTACAGGGTGCTCAAAAAACGTACAAAAATGAAATTGAATAAACTATCAAAAGTCACTCTTTTCAGTTGGATACCACCAATATTTATTATTTTATTTTATTTGGCGTTAAAAACAAGGGAACTATGTCTAAAAATGCCTATTCTAAAAATTTATAGTTTTTGAAATATTGGTAATTTAACATTTTGCTATTGTAATAATAAAGCTTTGAATTTCTATTGCTGTTAGTAGGCCATGACGACCTCCGAAAATAATTACTAAATACATGTTACTTCTCAAAAACTAGCAACTATCATGCTAGAGCGCTTAAATTATTCAGAGAAGATTACTTAAATTGTTCATTAATTCCATATAATGTGATAGAATACTAATAAAAACCGAAGCACAAAACAAGAAAAAGTAATTATTTTAGCCAATATTGTCTTCGAAGTTCCAAACTTTTTCACATCTTAAAATTAACTGTTCATATGTGGATCTCTTGATAGAATTTGGATACAAATTATAAAATGCATCTGGTACTCCTTGCATATAAATACCCTTTGTCGTTAAGGATGTATTATAAACTTTGTTTTATTGCCCCTGGGTAAAATATTTCAGAACAGACAAATTTGGAGAACGAGGTGGCCATAAAAATGGTCCGTTGTTGGCAATTCATTAGTCATTAAATATCTCTTGTAAATATGCATTTACCAATTATCCATTTTGAGGAGGGGCGCATCATATAGGTAAAAAACTTGTCGACGTTCGGCAATTGATAGAACCTCTAAATAACCATTTTCTAAATTTCGTAGGATATTTAAAATCTTTCACCAACAAAACATTTTTTACTATTCGACTATGGGAAAAATGAATTTTACAATTCAAATTTTATTCATAGAAATGTATCGCCACAGTAGGGTACATAGGCCGGTTCAAGCACTGCCGCCACCACCTTCACACACCTCCACACACCTCCCACCTCCGACCTCCCACCTCTCACCTCCCACCTCACACCACCACACACCTCCACACACCTCCGACCTCCCACCTCCCACCTCCCATCTCCCACCTCCCACCTACCACCTGCCACCTCCCACCGCCCACCTCCCACCTCCCACCTCTCACCTCCCACCTTCCACCTTTCCACCTGCAACCCCCACCTCCCACCTCCCATGTTCCATCTCCTACGTCCCACCTCTCATCTCCCACACTCACATACCTCTTACCTACCACCTCCTACCTACCACCTTCACACACCTCCACACACCTTCCACCTAACACCTCCCACCCCCACCCCCACCTCCCACCTTTCAGATCCCACCTCCCGCAAAAAGTAGCTTTGTCAGAGAAAGGAATATTGTTGACAAAATTTTCATTAATATTGCAAATATTTGACATTTCTTCACAAAATTGTAATCTCCTATCAAAATATTCTTCCGTCAACTCATATACAAAGTGTTCCTTATAAGGTTTATACTTTTCACCTTTTAACATTGAAACGACCGATGACTGTGAAATATTGAGATTGGCTGCTAATTGGTTGGTTGATAAATGGGGATCTTCAGATACAACCAATAAAATATTCAGTTTCTTATCACGATTTTCGCTGTTCTAGGTATACCACTCCTTGGCGAATCTTTAACGCTACCCGTTTATTCAAAGCGTTTTAAAG
The DNA here is from genome assembly GCA_036346225.1 of Platerodrilus igneus. Taxonomy (NCBI): domain Eukaryota; kingdom Metazoa; phylum Arthropoda; class Insecta; order Coleoptera; family Lycidae; genus Platerodrilus; species Platerodrilus igneus. The sequence goes on from JARFIW010001199.1 coordinate 845,581, forward strand.
TTTTACCAATAACAGATTTAAAAATTGGATCTCTATTTGGATGCGTCTTATTAAATAAATTACAAACGTCTTGTAAACTACTGCGTCTGTCTCCATAACCCAGTATCATAAGTATTTCAATTCTTTCAGGTTTACTTAAACTCGTCATTGCTAACATTAACAGCAATAAATTGCACAAATGTATTTGACGTAAACACTAACCACCGATAAAGTTACCGCGCTCGAGTTTGTTCATCGTATCGCTTTTGTCTATCTTAGATGGAACTACTATTCGTAAATACTTGAACCGGTATTTTCTTATAAAAATCTTATTAAAATAGATTTAGAAAACAAAATAGTTTCCTCCCCTGCGAAGTAATAAAGCTAGTGTTTTGTTAATGGCTATATAACTACTAGCCCGATTTGTATTTGTCAATAGGCTCTAATATATATATATATATATATATATATATATATATATGTATATATATATATATATATATATATATATTAATAGTTTTTCAATTACATCTTGCATTTAAGGAAATTGAAACTAGTTATATACATAATTCATGTACTAATAACTTGATCATCCATTTTTGCAACGTTCAGATAATACAGACATGTAGTTATATTATTATTAATAGAGAAGAATAATCCACATTTGGAATGCAAATGCATGCTTAATATATATTAATAGTTTTTAAGATTTTAAGATGAAATGAAAACCCAACTTTGTATGTAAAGTTGAATTACCATTTCAAATCGAACTAGTAATTGAAAACCACTAAAAGAACGGCTACAGCAGAATTTGAACCTGCGACCTCTGATTTTCCGGATCAGCGCTCTAACCAACTGAGCTATCTAGCCTAATTGTTGAGATGTTGTTATGATTAATACTACTAAAGCTTAGCTCTTGTTACCGATTTTCAATTACGTTTTGCATTTAAGGAAATTGAAACTAGTTATATACATAATTCATGTACTAATAACTTGATCATCCATTTTTGCAACGTTCAGATAATACAGACATGTAGTTATATTATTATTAATAGAGAAGAATAATCCACATTTGGAATGCAAATGCATGCTTAATATATATTAATAGTTTTTAAGATGAAATAAAAACCCAACTTTGTATTTAAAGTTGAATTACCATTTCAAATCGAACTAGTAATTGAAAACCACTAAAAGAACGGCTACAGCAGGATTTGAACCTGCGACCTCTGATTTAATCCGGATCAGCGACTCTAACCAACTGAAGCTATCTAGCCTATATTATCCTTAAATGCAAGCATGTTAATTATATAATACGTGTTTAAGGAAATGCAAACTTAGTATATTAATTATGATACAATCTAAATCAATTATTGAACCTAGATAGCTACAGTGGTTAGATGCGACTTGATTCCGGAAGAATCAGAATCCAGTTGAAATCCTGCTTAACTTCTTTATGAGTTTTAAGATGTAAACCAAGCTTCGTATTTAAATTGATAATTCAAATCTTAAACATACAGAAGTTCAGGTTTTCGACCTTGATCCGATCAGCGCTTAAAATCTATTAGCCTATTTTAAGCATGTATTTGCATTCCAACAGGATTCATTATTAATTATAACATTAAACAATAGTTAGATATCAGTGTTAGACTATAAATACATAAGTCGCAATTTTTCAAAAATGTGATATCCTTCTATAAATTCAACTAGTCGTAGAAATGGTAATTCAACTACATGTTGAACCATCTTAAAAACGTATCAATAAATATCCTGCATGCATTTGTTCGTGGATTATTTTACATTCTTAACATTAAACATAGTTTGTGTAATATAAACCACTCATAGTTTTAAAATGATCTTTATTTACGTTTCGATCCATGACCTAGGATCGTTGTCAAAATAATAAAACTTCAAGTTTGACGTTTATGACATAAATTGAAGGTTACTTTGATTTATTGATGTTTGAAATATTTAGTTTGAGTACACTAAGCAAAAATTTTTAAAGTTTAAAAATGATTGCCTTCAATTTGTGTTGCGACCTGGGATCGACTTTCCTAAGGTAGCCAATACGCTTAACGTGAAATCAGCTGATTAATTTTTATTGGTGAATTTTATATAAATTCAATAATTTGGGAATTGGAAAACATTTTTAACATGTTTCTATTTATACAATTGAGAGATTTCTAATTTTATGTCTTATTTTACCGAGATTCAGTGAAGGGGTTAAGCAACCTGTGGCTAAGATCCCCAACATTTATAATTTGCCGAAATAATGGTTAATATATTTATGTTAATATCTTATTGTTATTTATTGTTACTGTATTGTAATCCATTGTTTACGAAATCGGATTCGTTTGAAACGCAGTTATTTTTATGTAGGGTTATATAGGCAGCTTCTCATAAGAAATAACTGCGTTGAAAACTGAATCGTACTTCAGAAAATGGGATTACACTAAAACAAATAACAAATGAAGATCAAATGCCCATATATCTGTAGATTGCAAGTTTCCTGGGTTTTCCTGATATTAACAGAAATACAGCCTGAACGCATGATTTCTATTAGGTAATCAATAGGCTACATAACAATAAGCATAATAAAAACCATTATTTCGGCAATTATAATCGTTGGATCGTAGCCACAGGTTGCTTAACCTACTGAATCTCGAAATAAAGACATAAAATTAAAATCTCAAATGTATAAATAGAAACATGTTAAAATGTTTTCCGAATTCCCAAATTATTGAATTTATATAAAATCACCATTAAATTAATCAGCTGATTTCATTGTATGCTACAGAAAGTCGATCCCAGGTACAAACAAATTGAAGGCAAACCATTTTTCAAACTTATAAATTGTTGGCTTGGTACTCAAACCAAGTATTTCAAACTCATAAATCAAGAACCTTAATTGGTAAAATAAACTAATTTATATTTACAACGATCCTGTCAATTGAATCGAAATAAGAAGATCATGTTAAAACTATGAGTGGTTTCCAATTCCCAAATTATTGAATTTATATAAGAATATACTTCAGACGTATGTATAGTGCATTAGCAAGAGGAATATTGCAAAAAGTTATGTTAGTTGTTGTTCATCTAAAGACCACGACACACAAAAACCTTTTAAGTAGCAAATTGGGTAAATACCGTAGTGAAGATATCAGCAACGACATTAAAGATACGTATCGCTGCGTACACAACTGACAACAGTCACTCCTTTGTCACCATCCAACCTGTTTTGCGTAGAGAGCTACTAGGTGAATTAAAGCTCGAAGATCATGGTCATTCTGATCTTGGTCGTTCTAAATGCACTATCTAGTATAATATACTAAACTTTTGTTATAATTCTCACTTCATAGTACGCAAACTTGACTCAAATAAAATGATTGAAAGGGCGATTAACAAGAGCATAGAACGTTCTATTTTCTTTTACAGGATTGAAAACTGACCGACGACGACAATGATTATTACGCTAAGGAGGAGAACAACAATAACGTTTTTAAAGACTACGATTTTGATGATGATCGGATATAAACAAAGTAGACGTTGAGTAGAACTTCGCTTTATTAATTTCTTTTTGGTTTATGACCTCGCACTAGACAAGTTGGCAAAGAATTAAGGGGCAATTTGACAATGAATTTATAGTCCAAGCAGTTTATGAAAGTACGTAAATATTTTTTGGAATCAGTGTGGGGCAGTATAGTGGTCTATATTTAAAACTAGATGTTTTGAGCCTACATTTTAAAAAATTTTCTGTACCATGTTTGCAACAAAACCTACGACTTGAATCTATGTCAATGTCTAGCGGGATCCAGCTTAAAGATTCATGTCATGTTTAAGCACATTAATGTACAATTAAGGCAAATTTGTGATATTGACTTGTGTCGCTTTATAAAAGTAATGCAAGTGCAGGTACAATCTAATGACAAGTTTGAGAGCATTTATAATAAATATGCAGATGATTTTAATCCTGATATGTGGTTAAAATGATTGGAACATCTGGGCGCAAACAGATGCATAAGTGTCGATACAAAAACGACTTTAAATTGTTGGTTCAGAGATTATAGGCACACTGTCACAACATTATGCATATCTTTGTTAAAATGAGCAAATAGAGAGCCGACTTTGAGTACTCATATTCTTCACACAACTGTCATATTAACCTGTCATCGTTCTCCGAAATTGGTAAGTCATCATCCATTAATTTGATGATAGGAAAGCTATTTGCGACGCTCATTAACAAGATGAATTGTATTATACACTATTGCAACCTTCAACAATGCCTTTACGCAATGAACTTATATTAAGCAGTTCACCGTATTTTGGTTTAGTTGGTCTCCGCGGTTAGAGTCCTACACCAATTTGTATGAGACTTCGCACCAAAGACCAAAATGCCTTTAAAACTTTTTCAAGTTGAGCAACGTAATATTCCGAAAATGTTGAAGAACGTGGACAAATATGTAAATCTTAGGATCCTCGCTAGGGAGAACACGATGGAAGCAAGTTGAGCACACATATTTTGGTTACTCTATGAATTTCAGTATAATATAAGAAAATTTAGGAATCATACAAATGAACCGCATCGAGGTTGATAATAACCTTAAGCTGCGTATGCGAGTTCCACAGTGCTATACTTATCTTGCATATGAATTGCTTCCTTTGGAACATATAAAACGTTATGTGATCCTAAATGGCCATTATATTGACACAGACAAGTTTGTGTATTTTTTTGACTTGTGACTACTGCCGACAAGTTGTACTCCTTTTACGTGCTTTTCAGTTTTCCGCGGGCTAATCGTAATAGCCCGATGTAATATCCTGTTAAATTCTTCAAGAATTTTAGGTAAAATATAAATCTTATGCTAGTAAAATCATCAATCAGTACAACTCGTGTTTGTTGTTCTTGAAAGATGTTTCAAAGCTAGCTTCATATTTTTGCACGTTTTATTAACAGATGGTTATAAAACTCGTGCCTGAGTTCTACCGCAATATTATTTTTGTTTGGTCGCATATTTCAACCAAACTTACGAAGTAAGTTAGGTTAATATAATCGCTATGTCGTCATCGCCGCCGTCGTCCGTTGCCATATTCCCATAATGATACAATAAATGATATATATGTACCTTGTTTAGTTTTTTACGCTGATTACAAATATGCTATACCCCTTTCGATATCTTATTTAGTTTTCGAGATAATCGAATTTATTTGAGAAATGTTAACAGTACAAACTAATATAAACTTTAATAGATATTTTAATTTAAAATATATAATTTCCTTTTATAAGATTTCCGTAAGTTTGGTTGTAAGGCGTACATGCGTCTTAGATTTTTTTTAACGTACTTTTCATCGCATTTGGAACTTCTGGTTCAAGTTTATGTTTTCATTTACATATTTCGTAAAGCAATCCATGGTCATCATTCTCGTGAAAATGAATTGAACTTCAAGGAGACTTAGGTGTTGTATGTCAACACAAAAAATTGTTGTGTGCCGATTTAAACAATGCTTTTATCAACATTTCTTTACTAGTACTGCGCAATACTAACGCTATAGTGGTCTAGCCATCATTATCTAGTTACGTCGTAGGTGTAGACCTAAATTACATCTTGTAATATTGTTTCTACTGGTATTGACCTGAATCAATGAAAGTGTGAAAGATTTCCCGAACGTTTGTTACAGATATGTCGGCTTATAAAATACTGTACAAACGATGTTAAATCTGATGAATGCTATACAGTCTCTTTATCTACGTAGCTTTTAGTTGTAACACCTGTGCTTTCAACTGGATTCAATAGACAATAGCAACGACGATTTATGAGAAATGTGACAAAAAGGAATGCATAATATATTGGGAAAATTATTTTAAAACAGACAAAAGAAGATTGGGTTAAGTAACAGTGTCGGTGGCTTTTATAGACAGTTCATTTACATTTCCAATGCTCCACCTGTAGCTACTACATTGGCCAGGAGGCGAGTTTTTTGTTGCCTGGAAATTTAGAATTTTGCCAAACCCTTGCCGTTCCAGGCAAGGTAGGGATCTTTAACGTGCGTGACAACACTCACACACGGGACCTCCATTTAACCTCTCATCCGAACGAGGGCGTAATTTTTGTGAAAAATGCTCACCTGTCATTTTTCAAGCAGTCGGCCGTGTCGAGATTTGAACCCGGGACCTTGGGATCCGTAGTCTTACGCTTACTACATTGATCCACGGCGACGCCTGATTTTTATAGACAGCAGTTATGACTAATAAATACTCCGCGTTTGGATCACGTCACTTGGTATACAATTTTAAAGCCGATCTTTCCTCACATTTAAAGGGGTCGTATTGTTCCTGAATATGAAAACTTTATTTTAAATACTAACGACACAGTCCAAACTCGGAAAAACGCGTTGTTGTCATAATTTAAATTTTTAAATATATTTAGAAATTTAAATAAAAAACTTTAAATGAATCCGTCTGTTTGGGCTTAATTATTTGCTCTTTATTTGTCTAACATTTTGGTAACCTGCCACTTAATACCTATGGCACGCTAGATAGTATATTTCTTAGCCGCTTTGTTAAACGTGCTTTAGCCGTACCTAGAATTTTTACTACAGGCGTTAAGTGCGGAGACCTTGTGCGATCCTAAGAACACACCCTTCTTCGATTTGTCTGTGACCCAGGCTTTGTATACATCCCCGTAGAGGTAGCGCTTTCCAACATTACGAAAAGCGATATGGATTCCAGATATAACAAATATTATGTAATTTTTACAGGAGTTGTTAAAAAGTTCGCTAAATTTTTAAGGTAGTTTTAAGATTCACACCATAACACTAATCCTTAACTAGTAGACTCTTCTTTAATATTGAACTATTAGTTTCCCCGCATAACTCCAAGAACGTATGCTTTTGGAGATATTGTCATGCTACGCCTCTTCCAGCTCATAGCCAGATGAACAATCGGCCAAGTTTTTGAAGCCGAAATTTGTACAGAAACGTTGAATCTGCCAACCAGTTTTTAGTAAAACGCCAAGCCGTTGTTGAATCAAGACCTCGAGACGCTGTAGCAAAAATGTACTCCAGTTAACTTCATCGTCAGACGCATACCACGAAAGAAGATCTTGGGAATTGAGCAACGCTACCACTATACAATTTTGCAATTTTCGTCTGTTTCGTTTTTCTATTGCAATCACGTAACCATCAAAATCAAGAGACGCCTTTAATTGTTGTTTGGTTAGATTTTGGTGTCTTTTGACAGATAACACCATAGTGCGTAATGTGTGTGTATAGTTTGATGCGTTTGTGTGTGTTTTGTGTTTCGTCCTTTCTCCTGAACCGCGACCACGGCAGCCAGAAATCGCAATCAAAAAATTTAGGTGATACTCGTAGAGGTCTTATACCGTACGTGTGAATGTCATCTTTGTGGAGTATTTGTTAAGAGTGTTGCATGTATAGTGTTGTGTGCATTGTATTTTTGTGTTTGTGCTTGTGTTAAATGTGTTTGTTGTATTGTTTCATTAGCCTTTTCCCTCAGATCGCAACCATCGACAGCTGGAAATTGCAATCCTCGGTATTGGCTAAAAGTCAGTGACTCATAGTACTCTACGGGTCATGTTTGTGCCACCTTAGTGAATTATTTGCTACGACTTTGCATGTTGTTCTGTTGTGTGTGTTTTTGGTGTTGATACCTGTGTTAAGTAATTGTTTCGTTGTTGCTTTAGCCCTTTTTCTCGGACCGCGACTATCGGCAGCCGGAAATTGCGATTCTCGGTATGGACCAAAACTGAGTGGAACTCATTCGGGTCCTATACAGGACATCTGTGTGCCACCTTAATGGAGTATTTGATACAAGCTTGGCGTAGTGTGTTGTGTGTTTTGGTGTATGTTTGTTTGTATTTGTCGATATAGGTAATTGGATGACGTGTAAGTTTTTTGGCGTTGATTCCTTAGTCCTTTTTCTCAGACCGCGACTATGGGCAGCCGGAAATTACCATCCTCGACAATAGACTAAACTTTATTTTTTGTAATACGTGTTTTGGTCCTTCATATTGTAATGTCACCCGTAGCATTTAGACATCCTATCCCCAATATAAACGTGAAATTAATTGATCAGTTTGTGTGATATTTTGATAATTAAATGTATTAGATGTGAGCTACTTTTTAGCGTAACTTGTTCAGAAAGTTACGTCCACGATTAATACAAATAACGAAAGTTTGGCTGGTGCAGCTTCTTGTAAGAGATGTAGATAAATAGCCAGTTGTTATTTAATACTTATTATACAAACAGCCTAGGGTTTTGTCTATATTTTCTTCGAGTACTTTAAATTCAATTAATTCAAAATTATAAATTTATCACATACATAACGAATTATATTAAATTTAGCCAAACTAGTACAATGTTTCCGAAGGATGTACGGGGAAATAAAAAGTCAAATGTTTATTGCAGGTAATATTTCAAATAAGCATGAAATGCAATGATTTATTAGAATAAAAATTGCTACTAATCCGGCAACAATTTTCAGCATTTTTAATAACGGATAAACAAAATAAACCGACTACATCTGACAGAAAATTTTTCTGGTTTGATTTACAAAACAAAATGAGAAATTGTCTCATTTTTAGCAGAAGACTTCAAGAACATTTTATAATTTGATATTCTTTAAAATCAGCTAAATTGTTTTGCATGAATTTGTAGATTCATGTATTAAAGCATTTCTCTTATAATTTTAAAATGATAAAGCTTTTTCGCAAAACTTTCTAGTTGTCAGGAGACCAATTCTACTTGGTGTATTGTCCGTGGGCTAAAACGCAACATGTAAAGCGATTCAAATCCGACTGAAAAAATTTGCGCTCAACTCAAATTAAATAGGTCTGAATAATATCTCATAGAGGTAATTATTAGTAGATGAGTTTCTTTTTCATACACATTTGAGAACAGCGGGAAACTTATTCATCCCATGATAGCAGTCATTAGAAAGGATCTTGAAAACCCCAATTTAGATACCGAATTTATAACGTTTTATTTGTCTTTTATTTTGCGATACAAATGAGCCCCTTTGTTTGCTTAATGTAGAGATATTCCGGTCACATTCAAAAGCATAATGCATGCAGAGCAATGTTATCGACGTCGTTTGAAGCGCCTGCGTTTAAAAATACAAAACTACGCAACTCCTAATTTGACGCCCCTAAAGCTCAAAACAATTTTCTGCAAAAACCAAATGAAGTCGTTTTGGAATTAATTAAACATATTAAATTAATTGCTAGTATTATATTTACTGAACTTCGTCCTTCTCTATTCAGATACCTTGAAAGGAATGGGTACAAAAGTGGTTTCAGGATTATTAGGTGGTTTCAATACTTCAAACTTTAGAATCATGCAAACGCGCCGTCTAAACTTTGTATCATTCGTAAGGTCACAGTGTTGCAAACCGATTTGCCTTCTGCAGAAGTTTTCTAAGGAACTGAAATGTGAAAATAATTATTGAAACCGACTATAAACCTCCAATAATTTTTAGTAAGGTTTCTTCTCAATTTTTCTTTTCAATTTCAAGGCTTCGAAACGAACTTACTTTTTTAGAAACACCATCACGCTACCATCTCCGTAGCTATGATTTAATTATAAAAAGAAAACGCTATAAAAAAGACGTAATGTGATTTTGAAGTTACCCGGGTCATCAATTACAGAAAAACCAGTCACGTTTTACAGGAGCTAGCAATATTTTCTGGTATCGAAAACAAAAGCTCGTATAAGGACGTTTTCCCAGATACATTTTTCATGTAAATGGTGTCTCATATCGCATAAAGCAATCGTTTACAATACATAAATCTGGTGAAATCAAAACCCATATGCCTGATGATGCTGTGATATTGCTCGTTTAGTTTTACCCCAAAAAGAATTGTTATTTAAAAAAATTGTAAATATATGATAAAAATTGTCGGGCCAATAAAGTGGATATCCAGCATTTCAGAGTTTTTCAGACCAGTAGTGTGATTGCAATCCGGAACTGTGGGATTGGACGTGTAACTCCAAACCAAGATTGAGACTTGTTCTAATTACGCAATCAAGGCTTTTCATTGGGTATTTTCCTTCAGCAGGGCGTAGCTTTTCAGCATTAATTACTAGCCTTGCGCCTGTCCTGTTGTCGATAAGGTTCGGTTGTAATTGATATTTCAAATTTAGCTGAGATATTATTCTTTGTAACATTAAACCGTATTGTAAACAGACCATTAAACCTTAATGGACTGGTATCAGAAGCTAATAACGCCAGCAAACTAACATGGATTTATATGCAACTAAATGGAGTTAAACCTTTGAGTTTAGGATGATTCAAGATCTAAATTTCCTATTACAAATAGCTAAAAAATTTATTTAATGGGTCATTTTAAAGTGCATTTATCCGTAATGAATTATATCTAAACTACCTATAAATCTCTGTTAAACACGGATATACTAAGAAAGGATTTATATTAGATACTGCATTTGCCACTAATAAGATTTTGTTTGGAAAATTAAAATACGATGGGATTTACCGTTTAGTTATGTTTGAAACATATTTAACACTGGACAGATTTACAAACCATATTGCCCAATTACACAGTAACAAAGTATTACTTAAGAATAAAAATCGCATAAGACATACGAGGCATATTTTTTAAGTAAGGGCCGTTTGAAAATAAAAACCTAACGAAAAAAAATTTTCAAAAACCAAATTTATTTTCAGACAACAATTTCTCTAATTTTCAACATAGCTGCCAAGTTTGTTTAAACAGTTATCGCATCTTACAACTAGATTTTGAATACCCTCTTCATAGAAGCTTGACGCCTGCTATGGTGCTCCGTTAGGAGTTTAGGCACCCAACGGTAACAGTTTCGTGAAGTTGAACTTTTCAGAAACAATCTTCTGCAGCACTGACCTCGAGAGTTCAGGAAATTCCTTTGGATGAGTGCTTATGGTGAAGCGTCTGTTCTCAAGAAGTTTCCCTTCAACTGAAGTCACCATATCGTATGTGATCACAGATGGGCAACCAGAGCGGGGCTCATCATGGATGTTGGTGCGGCCATCTTTGAAGACTTTGACCCACTTACGCACGTTGTCTTCGCACAGGGCAGTAGCTCCGTAAACTTAACAAATTTACCGGTGAATGTCTGCAGCAGACAGGTTTCTTGCCGTCAGAAAACATATCACTGACCGTATCTCGCACGGTGCGGGCGATTCGATGATCTTAAACATTTTAAAGACACAGAACAGACCGTACAGGTTACCTACACACCGGCAACTTGTAACATGTTCATTTTCCAGAACCCCTATTTTTTTATTCGAATTATTTTTAGTTTCATAAATATTCGTTCCGATAAAATATTTAATGTTATATAATTATAAAGTACCCGGGATATATTTGTTGCTCATAAACAAAGCTTCGCTTTCGTAACACCTTCTATTTACGATTAATTTTGTTTAAGCTCAAATAAGGTTACCCCAGAAATCGTGCAGTTTCGATACAAGGTCACGCCTTACGTTGTTTGTGTCGCTATGCGGCACCCATCTACAACGTTCAAATACTAGTCAGTAGCTTCTAATCTGTCATAGAGCAAGGATGTTTTTCCCGACTTCTAGCTTCAGCGACAGGAGAAACGCATTGAGTTAGCGACCTCCGTAATTACAGTTATGTAGAAAGAACTTGGGTGATAGTAATTAATACGCAACTATATTAAATTAGCTTAAATTATATTAAATTAATTTAAACTGTACAAAATTCTATAATGTAATAACAAAAGTTACATTCAAATTGTTCGTATTCGCATTGTTAGCGATACAGCTAATAATGTAGTAAATTCTTGAAACTGGGAGACACATCTAAAATATGTTTCAACTGTAATTGATCGTTTATCGTATGAAGATTTTGGTTATGGCACTTATGTGAAAGCGAAGTCTGGTGGTGATTTAGATGGAAGGTCCCTATCCCATATTTTGCAAACTGGTCGTCAATATCATTGATTAGCATTGGTCTGAAACTCGTTCCACCTCTTTTGTTAAAATCCGAGATTGATGCTAAGAGGCCCCAATAGGTTTCGGCTGTTATATGGTTTATCCGCACTTTAAGTGTTTATCACATTCCGTGAAGTAGGTCAACAGATGGTGAGTGTTGGTTATTTGAATGTAAAAGTTTCATTAAAATAAAAGAATAGTCTAGATAGGGATTCAAACGTAATAAAAATTCTAAATAGAAATTAAATAAATAGTTAACTTGACTAACTATTGCGTAAGAAATTTTATCTATCATATTAGTATAAAATCCTGTACAAGTGTAAATCGAAGTTATTAGATCTGCTCTCTACGATATTGAGGAATAATGTAAATAAAATTTATAAAATGCCCAAAAATTAATTAGGAGCGGTTCTGAAATTTAAAGTTCAGCTTATAAGACTTAATTGAAATAGCACCAAGTATGAACTTATTAAATATCAACTAAAAATTATTACGATAATATTTCAGTTATAATAAATGTTAATATTCTTGTATTAACAGTTATTATTGGTGTCTTAAGTGACACGAGGTATTCATGATCGAGGAATTATCAGTCATAAAAGTTTATATACAAGGTATTAAAACTAGCATGAAAATGTCATTTTAGTTTTAGCCGTATTTACAGAACAATAAGTGTAAGGTTCAGCACAGCTGAGAGAAGAGGTATATTTTTCATGTATTATCTAGCGACGCAAATAGCGACCTCTTGTGATTTAAATATTTAACCTTTTCGTGCAGGTACAAGGTTAGAAGTGTGACAACAGAGCATTTGTGCTCAGATGCGCTTGTACACTAAATGGCTTCTACTTTTTCCTATTAGTATTTTCTCGTTAGAAATAATAACTAACAAAGTAGTGGCGCCTTAGTAATATCCGTTAATACATAACCTCCCTGATAGTCTTTTAAAATAACCGCAAAAGTTAGAGTTCCAAGTTAGTCAAGAAGATTCCAAAGGTCGTCATTTTAAACGGACTATTTTACAGCTTTTTCGTGGCCTTTTTGAATGCAGAGGTGAGTTGTATTTTCTTGGCAACCACCCCGGGTTCAGTGTTTCGACTTGTATTTTTTAGCCCATCTTAGTTCAAAATTATTATAATTGTAGTCGATCAGATTATCTTAGCGAACACCCTACACAATGTCGCCCAACCCTACAAAATGATATCTTACACAATGTCGCCCAGCCCTACTAAATGACATCTAACAAACTGAGCGCAGTTGTTCACAAGGAATGCCAGGACACGACGCAAGCACTCGTTGCGACGCGCGCACCACCTATTAGTGTATACAACAAAACGGCCCTTACTTAAAAACATGCTTCGTATATTTCTGTTGCACGGAACTGGAGGCAGTTCTTATGTCAAACTATCTGGTTCTTACATTTGAAGACAGATTTTATTAATAGCTTAAACGCCGCTTATACGTAAGAAAATGTGAACGCATGCGCAATACTTGCTTGTCACAGATTAATTTTAATAAGTTATTTTTAGCCAGTTTCTAATCAAACAATTTATTTCATTACCGAATTCGCATCTCAGAAATGGCTTCTTCGTTTTATGATGTCTTTGACGATGCTCAAGATGTTGTAGAAATTATTGGTTACGGTTACCCTAGACTAGAGTAAACGCGTTAGAATCATTTCTATAATAAAAACGAACTGAATTTTTACAAACGGTTTCGCTTAAGAATTTTAACATTAATTGAACCAATTGGAATTTCCTGATGACAGGTAAGTACTTATGAGCACTTACACAAAATTAACAGTTAAATTATGCTATTTAAGGATGAATGCCTATGAACCAATTATTAACCGTTTTAAGATTTTATGCATCCGCAGGTAACCTCATAACGTGCTACACCTTTTGGCTACACAAAGTTTTCATTTAATATTAGGAATAAGGGATCATTTTAATCCAAAAACGGAACACTTTTTTCTCACCATTAATTTAATTAGAATATTAGGTGTAAAGTTTGTGGTTTCTGGTATCTTCTGAACCACAGGTCGAGAACCAGTAATTTATCAATATAGTATTGTCGGAGGCTTTCATGACCGGAGTCATTATAAATATTTATGGTTTTGTGTTGGGACCGTGTAATTTTATAAACTAAGGTCAAAGTTTCGCCCACTTTTGTAATGGGCTCCATCAGGACAAGAAAAGAAAATGAAATATAAATATAAAATAAAAAAATAGTAATAATAATAAAGATAAGAATGACAAAATATTAAGTAGACAAGTGTAAAAAGTATGAAAAGTTACTTCTGAACTAGCAGATTCACCAGCCCATTTAAGCCAAAAGGTGTCTCGTGGCAAAGTAACAGTTACTTTTCCACAAAACACCTTTTGGCTTAAATGGGCTGGTGAGTCTGCTAATTCAGAAGTAACTTTTCATACATTTTACACTTGTCTACTTAATATTTAACCATTCTTATCTTTATTATTATCATTTTTATTATTTTTATATTTCATTTTCTTTTCTTGTCCTGATGAAACCTCAAATATATATATATATATATATATATATATATATATATATATATATATATATTGCTGTAATTATAGGGTAGTTTAGGGGTAGGTTGAGTCACAGCGGTCGTAGAATAAATAAAAGAAACTTCCAGTTAAAAATAGCACATAATTACAGATATTATAAGAGTAAAAGAGTAAATAGGTCACTATACATATTGTTAGTTGAGAGCACACTGTATATAAAAATACATGAGATGAAACGCATAAGAAATAGAAATATCCAAGAGTAGTTGCAAGTTAAGATAAGATTTGAAAACGTAACAAAATGCATCAAAATTAAATCAACAGGAAAGCTATATCAATTGGCTTGATAAATATTTAACAAGTGCGTTAAATATATCATCGGATACGCAGTCTAAAATTATGCATTATTTGAAAATCGTACGTGACATAAAGTATTACATTTGTTCAAAAATTCAATATTAACTAGGAAATAAACAAACACCAAATTTATTTCGGTTTAGATTAGAATAAGCAATAAACAATGAATGCGTGACTTAATAAACGGAAATTCGTGGGATTTCTCAATTAAATATCATTGTAAGTAAATGAATACGTGACAACTCAAGCACTCATCCGAATATTTGAACTATACAATTGGTAAAATTCCCGGAGTACACAAGGATAAAAGCAATAAGGTGTCGTCCCAACCCGTGAATAAACGAATGGAAAACAAGAGAGTTACGGCCTTTAAATACGATAACAATTGAGCGACGGGTTAAGTATACATTTTAAACTGGGTTGAGACGATACTCTGAGTGCTAAATTATTTACGTAACCAGTGATACGAAAGTAAATAAAAATCATTTTTATAAGTGCAGAAATTGTGCAAGTGTGAGCCGATCTATTATAGACGTAAGTAAACAACAACTTAGTAAAGATACAATTTCTAACATAAATAAAACAGGGTTCTGGTTAATCACATCCTGTTAATTACTCTGGTGAATTACTTTTTGGTAATTACTGACATGGTAAATTTTCTATTACTGTCTTGTTAATTACGGACATGGAAAATCTTTTATTTACTGATATTCAAATTGAATCCTAAATTGGATTGACTTATGGGATTTTAACAACGATTTGGATAGTATTTTGGTTTTGATGTCGACTTCCAAATTCGACTCTAAATACTCAGACTGGGCACGAAAACTCTTGGGGGATGCACAGGAACTACTGAACCATCCAGGTTAGCGATATTGATATCATTTATTATTGAAAACCGTTTTAATTCAATATTTTGCGTATATGTAAGAATTAACAAAACAGTGGTTTCATTGATCAATTTATGAAAGGTAATAGGCATCTTGAAACGTTTTAAAAGGTCTCTAAATATAAACAAAAAGGCTCGTTTTGCTGGCTTCAATTTCTTAAATCTGGTATATGTAAATATTCTGAAAAGGGAAAGATTTTATAAGTTGTAAATATTTAATCATTATATTGTGTATTGTAGAATTGCTTTATTTAATTGAATCAGCTAGTTTAGGAAAAGAACATCCATAACTTAGCATTTCACATCATAGGTGCTTGATTGATCAAAGGGGCAAATATAAAAAATCACAGCATTTTATGTACGCCCAAATCGTGGGGCTTAAAATAAAATAATAATAAAAACTTTCAATGGGATAACACAGCATTTTATGACATGCTCAAACGTGGGGCTAAAAATTAATAAAACATCGTAGGGGCTGGAGAAATATCACAGCATTTTATGATAGACCCAATCGCGGGGCAGAAATAATAACACAGCAATATATATATATATATATATATATATATATATATATATATATATACAGGAGTGGATATCAAACTAGCCAATTAGAAACGTTTTATGGTGGTGTGGACAACGACGAGTTCATATGGTTTACTTTCAAGGAGCAATCAAAAACAGTGTAGCTACAATGCAAATTTTTTCTTTGAACAATTTCATTATGCATCAGTATAAGTATACAAGTATTTTTAATAAATTTGATGATGTCAAATCCACACCTCTGACAAGCTTTCAAAAAACGTTCTTCTTTTTAGCAAAGCGTGAGAGTTTCAGATAAATACCAAATAAAGTAACTTATTGAAATTTTATTCAAGGTAATCACTTAACAATAACGTTATCATGTCATCATTAACACTCAAACGAGTATTTAAAATAAAAAGAAATAGCTAAAACCCAAGTGTCGTCTTACTTATTAAAGAAAAAAGCAAAACCTGCAAATTATATGAATTTATTGTCGTTTTTGTTTTGACACAAATCTTGGTCATCTTCATTTTTGTTGTTTTTGTGGCAGCTTGATTTAAATTATTTTTGTAGGCTAGTTCTGGTAGTGTTCTCCAATTTTCACCATAATGCTTCCAGCGATTCAGAAATAGAAGTTTTATCGACTTTCAGCTTCGTACTCGGAGGTACCTCTACTAGTTGAATGGATGAAAGTGAACATTTATTAGGTGTTCCAAGGTTAATGTCGTAAATAATCACACCTTGTATTAACCGCGTTATATTTTTGTATAAAATTAACCGTTTTTTGTTGAAAAATTTTAAATGTCAGACTGCAGCAAGCTTTACCATGCTTCTTGCTGCACTTTTCCAATCTTGTGTCGCCCAGTCGATAGCTATTCTTTTGATCGTAGCATGTCTACTTATTATGGCAGTAGGAGTAAACTACGGCTACGATCCTAAAAAAAAGCGGTAGAAGAAATTTCATATGTAATTTTCTCTATATGGACTATATATGAGTGGAAGAGAGACAAACATACGACTTAATATACACGTCATCCCAGGGTATGCAATGTTGCACAGCATTAGGACATATGTATTTTACAATACACAAGAAAATCCTTTTACAATATTAGCACAAAGCAATATTTTAAGTCCTTGGTCCATTTATTATCTGCATGAGAGATAGACTGAGCACATATATTATTTTAAATATTGCAAATCCTTTTCTTCATCTCATTACAAACACACAGACTAAACCTTTCACAATATTAACACATAATTTTTTTAATTATCCCTAGAGGTATCGATGTTACATAATATTTGCAAAATTCAAATAAAATATACCCTGCATTATTTTTAGAAATTAGACGAACGATGTGTTGCCTATAGATTTTCTATTTTATATGGTATACTTACCAAAATGTAATTTTCATAGAAATGGGTTCAGTACATTTTGCAATTTACGATTAACAACATTCTGTAAACTACAAGCTTTTAACCCTTTTGGTAGACTTACTTGCCAAATTTTAACGCATCTAGCATCATTAGCGCGGTATATTTCTCAAACAGTTACGGTAACTGTACTCTATTTAAGCAAATATTCGCATGTTGATTCATTGAATGGATGTATATACGTATATACTTAAACTGTTATTAATATAAGTACATAATAGAAAACGCAGGATTTTTCAACGCTAATCTTCTGTAGTACATGAAAATGACAATATGTGATAATACTGTTTATTTTACACACTTAGATCTAATTTGTTACATACAGAGCGAAATACATTAATCAGTAAAAGTATACATTGTAAGAAATTAGTATGTAATATTTCCGCATGAGCATATTTCACTCCAGTAGGTGTGGTTGTCCACGTATTAAAAATCTGTAAAGCAGAGAAAAAAGTTAGAAACATATTAAGTGAAGTTGTAATAATATATGTATACACTTTTCCATGTCACCTATAAGATAGTGTACTGATTCGTTTTATTTTGTTGTGATATTCACTGGAGGTATGTACCAGTGATATTGCAAACGATGGGTATAGAGCCACCATTTATTTGCAAAAATATTTTCATGTCTCTGGTATATACTCATAACGCCTAGTTCACTACAACAGTGAATAAATACAACCCTATTACTTCTACTCGCCAAGACTATGTTCGAAGTAGGCCTACTACAAAATGTTTATATTTCGATTTTGGATGTATAGCAATTGTTTAAAAGTTAAAAACACAAATAGTTATGCACTAGATAATTTATTGGCAGAGATTGCAGTGCACTTATTGACTTATATTAATTTTTTTATAAATCCTCCTGCAAAACTACTAAAGTCAAGTACATCGATTTAGATATTAACAAACTGCATGTAAAATCGGTCGTCTGCTAATTAGACACTTCTATGACCTGCTATTTAATTATTACGGCTTCAACTGCAAATATTTAAGTATTGAACTTAGATATTCATTCGGTTTTCTCTATATGGACTCTAACATGCGTGCACAAGAGAGATTAACATACATTAACGTAAATGCATTGCTAATTACCGAGGGAGGAGACGAAGATTACTTTCTGTAAATGTTGTGCGTCCATTGTTATCTCTAAAATTAATTAAAAATTATTTGCTCTAACATTGCGAAAGACTTTGTCTGTGTATTTTTTATGTGAGGATTTGCACGTGTATTTCTTATGAGAGGATGAAAATGAATTACAACAGGGTTAATTAAAAATATATGTGCTAATTCGAAATTTACAGTTGGTAACTAGAATAAGCGGCTACATTTATGTAACAATGTTTACTATACGAGGAGTATTAGGAAATTACATCATACAAAAAATTACAATATTTGCAACAACTCTGGTTTGTTTTTTATTTAAACATGTGTTGATAAATTTAAGTAGCTGTCATGTGAGTAATTCATCAGTAAACCACTTTATACAATTTTCCACCGGCGACATTATCGATAGAATGATAATGAGTATGTATTCGCCCTTTACATAATATTCATCAATAGATAAGAGGGTAGTTTGAAAAGTTCGCGAAATGGAGCACAGATGGCAGCATCAGTTCGAATAAAATATATGCAATTAATGGATCCAACTATCTAGTGCGCAGTTGTCAAATTTGACAGTATTCTGTCAAATAGTATTAATTTAGTGCTATATAAAGTAAAGTTAGTTTTGTGAGTTTTTCAAAATGGATATCACTGAAACGCGCGCTGTTATCAAATATTTTGTAAAAAAGGGTTGGAAAGCAACAGAAATGCATAAAGATATGCAGGATACATTAGGAGACACCGCTTCATCATTTACAACTGTGCACAAGTGGGTGATGGAATTTAAACGTGATCGTGAAAGCCTAGAAGATGTCCCGCGCAGCGCACGACCAAAAACTGCTAACACGCCTGAAATCGTCCAAAAAGTTAATGATATGGTTACGCAGGATCGGCGATTAAAGGTCTCCGAAATTACTAAGGATGCAGGTATCTCAGATGAAAAAGCATTTCATATCTTAACTGCGGAATTAGGTATGAAAAAGCTTTCGGCAAAATGGCTGCCGCAAAGGAAGAGAATTTGCCAACATAATTTAGACCGCCTTAACTCCAATAAAACCGATTTCCTCCGACGATTTGTTACGACAAGTGAAACCTGGGTTCACCATTATAACCCTGAAACCAAGCAACAATCTAAATAATGGAGACATAGGGGTTCTCCACCACCAAAGAAAGCAATGTCCGTGAAGTCGGCTGGAAAAGTTATGGCATCAGTTTTTTGGGATGCTAAAGGTGTCCTACTAATTGAGTATAATAAACGGTGAATATTACACTAAAGTTTTAAGTCAACTGGATAAAAATATTTGTGAAAAAGACCTGCATTGCGTAAGACGAAGATCATTTTCCATCAGGATAATGCACGTCCACGCACAAGTGCAGTAGCAATGCAAAAATTGAATGATTTGAAGTACGATCTGTTGCAACATCCACCTTATTCACCTGATTTGGCTCCTTCTGACTTCCACCTATTTTCACGACTAAAAGTTTTCCTCGGGGGAATACCATTTTCCACGGACAAAGAATCAAAAGCAGCTGTCGACGACTATTTTGGAGGCCTTGAAGAATCGCACTTTCGTGATGGCATAATGGGTTTGGAACATCGCTGGATGAAGTGTATTCAACTTGACGGAGATTATGTTAAAAAATAAACTATATTTTAAAAACAAATTTTTTCATTTTCTCCTTCGTTTCGCGAACTTTTCAAACCACCATCGTAGTATATGCTCTTGGAACTTATTAGCCTCTCCGGTAGGTTTTAAGAGGCGCACTAATTACGAGTAACAATGGTCAGATGATAGCACTGTTTAAATAATGGTGGCAATGTGAACTAACAGTTGGATGCACGGTTTAAAAATTGTATATGTGCACTATAAATTGCATACTGCAGCTAATAATTGGTAAAAACATATAATACATTATTGTAAGTTGCAGGCAAGCCGGCGTACTATTGTAGGGATTAAATTTAACTCTGACAGAAGTGGATTCGCCACTGTGCCTAAGCATTCTGCCAGGGGTGGCCGCCATATGGCTGTAAAGCATGCAGGCAAGCCAGCGTACTTGTATAGGGTTAAATTTCGCCCGGACGGATGTGGATCCACAATAGCGCCTGAACATTTTACCAGGGGTAGACGCCATTGAGCGATAGCGTATCCTATGCAGTAAGAAATAAAAATAATAGGTCTTTCTCTTTGACCTAATAGAAGCATTTTTAAGTAAGCGAACCCTAAGGTACGAATTTTAACCAATAGAATACCATTTTTGCACTTATTTTTTATTTGGACATTTGTGGGTGTTTGATCGGGTTTACAACTTTTATTTCATTAATGCTACTTATGCTTTTTCGAATTTTATTATTACCACTGCTAGCATGTATTATTTGGATGCATTTGCATTGTGGACAATTAAACTGCCAAAATACAATCTTTTTATCGTTACAATATAATAGTGTAGACTGCAGAATTCTTCTATTCGATTGCATGTAGTTAATTTAGATACCCAAAAGTAACTCTTTTATTTCTGGCGACGTATTTGTTTGAATCTTTCAACAAACAATACAAAATTCCACACGATTTGTCAATTCATTAATAGGGTTTTGCAGATCATTTAAGTAAAAGAGATGTGTTTATTTTAACTACTATTTAGCAATCACAGAATAATGCATCAAATGGATCTGTAAATCTCAAAAACAAGATAGTTTAGTATGATTACTAATTATCAAATTATTGCAGATATGCTACATAAGGTTTATAGAATATTTCTCCATAAGAAAATTGTAGTATGTTACCGAACAGTATATCGACAGAAATTTGCAAGTAACTGGTACTCTAAAAGCCGCTTGCACCTCTTCCAGTTACAAGAAGGGTTTAACTATACTTCAGATTAAGCCTAAACTGAAGTTTATCTTTCACTCTTTTTTGAGTGTTTGCACCGGTCAAGGTTAATTGTGGTGTTGGCAAACCATACTTAAAAGGTTGATATATGGGATATTTTTCTCCTGTTAGTAACATTTGGTGTAACTAATACCTCACTCTTTATAATAATTGCTGCCAGAGAAACAGTAGTCACCTGGTATTTATTAATTTTTTAGAATAACTAGGATTCTACCGTACTAAATAAATCTTAAATATGTAAGTAGATTTATGTCAAATTACTTATAAAGTACTATTATACCTACATAGTGTATTTTGTTCAGCTCTGACCTGCTTTAGAATCAATTCTACCTTATTGTAATGGACAGCAAAAAGAAACGAGCCCCGAATTTTTCTAATGATCTAAAGATGCTTCTGTTAAGTCTTGTTGTTGCTAGAAAACATGTTCTTGAAAGTAAGAAGACTGATGCAACTACCTGGCGTGACAAAGATATTGCACGGGAAAAGATTACAAATGAATTTAATTCCCAAAACAATGTTAAAAGAAAGAAACTTAATTTGAAAACATATTATGAAAATACTAAGAAAAAGGTGCGAAAAGTAGCAGCACTAGAAGGAAAGGAAGCTAAAGCCACAGATGGAGGAAAAGTTCTCAAGCTAGATGATCCAACTTTAGATTTTGCTTTAAGCTTTATGAATAAAAAGACGGTTGTTGGATTACACAATCCATTTGATAATGATAATGATTTGGAAAAGGTTAGTTTTACAACAAATAACGTAAGTTGCTTTAACATTGGTTGATTTATATTATATCTTATGATAATCGCTTTAGACGAACATCGACGGGGACTTCATTGATCATGAATCGAGTAATTTGCAAGACGAAACTGATGTTCTGGTAAATATTTTAAAGCTATATTCATTTATTACGTTTTTGCCTTTGTTTTACAGGAAAAGTATATGAAGGAATCTTCCTTAATGAAAACATTAATTATAGAGAGACGCCAAGCGACGATAACTGTAGAGCAGGACCTTCATCAATTTTAACAGAAAAATAGAACAGGCCATATAAAAAATCACTAAAGCATCGACCAAGACCACCTTTACCACTGCCTTCATCACATATATCTAAGCAGCATTCAGATTTGGCAAAAATAAAAATTTAAATTGCAGAGTTGCAAAAGAAGCAATTAAACATGCAACTTGAATATTTAGAAAAGGAGCAGCAATTGCGTCTTGAAATTCTTCAAGTTGAACTTTCTGCTAAAAGAGAGCAATCGACATTAGTTCTAACTTCTGAAAAGACAAAAAGCTTTTTGTAAACGTTTATGTAAATCTATTGATTGTTAAAATGTAGTGCTTTATTTTTTATAACGATGCATTAATCAAAAATTAGTGTACTGTTTTATTATATTTTATTATGTAAGGGTTTCAAATAATCTTGTCAATAAACTTAATATAAATAAATAAGATAAAATAAAATTTGTAATAGTATCGACAATAAAAAATTCTAAAGCTAATTTTACAAGTATTTTATAATCTGTTAAAATGGTTTTTTACGCAGTTTCTTCTAATCAAATTGCCAGCATTATCGTCATTAATAATATTGTTTATTTGCCCATTCTCAATCAATTCTTCAAATAATTGGAGGTTTCCTTCTAGCTGAGGAAGCTCAACATAGCCAAATTTTATTGCAAGGTTGTGTAGCTCTGCACATGCCACCACAATTCCCATTGATGTCTCTAATTTAAGACGACACCCATATGCCAAGATTGGAAATCTTCTTATCAAAACCCCAAGTGTTCTCTCAACAGTTACTCTTGTCCGCTTTAGAGCTTCGTTATACCGGCGTTCACCTATTGTCGTAGGATTTAAAAAGAGGGTAAGAAGGTATTTTTTAATTTGATATCCATTGTCTCCTACAATATTTAATTAAATTTCTACAATTAATAAGCTGTTAATTTATCAAGCAATAAATAATTGGTAAAAGTGCCATTATCAAAGAGTCTCTTGATCCTGCTATTATTAAAAATAGTCATGTCATGAGTAGAACCAGCCCATCTGGCCAAAATATTCATCATTTCTAACTTCGAGTTACATATTATTTGAGTATTCAACGAAAAATAATTTTTACGATTCCGAAAAATTTTAACGTCATCCCCACCTAAAATTGAACGAATGCATTAACCTTTTATAGACTAACATTTACCTTGCCAGGAGATTGTAATCAAATATGTGTCCCATCGACTATTCCAATCACTCTAGGAAAGCCACCAATATTGTAACGATTGATTATTGTATTGGTTTTTCCTGTTCAGTTTGTGGAAACCTTATGTATTCGTTTCTTAATGATGCTAGAACTATCGTTACCCCGATTACAATTCTTGAAACGGTAGAATAGTGCATTCCCATAAAATAGGCAATGGACGTCAGATGGCTACCAGTTGCATAGGCTCGCAATGTGGCTAACAACTGATTAATTGGAGAAACGCAATGATTCCTAAAATTGTACGCTACTCCAGAAACATAAATAAAAACATTGAAATTTACACTTACGTATCATACAAATACTCCAAATGATAATCTACAAGAGGCAAAAATTCAATGACTGCTTCTTTTGTTAGTCTGAATCTTTGATAAAAACCAAGATCATCCAAAGTTAAATAATGTGCTGCTCTTTGGTACACACGTCTTGGAATGCCGTAGTCAACTATACTAAAACCTCTTCATCATCAATAATATTGATGTCGAGGTTGAAATCCATTTAAATACAATTAATACAAGAAAAAAATGAAAACATAGATCACTTGTTATAAGATTAAAACAAAAGACAAAATCAGTTTGAGGTTATAATCATTTCGTTTTGACATTTCTGTGGTTTAAACCGTGGATTGAGTACCGTATAGGTTAATCTTCAGAAGTGTAGTTTAACCTAAGGTAAATATCGTATAATGGTGCAAATCATTGTCATAAATGAGCCCAGTTTAAACCTCAGATTAATTTAAATCTGAAGCGGTGCAAATGGCCATAAATAATCTATATACGTATTTTTATGTTTTATGCAAAATGTATAATTGTTATAGAGTCGCCAAACATTAATTTTTATTGGTATTCGCATAAAGAAAAAGTAAGGCGCTTATATTACTCATATTGACTTATACGCTGTTCAACTAAATAATTTAAGGCTTTTATAAGGCGAAAATTTAAAAACTGCTAAAATTTCATTTTAATCATTAAAAGTATATACTTTTTAGCCGTGTCTAGGGCAAATTGGTAAAAAGTTGAAGTTGGTTCTACGTTAAACAAATACTGTCACTTTGAACAATCGCTAAGTCCTGATTTATTTTTTAAAATATAAGTAATTTGCTTAAAAAAATACTTGTTTAAAAAATTCAATTTTGATTTTAGCAGAAAAAATCAGTTTAATTAAAAAAGTAAAGGTTTAATTTCCTTTTTATTCAAAACTAGTCTATTTTCCAAATTTAATTACATCAAATGTATGTAGCTATTCATTTACATTTACATCTACATTTACCATAGAAGGTTGTTCGATTTATTGCAAATCTAAAGACCAAAGAAAATTAAACAAAGATGGAGTAAAATAAACCATATTTTCCTGTGTTTAAAAAATTTAAAGTGGATGGTAAATATCAGCAGACTGCTCTCAAAATAAATAGATTTTTTCGCGTCACAGGCAATAATTCCTTTCCCAAATTTTCAATTAATTACTTGACTGCTACACAAGATGGTCGATCAAAATTAATTTTTAATCGTTCTTTCTAGAGTTATATAAGTGTAAAATATAATCAGCAACAAATTCCTAAAAAATTGCAAACATTTGGTAATTGCAAATCTAACTAGAAAGCGTGAACTACTAAGAAATTTCTGAACAATCGACCACATGCGTAATTTTAGCTTTATTTGGAAGCAATTCACCTTACTAGGTACAAGTAGAAACATTAATTGGTACAGAAAGTATGACAAATACAGTTGTAGATCTTCCAAAAATTTCTTGTTTTACGGTATACTTATTTCTATAATGACTCTTAGTCTTAAAACGAATTGTTCAACTAGAGCAGCAAAAGTATATTTACAAAAGATATGGAATCAAAATGTTTCCAACAATCAGATAATACGTATTTGTTTTCAGTTTATCTTGTTAGCATTGTTCCAAATTGTGAGAAAAATTGGAAATGGATTTTAGTGGAATAAATTTGGTGATGAAACCGCAAGAATGGCTGAGCTTTCACTTAATAAAAAGTTTTGAGTTTTGGATATAGTTATGGTACCTACAAAAATATGGAAACCTGCGTGCATGCTAAACCATATCTAGTGAGGGGCAATTTCACCCTACAAAGCAATTTCACCCTATTCTGGTGTGAAACTAAATCTCCTACGGAGCAATTTCTCCATATTGTGGTGAAGGACAATTTCAACCTATGGGTCAATTTCACCCAATTTGGTGAGGAGTAATTTCACACATGATATGGAAATATCCCAAGATTATGCTGGCATATTTTGCAAGACGGAGATGTGTAATTATTTAACTACAAACCATAATTTTTGCTACAAGGGTGAATACGAAGAGCAATGCAATATTGTGCTTGACAACGATATAACTGCGGTAATCGATTGTTTAACATGGCTAACCGCTAATACAAGAATTAAAAAATACAACAAATTTGCGTCAAATAACAAGTCCCGGTGTTGATAAACAGCTTAGAAATCATTTATTAACTTTTTTACGTTGTCTAGAATTTTATCTTTGTATGTACTAATATTAAAAAGGATTTGCTTGTGTATTTGTAATGGGGTGAATAAAAGGATTTGAAATATCTTTAAAAAATTATGTACTAAGTCCATCTCATGTAGATAATAAATGGACCAATAGTTTAAAAGATTACTTTGTGCTAATATTGTAAAAAGATATGCTTATGTATTGGAAAATATATAGTCCATATAGAAAAAATTACATATAAAATCCCATCTACCCTTTTTTAGCAGCTGGTTTCTACAACAATGGGAGCTCTTTTAATTCCTTCTTTTGTAGTTCAATCACTCTATCCGGAAGAACAAACGAGGACCTTACAATACGCCAAGATGTCATCATGGGTGTGTTCTTGTTTTGACCACCGCAACCGTCAGCAAACAAATTAATTTTTACCAGAAGGGTTAATTAACATTTGTGTGGGCGTTTAACTCATATCTAACTGCCGAAGTTTTCTATTCGTATTTTTCTGCGTATCAACTTATGTCCAAAGATACGTTGTTACGTGCCAAAATCGGCACTAAACATTCTCAATTAAGTTTTAATTTGTAAGAATTTCGCGCCATAAATTTAAAAGGATGTGTGCGCGTTTCCGTCACTTTAGACAGTGCGTTGCGCGAGATTGCGCCGACGCGGTGTGCGAGGAAGGAAGAAGGGGGATTTCCGATATACGTGTCTGAACTGGTGATCTAGAGGCAAACGAAGGTAGTTGTCTTGTGTCTTATCGTGTCTTTTTTGTTATATAGGTTCCTTGCCTTATCTCATATTATCTTTCCTTATAAACCAGTTCCTTTATCGTACCTCTACATACAGAAGAAAGAAGACAAATCTGAATTTGAGTTTGACGGGGCTCAAAGAATGCCCATGCCCAAAAGATCAGCGAAGCCGCTGCCGACATCATGATCCTGATACTATGGTAAAGTTGTTGCAGTTTATTTGTTGCCTGAAGTATACAGCTTAGTCGGGTACACGAGGAAAGACCAAGTTTTCTTCTCAGTCAAACGAAAATAAAACTGGGTTTTGTTTTGGACGTTTTAATAGGCGGAAGAATGAATGCGATTTTAGGTGGTTAACACATACCTCTTTTCCGCTGACGTCAATTTTAATTGTCTCTGTGGCGTACGCAGGTTGAACGACAATCTGTGTGTTGAGTTCCAAGCACAATGCTATAATTTGCGTTCGCAAATTTTCAAAAATAACTAATTTTAACTTACAAATTCTCAGAAACAATCCATTGGCAAAAAGCGTAAAGTTTTTTAAAATTTAATTTTAATGGCAGGTACACACGAAAGCTTGTCTGGGCTTCTGCAATAATAAGATTCGACACATTTTGTAAATGCTATAAAGTTTTTGGTGCTTGTGCTTTATGTCATTTATGCGATCTGCTGTATCGCTCCGTTTCGTTCTTTTGGAAGATCTCCATTTCCGACGTAATTTCAAAGTATTCTTTGAACTCTGTTACCAGTAAGATTTGCAGTACTCAAAAACGCTTTTTTGTACACTCTAATCAACCTTCCACGTTTTAAACGGGATTTGTTGTCAATTGATACTTGAGCGTAATTGGATTTCCTTCTCTTTGGTTCATTTCCCCGGCAACAATTCAATACAAGATTGTCCTCGTCTATTTTATTTTTAGATTCGTACCTGTAAGCCCAAAATTTTTTAACTTAAGCCACGGTTAATCTTTTGCTAAAATATGGTTTTTCGGGTCTACCATCGTGACTACAACTTGGAAAGCTCAGAAGTGCATGTGGTATGTCTCTGCGAAAAATTATAATATTATATTTTTTTGCAATCAAACATCAATAATTATTGCTAAGCCGTCAGCGCAAAAATATCAAACAAAATACCAAGCTCTATAAAATACTACAATGAATGTTATAGACTATGGCTATATTTTAAAATTGTTTTTAAGATATATCTGTACCTTTTTTTAAATTTCTAGGGTAGATTTGTGGTTGTCGCTCTTTCTTGCGTGTTTTCCCTATCGGAGTAGGCAAAATCTTACAATCAGTATTTATCTCACCAATGTGAATGGATCGTACTAAAATACTGTGGTTAAAATACATTGACTCGAAAGGAGATTGCTGTTATAACTAAAATAGAAACGTATATAATTTGCTGTATATGAACAAAACAAGCAATAGTCACGTGAACTGAAGAACACCGTGTTTATTAGATATAAAGCAAACAGGTAGTTTTGAAAATAAACTCTGAAGGCAAAGAGAGGGTTTTGCAAATAACCCATAAGCTTGAATCAAATTGTAGGTAAGAAGGAAACCGGTTTGAAAAGTTCTGAAAATAGCTATACATTTCTAATTAAAAACTTGAACTTTGCACAAAAAGTGTTTTTTTTAAATTTTGATGATTAGAGACTTTTTCAAATAATGGCCTCAAAAATAATTTTAGACAAGAATTAATTCAAAATTATTTTAGCAATTTATAAATTTTTAGTTATACATACATACATACGTTATTAGTAAAAAATAAAATTAATTCTTCATGAAAATTTGAAACACTTATTTATTTAAAATATCATTAAACAATACAATGTATATTAAAATATAAATTAAATTTTGCATTTTTAATTTTTTTAATTGGTCTCATTTAATCTCAATATCGAAGTAATAAGGATTGCTTTTGCAGGTTCTGGTGCTATTCCCTCCACTTTCCTTCCATCTTTAATCGTTTACATTCATATTCTGCAATTTCCAAACATTTATCCAGCAGTTTATGTGTACTTTTTGGAAATTTCTTATGTAGAGAGTGGTTTCACTACTGCTGCAGGTCTCTACTTCTCGAGCCAAAACTTACCTAAAACAAAACGTTGCCTCAGAAGCATATAGTTCTATGTGCAATTTTTGCCAAAATGATATATATATATATATATATATATATATATATATATAGTTATTAAGATGAAATGAAAACCCAACTTTGTATTTAAAGTTGAATTACCATTTCAAATCGAACTAGTAATTGAAAACCACTAAAAGAACGGCTACAGCAGGATTTGAACCTGCAACCTCTGATTCTCCGGATCAGTGCTCTAACCAATTGAGCTATCTAGCCTAATTGTTTAGATGATGTTATACTTAATCCTACTGAAGCTTGGCCCTTGTTAATGATTTTCAATTACGTCTTGCATTTAAGGAAATTGAATCTAGTTATATACATAATTCATGTACTAATAACTTGATCATCCCATTTTGCAACGTTCGGAATAATACAAACATGTAATTATATTATTATTAATACAGAAGAATAATCCACATTTGGAATGCAAATGAATGCTTGATATATTAATAGTTATTAAGATGAAATGAAAACCCAACTTTGTATTTAAAGTTGAATTACCATTTCAAATCGAACTAGTAATTGAAAACCACTAAAAGAACGCTACAGCAGGATTTGAACCTGCAACCTCTGATTCTCCGGATCAGTGCTCTAACCAATTGAGCTATCTAGCCTAATTGTTTAGATGATGTTATACTTAATCCTACTGAAGCTTGGCCCTTGTTAATGATTTTCAATTACGTCTTGCATTTAAGGAAATTGAATCTAGTTATATACATAATTCATGTACTAATAACTTGATCATCCCATTTTTGCAACGTTCGGAATAATACAAACATGTAATTAGGCTAGATAGCTCAATTGGTTAGAGCACTGATCCGGAGAATCAGAGGTTGCAGGTTCAAATCCTGCTGTAGCCGTTCTTTTAGTGGTTTTCAATTACTAGTTCGATTTGAAATGGCAATTCAACTTTAAATACAAAGTTGGGTTTTCATTTCATCTTAATAACTATTAATATATATCAAGCATTCATTTGCATTCCAAATGTGGATTATTCTTCTGTATTAATAATAATATAATTACATGTTTGTATTATTCCGAACGTTGCAAAAATGGGATGATCAAGTTATTAGTACATGAATTATGTATATAACTAGATTCAATTTCCTTAAATGCAAGACGT
This sequence comes from Platerodrilus igneus, assembly GCA_036346225.1. NCBI lineage: Eukaryota > Metazoa > Arthropoda > Insecta > Coleoptera > Lycidae > Platerodrilus > Platerodrilus igneus. Next base: position 875,968 of record JARFIW010001199.1, read on the forward strand.
AATTGAAAATCATTAACAAGGGCCAAGCTTCAGTAGGATTATATAACATCATCTAAACAATTAGGCTAGATAGCTCAATTGGTTAGAGCACTGATCCGGAGAATCAGAGGTTGCAGGTTCAAATCCTGCTGTAGCCGTTCTTTAGTGGTTTTCAATTACTAGTTCGATTTGAAATGGTAATTCAACTTTAAATACAAAGTTGGGTTTTCATTTCATCTTAATAACTATTAATATATATCAAGCATTCATTTGCATTCCAAATGTGGATTATTCTTCTGTATTAATAATAATATAATTACATGTTTGTATTATTCCGAACGTTGCAAAATGGGATGATCAAGTTATTAGTACATGAATTATGTATATAACTAGATTCAATTTCCTTAAATGCAAGACGTAATTGAAAATCATTAACAAGGGCCAAGCTTCAGTAGGATTAATATAACATCATCTAAACAATTAGGCTAGATAGCTCAATTGGTTAGAGCACTGATCCGGAGAATCAGAGGTTGCAGGTTCAAATCCTGCTGTAGCCGTTCTTTTAGTGGTTTTCAATTACTAGTTCGATTTGAAATGGTAATTCAACTTTAAATACAAAGTTGGGTTTTCATTTCATCTTAATAACTATTAATATATATCAAGCATTCATTTGCATTCCAAATGTGGATTATTCTTCTGTATTAATAATAATATAATTACATGTTTGTATTATTCCGAACGTTGCAAAATGGGATGATCAAGTTATTAGTACATGAATTATGTATATAACTAGATTCAATTTCCTTAAATGCAAGACGTAATTGAAAATCATTAACAAGGGCCAAGCTTCAGTAGGATTAAGTATAACATCATCTAAACAATTAGGCTAGATAGCTCAATTGGTTAGAGCACTGATCCGGAGAATCAGAGGTTGCAGGTTCAAATCCTGCTGTAGCCGTTCTTTAGTGGTTTTCAATTACTAGTTCGATTTGAAATGGTAATTCAACTTTAAATACAAAGTTGGGTTTTCATTTCATCTTAATAACTATTAATATATATCAAGCATTCATTTGCATTCCAAATGTGGATTATTCTTCTGTATTAATAATAATATAATTACATGTTTGTATTATTCCGAACGTTGCTAAAATGGGATGATCAAGTTATTAGTACATGAATTATGTATATAACTAGATTCAATTTCCTTAAATGCAAGACGTAATTGAAAATCATTAACAAGGGCCAAGCTTCAGTAGGATTAAGTATAACATCATCTAAACAATTAGGCTAGATAGCTCAATTGGTTAGAGCACTGATCCGGAGAATCAGAGGTTGCAGTTTCAAATCCTGCTGTAGCCGTTCTTTTAGTGGTTTTCAATTACTAGTTCGATTTGAAATGGTAATTCAACTTTAAATACAAAGTTGGGTTTTCATTTCATCTTAATAACTATTAATATATATCAAGCATTCATTTGCATTCCAAATGTGGATTATTCTTCTGTATTAATATATATATATATATATATATATATATATATGCATTTTGAGAATTTCTACAATAGAAATTTTTGTATACAGAAGGTTTTATAAAATAACACAGTATATTTACACCTTAAAAATTACTTTAAAAATGAGTCTTATGTGCATAATACCCAAACAGTTACTCTGCATAAGGTCGTTTGTAATAATAGCACATAAATATTTCTTATCTGTTACCTATATTTACATTAATGTGTGTCTAAAGGTCGTATGTGACATTCTCTTTTCCAACCGATCTTTTGCAGCCTTCCAACAGACAGAGCATCTGCACATGAGTTTGGTAATAGTCAGATCGTATATGACTTTTGCTTTCACACATTCAACCGTATTATCATGATTTAGTTATCGGTGGTGTGCATTCATAGTCTATGTTTTTTACATAAGACCTACAAAATTTCAGTTCAGTTTCATCCATGTTGCTTAAATTCAAAGATTGTTGGGTTATAAAGTTCTGTTTTTGCACATATACAGGTAAGTAGTAACTATAATACTATGCAATAAGCTTAATATTATCTTAACTGAGATGAATACAAACCAAAGTCTTGTTACAACTTGTTAAGGTCTATTTTATTTAAAAAACTATAGTAATTTCGTTGTGAACCTGTAGGTTTCAAATACCCGTGAAAAATGAATAAACGAGCAAGTAGAACTGACCGAATTTTAAGACTTGAAACAGAAGACACTTTGACTTCATTTAACTTTAATAATGTAGTAGTTGAGGTTATCGATAATATTATTGTGGATGTTGACTTTTCCACAACTTTGTCAAACTTTGAAGTGTTGAATCAAGACGAACGGAATACGACAATAGAAGAAAATTATATCGCAACGGATGTTGTTATTTTAGAAAATTTGTCATTACATAATATATTTAATATGCCTGGTATGTTTATCTTTAAGGTAAGAGTATAGTTGTGTAATATTTGGTTGATATTGTTACAGGTATACATACCACTGCCAACAGTAGATTGCATGGAGACAATCAATTGCAAAAATAATCAAGAAATTGATCATAATGCAAGTGCGGTTCCTTTAAGTGTGGCGGAAGAGGTGGTCTATTTAAGTAAAGACCCAGTTAATGAAAACAACAAGAATGATAAAGGTATTAACGTAGATTTTATATACATTTTGGTTAAAGTTATGGGAATTTTAATAGGTGATGATCAGGAATATGAAAATATTAGCAACGTACCAGAGTAACACGAAAATACTTCTTCGGGAGATGAGAGTTTGAAAGAAAATGCCCCAGAAAAACGGAATGTATCTACATGGAAAGGGGTTCAAGCAAAAATTAAAAAAAATAAAAGGGAAGATTATTGTAACAGAAAAAATGAAACAATTGCGACACGTGCTCCAAAAAACAGATTGCTCCAAATGCAAATTAAAATGTTCGAAAGGAATAGTTTGATGAAATAGTAGAACTGCATGAATACTATTGGAGTGCATGAATGTTTGAAAGACAAAAAGAGTTTATTTGCAAATATGTCTAAAAAATTAATGTTTACAGAAAGCGTAAGGATAATACTTTAAAGCACTCTGATAAATGAAGAAGACATTTTAAGTATCATTACCTTTTTCCAGACAATAAACCAGTATACAGACCACTTTTTTAAACAGCCTTAGTCTAGGAGAAAAACAGTTAAAATAGCAAAACAGAAAAAACTGTCGAAAACATTTATTGTCACCAATGATATGTGAGGTCATCACATTCCTGCAAATAAAACAAGCGGAGTCAAAATTCGAAAAATCAAGATGCACATAGAATCATTTCCGGTTTTGGAAATCCAATACCCTAGATCGTTAACTAAACGTTTATACTTATCCTCGGTATGTAATTTAACAAAAATGTTTGAGGTCTTGTTACGTTTTTTTTTTCGTGGCAGCCACGTTGGGCGTCAAAAATGTTACGTTACGTAATTCGTGCGTAACACAAAGAAAATCAAAGAAATGACCGGGCTCAATCGGAGAGTAGGGGGGGTTGTAGAAAGCAGACCAACATACAATGTACGCGGCTGTAAGGAGTTAGTGATAATACCTGCAAGAAAAAAAAATAGTTAAGCAAACCTGAAATAAAGAAAAGAATAAGCATAGCAGCAATGATAAGTCTAAATTATTCAGTACTTTGTAGAATGTAAGAAAAAAACTGTTTAGATAAACTCTATAATATAATAACGGTAAAAGCATTACAAAAATTTTTATCACAAAGTGAGGTAATATTGGGAAGTAGCAGAAACGTTTCCTCACACACCAATTAAACATAAATCAGATAAAATGTTAACAAAAGATAAATAGATAAGACACCATTGGTATGAGTAATTCAGTAGTATTGATTGTTCTTTCTTTCTTTTTTTTTATGTTTTAAAATAGCATGCAAGTCTATTGCAAAAGGTATCAGAACGACAAAGATATGGCAAAGCCACGGATAGATATTTAAAGTAATAACAAGTAGAAAATAGTTCAACTTACAAAAGGTCCTTCAGTAACGTTTCCCTACAATTGAAGTGTGGGATTCACGATGTCCTGCACTAACGAAGCACTTCACCCTTGACTGTGCGGGTGTTGATGGAACTTATCACACGTTACACTAATCACACCTACGTATTTCACTGGTGTTCGCAGCAGACAATATCATGCTGATGGAACTATGTAGCATTGATAAATTTCTTGTCAATCCTATTTCCTGAGACACTAATTTCGAAATATTTTGTAACACAAATCGAAAAAAAAAATGGTAATAAAAATTTAGAATCACGGGCTTTCAAGGCGCGACGTAATGCATTAAACTAACAGTAACGTGAGGTGTTTTATTTGCTACCTATGGTAACAAAAAAAAACCTAATGCTTTTGAATAACGAAATCTGCGCAAACAACGATCTATTTTAGATTCGTTGGGGTTAGAAAAATTCAGAAACTACAGTAGCACTGTATTTAAATAATCCGAAGTATGCGCTACTCTGAGAAGAAAAGGCCCGCGAAACTAGATCGCACACACATTAATCCGAAAGAAAGAATTGGTCAGTTTAGCAAGTTCTACGACTATTATTTCACAAGACAAACAACTAAAACCACAAATTAGTAAAGTACGCGTATCACTAAGTAAGTCCGTCAGTGTTCCGTAAAACGCACGTGCAGGTCGAGTAAACACGTTCGTCTATAAAGCATCTTTCCTTCAAAAGGAATTGGAACTACACACTGCTACAGTTAAAATACAACTTTTACTTCACAAGAAAAACAACTAAAAACGTGCTGTGCTTGTTCAGGAACAATACGAAAATCGTTACTGCATTAATTCTCACTATTGTCAAAGCAAAAGAAGCAGTCTTTTTCACGTAATTAATATATAGGAACCAAGAACGAACTAACACTGCTCATCTGTTTATTCAACTCGTTCTATTCCAACTTCTTATCGTCTCTTATCTAGACGTGTATATCCACATAAGCAACAAAATTTATATTTACGGCAAGACAAGAACGATGCAATCTATAATTAATTACAATGCATTCGCCTAAGGAGTTAATAACTATAAAATATGGAAATAGTAGTTACAGACAGGTATTTGTTAATTGAGTATAGCGTAAAATGTTAAAACTATAAAAATGCCCGTTACAGTCCGTTTTGAAAAATGTAAAAATGAAAATTTAGAAACTATCAAAAAACATGTTTTTGCGAATTGTTTTATGAACCAGCATAATCTGTCATTTCACAGACCAAAAAAAAAAGGTATTTGTACATGTGTGTTGTTTAGTGATATAAAAACTAATATAAAAAGAGCAAATCAAAACAAATATGGAGTTCACTTGAAAAATAAAGAGTTAAGCAGGAAAAAGAAAACGAATGATAAAGTAAATGCGTCAAAAGAACCATCGTTTAAAAGTTTTACGTTTGATCTACAGGCTGTTCTCTATACACCTTGTTCCAACGTTTCAAGTTTCTTTTACACTCTTTAATTATGTTTTATAATATTACAGTTTTTGGTCAATCAACTAAACAAGGTCACTGCTACTTTTGGACTGAAATTGAAGGAAATAGAAGATCTAATGAAATTGGCACCTGTCTACTAAAGATGTTGTCTAATCTTCCAAAAGAAGTATCCCTCCGGTATATTGCAAATTTACTCATGTACCTTAAGGTAAAGGAACATAATTTTTTGGAAACGGGTCTCACGGAAATGGAAGTGGACTGCATGCACAGCACGATAGAATTAAATAAATAAGTGAGTCTGTTTTGGTCCATCCAAATGGCCTTTTAACGTAATCGTGTAGCATCAATTACAATACGACATTTAAGTCGGCATCGGTACAAATTTCTGATCTAGTTTTATAGTAATAGTATATAATAGTAAATAAGTCTGTGCGTATTCTAAAAAGTCGGTTTACTTTACTAAGATATTTACTTTCTAATGCTTTTATTTATGAGGTAAATATGTGTATTATTTTAATGAAATTTGATAAAAGTAAAGCGCCTTCAAATTAGCCAATATTTCGCTAAAACTGTTCTAATAATAGTCCGTATATAAATTTTAATGTTAACTTTTTGCATAGATAAAATATTGCAAAGCTTTTACAAACCATATCAGTACAAAATAATATCATTTTAAGTAGTAATTTTCTCTAATAATGTAAAATCTACATTTTTAAAGATTCTCATAGAGAATAAACGTGTACGTACGTGTTAAGAAACATGGCAACATCCCCTTTAAATCTAACATAAACTAAACAAATGTCAAATAAGTATACTAACTCCGACTATTGGTAACAAAATTTATACAACGCTTTTACCCATTCTGGAATGTGGTCCAAATACATTCCGTAAACTGTACTACACAAAACTATAAACTTTTGCACCAAAACCGATTTGTGGTAGTACAGTATTGCCCGAAATAAACAGTACTGAAATTGTAATTGTTTTGTATATTTAAAAAATACATATTATTGACACTTTATTATATGTTCTAAATGTGCACCTCCTCGTTCGAGACAGACTTCATAACGATGTTCTAAGTTTCTGGTCATGTTATTGAATAAGGGTTGTCTCAGGGCTGCGAAGAAGACTCTAACGGCATCCTTTAATTCATCGATGGTTTGTGGTGCCCGTTTGAAAACGGCATTTTTAGCCATGCCCCAAATGTATGCGTCTGGAGGTGTGAGGTCTGGAGAATGTGAAGGATAAGGGAAGTCAGTAAATCGTGATATGAATTTGCTTGGAAAATGTTCTTGAAGAAATTGACGAATTGCGGCAGCAGTATGGCAAGTTGCCCCGTCCTGCTGAAAAATTGGTTTCGAAATGCCAAGTTGCGTGCACGACAGAATTGACGTAGATCAGGGATAAATCGTGTTAAAATTTGTCTGTACCTCTGTTGATTAAGTGTGACTTGCCTACCATTCTCTTCGATAAAGTACGGACCAATGATTCCGTGTCCGGAAACAGCACACCAGACACTCACTTTTTCACTATGTAAAGGAACCTCTTGAACCTCATCGGGTCTGGCAAAGCCCAGAAATCGATTTGTGCGACGATTCACATAGCCTGACAAGTGAAAATTTGCTTCGTCTGAAAACCAAACATTTTTCAAAAATTCAGGTTTTTCATACTGTAACGCGAGAATTCTGGCGCAATATTCCACTCTACTGCGATAATCCCGAGGATGTAGTTGTTGATGTACCTGAATCACATACGAAAATGTACCCAGCTCCTTCAGGATTCTTTGAAAGGAAGTTCTTTTTAAATCAAGTTGTAACGCTGTCCTTGCCTGGCTGACTTTCGGATTTTCGAAGATTTGCTCAAAAACACGTTCATGGTTATTGTTGTTGTTAACTGTCCTGGGACGCCCCGAGTTTCCTTTTCGTTGGCACAATACACTACCTGTATTTCTAAACTGTTCAATAACCTTCAAAATTACAGCATTACTTGGAGAACGTTTATTAAACCTTTGTGTGAATTGATCAGACACGTATAGCAAACTTGCACCATTATGTCGGCCGATTCCGTATGAACGAAAATAATGCTCTACCAGAAACACTTTCTCCTCTGTACTTAACACCATTTTTAACAATTAGGCCCTACTAATTACTTGTTTGAGGTTTACTTGACAGGTCTATACTAGCTAACTTGAGTGTGACAGCGCACGCATAAAAACACCGCCAACTTAGTTTCCGTACTGTTTATTTCGGGCAATACTGTATAAATTCAATCATCTTGCAAGTGCCGACATATTTTGCGTATTTTAATAGTTTGTGTTGCAAATAAATATTACAAAAATATTTAGTAATTCCACCTCCTGACAGATGCGCAATTTCTTCAAATCTATTTGTATGTGTATGTTGGAGTATTCAACCAACCATAACCATAACTAACTGACTGATAACCACGCATCAGGCAAATAAATAGCATGCACGCATTAACACCCTTCTATGAATAACAGACTTGTTCCACATCCCTTGAATGCAAAATAGAACCGTCCGAACATACATACAAACAAACTTCGTTAAAAAAGGAGCTTTAAACGTAAGAGTGAATCTCTTCTTCTTGTTCTCTCTTTTAGAAGGTACCCGAACTTCTTGGAGGGAACTTAAGAATATTGCAAGACGAGAGCCATCAAACTCTTCGTACACTGAGGGTTTTCCTTCAGATTATCTCGTTGTGATCACCAAAACTAATGGGATAAAATAAAGTCACAACTTGACCCGCTCCGCTTCTAAAGTCGCAGTATTCAGTACCACCTCATAGAGCACGTGACGCCTACATGCACGCTAGGATTGGGAATATTCTTCCATCAAAGCGTTTAATTTCCACCAAGGAAAGCTCCAACAAGCTGCTAGGTACCAAAGCTATGGGAATTCAACTGCAATCACCGACACGGGGTGCAGCATTACATTCAGTATAATTCTGACATAATGAACATCATTACCTACACGGCAGCAGACCCAGGCCTTCGCCGTGAAACCGCAAAAGCCAATTCTTCAACATAGAAACTCTTCTTGCAACTTTACAAACTACTTAAGTGCTTCCAGTTCTAGTGTTAAAGATGTTTGCAACTTAATTACGTACACAGAAACATCTGTACATATTTATTATGCGTGTCATGTGTTTAATGTTAATGTATTATAAGTTCACATCATTATTTTAACTTGTAAATAAATTTTATCTTTGTTACTATAACGAATTAACAAAGTGGCTCCAGATAATCAGAACACCACATATGTAAAACACATAATCAAAACAAAATTGACTTGAAAGTTAAAAACTTGACGATTTAAATTGTACTACTACTAACGTTGATCCGACGTCGTTAAAAAATTTAACAATTATGTTAGGTTCAGTTAACTTACGAATACCAACGTATTGTGCGTAAATTAATGGTTTATATCACATATAATTCACAAGAATAATTAGTAATAGAGGAGCAGGATAGACACCTACTAACAGATACACAACTTTTCCCAATCTACTTGTATATGTACAAAACACATCATCAAAGTAAACTTAATTTAGAAGTTAACATTCTAGTAATTAGAGTTGCACTACTGCCAACGTTGATCCGACGTCATTCACTAACTTAGCAACAACGTCTATAAGAGGTTTTTTAATTTAGTAAAATACGCCTTCAAAGTATTTAGTTGATTGAAGACCACCAATCAATTTTCTCATCTTACTAAAACCGACGTAACTTAAGAGTCTGATTCAGTCGTCAAAGGGAAGTTCTTGTATACACTGCAAATACTTTAGTGGAGTTCCGACGTTATATTAACGTCGTATGGAGTTTACATTCATACCTGAATGTATAAGTTATAGATTGACCACGGTTTAGCATTAACAACCTCAAAGTGAAACATTAGTTGGTAGTGCGTAAAATGTTAAATACGGTAGCACCGTAAAACCTATTTTAACACTAAATATGTGTTCATTGCATCACAGCTTGTAGAAACCATTTCATAGAGAATTCCTTAGTGGACACCTCGGAGAACGTGGTCAAAATGCCGAACAGTTATTTGGACATATCACCAAACGTTATCAAAACGCCGAAATTTATTATTAATTCATACATTAGGCGGCAAATTAACAATTAAATTCCATATTAACATCATTACTTTAGTAAAATTTTGAAACAGTTCAGAACTTTTTTAAATAATAAATATAAATAGCCCTTACTTACGAATGCTATTCTTCACAGTTTGTAACGTTCCTTTGAAACGTTTATAATCATATTTTATTTTCACAGTTTATGTATTAGTAAATCTTACCAATAGGGTTAGATTATTTTCTTTAAAAAATATAATTTTTATGTTCCATGAATTTTTGATCTGAGGAAAAATTATTTCTGTTTTGTATATTGTTCATACTCAAAGGTTGTCAAATTCATCATGGCAAATTTAAAAGTTAAAAATGGTATAATCATCGTAATTTTGTAATTTAAGTCTTACAGTTCTATGATTCATTAATTTTGATTAATAATGTGTCATGTTGGCAAATGTGATCTCGCTGTCTGAGCATTAAAAAAAATTCACATGTAAATTGCCCTGATACAGAAAATAAAAAGAAATGCCTTTTTCTGGCTCTAGTTAACTTTTCCATACGTTTATTTTATATATACAGGGTGAGTTTTTTTCAACTATGGGCATTCTGAAAACTGTTGGAGATAGATAGACGCTCAAATGGGAAAAGTAATGCCATTTTGTCTATTCGTCTCACATGTGTTTTTCTGTTTTGAAAAAACTGAATATTTCATTTTTTTTCAAATTCATGTGTAAGATTTATTATTGACATTAGAGAAATGATATAGTAAGAAAAACAAAAAACCCAATACTTTGGTCATTTGCAAAAACATCTCCATCATGTGCCATATCAGTGAAATCGGCAAAACATAAGCTATTGAACAGGCCAATAGCCAACTATGCGTCGTTTTTAAAAAAATTGAGGTTATGTACATATCTATGAAATTACAAAAACTAAAACTTTATGAGTTACTCGCTCTTATTCAGCATGCAAAAATTTACAAGTTTTCTATTTACATTATTTCTCTAATGTCAATAATAGAGCGTTCAAAATGCTAGATATCTCTGGATTTTTTCTAAAACAGAAAAGCACTTGTGAGATCAATAGACAAAACCACATTATTTGCCCCATTTGAGCGTTTTCTATCTTTAACAGCTTCCAAGATGCCCATAGCAAAAATGAAAAAAACTCACCCTGTTTATTATAAAGATAAAACGACACAAAGTAATTACACTTTACAGTCTTAATCCATCTATTCAAATTCTACCGAAGATACCTCAAATTCTTTTATGGCGAAAAAATTTTTCATACAGAATCCTTCGAGTTTATCATCCAAACAATCAACATGTAACTTCAGAAGGTTAACATACCTTAAAGATTGTGTTATCGAACTGACTGCAAGTAGTCAATAATGTTAGAATAATGCCCTAACAGGTAGGTTGCTTTTAATTTTAGGGGCGCCTTGGTCCCGAATCGACAACTTTATGTTGGATATAAACACGTTACGAATAATTAGTTTCGAAGTCACAAGAAATAAAGATATAGCTACAGGCAGAAATCGCACATCAGGTATTTATAAAAACCTCTGAAAATGTAGCATAGAAAAAATATAAAAGAATGAATATTTTGAATAAAGTCTCTGTAGCGATAAAGTCAGTCGAAGCCATTTGTACAGTTTCTATGTTGATAGAAGTAGCACCCAACACCTTTCATAGCAGGCGCCGTACCATTTGCATTGTAACCGTACATCAAAACCTGTATCCTGGTTTTTCGAAAATTACCTCTTGCATACTTCATACATTACATTTTCCAATGCTCATCCTGAAGGTACAACATTGCTCAGGAAGTGATTTTTTTACTTGGAAAATTTTTAATTTTGCCGAACCCCAGTTGATTCAAGCAAGCTAGAGTTCTTTATCGTGTGCGACGACACTCACACACGGAACCTCCATTTTACCTCTCGTCCGAACAAGGGTGTATTTTTATGAAAAATGCGCGCTTGACATTTTTCAAGCGGACCGTGTTGAGATTTGAACCCAAGACCTTAAGCATAGTAGTCACACGTATAGCAACTACGCCACGGAGCCGCCTGCATATTACAACTTTGTACTGGCCCTCCCAATGTTTTTGTAACTTTAGCCACAGTCCACGTTTCTGTTTGGTATGTATAGCCAGACTTACTCATCCTCTTGAAAACCAGACTCCTAAGCCTTGATGTCGTATCTATCCTTCATCCAATCGTTTGCGATCTGGATATTTTTCCTAACGTCACCATTGATGCAGTGGATTTTGCGTTGAGAGTCTCAACGTAGTTTGCACCCACAATGTCATCTCCGGACTTACACCCAAACTCAAGATCACAAAGTAGACGTATCTCGCTTCCAAGTACAGCACGTGTAAGTGTTTGTCCAGTGCTACCATGAACGGAAGACTGATAAGCCAATAAAAATAGATGTAAATATTGGTCTCCGTCTCTTTGATGTTGGGTGACCATCTTGGAGAGGTACTTGCCCAAGGTGTAGTTGATGAGTTCTATCAGACCATCAGACTGGGGGTGCAATAGTATTGTTCCGGTCTTTCTCACCTTCAGTAACCGGCAAACTTCCTGGAATAACGCTGGTTCGAAGTTTCTGCCCTGATCGGCGTGCAATTCCATAGGAACTCCAAAATGGTAGAACAGTACATTGTAGACATTCCTAAGCAAATATTAAAAATCAAATATATCTAAAAGCACTTAGCTTAAAGAAAAACGTTTTCGGCGAATAAAATTACTATATAAATTCTTAACAAAATAAAAACATACTGATGGTACGTTTATAAATTTCAAGCAATTTATTAAAAATATTAATTCGTTAGTAATTTTTTTATGTTGCATTTTCATAGGTTTTTATAAATACGTGATGTGCGGCTCTGCCTGTAGGTAACTCGGACACTACTAAATGCTTTTATTCCTTGCAATTTCAAAACTAATTATTCTTAACGTGTTTATCTCCAACATAAAGTTGTCGATTCGGGTACCAAGAGACCTCTAAAATTAAAAGCAACAAACATATTTAAGACATACATTTAGACGTAAGACTTGCTATTAAAACTGCTACTCTCATTTCTATGTGACCGTATTCCCTCATTTCATACACATTTACATTTTTTACCATAATAAGGATTTTCAGTTTTTACGTGTGATAGATCTTATTATGGTACCTAATTTATAAGCTGACGGTACTGAAACTGATGATGCTCTATTATAAAAGTTAACTGGGTTTTCTAATTTCTAACTTTTTCAATGCTTAAGCTAACTTTTTTCCACAAATTCTTGAAATTGGTTCCCAGGTTTATTCTTTACTTGATTGCTAAATACTTACCCTTATAAACGAAAATAGTCGTATCGAATTTGCAAATCGTATATGAAATAGTTTTTAATACACTGCCATTAATGTTCATTTTTAAAACGCTATACAGTACTAGCAACATCATATTTTCTGTTTAGGGCTTTAGCAAAACGTTTTATCACGTATTAGTCTGCCAATAAGGTTACGGTACAGTCATATGTAAAACGCATTAGCGTTTTCTTATACACATATATGCCAAAGTTTTAACAAGAGTCCAAATAGGTACGATCGGTTTAAGGAATTTTTATCTTGACTTTCCATAAAAGCAAATCACGGAAAACTTTCCGTTCCAAGCACTACACTAACTTATTTGCCTTATAAATAGGAGCCAGTATTCGGTTTTCATAAAATTGAAAAGTTTTTAGCAAGAACATAAATACTTCACTACTCAACTCTTACTGCGGAATCACACATTGCAGAACAAAATCTGAATGCCTCTGTCGCAGTTCTAGCTAATACATGAGTGCCTAAGTGACATGGCTACATTTTCCACAAAAAGGTTTTCAAGCTTTCGCACAAATGGTCATGCAGAAAGAAATAACATTGAACCACACCAGCTAATCTTTCTTTATACCACTTAAGCATACAAACAAAGTAATTGCCTGTAACCCATATTCTCCGGATTTTATCTTCCATTCCTAGTGTCTTTGGACTTATTCTTACTTGGTCTTAATACAGAAACCTTGCTATGCTGTTACAACACATTTCCTCATTTGGTTATCATGGTCGACAAAGGACAATGACCTTGCGCATTCATGGTATGTGGATTTTTGCTTGCAGCATATAAATATTAAAACGAGTAAATCATGTTTGCTTAATCAATACTGTTGTTAAGTTTATAATAATCTTTGTATTTTTATCAATAAAATTCAATTTATGCACATATAAAATCATTTAAAACAGGCGACTACAAAAGAAGCTAAGAAAATTGTAACTTCGCCAACAAATTCAAAGAGCTTTGAGTTTGATACTTAAATATTTTTGAAGTGCATAACAAAAAGAAGAACTGCAAACTTTTCCAAAAAAATTCTATAGGTTCTATATTTAATCCTCGCTTGAATATTTTTATTACTTCATGATTATGAATGACTTAACTGTAACCAACTTGTTTAACTATATGATATCTGATAATCCACATGTTGCAATCATAATTCAGCACCCAGGCATTCATTACAAGTGGTTCCGGTAGCAAACATCCAATCGTATCTACCACGGGCGTCATTAAACAATAGTAGGCAACTAAATTTGTTTCAAACTCACATGAAATCGCATATTGGTGAAAGTGTATTACTGCAATTAATCCAGAACTACATGCATCCTTGAAAATTGCATTTAAATATTATTCTGCGTGTATTGTGGAACGGCAAATTCTTCCTTAATAAAAATTAAAAGTATGAACGGTACGGTTAAACTCAGCCAACTTGTACACACCACGTGCAAACAACTAAAATACTTTTAAATCTTTCCTACGTGCGCATTAATAAGTTTATTTAAGAGTAAGAAGAATTGGCACTCATCACTTTAATGCTATTCGCATTTTCCAGCGACAGGATCTCAAAGACATCCTGTCTTCTTCAAATGTGATCTCTTATCCAAAATAGCTTTCCTACTTCAAAACAAGTTTTAAAACGCGAGCAACTAGATCTCATATGCGCAACGCGTGTCGTATAGAAAGAACGATCATCTGGCATGTATGCAACACAAAATACACTTTAGCGTAAAATAGGGAAACTAAACTTTTAATCACGACCCAAATAGATACTATTATTGCTTTTTTAAAAAAACCAAATGCCATGGAATATTAATGAAAGCAGAAATTTAATAAAATTAGCTATGATGCGAAATTGTACACGTTACACTGCTGTCTATGAGGATAAACATATTAGTGTACGGTTTGTGAGATATGTTCTAAATTGATGAATAACTAAGTTAATTGGTTTCAAAAGTATATATGGACTTGTTAATTATCCATCGGCTGTGGTATTTAATTACTTATTAGTACTGGTTCCTTGATTGTGCCTAAAGCCATTATTGTAAATATAGATTTTCTTTCTTACGTTTTAGTAGATTCTATTTAGAATGCGTTCGTCATCGTCGACATAGTAATTAAGTAGGTATGATTATAGTCCCATTTATAGTTATGTGTGATATTTTTAATTTCTATGTATTACTTGGTATTAAAATGTAGAAAAATGCTGTAATAAACCACATAATATTCTGTTTATTCTCTATGATATTAATTGAGTGTTGTAATTGGACAGACTAGTATTCTATCCGCATATATACGTTGTACATATACTAACCATTTTTTACAGGTCAACTTGGGTAGTGTGTTTTTTTGTATCGCTTCCTCCCTAACCCGATCTTCGATTGTGTAATCGTAGCATTCGGTTTTCTTTCTTTCTCTTTGTTTGTTACCGTAATTTGGGCGAGCAGTCCGGTACTGATTCCTTTCTTTTTATACTGGCCCACTCGTCTTACGGGTAACAGAATTAATGCGATAAACTGAAGCATTCGTACAAGTGGTTTTAGCAATTAGCAGACGGTTAGTCTGCAATTCTAGAACAACATTCACTTGTTTGAGGAAAAGTTAATCACAAAATACGCGCGTAGGAGCAAGTGGTTTTTGTAACAAGTACAAAATCTTAAGATTTGAATATAAGAAAATTAATGTACGGAGTGTGGCAATGAAATTTAAACAGTTTTTACGTAAAAATGCAAGTATGGAATTAGTCTTACATATACTCAACATATACTGATTAGAAATGTTTTTGATTTCTATGCAATGTACAGTTTTAGTGAAAGTGGAAGAAACAAATACGGTTTGAGCACGCATAAATTCCCCCGGACGATGGAGCGTGTGACAAAGTGAATAATACTGTTTGTTTGGAGTACTAAATTTTGTGATGGGGATAGAAAAAGAGACTTTGTTGATTGATTGTGATCTTAAGCGATACGCGGTTACTCATCCAGTGCTAGGAGCACCAAATGGTAAAATTCTGGTATAAGGATGCCCAGAATTGATTTCATTACGAAAATAGATAAATCCCCTAAATACCAATATCAACATATTTTAGATGAATGTGAATGATCTATAAATCGCTAAAATGACTTTTGCTATTCTTTGCTTTTCTAAATAAAACAAGAAACCTAACATACCGTCACTTATGCGTTTAACACAGAATAGTAAACAATATGGAGGTACTCATCTAACGAGTTATAACACGGAAAAACCACAATGATAATTATACCGTTAATAGTCAACGCCTTCTTTGGATGAGCTCCACTTTAAGTTTAGTGAAAGAAATTATTTTGGGTGGATAAAGACGTTAGATACTTAAATTTTGAATTGCACGGACGGGACTGAAATCCCGTAACAAACAGACACAACACTTTCCTAAAGATAAAAATAAATAGGAGTAGTTTTTTAATTTGAACAAGCGTCATGCATAACTGCTACCATAGAAACAAATAAATGTATAAATAGCTTACAGTTGTACTTAGTGTGGATAAAGAATTCCTCAAAACTAGGATTGAGTTCACATTTCGTCGGGTTATTTCTTTACAACCTCTGTTGCTTTAGAACCAGTCCGTGACAATTCTATGGCCAAGGGGGTTTACTCGACTACCCAATTAACCGTTACACTCACATTTTTTCTCGTCTCCGGCATACGAATAATTAATTACTAGTTTTCTTCAAGTGTCTAGCTCTGTTCCTTGTATCCCATCTACACGCCTTCGAAGGTATGATTAGCTATCTCTAACGAGAGACTATCCACTTGTATCCGTGTGGTTGATGACGTACTCCATAACTACTCTCATAGCTAAAAACTCGCACTAAGAGATGTTCCAATCCTCAAGTTTAATGTCACGTTCCTCGAAAATGCTTATAATCATATTTCATGTTAATAGTTTCTGCATTAGTAAATCCCACCATTAAAGTTAGACAATTTCTTTAGGAAAAATAATTTTTAGGTCACTACATTTTTGATCTAAGTTAAAATTATTTTTGTATCATCTATGCTTCATACTCAAAGGTTATCATCATCGTAATTTTGTTTTAAATTATTACAGTTTCATCATTCATTCGTTTTGATTCATAATGTATCGCGCGGGCTCGCCGAAAATCTTATCGGTTGAGCATGAAAACTTAACAAGCTGAACTGTGTTACTCAAATAAATAAAAGTCCTGGTTTAGTTAAGCTATCCGTAGGTTAATTATATATACATATTAGATAAAAAGAAACGACGCAAGGTATTTTCATTTTGCAGTTTTAATTCATTTGTCCGAAGTTTGTCGAATTTTTTTCGAATTATTCTAGAAAGGGAAGATCTATTTCCTAAAGCATTTCGTACTTAGCATCCAAACAATCAACATCCAACTGTAGTGGGTGAGATACCTTTGACAGGAAGGTAATCGAACAGACAAAGTAGTCAACTGTTCAGTAATACCCTACCAAGTTGATTATTTTTAATTTTAGGAGCATATTGGTTCCCAGAACGACAACTTTATGTTGGGGATGAGCATGTTCAGGGTTGCGATGCATACATAAAAGCACTTTATGATATCCACCCTAGCTAGGGTCAACAATCATTCATGAGGTATTTATAAAAATTACTTGAAGCTATACCAGAGAGAGTTTGTAACTAGTGATTTTAAAGCTAAGCAAACTGCTTGGGAACTGACGACATGCAACGAGACAGGACGATTACTGATAGAGTAGATGGCGTTGTGACGACTAAATTTCTTTAATGACTGCCATAATCCAATACTAGTGAGATCCACAGGAACTTCTTATGTGGATCCGCTATGACTTTCAACGACCTAACGAGACAGTCCTAAATGTGCAGTTGAAAAAGAAAGCTACAACAGACATCGTTTTATAGTAACTTAGTGGGAACACCGTAGAATAAACGAAACGCAATGGATCTTTGGATACACGAATATTTCGGACATGGTGAAAGGTTATAAGCGCTTAACCCAAAGAATAAGCGAAAGAAACCCTGGCGAGGAATTGGTAGTAAATGCGCAGGAAACCTTTATAGGGTACAAATAAAGTAAAAGCCAAATTTGGAAGTGGTGTATCCTATTGGTAGACAGAAGAGATGCGACAACTAATTAAGAAGCCTGATAGGACTCGAAGGCTATATCAGGTAACCAGTCGTGTATCGCCACTAAAGGTCGGCCAGAAGGGAGGTTACATGATTTGTAAGAGATTCTTGAAGTGCACTATTTAAAAACAGAGAGCTTAGAAATGAGCATAATTATGTAGTAATCCCGAGGAGGACATTTTCAGAGATGCCTTTAAAATTATTAGAGAGCATCTGAGACTAGCAGCCTCGTATACCAGCTTAACAACGGAGGTGACCCTAAAGACTTAAAAAAATTTATTCATAGTCTGGAAGGAGTACAAACCTGGGCGATTGAGGAACCTTAATATGTAGACAATTCTTTTATTCTTAAGGAGCGGAAACATGCAGCAAGAAAGATAAAAGCAGAAAAAGCGTCAGAACCTGACAATCTATGCCCAGAAGCGAAGAAGGCGTAGATAATAAATGAAAAAGAATCATTCTTGCATCTTTTCAACCACTACTCCCGGAAAAATTCCGTCCCCAAATAGTGGAGGATAATACATTGGTAAAATATGGCCAGATTTGCCTATTAAATGTAGTGAGACACCAATTAGTGCAGCGAACTGAACAACGACCAATATGACTTCAGGAGAGGCAGATCCACGAAACAAGCGGAGAAACTTGTCATGAACAAGGTGGAGGTTCATCTTGCAGCCGGTAGAGGATGGTGTGCACTGAGAGAGGTAGACGATAGAAATGCGTTTAATTCAGCTCCCTGGAATTTGGGAAAACTCAGATAACGAAACATACCGAAAAACACGGTGAATAATATGAGCGATTACTTGGATTTAGCAAGATCTACATCATAAATGAAATAAATACAGATCTCGAGGGATTCAGTCCTTGGACCGCCACCGTGGAATATCATCTAAGATGACGTTATGAAAATTATTAGGCAGGAGAGCGCAGTTATAGTGTGTTACACTTGTATTAGTAGTGGCCACACACATATACAGGCACAGAATAAAAAAATACAGCCCATGATAGTATGACGAAAATTATGGGGTAGATGAATAACTACCTACTGCAAATAGCCCCGAAAAAGCTTCAGCTACAAAGGAAAACAAAAAAATTAGTTTCAGAGTGGACATGCATACCATTAAGCGAGTTCCAAAAGTTGTAAATCTCCATTCTACAAAATATAAGAGAAATATCAATGCTGTTAATCGTTGTCAAAGAATTATGCCAAGTAGAATCTGTAGCGGATACTGGATTGTCTCCACAGATACGTTATTAGTAGTAACGGGGACACGTCCACTGGATTTCGTAATTGATGGGCGAAGGAAATTTCACGAGGTGATAGGGACCATCCTGAAGCTGACCAAAAAGAGGTCAGACAGCATGCAAGAACGTGGTCCTTGTTAAGACGGCAGGAGAGATAGAACTGCATAGATAAAGACAAATGGACGCACAGGTTAACATTCATTTAGAAAGGTAGACAGAGCGAAAATATGCTCAGGTGGATTTCTACACTAACGGGGCACGGACGTTTTGTCAATTAATTATACAAATTTACGAGGATAGCAACACCCGCTTACCAGTATTACAAAATCCTAGAAGATGACGTGAACCACACACGCTTTGTATGCAATAAATGGGCAGATAAGGGGTTACTACTAGAAGTGTGCATAAGAAGAACGTCAATGGTTGAGACTATGGTCAATACCATGCTAGAGAGCAATGGCAGATGGCAATTGGTGACTTCCTATAGCAAAAATATTCGGAAAGGCAAGGAGGCAGATGACAGAATGAGAAGAATGTAAGACCCTTATTGTTTGCGTCGCAAGGATGTTGGGTTCCGACATCTGCGAGCTTGATAGTGTCTCGCCTCGACGCCCTGTTCCAAGCTGCCATCAATCGCTGTGGTAAAATAGTAATCGCGTCGCTTGAACACAAAGTAATAAATTTGGTTTTGAAGTTTCCGAACGTCACGCAAAAAAGTACAGTTCATTATTTTCTTACTAAATCAATAACTATTGTAGTTTCCAGTGTTTTCAGAATAAACGGGAGGGTCGGTTCCACATCACCATCAGCCACGATGAACCTGGAGCAGTACGTCGAGAAGACAAAGTGAGGAAAGTACCAGTGGCTTTGAGTTTGCAGTGTTTGAATCCTGGTGTCTTGTGGTCACAGATACATTCTCACCGCTATAGAAGTTCGCATTCATATTACAACTAGCACGCTTTGGAACCCCCAGTCGCATTCCGCTTACCCACTTATAAGAACAGGAGATCATGGGAAGAACCATGACCCTGAAGCTCCCCCGAAGTAGATGCCTTTATTGACGGTTCCAGGGAATTTCTACCACACGAAGGAGGGGAAAAAATCAAAAGAAGTGATTTAATGCAAGGTCTCGAAGAGTCTACAAGGTTTCAGAGCAATTACAATTAAATATATATTCGAATAAACTGTACGACACGGCATAGTCAGTTTCACTCGAAGTGTAAATTTGTGAGTATTATGAATATGATAGATTTTATTGAATAAATCCTTAAAATAAATACGTTTAATGTGTATACAAAATAAGTGCTTGTACAGATAAATTACATAGTCTAAACTAGTAATTAATATAGTTAAGGGTAGTTAAGGTAGTTAAGGGTAGCTAAGGTAGTGTTAGTACACATTGTAGTAATTTTTATCAGTGGTCTCCGCAACGACAGCTCAGTACATTAAGGTTTCTCTGATTTGTGAATAATCAGCAAAATAAGTTCATTGCAGTAATTTTCGATTTTAGTATCATTTAATGAAGTGTCTAGGTGATTGATAAGATCAAATTAGAAGCATGATCAAGAGTGTTTCATCTACGTTTTCTTTTACCCCTTGCTAAAATTATATTTTTGATATAAACGAATAATAATGTTTAATTACTCTCAGCAGTTCTATTTGATATGAACGTTTAATATATGAAGTAATTATCTGTACCATTGTTATTTTATATTTCATGATCGTGCCTCTATAATCACAAAAAGTACAGGGATATCTTCCTAATGTGTTATGTTAGAGCTAAAGGTAAAGATAAAGAAGGTATATCTTCTCATCCCTATAATATGTGTAGGGGTGAGCGCCCATTTCCATCTCAGCAGTAAATCCCTTGATATATCGCACCGGTTAAGCAAATGTCCACTCGACCGGCCATTCTACATATGTTATACATACAAATACTCACTAAACAAATACTGCAAATGTACGTATCATTACCATTGACATTCTAACCCTACACTAACTAATGAGGGTTACGATTTTGTGTGCACGTTAATAATTATCGCATTTAAGTAGGATTTATCAATTACACAAAACTTTGTTTCATTATTCTAAATATACATATGGGATTTTAGCATTAGCGACAAGATAAATCTTATACGTCTATATGAACGTAATCTGAGCGCAACAAGATGAAGTAAGTGCTTCGTATCATCTTTAGAAGTTCTCACGACAACCAAATACAATTGGAGTGTGCAAACGTCAACAATCTGAATCCACTTTTAATATATTCCTGTGTCCACAATGCTTGAAAGAGGATGCGTACGGAATATCAGATGTAGGGTTCGATCCCCGCTGGACACCGCCCGCTAGAGCTATGTGCTAAATTAAACTCTTCAGAATATATTAACATTTCGAGCGACCGGGCTGAAAGAATGCGATGCCGCGGCTGTTTCCAATCGATCCTAAGATGTCCTTTCTCGCTAACGTCAGTTCGAAAAAGAATACATTTGTTTAGAATTGGAAATCATTTCGGTCATTATATTATGTGGATCATTCTATGAATTATTTCGTTATTTTAAATACTGCTTTGATTTACATGTTGAGGAAGCTGAACTCGTAAACTATTATTTTATGTAAATGCTTCAGAAAAAAAAACAAATGTAGCTGATAGTGAAACAACTTTTAATATGTTTTCATAAACCGGGCGATTGACTCAGTTATTAGCGACAATATCCTAGAAAAATATGCTAAAATGCGTAAAACTTTTAAACTCAGTACGCTGAAGCCGTATTTTAGGGATTTTGAATAATTTGTTTGAAACTGATGGACACTTCTTCTCCATGCTTGAGCTTATCTATTGCCTAAATAATATTAATAGTTTTCGAAATTTAAAGCTGCAATTATTAATTGAATCGCTTATTTCAGAAACCCCAAATGTACACTTTATTATAGTTTTGGAAAGCTAAGATAAGCTGTTTAGCAGTTTAAATTTAAATACTTTTAACCTGTAGTATTTTTTATAGTAAGCAGTATGTTATAGAATAGGCTTCCAACTGTTAATTTTTTCCTCTTATTACCATAATTATATTTTATTTCTTTCAAATATTGCACTTAAAGGGTTTCTGCAATAAACCAATTATGCGCACGAGTTTGTTAGTCCATATCACTCAAAACGTGTCATATACTAAATTCTTAATATATGTTGATGTTATGTCATGTAGGCAAACAGACAATTGTTTAAAGCAAAATATATTCTTCTTAAAATATAAATAAAGAAAGACAATTTAAAAGATATGTGCTACAAGAAGTCGAAACTTGAGTAAAGAACTTTATTCCGCCTCAGATTGGTTCTCAACAAGTTGTGATTTTGTAGTAGGCCACTGCCAAATACTCTCACAGAATTCGTCATATCCAACTAGATAACCTGTGAGTTTTCTTAAACCATCGATCTTCTTTTGATTAATTGACACCTAAAAAAAATACTTGCAGACCAAAACCTTAGTACCGATAATATTTATTAACTTCTTTCGAGCTTGTTTACTTTTAAAAATAAGTTCTTTAAATTTAATACACACACACACAACCACAAACACACACACACACACACACACTCCACACACACGCACGCACGCACACACACACACACACACACTGCCGTAAAATTTCTTCCGTGTATAGATGAAACACTCTACGAGTAATATGTGCGTACCGCACAATTTCTTATGAAGCTGCATGCATTATCGCAGGTATGCCCCCGATTGAAATATTAACGCACTACCGTCGGGAGTGGTATTACAGAGATAAAACTCCAGAACCAAAAAGAAAGAAAAAAAGGCAGAATTAATAACGAAATGGCAACAACGTTGGGATACATCGCAGAAGGGTAGATGGACTTACCAGATGATATCATGACTCAATCGATATCATGGAGAATTAAACTTGTTACGTTTATTTTCGGGATAAATTAAATACCCCTTTTTCCCTTGTTAATACATTACCCGATCAAATAAATTCCGTTTCTATTCTTAAATTCTTCAACAACACCTTATATATTTTACCTGTTCAGAATAATACCGCTTTACAATAATTTTTAAAGCAAATTTATTTGCTTGGAAACGACAAGTTTATGATAAAATTTAAATAAGTCAATATCTTGTTTTAGGTATCCTTTAATTTGTTAAACATTCCTATAACGTATAATTGTTTT
Source organism: Platerodrilus igneus (assembly GCA_036346225.1). Taxonomy (NCBI): domain Eukaryota; kingdom Metazoa; phylum Arthropoda; class Insecta; order Coleoptera; family Lycidae; genus Platerodrilus; species Platerodrilus igneus. Next base: position 899,411 of record JARFIW010001199.1, read on the forward strand.
CTCTACTGTTCCAGTTTACAGAATCGTCGAACTAAGGTTGCGCACTATACGATAAAACCGTGTTTTCCAGTTTCTTAGTCGCTTCTTGATAACAATCTGACTTGGAGCTCAGGTTGTTTAATGGAACGGATTTATGTTCACTTTCTTTTCCAAAATGTTAAAAAGTTCTCGTCGGAATTGCTAAATTCTTTGTTCTGTTTTATTTATGAAAATTTAGCGCATGCCTTACAGCGAGGTGAGCTTTGATGGTTTTATAAACTTGTACTTGTCGGCGTAGATAAATTATTATTTTTTGTAATCATTCTAGCTTCCTGTGGGGGACACGATAGCCCTTGAATTGCCGCTCCTGGGGGTACAGAAGGCTCCACCAGTGGCGTGGTCTCAGGTCCATTTGGCCCTCTTTGGTCCTAGGAGCGAACGAGATCCAACACCTTGAACACGCTGGTGAGTGTTTCATCCTTACTTACGTTGAATCCCTATATATTTGGACTTCCCGGTTTAAACTCTTGCATGCACAAAATTACTTCGCCTATAAGAAGATTTTGAAACTATTTGGAGCTCTTTGCCATGTTCTGAATGTAGTACTATCTGTTTTAACTAACTACAAAGCAAAAGGATATACTACTTATTACTGGTTTAAAATGCTTAATGGATAACTGATTTAAAATGCTTATTTTTATACGATATGATGTTTTTCGTTAATAATATTGTATTTATTGCGGCACGTTTATGTAATGAATGATTTAGAGCTGTGGTTTTTAGCATTGTACTTTGGCAATTCTTCTCTGGGTAAGTCAGATGAGGAGGAACCTAAAAACTACAGCTCGCCAGTTTAAGGGGTAAATTTTCTTTTGTGGGTCCTCTTGATATATGTATATTGGAGTTATTGAATTTTTTTGGTTGGGTTGGGAATACTATGTTTTGTACATATTTTGTTTAATTATAGGTTTTTTTTGTATGATTTGTTATGAGTGTGAATGAGTGCGTATACTTTTATTTCAGGCATTCCTATTTACTTTTGGTATGTATAATACCTTGTCCCCTCACAGAATGAGCCCGGTCAATTTCTTTTTTTTCTTCTTTGGCTCTTAGGCTACGTAAATGTACGTAGCAGACTTTTATCTAGCCCAACTTCTAAGTAGTCATGGGTGCTTTAGAGCATACTTCTATATATTTAAATTAGATACAACTCTTAATTGTCCAATGTGCACTGACGTTCTTGAAGATGCAGAACACGTATTTTTTCACTGCCCACGATTTAACGAACCACGTGAGAATCTAACTGCTCTAACAAAAATAAACCTAAGTCCAAATACGTTGTTTCTGAAAATGGTAGAATCAAAAGAAGTATAGTCAGCAGTTACCATATTTGCTGCAATAATAATTAAAGAACTGAGACAAATTGACAATACAAGGAGAGAAGCGTTAAATACATAATAATTACATACATAAAACACGACCTTGCTATCAGAATTATCTTAATCGAAGAACACATGATTTAACCTTATTCATAACTGGGTTCTAAAAGTAAAAATAGATTGAAATTCGCGTTTTGTAATGAAAGTTAACCAACCAAAGAATAGTTAGATAGAACTAAATGATATAAAAGTTAGAAATGCACGATAATGCAACAAAGACTATATCTGCAATTAATTCCTAATCGAAACTTTCTTGAAAATTCTTTATGAATTATGCATATTACAAATACTACAACATCCAACGTCCAAAGAGATATTGGTCAGACTTCAACTAGCTTCAAACGTAAAGCCCGATTTTGCATCCGAGTTGAAGTGAATCATTGTGGGATGCAGAACTGTCACAGTGGGATGTACGAAAATATAAAAAGACGCCATTATCATTGAGGTTAATAAAAAATTATAAAGGGTGTTTCAAATTGCGCGTTTTTTTTTAACAAAAAATAATACACATAATTTGCATTCATTTTCAAAAACCTTTTATTGGTAATTGAAGTATCACTAATGACATTTATATGCGAAAAATAATATCTGCCAAATGGCCTCCTCTTGCAGCTCCACAGACGTTCACTCTTTTGTTAAAATTTTCAATGACATTTTGACATAATTGAGGCTGTATCTCACCAATGACACCAATAATTTCATCTTTCAAAGCAGGAATCGATCGTGGATTGTTTTTATAAACCTGACTTTTCACATAACCTCAAAGAAAATACTCTAGTGGAGTCAAATCACATGATCTTGGTGGCCAATTAACATCGCCGTTTCTTGAGATTACTCGTCCAGGAAATTTTTCTCTCAATAAAGCAATTGTTTCTTGTGCAGAGTGAGATGTAGCGCCATCCTGTTGAAACCAAATATCCTCTAGATCAATATTCATTAATTCAGGCCACAAAAATTCGGTTATCATCCGACGATATCGATCATCATTGACAGTTACAGCTTCACCAACAGCATTTTCAAAGAAGTAAGGTCCAATTACACCACCTGACCATAATGCACACCAAACAGTAACTAGTTTAGAATGCATAGGTTTCTCATGAATAATTCGTGGATTTTCCTCACCCCAGATACGACAATTTTGTTTATTAACATAGCCACCAAGTTCAAAATGTGCCTCATCGGAAAACATGATTTTTTGAGAAAAATCAGCCTGTTGTTCATTGATGAAATTGACAAATAAACGACGTTTTAAATGATCTATTGGCTTTAGTGCCTGTGTTATTTGAACATTATATGCCTTCAGAGCTAAATCCTTGGGCAAAATACGCCATGTTGTTGATCCACTAAGTCCAACCTGTTGTGAACGTCGTCTAATGGACATTTTAGGATCTTCAGCAACACTATCACGAAACAAATCAATATTTTCTTGTGAACGACTGCTGAGACTGTATTTTTCACTTTTTTGATCTTCCACCGAACCGGTCACTTGAAACTTTTTAATAATTCGACCAATAGTGCTTTCAGCTGGACGATTATGTAAACAATAAAATTCACGTAATCCGACGGACAGATCCATATAATGGAACAACAAATTACTCATTCCATCTAATGTAATCCTCAAAGAAGAACGTATGAGCAACAACCACTTCTCGTGAAGTTATGCTTAATTGCGGTTCCGCGAGAAGATATTGGTATTGAGAATGCAATGCATGTATTTATTAGTAATGTAACTTATTTATGTTGAAATAAAAATATTGCAACTGTAAAACACACACACACACACACACACACACACACACACGCACACACACACACACACACACAAAACCTTTTGAGCAAACTAGCAGTAAACTAATCTAACTTAAACAGTTTCATAAACAGGCTTACCTTTCCCAAAGGATAGGTTTTCTCGGTAGAAAGCTAAGGTGTACTTTCATCAAGAAATTCTTTTGTTGCTACTTTCCCGGGTGCATCCGTACTGAAAATAAACTCTTTGTAGAAGGATACCTTGAATGACTGTTTCTTGTCCTTCGAAATACCTCTGCCTGATGATTTGTCAGAGTTTGTAGCTTTCTTATACCATTTAGGACACCATTTTTTAAAAGCCAGCACATCTGTTGAAACGACAGAGAGTGAAACGTTCTGTTTTAGTAGACTTTGTCATGAGTTTTACATACTCTTCAGGTAAGTAAATTCTATGAATACGCCTTAATAGCCGCTTAATACTCTCAAAGTCACGGTGACACAGAGAAAACGAATGGCCTCGAACTGGAAAGTTATTTGATACCGTCTCCAACTGACCTCTTCCACAAAGACTCACAAAGAACCGTATTACATCATGATTCTTGTTTTGTATGCATGGCCCATGACTAAACAAGATATGATATTTGAGGTTATCTTGCAGTTCATGTTGAATGGAGTTTAACGTCATGGAGCAGACGTTATCAGTGGATTTTTTAGCTTCCCCCTCATTGTAATAATACAGCTTTTATTTACGTGACTTTAAAACATGTATTGAGAAGGCATTCCCGCAAAACTGCCTCATGTAAAATATCTCTTATACACGTATAGTTGGAGAGGTGCAAATGTTGCAGGTAGTAAAAGTCAAGGCTACTGTGTAATCATCTTTGTTGTTAGATGCCTCTTATAGAGCTGAATAAAATTCTTTTGTCTTTTTATGCTATATGATTTTGGCTGTCATATTTCGCTTAGAGTTATCGCTCAAAGCTTTGTCTCTCAATTTTGCAGAAAAATGTTCACAATTTAAACAAACGTCCACCTGTGGCCGACCAAATAGATAACTAAAGTTTTCCTTGAAATAGTTATGGCAGAAGTGATATTTACGATACCTTTCAGATCCGAATTCTCTAGAATAAGCATGTATATTTTAACCATATTGAGACGTGCATCAAGATATTTCTTGACTGCCCCCATAATGTGATTCTTTGACTTCAAACCTTGCAAAATGATCATGTTCAGTACACTTGCAAAATTGACTAGAAAAGCCGAGTACATTAAATACAAGCAGTTTACTTAAGACAATACTAATTGAGGCAAAAGAAACAACAATCGAGTTAAAACAACACATTTCCAGTGAAAATCAGGAAACAAGAGAGAAGTTAAGAGCGTAGCAACTAAAATATAAGAAAATTGATTAGAATACAAAAACGTTTCAATAAGTTCCACGAACGTCTGTCATTACAGGCTACTATAGATAAAATTGGAAATTGAACATGGACAAGAACAACAACGAAACACGGATATTTGAAAATCTGCTGCAAGGATGACAAAATATTTTGAAAATAATGGTGTCCTAATAATGATTCAATAGAGTTCAAGTCAATTGCAATTGCCACATTCAACTGTCAGTTATTAATTAAAAAGATTGACTTAATATTTTAAATGATATTGGTTAAAAAAGTTGTTACGGTTTTCCATGCGGACAAGAGACCAATGAAAGTAACGTGAGTAGTCCGCACCGATTACCACAACAAAAAAAAAGGAACGGAAGAATACCGTGCTAGCTAACCAACCATAGATTGGGAAGTTAAAAAAAGAAACAAAACCTCAATACCGATTCGCCCCGGAATATTTTGCAAGGTAGTTGAAGTTGAAGTTTGTCATACCTTTCATCTCCGAATATTTATCTTAATGCTCAACCATTTTAATAATATTTCACGGTTGATTTAGTCTTCAACATAGTCTTCTGTTAAAAGGATATGTTTATAAAAATAGGAAGTTCATAATACCTTCATTCGTTGTTGTAGAATAAAGGTCATGCATAGAAACTTAAACAAAACCATCACCTTCTTACCATTTTAAATATTGTTCTTTGTATGTCACGTTTGTTATTGTACGATTGAAATTTTTTGGTAACACTGGCCATCGTGTCATATCTCACTTACAGGTGTTTTTATGTTTAAAATCGCAAACAAACACTTGGTTGTGGAAAGATCACTACTATCGTTGGTGTTGCTTAAAATAATACAAACAGAATAGAAAGATACAACTTTTGTTTTTAACAGTGAATGACAACTTTTACGAAAGTTCACGCATTCTATTTCGCCCAACAAAAAATTATTTTACACCACAAACTGTTTTTAAAATCCAACACTATAAGAACGCCAGGAATGCCCCATTTCACACTCGAAGTGCGCGTGATCAAGTTTTCGTGTAAGATAAGAAACCAGAGAATAAACAGGTGGATTTAAATAGGTATAAGAGAAGAATAAACAACGGAACTCGTGTATTTAATAAGGGACGCGTATAGTTGGTTGCCTATCTACGCGGCTTGGAATTGTATCAAACGTAAATTAAAATAAGTAGGAACTGAAAAGGTTAGGTTAGGTGTAGTACAGTGCAGTACCAACTCTTTTGTTTATCATTTCACTGTCCGCTAAAACTACTAAATTTTCAATATTTAACTAACAATAAATTCCACCAATGGAGCTTATATTTAAAATCAATTAGTACATATTTTTTAGTATTTTTAAATGCTCCAAACCTTCTTTTCCTATAACATCATATTCAAATTTAACCAAAACTAGATCCGTTGCTAATTAATAGTCTAAGAAAATAATTGCTTTTAGGTTCTGCTAATTTCCTACTACATAAATGCGAACAATTGATACTCCCAATCCACATGTACATAATTATCAATTATAATCAGAGAAAGGAGCTTGTATTTTACACATGGTTTAATCGCCAATCTCTTCCTTAAAACTTAGCGATGTCCAGAAACACCGATCTTTCAATTTTTCCTCTAGCTAACGCTGTTCCCATAACACAACCAAAATCCACTTTTTTAAGCTATACCCGCATGTAGCCCTTCTATACCGACACACAAGTTTTAAAATTCACCGCGGCTAACATTCCTTGTTAAACTTGCTATTGAAGTGATACAAAAGCTAGCGCACCGTTTTGATTATTCTCTTCAGGGAGTTTACGTTTCATCTTGAAGCTGTGTATTGCACAAAATTTACAAAAGGTCGATATAATTTATGTTTGCAAATAACAATATAAAATAACTATAACTTTGCTTTCCATTTAAATTAATGCAAATTAGCAAGTTCAATATCGAATATTTATTGATTCCTCAGATTACCACGTGGATGTGGTTGCCGACCTTAGCACAGATGTTTGTATGGGAACTCGTTGGTTTCTCCTAAAACATACACAGACACTAGAAAAGGCACGATAATAAATGCGGAACAGGTTAAAAATCAACAGGTAAACACTCCACTACATAGTCTATATGCACTCCGCCACAAGTAGTTAATGATAAGCAGGTTATAAATAGAATGAATATTACGGTTGGCTTCTACAACTAGTTCAGTAACACCGTGTTTCGTTCGGGGTCCTGATTTGTTGGAAAAACGACATATGTCTATTACGAACTGGGACAACCGTTGTTGCCACAAAGTTACACGATGCTAAAAGTTATTGCCCCTAAACTTTGCCGAGAAACCCCTATACCACATTTAATATGTGTATGGCCCTAAATAATATTAATACAATAATCCCCTAGACTCAATTATTGACTAAAAAATTTTTTAAGCGTTTTTTAATGCGTTACGAAATTACAAGAAAACTAATTTCACCAAATATTTGCTACAAAAGTGCCCTGATCTTATTTTTAATCAAGAAATGCCCACGTATATTAAACGTTAAACTAATCATATAGGAAATTGAGTGAAATGATATATGAATTTGTATGAGGTGCAATTATAAAATTATAAAGTTATTGCATAATTTATTATATATATTGCAAACATTTCGCAGAATAGCAGTTGAAATGAACATAATGTGTATCTACAGAAAAATATGTCTAAAACTATCTTGATGTATACAACAAATTTAGGCTGCGTACTTAATTTTAATTTTCCTTTCACCACTGCATATCCCCGAATATGAACCAACCTCAACATTTTTTTTCTCAAATTCTGTAACAATGATTTCTTTAAATAATTTCTTTAAAACTACTGACATGAACTGCTAAGTACATACGACTTTCCCGTTTAATATACAACACTATATAGGCTCCGTAGATTAACTTCGCGTATAACCACTCAGCCTCACGTCCCGGGTTCGAATCCCAACACGTTTTGCTTGAAAAACGTTAGGCGAGCATTTTTCACAAAAATACACCCTCGTTCGGAAGAGAAATAAAATGTTGGTCCCGTGTGTGCCTGTTGTCACGCACGTACAATCGAGTGGAGCATTGAATAGTCAAGTACAGGGGAATACTAAAGCTATGTATGCCAAGAGTTTTTTTAAACTCAACATGTTAAAAAAGCCGTTGAATAATCGTCTACTAGAGGGTCAGGCATATTTGGTTAATCAGCTATTATTACCAATTTTACCCATGTGTTAAACATTCAATTTTCTAAATATCTGAGACGAATCAGTTTCCTTAGTCACTGCGGTCTAAAGGGGAAGGATACTGCATTCATTTCAGACAAGTATTTCAAGGAACAACATTTACGAAAGAATTTTTATATGCCTTTTAGATCTTGCCACATTGGGGCATTCACAGCAGGCGTAAAGTAATGTTCTAGTGTGACATACACATTATTGGTTTCCAACATGTTGTGGTCTAGTCAAGTTGCATTCCCTCAACAATGAGATTTTTCATTTTGGTTGCACCTAACAAAGCTGTGGAAAAAAATTTATTCCAATTTTGGCCTCAGTAAAGGATATCAAAATTTATTGGCTTCAATTGCAGTGTCCGTCTCATTCCCAATAAATATAACGTATCTATCGACCTGTTGCTTTAACGTGAAGTGAACTATTAACGTATATTTATAGTTAGCTGTAAATCTAGAGGTAGTGGGACAAACAATTTATTTTGAAGTTTCTTGCTCCAATCTCCTATATCGTATCAAATTTGTCTTTTTGTTTTTAAGTTCGTTTCCTGCTCGTCTGATATCTTCGAAATATATGTTTATTATATATTTCTTTTGCCTATTTACTCTTCTTGTAAGTTTTTCATGGGGTTACGAATTGCAATGTTTTGGTACTTTAAAGTATTGAAACAATTATTACATTTACAAGAGTAGTCTTTTAACCTGGCACTATTTAGAATATTTTGGGTGTACATATATCTTTGGTGGATGTTTAGACTCATGTATATGTTTATGATAGATTTTCTACAAGAGTGCTTTGACACTTTGGCGAACAAAATCAACTATGTTTGCGCACTCTTAATTTCATTTTATCTCTTGCGGCCAAATAGTTTTATTAATTTGTTATCAAAGTTTAGTATTTGACAAACTACGAAACAATTAATACTACTTGAAACAACGCCTGGGTATATTGTAGATGGCACACAAGATGTTGGTGATGCATTGTACGCTAAATCACACAATAGGAGTGGAAATACAAAAAAGAAAAGTAAAAATAAACCGCAGTACTATACAAGTGTAACAAATTAGGTCGCTATCAAAATGAATGCCCTCGACGCACAAAACAATCACACTGGAAATCTATAACCAATTCGGCAAGAGGAGGAGCACTACTGGTCGCTCGTGTATCTTGTCAGGTATCTGCTCGTAATAATGTTAATAATAACTGGATTACTGACAGTGGTTCTATACATCATATATTACTTAATCGGTCGTTATTTACTTCATTTGTTGATATTCAAGATGAGCAGTTTCCAGTAACAGTTGGCAATAATGCAATATCGTATACAAAGCCCTGGTAACATTGCTGTGATTTCCAACTCTGAAGTAGTTTTAATCTTGACAGTTACCCTTGGTTGACATTTGGGTTCATTGAGAGCCGCAACAAAAAAAATGTGGAGATTAAATTTTACAATAATTTAATGATAATGGCACAAAATGGTAAGGTTATTGCTAGTGGTTATAGAAGGTTCAATGACTTATATTATATGGATTTTGTATCCAATGGAGGAAGTGCTAATGCAATAGATTCCACACCAACTGGAAATAGTGTCAATGTAAATCACGTTGATGCAAAACCTGAAACTAAGTTTGGCATGAGCGGCTTGGTTATGTTAATTATGGTTCTGTTAAACAAGTAGTCAAAAATCATGCATCAATAGGTATAAACACTACGAATTCATTTACCAGTGGGACCAATGATTTTGAAGCTTGTATTTATTCTAAACGAACACGCAAAACGTTTAAAGAAAACGAATATTGGACTTCCAGACCTGACAAATTCCTTTTTTTATGACATACGTGGCCCTATGTCTTATTGCAAGGCGTTCGGCGGTTCAATTTGGTTGAGAGTATTTGTGGATGATCGATCTGTGTTAGTTTTTGTTTAGTCTCTAAAGTTAAAATATGATATTGTGGAAACGTGATTACGGAGTTTAAAGTTGCTAATCATGAGATTATATGTCTGAGATTTGATAATGCAAGTGAATTCAAGAGCTGTCAGGTGCGAGATATTTTCGCGAGCATTCAATTAAGACAGAACATGGTGCACCATATACTCCGCAGAAAATTGGCCGTTTTGAAAAGCAAAAAAAGCTATAGTTGAAATGACTTGTGTAATGATTAATAGCGCTGATCTTCTGCAAAGTCTTTTGACTGAAGCCTGTTCCACTGCAGCACTCAGTAGGAGTGTTATATCGCTAAAACTATTAAATAGGAAAACGCCTCCTAAAGTATTTTATGGTTGGAGGCCTGAAATTGGACATTATAGAATCTATGGGACTACAACACATGTTTTATCTAATAAAGTGAAAAGTCTAAACTAGATCAGAAATCTGAATCACTGGTACTTGTTTGATATTCACCAGAAGGTTATAGGATATGGGATCGCCGCACAATACGTGTAGTTACAAGTTGGAATGTGGTAATTCATGAACCTACTACTAAGCAAATAGCCCAAATTGAAGAAGGAAACAGCAAAGACGGAATGCTAGAAGAAACATTTGTCAAATTAAATAAAGATTTTAACACGTTCGCGTTGCTTCATATAGAAACCAGATAGAAAAAGAAGAAAAATTAATTTGAAACAGGCAGAATAAACGCGAATGTACTCTTTATATTTAGATTTTGCAAGTAATTAATGTTGAATAATCATGACAGACTAATTCTTTTTGTTTTAATAAAGAGAATTCAGGCAATAGACTTAAACCACAAAATCAGAAAGTTATTGTTTTTACAACACATAGTTGAACATAAGTCAGATCAATGACATATAGAAACCGCAAACTGATAACAGATTTCAATGTTACACAACACAAATCAGAATACAAAACTCAGTATGCGTAATTATCATAAATAGTTTAGGGTAAACATACCAATCGCTACAGTGAATCTTTATAACGCTATAGTATTATTTTAGGAACGCTTAGTGAATCATAAATGACTATATAACAGTGGGTTGTCTTTTTTTATGTTTTTATATAACTATCTTATTACTAAGAAAACCTTTTTATACCTTTCATTAGAAATTATTAAATTTAAAGTTTTAGGGAAGCAAATGTACCTACAATTTAAACTGTAATCAGATAAGTTAGAAATAATTTTGTTACAATATAATTAAATCACATAGGCAACAACATATAGCGTAAGTGAAGCATGAGAAAAAATCCTTCCAAAGAAGAAACTACAGAAATAGAAAGAACTTACTTCTTCTGAATAAGAAGATATGGACATGGATAAAATTTTGAAGGACCAACTTTTGAAAAGTGATTTAGACTGGCATGAAAGTGAACGTATTTACTGGTACTGTGGAGAATATTATAATGAAACTAAAAAAGAAAACGATTGCATTAAGTGCATAAGATACTCCCGTTGGACTCATGAAGATTGCACAAGGTTTGAAAACGAGTGTTATAATTTGGAATTCGATTATCGAAGAATAAATTGTAACCATTATACCTATTTATCTTAATCTTTCTTGGTTATTAAACCATTCAGAGTGGTTTAATACTCAAGAAAGATTAAGGAAAATACAAAACAAACCACAACAAACATACAGGCATTATACCTGTGTTACGCTTAAACTTTGGCAACGCTTAGTGAGCAAAAAAGGCAACAACGTGTTGTGATCCGTGACAAACGGCCAATCACCAAAATGCGACAATTTTTCGCGTTGTGGCTGCTATTCTTGACCACGCCGCCTGTCGAAAAAACTCTAACGACCACGACACGTGGCGGATGATTGAAAACGCTCAGAAGCCGATCGTGTTTGTGTGATTAGCAACATTGAAAGAGATACCAACCAAATATTTTTAAAAGAATTATGAGCTTTTTTCTACATAAAACTTTATTAAACAAACCTAAAAAATTGTAATAACCAACAGAAGCGTAGGTAGTAAACTATTGCATCTGAAAAAACAATTATCTGTTCATGCAGACCCTGTTGTGGTATTTAGAATTGCATAATCCTGACCAGACTTACATTTGTACTTTTTAAAATTGCAGTAACGTTTACACATGACAAATCCTTGTTTTGACCCAGACGAAAGAATCCAAGCTTTTCTCAAATTTAGTGAAGAGCTCGTGATATCGGATGGGTTCATAAAATTTGAATCAGCGAAGGTGAATTTATTTCGACTACAAAGTTTTTCTAGTGCACCACCTTTGGTTCTAACACTTATAAAGATCGATTACGATAACGCCTACAACTACGGTTAGAATGTTTCTAGGGGCAAGACGCCCTCTGTCGACGTCCGGAACTTTAACTACTATATTTTCACCGCAATCAGCAGAAGGTAATTTTCTCAAGACAAAACAAACATTTTTTATCTTGTTTCTCCAGTTCTGTTTTAACTTCTACACGCTGCTCTCCAATTGCTTCCCGTCTATTTCAAATGTTGCATATGGCTTGATCTTCAGTTTCAACACCGCACTATTTGACATAATTGAAGAACTTCATAATCTTCGCATATAGAACATAATGAGGCACTGGATACTGCACTCTTTACATTTTCTTCTCTTTGGTGGTCTGTTCCGTGTGTCATCCAAACCGTGATTCTTTCTAGATATTTTTTCGTTTCTAAAATTTTGTATGTTTCCTTTTCCAGAGAAGAATCTGCAAGTCTGATTATTTGTTTGCCACCAAACGTGGCTTTGTAGGAGCTTTTTTAATTTCTTCATGCAGGGCACAATATTTGTTTGGCTCTGAATAAACCGCAAACTTCCTAATGATTGTTTGGTATTATTATCAAGCATACATGCTTCCAACATGTCTCCCACGTCCTGATCGAATCGTTCCACTGATCGCTGGCTTTGTGATTACCGGGGTTTCTCGTGCACAAGCTTAAGACATGGCCACAGATCCTTTAAAGCTTCGATTATATTATTAAAAAATTCTCTTACGTTGTCGATTTGCAGTATAAATGGAGTACCAAAAATGTACAAAATATGGATTAGATTACATGCGATTTCTTAAGTTGTTTTCGTTTTAGGTGGTTTACGAATTGTAAATTTAGATAGATGATTATGATAGTTATATTTTGAAACGATGGTCTCTGTCTGGTTCACTCTGCATGTCTAAGTACACTTGGCATCGGAAATTCATGTAGTTTGACATGGGGCAACGACTTTTCTTGATTTTCTTCTTTCCCTGACACTGCTCACAAGGAGACAAATAGATCTGAGTAGCTGCTCTAGTGACATTGCAGTATGTTTGTTAACTTCAATCTCCATAACTAAAATCGAAAAAAGAAACCGCTATAAGTACTCTTTATAAGAATGGGTAATGTTTAACAGTTTGATAGGAACAGATAATCGAACAACAAATTTAGGCTAAACTAACAGTTATTACTGTTACATATAATTAAATATTACGTCCAATCCTATCCATTACTGTACGGAGTAACTCATATAATATTTACTACATTTGATTTTCCAATGCTCCACCTGAAGATACTGCATTGGCCAGGAATCCTGGAAATTTTGAGTTATGCTAAACCCTTGCTGTTCCAATCAAGATAGGGATCTTTAACGTACGTGAAAACACACACACGGAACCTACATTTTACCTCTCATCCGAACGAGGGCGAATTTTTTTTAAAAACTCTTGCCTAACATTTTTCAAACGTGCTGTGTTGGGATTCGAACTTGAAACCTTGGGCTCAGTAGTCACACGCATATCAACTGATCCACGGAGCCGTCACATATTATAGGCATAAGTTTAGTCTTAGCTGCTGTTGGATGCTGGCGTGATAACAATTCTCCTCCCGGAGATCCGAATGGGGACTATTTTAACTCCGGAGATTCCTCGTGCGATTGTACAGAGTGTTCGGAAATTTGGAGAGGTGGTTCTGCATTGAAAAATAAGTATAATATATTCCAAGCTAAAAAGTCAAAATCGCAGCTAACACCGAAAACGCTTTAGGTGATACCTTTTTTATATTATAAGTACTAAACATTTAAATATTTATTACACAAAAATACTCTTTTGGATTTCATTATAAGAAAAGTCGTGTGACACAGCCAAATAGTCTTCAATTTTTAAGAAAAATAATATTGTATAGCATGAAAATACAGGTTAAATTTCAAAAATATGCAAATTATGTCAAAACTTAAGAGATACGTATAGGCAACTCTGATACCGTTTAAAAGATTATTAAAATTACTATAAGATTAACCGATAAAATAGAGGGTCTTCCATCTAAAATAATAGCGTTATTATACTTTGAATGTGCTAAAACTGAAACTGAATTTTTTCAATGCCCTGTGATGAATTTGCATTTTTAAGTTACTTGATTAGTGCAGGGGATAATCTAATATTAAGAGTTAGAAACAAATTTATCTAAGTGAATTTATTTTAGAGTTGTTTAATTTTTACGAAACCCTTACAACTTTAGAAAAAGCAAAATAAATCAAAACGCTCTGTATTATGATGTAGGGGCCAATATGGAAGTCTAGTTTATTTTCCACGTATAATTAAAAATGTAAAAAAGCAGGGTGTTACATTTAAAAAAAATATAACTTTAATATGTAACTTTTTGGGACACCCTGTACATTTCAAAATATTTTTAAAATGTAGCCCTTTTGGATACATAAACCTACTATGAAGAAAACTTGAAACGCCGTTTTGGTGAATCATTCTGTATAATTCATATGTGAACTAAACATGAGAGAATACAACTCTGCACATCTTTACTATATTTCGGCCGGCGCTAAAACCGTCGCTCCAGATCGTATCAGACCCCAATTTTATAGTACCTGTCGAAATGGAAAACATTTTTTTTACATGACCTACTATTCTTATTTTTCCACGTAGAACCATCTCCCCAAATTTCCGAACACCCTGTACAGTATTTCCTTATAAAAATATCGTTTGAGTACGTACCTCGTGTTCTTAACGTCCAGTTGTTCTGTGGGCAACTTTAATAATGGAGAAAAGTCCCCGTTTTACAATAATATCGAAAACTTTCATCGAGTATTTCTTGGGGCGTTTCAACTATTTTTTCAATGCCACCACTGTTATGATATCATACCTCTTTAGCCTTCACTATTGTTGGGATGGCAAAGGCAGTTTGTTGTCTTTCAGAAGTTTTGCTTTTTTCACCTCATTTACGATTTCATTATAGTGTTCATTCCTAAATGCTCACTTCAATCGTTACTATAGCATCAACGATATTTTTCATTAAATGTTTTGTCTCATTTTGTTCTCTGGCAACAATAATTACACTTACACTTCTTTATTTGACTCGATTTCACTCTTAGACATATGCAGTACTTCACTCTAAAACTGTAGTAAGCACACTGAGTAGTCCAGGCAAAAAAGGCCGGTTTATGAGCGTTTTCAATCACTTTCAACGCGGCGTGGTTGTTAGAATACTGATTGCAACGTATTGTGGTCAAGAATAATGGCCACAACGCGAAAAATTATCGTATTTCTGTGTTTGGTCGTTTGACACCGATCACAGCACGTTATGGCTTATTTTCTTGCTCATTAAGCGATTTGAATGTGTGGGCGTAACACCTACACTAAAATTCCTTTGTTATACTCCTGTTAGTGTAACCTATATAAAATTTGATTTTTAGTTACTAGGAAATTTTGTTTTTTTTTTATTTTATACCCTACATTCAAAAAACGTAATGACTAAAAAATAATTGCACTTAAATCCGACGATTATTATAAACAACTACAGGTGTTGGTTTTGAAATATTTTCAACTAATGGTGATTTTTCGAAAGGATATATTGGAAAACTATTAATTCAGCAAATGTTCGAGTATTGGGGATCTTGGCAATCGCAGGCTGCTAAACACTTCTCACATACCGTTCATTTACATTTCCAATGCTCCACCCGAAGGTACTACATTGGCCAGGAGGCGAGTTTCTTGTTGCCTGGAAATTTAGAATTTTGCCGAACCCTTGCCGTTCCAGGCAAGGTAGGGATCTTTAACGTGCGTGACAACACACACACGGGACCTCCATTTAACCTCTCATCCGAACGAGGGCGTAATATTTGTAAAAAATGCTCACCTGCCATTTTACAAGCAGTCGGCCGTGTCGGGATTTGAACCCGGGACATTGGGATCCGTAGTCTTACGCTTACTACATTGATCCACAGCGACGCCTACTTCTCACATACCACTGAATATCGGGGAAAAGGGTATATATTTGTAAAACAATACAAGGGGAACCGAGCTGCATCTAACAAGAAACAGCAGCGGCTATGTTCGACGACAACAAACATGGAAACAAGAATTGTTGAAAGCATATGTGGAAAACAAAAAAAGAGAAGTAGAAGGGCAGGATACGTTTTTAAGTATTTTTGTGGAATAGTGCGGGATATACTACAAGCAGAAATAGGAAAAAAAAGGTAGAGGTAGACATAGATCAAACTAATGCACGCAGATAGAAAAAGATGCAGACTGTGGAAATTTCAGGGAAATGAGTAGGTTAACACGTTGACTACCAGGCGTCACATATATATGACACAGTAATTTGAGTGAACGACCACCGTTACACATATGTGACACAGACATCTAATAATATAAATGCCTTGCAGTTTGTAGTGGTCTGCATGGAAGGTTTATCTTTTCATCATGGTCTATCTATATGTCTGTCACATCTATGTGTCACTTGGTCTTGTGATATATATTCCGGTTCAAGCAATAGGGTGCAAAATGCGAGCACGTGTAAACAGAGCGCAAATATGAGGTTAGATTTCAGTTTGCCGTTATTGATTGCAGTGTGCATATCATAGTTTTACACAGCAATCATTTTTCGAATGAATAACTTATGAGGAAATATTATCGTCGTAGATAACCTGTAAATGTGATTCAATAATGTTTAGTTGAATTCTATTGTAGATATATAACAATCAGTTCAAATAGAAGCAATAGACCTTTGACGCAGATGGAATTGCAAGAGGAAGTGGATCGCATCATGAGACGCGAAAAAAGTGACAGTTCAGAAGAAGAATTGTTTGCGAAATCAGGCAGCAGTGATCATCCATCTGGATCCAGAAGCTCGAGCTAATCTGAAGACAGTTTATCAGGTGACAACAATCCAATTATCAACTCACTTGATGATGACGCTCAATTGAATATGAATGACGATTATGTAGAAAAATGGACAGATACGAATGAACTCCCAGTTATACATATTTTCTCTGAACAAGAAGGATTGAAACTGCACATCCCAGTTACATCTTCGGTTCATGACATTTTTTCATTGATCTTTGATAACCAACTCATCAAAAAAATTTGTAACTGGACAAATTCACGTGCATACAAGATATGTAGTGATAAAGATTTGAAAAAAGGGTCCAATATGATCAAATGAACACCAACTACCCCTGATGAAATTGGAAAGTTCCTTGGTTTATGCATCGTTATGAACAACATACAAATGCCATCAATAAAACATTATTGGAAAAGAAATGTTATTTACAGTCATGCACTTTTTGGATCAACTATGGCAAAGAATCGTTTCGAAACTATATTAAGGTGCATGTGTTTCTATCACGAAAATGACGATGCTTCTCATAAAATGTATAAAATTGACCAGCTACTGAATCATGTTTTGGAAAATATTCAGGGTTTATATTATCCTGGTAATAATTTGTCACTTGATGAGGCACTGCTGTTGTTTAGAGGAAGACTCAGTTTTAGGCAATTTATTCCCAATAAGGCAAAATACGATATAAAGTTATATGAATTGTGCACACCTGATGGTTATTTGCTGAACCTTCTTGTCTATTGTGGAATGGGGACAGTAAACAATGAGAATGGACACGCTGTTTTTGCTATTTGCGAAGTAGCTAAAAAATATTTGGTAAATGGACACACGCTGTTCATGGATAACTATTACAATAGTGTAGAGCTAGCAGAATTTCTGTATTACTCCACGCCTCGAAAATATGTGCGCTGGTATCTGAAAGTATTTTTTCATTTGTTAGACATTAGTATTTGGAATGCTTGTTAAATATACAATAAAGTGCATTCTAAGAAATTATCGTATCTCGAATTCAGAGAAGAACTAGTGAAAAGCTTATGATAAATAACGTACCGGGTAACGCACCGAATCAAAGTCAAAGTACAACAAATCATTTTTCAATAAAAATTCTAAAAAACTCAGGTGTCGGGTCTGCTCTGCAAAGAAGAAAAGATCTGCAACATTTTACATTTGCGATATATGTACAGCCGACAATAAGACAATAGGACTTTGTATTGGTTATTGTTTCAAATGTTATCATGATAAAAAGTAATTTTGTAAGTTTTTGAACTATCTGTATCATAAAAATTAATTTTCATTTATATTTCAATTCGTTTATCTCAATACAAAGAAAATATTGTCACAAGCGAGTTGCAAACTTCGTGTCACATAAATGTGACACTTGGTCTATGAGAGTGAAATTTTTCCTATAGACCAGCGTCACACTGATGTGACGTAGGCTGAAACAGCAGCTACTATAAATTTTATACTTACGAATATATTCCTAGTAAAGAGCATAAATTATATCACGTCATATTTATCAAAATAATGTTAGGTCTGGATTGAACAATCTTCATTTACCTCCTGGTAGTCAACGTGTTAACTCAAAATAGGAAACAATGAGGGTATGCGTCTAACCAGATCCAGGCCCGAGGACCTATTGATCATGACCCTAATTTCAGGCAGACGGTTATTGACCAACTATCCTTTGTGAGTGGTCCATATAACCCGGACACCCTCGGGATATATGAACCACGTAATAGTTTTAAAAAGAGTGTTTGGATTTTAAGTTTTCAATGTATCGATAAAAGAGATGAACAATATTGTTAAGTACTGTATGGCAATAGTTAAATAACATTTTGAAACGTCTACGATATACGAATTTTGAGGAATACATTTTTATAAAAACTTGGTCCATCTATCCCGGACTTACTCTATAGAAGATTGAACTAAAATTTAGTAGCATAAGAATGGTTATTTTTTTTTATCCATGGCTTTCCTTATACAAGCAATAAATTGAATCAATGACGTGGGGTATTATGAATTTTACACAAAATTGATTAAATCCCACTAAATGGGTTATTTCGCATCTACTAGTTATTGTCATATAATCCGTCCAAAACATTATAGATTTGTACTTGGCAAGGCAGAATTGTAGAAGTCGAACAATTTGCATATCTGTAAACCTTATTAACTTTAGACATAAGAGACTCAAAATTGAAAGCGGAAGATACCAAGAAACGTACTGCGATGAATTTTATTTTTTCAGCGTTAAAATATATATATATATATATATATATATATATATATATATATACCTAGATGTAAAAGTTGTGTGAGTGAGACAAATCTCCGTTAATACTCATATGCTGTTTTTAGTGTAGCGTCACACATTTCAGTATTTCTAAAGTTTTGATAATTTAGTTGCTAGGAGCTATAAATTAAAACTCAAAACACTAAGGAAAGCAAGGGTCAGATGTTTGATCCAAAGCAATAAGAAAGCAATCTGTATTAAACTTTGTAATTTGGATTTCAAAATAAAAGCTACGGAAACGTGAATTCTCAGACGTATACAGTCCAGCTTTATAACGCTTTAAATTATTTTCCTCTGTTTGTTCTAGCTCCCATACTCTAAGGTTAGAACGAGATATTACAATTCCTTTGTCTATATCATCATATATGCAAGACTTGCACCACGTATCGTCGTTCTCTCACACACACGCATGCAATTAAAGTCATCTTCTTTCTCGGTCCCCAGAGATTCATATGTTTCCTCCCACTCTCCTGTTCTTGGCTTCGTTTTCCGGCGTTTCCACTCTAGAATTATAAATATTTTTTTCTCTTTTACTCTTGAAAAGGAATTACTTTTTGTTCTCGCTTTCTAAGACTTGGAGATGTTACTGTCTACTCATTTCTATACTTTACTTTGCAATGTCTTTGTATTTCCCTGCGTTTGCAGAATCCCATGTGCTACGTAATCTCTTTAAATTTTTATAAGCATGAAAATTTCTAAGCCATTTAAATTAATGAGCAAGATTAATCAAAGAATATTTATGTATAGCGGAGTTGACTTTAAAATTACAGTCACCATTAACATTCATGAGGGTCGTTTTAAATGTCGGTTGTAAACGTTTGTGACTTTTGAATTAAATATCCCTAATTATCAAATTACATTGAGTGCTGTATAATGACGGTAGCTTATTTTAAATTACAAAAGGTATAAATAACTCTGTAATAAGATGATAATTAATACAATAAAACTGGAAGGGTCGCTCTAGGATCGACCGTGACTTCTGATTCTGAAACCTTCGGGAACTGCCGTCCAGCAACGCGGGTGAAATATGGACTCGTGTACGTTTCGCACTCATTCAGTTTCACATACATATGATATGCAATTATAATTCTTATTGCTTGGTACATGGAAGATGGAAGGGAAATAGTGGGGGGATGTAATCCGCCATATTGTAACCGCCCCCGCTCAAAGGCACCGCCCTAGCTCTGTTTTTGTCCTACACAGCTAATATTCAACATTTCCATCTTTTATCACTAAGTATATCATATAAACCCCAGTTCTCAAATAATTTCAATGGATAACGAAGGAGAATCAGGTTCTGCGGTTGTCTAGAACAAATGCAGTAGAACTTCAGCACTATCCACAATAGGAATTTACTGTGTTGAAGGCCTAATTATTAAATTAATTACAATTTCGACCTAATTAATTAGCTGCATTTAATTATACGATTACATCATTAATCAGCAAAAATTATTTTAAAAGAAAACGTATTGATTAGGTAGGATATACCACCTTTGAGTGTGACTTCCCAAACTGAAAGCTTTTCGTGGACTGAAAGAATATATATAGCATGCTCTAGCCTATAGAGTTAATATTTAAATTTGGTTTTATTATTTGCTTATTTCTGACCTGATAAATGCGCAAGTAATTAATCATTCAGAGACGTAACGGAAAGCTTTTGAGCTTTTGTTCTTAAATTTAGAACTCTTTAATGCTGGTTTAGTAAACTGGATTATTCTTTTGACTATGTTCATTACGTGTACTCAAATCGCAAGAACTTTACCATAATTTGAAAACTGTAAATTTGAAAGTTACTTTCTGGTTAGCAAATGCAATTCAAGTTTCTATGCACTAGATGAAAGTATTTATGTAGTGCCTATGAAGTACTTCTTACGGCGTCTTTTATTTTGTAAGAAATATCATCATATTTAATTTAAACAGCGTCTTGCACTAAGTAGTTAATCTATAATCAAAGGGGTGCAAGCCTTTGGTGTCTAAATAATTTGAAATTTTTATGATTTTAAATTGATGGTTTTGTTCCAAGTTTGGAATTTTTTTTTAATTGAGATGTAGGTCATACCACACATACAATATATACCTTATATTATGATCACTTATCTAAAATTAAAAATAGTGGAAAAATTAGCAAGAGGATTTACAGTATAAACATGCACCCTATTTCCATATAGAATCCAGACGTTAATGACTTTTGCACAACGCCAGAATTAATTGCTAATATCTATTCGTCACCGTATTTTAATAATCCCTTTGCTTAATATTGTCGGAAGCTTTCACGGCCGGAGTCATTATAAATATTTATAATTCCGGGTTAGGAGCGTGTCATTTTATAAACTAAGTCGACGTTTCGCCCACTTTTGTAAGGGGCTTCATCAGGACAAGAAAAAGGAAATGAGTAATAAAATTAAAAATAATAATAAAGATAAGAATGATAATATTAAGTAGACAAGTTAAAGTGTAAAGAGTAGAGTTACTCCTCAACTAACAGACTCACTAGCCCATTCAAAGCCAAAAGGTATCTTGTGGCGAAATAACAGGTGCAAGTAGCGAAAGTGGTAGTTTATACAGGGCGAGAACTTGATGCATAAGTGATGATGAATAGAGAAAAGTGTCGAGCGGATCAGTGAACGTCACGGTTTCGCTGTTGTGAACATAGGCTTGTTTCCCAAATGAGGGATAGATAGTAGGCAACGTCTTTGTTTAGATTATTAAAATTTTTATTGATTTGTATGGATTCTCTAATTTTTCTATTGTAGAAAAATGGAATTTTGGCAATTAGTTTCGTCTTGTCAAAGTTAATGGTATGACCTGTTTCATATTGGTGTTCGGCCACCGCTGAGCGATTGTATAAGCCTGTTCTTAAGCATCGCTTATGCTCGTTTAATTTAGTCTGTACTGACCGTCCTGTTTCTCCTATGTATACTAAACCGCAGCTGCAAGGTATACCATATACGACTGGGGTTTTAAGACTATTTTCAGAATCTTTTGAGGTCGGTAATACAGTATTGCCCGAAATAAACAGTACTGAAACTAAGTTGGCGGTGTTTTTATGCGTGCGCTGTCACACTCAAGTTAGCTAGTATAGACCTGTCAAGTAAACCTCAAACAAGTAATTAGTAGGGCCTAATTGTTAAAAATGGTGTTAAGTACAGAGGAGAAAGTGTTTCTGGTAGAGCATTATTTTCGTTCATACGGAATCGGCCGACGTAATGGTGCAAGTTTGCTATACGTGTCTGATCAATTCACACAAAGGTTTAATAAACGTTCTCCAAGTAATGCTGTAATTTTGAAGGTTATTGAAAAGTTTAGAAATACAGGTAGTGTATTGTGCCAACGAAAAGGAAACTCAGGGCGTCCCAGGACAGTTAACAACAACAATAACCATGAACGTGTTTTGAGCAAATCTTAGAAAATCCGAAAGTCAGCCAGGCAAGGACAGCGTTACAACTTGATTTAAAAAGAACTTCCTTTCAAAGAATCCTGAAGGAGCTGGGTACATTTTCGTATGTGATTCAGGTACATCAACAACTACATCCTCGGATTATCGCAGTAGAGTGGAATATTGCGCCAGAATTCTCGCGTTACAGTATGAAAATCCTGAATTTTTGAAAAATGTTTGGTTTTCAGACGAAGCACATTTTCACTTGTCAGGCTATGTGAATCGTCGCACAAATCGATTTCTGGGCTTTGCCAGACCCGATGAGGTTCAAGAGGTTCCTTTACATAGTGAAAAAGTGAGTGTCTGGTGTGCTGTTTCCGGACACGGAATCATTGGTCCGTACTTTATCGAAGAGAATGGTAGGCAAGTCACACTTAATCAACAGAGGTACAGACAAATTTTAACACGATTTATCCCTGATCTACGTCAATTCTGTCGTGCACGTAACTTGGCATTTCGAAACCAATTTTTTCAGCAGGACGGGGCAACTTGCCATACTGCTGCCGCAATTCGTCAATTTCTTCAAGAACATTTTCCAAGCAAATTCATATCACGATTTACTGACTTCCCTTATCCTTCACATTCTCCAGACCTCACACCTCCAGACGCATACATTTGGGGCATGGCTAAAAATGCCGTTTTCAAACGGGCACCTCAAACCATCGATGAATTAAAGGATGCCGTTAGAGTCTTCTTCGCAGCCCTGAGACAACCCTTATTCAATAACATGACCAGAAACTTAGAACATCGTTATGAAGTCTGTCTCGAACGAGGAGGTGCACATTTAGAACATATAATAAAGTGTCAATAAGATGTATTTTTTAAATATACAAAACAATTACAATTTCAGTACTGTTTATTTCGGGCAATACTGTATTTGTGAAATTTTATTAGTGGGTTTATAGATTGTTTTGATGTTGTGTTTACGTAGAATTTTGCCAATACGGTCTGTTACTCTATGTATATATGAAAAGATTACTAAAGATCGTGTATCGAGATTACCGCGTGGTTTGGGGGTTCGTGTAGGATGCAGATGCCGGTTTATTACTCTGGCAATATCTGAGTTACGATAGCCGTTTTTTATAAGACTAGTTTTAAGATGGGTCACTTCAATAGATAAGTGCTCTGATTGTGAAATCATAATTGCACGGTGGACTAGAGAGTTGATTACCGATGATTTTTGTGAGGAATGATGATGTGACGACGCATGTAGGTATTTGTCTGTGTGTGTGTGTGTGTGTGTGTGTGTGTGTGTGTGTGTGTGTGTGTGTGTGTGTGTGTGTGTGTGTGTGTGTGTGTGTGTGTGTGTGTGTGTGTGTGTGTGTGTGTGTGGGTTTTCGATATACGGAATGACCTAGTCTTCCGTTAGGTTGGCGCTCCACCAGAACGTCAAGGAATAGCAGAGTTTCGTTCTTTTCAATTTCTATAGTGAACTTAATATTTTTATGTTGATTGTTTATGTGATCTAGAAAATTATTGAGCGTTTGATGTCCATGGGGCCAGATTACAAAAGTGTCATCTATATAACGGAGCCAAGTTTTTGGTTTAAAGGTCTGTGGATTCTAGAGCCATGGATTCCAAAGACTGCATGGATATATTGACTACAATAGCGGATAGAGGTGAGGCCATTAGTGTGCCCGAGGTAGCAGTTAAGCATTTTTTCATGAGCGTGGTCAGGTACTAAAAATCGTTTTCTTGGGGTAGGAGTTGTTTAATAATGGAGACAGTGTCTAAGACAGGTACATTTGTAAATAGGGATGTTACGTCAAAACTGACTAGTATATCATTAGGGACTAGCTCACTATTTGCAATTAGTTCTATGAAATGAGTGGCAGCAAGGTATACTATATACGCCTCCGACATGCCAAAACTCCTAACAAAAATGTGACAAAGCAAGAAATGACGGCCTTAAAACACTAACGAACAAACAAGAAGATTGTTATACTCCCTGCAGACAAAGGTAATGCGACCTTAATTCTAAACCGTATAGAATACAAAGAAAAAATTAAACAATTATTAGAAGACGATTCCTACACTCCTATAACAAAAGACCCCACTTCAAAGCTTGAACGGGAAATATCAGTACTTATCAAATCCTTTAATATTCCCAAAACTATCTAAAAACTCATTTCATAGAACTAATTGCAAATATTGAGCTAGGCCCTAATCCTATACTAGTCAGTGTTGACTTAACACCCCTATTTACAAACCTACCTGTCATAGACACTGTCTCCATTATTAAACAACTCCTACCTCAAGAAAACGAATTAGAGTACCTGGTCACGGTCATTGAAAAATGCTTAATTGCTACCTATTTTGTCTTCAACGGACAATTTTACAAACAAACCTCGGACACACCAATGGGCTCACCTCTATCCCCCATTGTAGCCTTTTTATTCATGGAGTCTTTAAAATCCATGGCTCTAGAGACTCCACAGACCTTAAACAAAAAGCTTGGCTCCGTTATGTAAATGACACTTTTGTAATCTGGTCCCATGAACACCTAACGCTCAATAATTTTCTAGATCACATAAACAATCAACATAAAGATATTAAGTTCACTATAGCAATTGAAAAGAACGGAACTCTGCCATTCCTTGACGTTCTGGTGGAGCACCAACCTAACGGACAACTAGGTCATTCCGTATATCGAAAACCCACACACACAGACAGATACCTACATGCGTCGTCACATCATCATCCTTCACAAAAATCATCGGTAATCAACTCTCTAGTCCACCGTGCAATCAAGATTTCACAACCAGAACACTTATCTGATGAACTGACCCATTTTAAAACTAGTCTTATAAAAAACGTCTATCGTAACTCAGTTATCGGCAGAGTAATAAACCGGCATCTGCATCCTACACGAACCCCCAAACCACGCTGTAATTCCAATACACGATCTTTAGCAATCCTTCCAGTCTAGATAATAAATTTTTAACGACTGTGTAATAGGAAATAGGAACAATTTATTTACGCGCCAAATGAATTAGTTTGACATTGAAAACGGACGGATAATAAGATATTTTTGTATTTCTAAATCAGAAAGTTAAATTTGCATAACGTGTAAAAGCTTTAGAGTACATGAAACCCCAGGATACGCATAATTAGCTTTAATATTTTAAATCAAGCGCATGGGATAAGAAACGGAGCTTTTGGGTATAGAAAACCAATAATTTAAACGTATATTTCCATTTAACTGAACTAAGCGTTCGTTACACAAATCCTAAGAAATGCTAAAACTCGGAATTATAATTTCAAACGGACAGTTTGCTTCATAGAAACACGTGATAGTTAAAATGTCAAGTTCAAAAAACGAACGTTGGCACAGAATTCTGTAGATTTGTATGTAACGGTCGATGCGAGAGCTACTAAAATAAGAGATGCTTTGAAGGCAAAGTGAAATGGAATATCCATAATGTAAAACAGACTGAGAACACTATAATAAAACGTTGGTTAAAATACTCGTCTAAAGTATGCGGTAGATTTGGAGGTCAACCACAATATCGATTTTCTGTTGATAGAGTGGGATTCTAAAAGAGACAGTAAATATGGGTTGGACAATGAAAGGTAGCTAGGGGTTGAACGTTAAAAACGCAGGAAAGTAATCTAATTGGTTGAAGGCGAGAAGTTTCAAGAAGCTCGCAACGGTTAGATATTGTTGAACAAATTTCATTGTAAAAGCAAGGGTAGACTGGGAATTTTCGGACGTAGAAATTTGTTTGTGGAATCTGTTTTGAAAAATAAGCTTTTCGACAGAAATAGGGTCCGTGAGGGGTGTACAAAACATATAAATATAATAGGAGAGGTGTTAACGCTCTCTGACGTTTTACTGATTCTCGTACGTCGCTTATTCGTTGACTTATAATACAACATCCTAAAGTAAAAGTGTGTAAAACGCTGTTAGTAACGTACATCGATAATTTATTAAAAGTGTGATTTGCACAAATGGGTGCTGGCTTATAGATGTGCTGTTACTACATGCAATGAACTAATGAAAGGATGGTACTAGGGTAAGCGAGTTGAGAAGTTTGAAAGAAGAATGCGTAAAGTATAGTGATTACGGAAGGTTAAGCTTGGTTGAGAGAATTATCGGAGTAGAAACACTGAAGGCGGTTGCAGAGATTTGGATAGCGAGTGAAAATGAGTTTAATCTTTGTATAACAACGAAGTGTATGGACACAACGACGAGGGTTTTGGAACACATTTTCAGAGGTAACGATGGAACAAGCTTACTCCAAGTAAAGAATTTAATTTCTTGCTTTTGCTTGAACATTTGTGCTGGTATTTTGTACTTGAGTGATTTGACTTATTGGGGGTGTATTTTATTACCATAAAACTCATTTAAAAGAGTATATGTAAAAGACAATTGATATTTATTATTTAAAAATGTTAACAAATGACATAAAAATTTTGTTGTAAGGAGTAAGCGGGTCTTTAGGTTTATTTTAAACAAAAATGCGATGTTTAAAAGCATTTAGAGTAAATGGGTTATACTGAGCTCGCCATAGACCAGAATAAAAATCAATTTAGGTTTGCACGACGGGCCCATCTACTCGTCTAAAATAAAATTGTTGAAATAAATAGTAATCATGAAATTTTGAAAGGTTTATGGATTGAGATGGTAACATTTTATGAAACTGTATATACAAATGTGTAAATATTTTCTTGCTAATGGAAACTTTTTAATATGTGTAAATAAATAGGTTGTATGCCTTGTTGCATTATTTGAGTGGTAATTTCATTTAACTGTATTTGTGAGAAAAAATGAACTTAGGATGGTAAATTACCCAAGAAGAAGCAGATTTTAGAGTTAGCTAGGGTGTGCAGAAGTAAGGAGGCGTTCCAGAGGTATTTTTTTGATTAAATTTTCAGAAAATCTTTGACGGCCCAATAACGCTGGGACTCTAAGGCGAAGGCGACCTGATATTTTTTAAAGGTATCCACTGCAATATATACAGAGTAACAGACCGAATTGGCAAAATTCTACGTAATCACAACATCAAAATATTCTGTACACCAACTAATAAAATTTCACAGATATAACCAACCCCAAAAAATTGCGAAAACATTCTTACAGCCCCAGCGACTATAGTATACCTTGCAGCTGCCGTTTAGTATACATAGGAGAAACAGGACGGTCAGTACAGACTAGACTAAACGAGCATAAGCGATGCTTAAGAACAAGTCAGTACAATCGCTCAGCGGTGGCCGAACAGCAACATGAAACAGGCCATACCATTAACTTTGACAAGACGAAACTAATTGCAAAAATTTCATTTTTCTGCAATAGAAAGAATAGAAAAATTCTAATAATCTAAACAAAGACGATGGCTACTACCTATCCCCTATTTGGAAAACAAGCCCAAGTTTCTCAACAGCGGAACCTTGACGTTCACTGATTCGCTACAACACTCCTATCTATTCATGATCACTCATGCATCAAGTTCTCGCTCTATTTAACTACCACTTCGCTACTTTCACTAGTTACTTCGCCACAAGACACATTTTGGCTTGAATGGGCTAGCGAGTCTGCTAGTTCAGGAGTAACTCTGCTCTTTACACTTTAACTTGTCTACTTAATATTATCATTCTTATCTTTATTATTATTTTTTATTTTATGACTCATTTTCTTTTTCTTGTCCTGATGAAGCCCCTTACAAAAGTGGGCGAAACGGCGACCTAAGTTTATAAAATGACACGATCCCAAGCCGGAGCCAGAAATATTTATAATAACCCTTTGCTTAAATTTCGGATAATATGATAGATGAAAGTAGCGTATTATAGAATACTAAGACAAGATGAAATACCGAGGTTTGGGCTCTGTGGGAAAGAACGAAGATGAGAGAAAGAAGCGAAAGCTTTGGTGTCAGACGCAGATGGCTAAGACTGAAACCGTTCGTGACGAGAAGACGGGGCACCTTAGAGCGTCCAAAGAATTCCAGGTTCACAGACCGTCTCTATTTCGCCTGTCAACAGTAATGAGAAAAATACAAGGGTAGCAGCCTCAACTACTCTTGGGCAAAAGCCAGTATTTCTTAAAGAAGTAGAAGCCGAATTACACAAATATTTAGTTGAAATGGAGGTCATGGTCTATGGACTCACAAAAAGGGATGTCTGTAGTCGTGCCTATCAACTTATGGTTTGTAATAACATGCTCCATACTTTAAAGGATGAAACAGATGGCAAAAACTCGTTCTACGCTTTTATGAATAGGAACCCAAAACTTTCACTCCGTAAACCTATGGGTACATCTTTTTTCAAAGTCAAGGTATTTAATAAGGAAGAAGTAAACAAATTTTTGACCTGGTAGATGTTGTTTTCAAAAAACACAATCCTCCTAGCTATAGACGAAACTGGTTTGTCTGTGGTTCAAAGTAAAGTTCCTCATGTAGTATGTCTCAAAGGATAGAGACAAAGTGAGGCAATTACTTCAGCTAAAGGAGTTTTTCTCGTTACCATTATTCCATCAATGTGTGCAGGAAGTGACTTTGTCTCATCTCTTCTGATATTCCCGGGGAAGGACATGAATGAACAACTTCTTAGGGGTGCCCCGCCACGGACTATCTCATAGTGCCATTCATGCGGTTGGATACAGACAAACATTTTCGCTAAATGGTTTAAACATTTCATTGCTGTAGTAAAACTCTCAGTTGAGTCACATGCCCTGCTTCCGCTTGTCGCGCACAAACGCACAAGCTTAACATTTGTATAAAATTTAACCCTTGGATAAAACCTTTATGGGCACATTAAAGTCTCACTATAGCGAGAAAGTAAGATCTTTTTTTAAGGCATTGCTCAAGGCTCTTGAGTATTTTTCATATGATGGAACTGTTTGGCAGGGACTACCTTAAAATACAACGTAGAGACATAGCAGTAGACGGCTTCAAAGTGACTGGTATTTACCCTAATCCCCAGACTAGGAGAACAAGGAATGGCCCTGTTTCATATTCGTCTACTAACTCCGATTTTGTTCTTTCAAGAGTCCTGATGTGATTGTCCTGGATACGTCTAAGTCGACAATTTTTTTTTAACTTTAAAGGAATCACCACCACATCCAGAAAAATAGAAACTAAATAGAGGCAGATAAGGTGGATTTTTCTACTATAATAACCTACTGACCATAAAAAAAAGTGTTAGAGGATGAATTGAAAGAAAGGAACAAGAACAAGAAATGAGAAGCTTCAAAACGACAAAAGAAACCAAACATTCAAAGAAATTAAACTCAAACCAACCTTCTATGTCTAAACCTATGCTAGCAGCGAGAAATCGTTCCATTCTGATGTATCACTGTAATAGAGTTCATGCCTTCAACTAAAGAACCGGAAAACAAAGACGCTGAATGTTCTTCTGTAACAAAAAGTTCTCCACAGATCAACGAGAGGAACTTTGGATTCAATGCTGTAGTTTTTCTCTGTGGGCTCACTTTGACTATAACGGGGCAGAGAAAAAGGTTATATCAGTGACGTTTGTGAATAGACTCGAAGCAGAAATCACTTTCACATAACCTTAAAAAATGACTTTTATAGTTAAAAATAACGATGGTTTAAAGTCTAGTTAGTTTTTTAATAGAATAAACCACCAATTTCATATTACCCGACTATTTTGTATTAGGTATTCTCCATTTGTAACTCTCTTTTTATTTTTTTTATAACCACAAAATAAATAATAGTTTATACGTGTGGTGGTCCATTGCAAGTAGCAATAGTATGTACTCATGATGACTTTGGGAATTTTTATTCAAAAACCAGTAAAGTTATTTTGGAATTGTAAATGGTATTCCATAATACCCAGCTTACCTCTACTGGATGAATGGGATGAATGAGGTGATATAGATATATTAATTATAGGGAAGGACCAATTGCTTTTTGTAGCAATACCGATGGCAGTGGAGCGGTTATGTAATAACTAAAACAACTACAACAAACTACTTAAGGAAGGGTATAAATACCTTAAAGCCTGTGCCGCTCGGGGCAATAAAAATCACACACAAAAGCTTCGCGGACAACCAAGAACACGCTCGTTCGGGTGATGGTGTCGCTTCCAAAAGCTCTGATACAACTCGCTTCTGCAACGGTTCAAGTACGACTGTTCACTTCACGCACTGCCGGCATAAAAATGTTTCACTCAAACTGTAGGATACCTGCACTAATAGTTTTTATTGTCACCAATACCAATAAATGTTCGATGATGACGTAACATCTACAGTTACTTGAAGTTTGTATCGTTATTGTTTGGTCTCTTTGTCGCACCTTTTCGTGTTTAATTTTAAGTCGTTGTAAATTCGTAGTTGTAAATAAAAGAGCAACGCTGTCATCCCTTGTTCCGTAATATCTTGTCATAAAACCTCCTTTGTGCCTGTGGAAATTAAGTTGGACTAACGGGGTAATGATCAACACTTGCTGATAGACATCGAAGAGAAACGTTTGATGGTTCGGTAAAGTGAGTTAAGTCATTAGTGTCTCCGAATGTAATTTTATGGGGAAACCCTAAAAAACAGTGATAGTGTGTACTTAACACGTCCAATAAATAGCCATACAGTCCACTTCGTTGAAAAGTAGAAACGACACTTATAGAACAATAAAGCACGGCTGAGGTAGGTCGATATAAAAAAATTATAAGACCCCTCGCGCGTTAACAAAATGGCCATCGTAAGACTGATTATTTGACTAATTAATTAGTTCCTATTCCTGTAGTTCCTCATTAATACTTTAATTGAATAATTGTCATAGTTTTGATATGTTTGGGCGTGTTGCAAAGAGGCTAACATCTTGTTTGCACATTTAATAGTAAAAACATTTGGGTATAACGGTAGAATTATAATACATTCTGTTTTCTTTGTCGCAAGAGTTAATGGTCGGTCGGTGTACTTTATGTAAACTTTATAGAAATTTCGGATACTATATCTATGAGGGTTGTATTTTAAATTCTTGCCCTATTTTTCGTCAACCAAAGTTTGATGCACCACTCGGGTCATCCAACTTATTGGGTAGTATAACAAAGGGGTTACTTTGTTGGTATTTATTTTGAAACATTAAACGTTTTGTCGAGCGAGCATTGTAATTAGTTGCATTTGTCGATTAATACTTTAATTGCGTGGATTAATTAGTTGTCATAGCATATTGAGGTACACATTGTTTGTACGTTAATTTTTATTGTCGTTTATTAATCAAATAAGGTTAAATCAATTGATAGAGCTATTCTTAAATCTAGGTTTGTAGTAAAACGGTTGGATCATATATACAGTAAGATTAATAAACCGAAAAATGTATCGATTGCTATAAATAGAGCATCGATGAAAGTGTCGAGCAAATTAAAACTCATTTCAAGTTTTTTGCAAGGATATTTTCTTTGATGAAGAAAGTGAACAATTGGACGAATGCTCGGCTCTTATGGTGAAAATCGATGATTGTCTATTAGATATTCGTATTATCTCTGAACAATGTGAATTAGATCTCGTATAAAATAAGCTGCAAATGAAAAATATGAATAATCCTTTGTCGATAAATAGTTGTATTTGCTTGAAACACCTATCAGTCGCGCGGTTCTCAGGACGTATTTCGGGCTTTGAAAGTTATCATGCAATTTATAAGTGATTGATTCATGATAATGTCAGTTTGCCCCCTGTGGAAAAATTTTGCTATCTCGTAGATACACTAGATAATTCGTCGCGTGTGTTAATAAAACATTTGCCATTAAGCGATTGTGCATACGATGAAGTATATAAAATCATTACTAATCGTTTTCAGTCCAAGATGTTATTACTTTCGACATATTTTAATGCTCTCGAAAAATGCCCTAAGGTAAGTCCCTCAGGCTTAAACACAGAACTCCGGCAATTAATTCTTTGTTTTGATGAAAATATATTCGCGTTAAAAGAAATGGAAATAGATCTATTAGACTTCATGTAATTAATTTGTTATCGGATAAATTAGATACAAACGTTTTAAAGCGTTTCGAAATTAGAAAATAGTGACGAGATTCCCTCGTTCAAAGATTTAAGGTCGTACATTGAAAAACAATGTAAAGTATTGGAAATAAATGACACTGCTGCAGGAACATGCATAAAATCTCGAGATTTCGTGAAACAAGGGGAAAAAGGAAAGTTTGTTAGCACTTCGGCTAAAACTTCTTTTGTTGGTACCACCAATGATGGTAAAACTTGTAGTCTGTGTCAAGCTGTGCATCCTATTTATAGATGTACGCAGTTTCTCGATAAAGCCTCTCAAGAGAGATTTGAGGTGGTAAAGGTTAACAATCTTTGTATTAAATGTTTAAATACTTCACATTCGGTGAAAAATTGTAAGTTGGATTGGTCGTGTAGAAAATATCAACAGTCACACAATTAGTTACTTCACTTCGATAAACGAGCAAAATCGGTGTCTCCACGCAGAGAAACTCATCGTCAAAGGTCAGTGTCTTCTCGGACAGCAGCGCCTAGACTTACTTCTACTGGTAGACCTAGTGAAGACAATCTGTCATCGGCGGCTGTGCATGAACAACCTGCCACTGGCTCATTAATTTTGACGTCATAAGAACATACAACCACGCTGCTAGCTACGGCAATGGTGTTGGTGCACAATTACACAAGAAAATTGCAACCTGTTCGTATAATTTAAATAACGGATCCATGGAAAGTTTTATGACTGAAAGGTGCCGTCAGAACCGGAGAGCCAATGTCACTGTTCAAGGACTTAGCTTGAATTCGACGTTGGTTTCTGGAACACTATCGTGCGTAGTCAGCCCCTCTGGAGCAAGGTTTCTAGCATATGAAATTGATTGTAGTATTTTACCTAGCATTTGTAATCAATCAATTACCTTCGTCGTCTATAGGGGTCAAGAAATGGTCGCATACTCCAGGTGTGACCTTAGCTAATCCTAATGTTGATATTCCTGGTAAGATTGACATGTTACTCGGAGCTGAAATCTTTGCTCAGGTTTTGTTGAACGAATCTCGTTGGTGTGTCGCTATCGATCCAGTTGCTATTAAAAGAATCTTTGGTTGGGTGTTAACGGGAAAGGTCGTTTCCCCGAATAATTCGTCGATTTTGAGAATTAGAAAATATTCCCTTCAAGAAACACGTTTCTCCTGAAGAAAAAAAGTGTGAGAAAAATTTGTCGAAAGCAAGGACGGTCGTTTTGTAGTGTCATTGCCCTTTCAAATTTCCGAACCCTCATTCGTGGCTACGAGATCGATTTCTATTAAAAGATTTTTGTCATTAGAACGTCGTTTGCTAAAAAATCCTGAATTGTATTCGGATTATAAAAAATTGATGGAGAATTATTTGAAAAACATTCACATGGCTCAAGTGGAATCGCCTGAAAATTCGTCGGTTCATGAGAGGATGTACTACATTTTCCATCGTGCTGTACATAAGTGCGATAACACCACCACCAAATTGCGTGTGGTTTACGATGCTTCGTGTCCGGATCAATCTGGAAATTCATTAAATGATAGTTTGGCTATTAGCTGTACTCTGCAAAAAGACATTACAGTTTTGTTATTGCACTTTCGTGTACATCCTATCGTAATTATAGCTGATATTAAACAAATGTAGCGACAGATTTTGGTTAAAGATACTCATCGTTATTATCAACGTATCAGCTAAAGATTTTCTCCGTCGGATCCTATTATGGACTTTAAATTAAATACTGTGACTTATGGAGTTTTGCCGTCGCCTTTTTTGGCATTGCCTACTGTTCAGAATTAGCAAGGTGAGAATCGATTAATTTCCCTTTCGGGTCATCGGTATTGGCAAGCGATACCTATGTTGATGACTTAGTCACTGCTCACTGGATACAATTTGATTGAAGCTGCTAATTAATTAATTGGTGAGTTGAATAGTATTTGCGCTAATGGTGGTTTTCAATTAAGAAAATGGAATAGTAATTGCCCAAAAGTTATGTCCAACTTGAAGGAGTCCCTGTCCAGTTCGAAAGCAATTACATTTCAAGATAAAAATAGTGGCCTTTGTGGCACGCTCTTACAGATGTATTTTTATACAACTTAGTCGTTGAAGAGCGCACTTGCCCTAAGAGTAATATTTTGTCAGCTATCGCAAAAATTTTTGATCCTCTCGGTTTGATAGCGCCTTTAGTACTTTTCGCTAAACGTTTAGTTCAATATCTTTGGCTTTTAGGCCTCGGTTGGGACCAAGAGCCGCCATTGAAAGTTGTTGAAAAATGGAAATATTTTTTGGGTGAATTGCCAGAGGTTTCGAATATTGAGATTTTGCGTCGCATCGTATGTACTAATTTTAAAAAGGTGGACTTGCATGGGTTCTGTGTTGCTTCTGAAGCCGGGGATGCAACTGTCGTCTATTTTCGTTCGTTCGATTGAAAAGCTAATATTGACATATCATTAGTATGCGCAAAATCAAAGGTTGCTCCTACTAATCGCGTTTCATTGCCCCGTCTCGAATTGTGTGCTGTCGTACTCTTGGCAGATTTAGTAGATTTCGTCAATAATACTTATACAGATAGTTTATCATTTAGTAGTATTTTTGCGTGGTCAGATTCCACTGTTGTTTTGTCTTGGATTCGGTCTTCCTCACATAGGTGCAAGCCATTCGTTAGCAATCGCATTTCGCATATTCAAGAACGTATTCCTCCATCTTCGTGATTTTATGTTAAGTCCCAGGACAACCCTGCAGATTGTGCCTCACGTGGACGTTTGGCTTCAGAGTTGGTTCATCATCCATTACGGTGGACAGTGCCTTCCTGGTTAGTGCGTCGTAGCGAAGAATGGCCAGTAACATCGCTGCCAAAACTTATCGACTTATCTCAGATGGACGTCGAATATCGTACTCTGTCGTTAACAGTCGTATTGCCTGAGAATTTCTTAGATTTGTAATTGGATAAATTTTCAAAGCTGCAGAAAATTTGTAGGAATACTACATGTATTCATAGCACCTATAACGTACATTTAAACCTATAGTATTGAATTATTGGTTTTTAATATTTATGTCAACATTTCTAACACTACGATTCCAGAGTGATAGAAACATAAGTGTTTTATTAATACAGTACGAATATACAGAAAGACCCGCATCTTCATAATTGTATAAAAGATTGGTTTTCACGGCAAAAACGTACTTTAATACACAGTCAGATTAGAGCGTTAGTTTTTAACAAAATTGATTGTAGTTTCTTACGTAAAGTAAGTAAAGCTAGTACTATTCTATGCTATTTACACCAAATGTAGATCATTTTTGTATGCATCAGACATGTATTGATAATTAATAAGTGACAATAAATGGTTTTGTATTTAAGCTTGGGAATGATCGATTAGTATTCACCTTTAATGCGTTTTAAGGTACCTTAAAAATAATTATTTTTACATATACCACTTACATTATTTGCTATGTATATACAACAAATTTGTGTGTCAGATAACAAGTCCTGGTGTTAATAAACAACTTGGCAATCATATACTAGATTTTTTACGTTGTCCAGATGTACGTTTAAAGGAAATATTTGCGTCTACTTTGGCCAAAGAACGTAGTATTACGCGATTGAATGCGACAATATACAACTGTACAATTGGAAGCTATGTCAGTGCGGAACGGGTGTATAATCCCTTAAAAGACTGTTTAACCTTATTGGAAGATAGTAAGTTATACTTCCTAAAGACGCCAATGTACTCGGTCCCCCTTCCAAAATGTGAAGTAAGCTATCGGTCAAGTTACAAAATAGCTGCTGTTTAGTGTATAATAATCTACTACAGTACGTGTATTGGGGGAATGGCAATACAAAGAAATTGACGGGGTTGCAAATTAAGTTGCCCGAAAAACCAGAGGAAAGGGAAAAATTGATAAAGTATGTGCTTTCGGTTTTTAGTTTTAACTATTTACCTGTAAATTATTTGGAGTTAGTAGAGAAAGATAGCCAAGATAAAATAAAAATCTTACACAAGTGCTACAATAAAGCAGGTAGTACATATTTTACACAATCTGCAACACCATATTCTACAATTCCAAAAGAAATAGTCATTTCGGAATTGGGGTTGATACATACGCCTAACATTCGCCCAGAGATTGTACGACAACGCGTAAATATTTGCAGTAAACTCTATCCGTTTATGCTAGAGGAAATTGCCCCATTATGCACGCCATACGCTGTAAATGGAAGAAAAAGACAACTGGAATTAGAGGAAATGGATGCAAAAAAGCAGAAATTGGACTACATGGAAAACACTGCGACAATACGCGAACAATACAAAGATGTGTTAGACAAAAAACATCTTATTACAGAAAATGAGGAAATACATCCGAGTTCTACAAGCTATATGCATCTGCGGTTAGTAAGAAAGACTCTTTTAGTTATGTAGGCGTCCTTGCGGAAAAGGATGGTACTAAATCCGTATACATTTTAAAAGGTATTTCTAAAAACGTATTTATCAAAATGACAGATAACAAAGACCAACTAAGGAATGCGGGTTTCGTAACCTTGGCGTACACGACACGCAAAGGGGTTCCGCTAAACATTGTATATTTGCCTAGTAAAGAACCTTTCGGATCACTTAAAACCCTACAACCTATAACGACCATATATTCCCAAAACTGGTGGACATGCAACTACGTAATAATGAGTGGGAAAATAAGGATTTCCTCCAATACCGACAAGAAGAAGTCGATCAAGCTAACAAGATATGTATGCAGGATATAGTGGGAAAACTGCGATTAAAAGATTGTCACAAGCTGCAAGAATTACACGAAGGAATGGATCTGGTTGTCGGTGGAATCAAAGACTTTATATATAGAGGCAAACTTCGGTACATTTTACAATTCGGAAACCTAGACGGTCTCTATGTATCAAACTATTGGCTAGAAAATGAGATAGAGGACTTAGGTGTCGATTTAAATTTTAAGCTCGATTAAAATTAGATAAAATTAAAACCACTCCAAACAAACATAAAGAAAGGACTGTTTTCTGTGTATAACTTAGTATTAAAATTAAGTTTAAATGACTCCATGCTTGGTATTAAATATTTTTAAATTTTGTTATGTATGTCAGAATAAAAATTTTAGAATATTATTACATTGCTCTTTATTTACAAAAGGCTGTGACGTCACCACGAAATAGCAGTCGCACAGAGAAGGGTGCGCATGGGCAGTGCACATAGGCAGGGGTGCGCAGGGTCAGGAGGTGCGCATGGGCTGGGATGTGTCTGGGCGTACACGAGGGAAGCGGATGTTAACAATCACCAAGCATCTAATTCTTTATTTGGATGGTATCGAGTACTTGCCGGCGTATGTATCCGGAGTAAAAAATACGATTTGTACACGCAGGTTATTAATAAAATTAGTTTATCGAGGGAAGATGACAAGCGTAACGTAATCCCAGGAACACATCAACATACGCATTGGGGGTGGGGGGGATAAAGATATAAATCTAAGATAGTTGTATAGATTTTGTAAATCTATTGTATATATTAGTGGACTCCATACTTTTCATACTTTCCATACTTTTTAAGTTCTTCGCCCACCTTCCAAATCTTTCCTGTTTCTATCCTGGTTGTCAGAGTATACGTGTTACCTCCACGTGGTGTACGCGGAACACAGCGGTTTTAGATTTCTAGGGAAATGGATGGCTAAAGCATATGTCTTTGGTAGCAAAAAAAGGGTTTTAAAGATGTAGTTAAATAAAGATGGGTAAAAATTAGAGATTTGGGTCTTTAAAAGGCGTGACTTTGCAAGGGGTGGTCCTATTTAAAATCTATTTACAGATTTGGGCTCACTAGAAAAATCTAATATTAGTTGATACCAAAAAAGATATATTTATCTTAAGAGAGTGACTACCCCGCAGATAATAAATACAATATCCCGCTTGTCAACAAAAAAGTTGTAGGGAATTTCAAAGACAACTTTAATGGGGGTCTAGTATTAGAATTCGTTGGTACAAAAGTCAACGGTTAAAAAGATTAAAGGGATTTCACGAAGTGTAGTTAAGTAAAACCGAGGGTCCTACAACCTATAACGAGCATATATTCCCAAAAGAGGTGGGCATGCAACTACGCAACAGTGCGTAGAAGAATAAGGATTCTCTCCAATAAGAAATTAAAGTTTCCATGTTCGTAGCACCAGTCATTGGGAAATGGTAGAAATGTTAAACCTATAAAGGCAATTATTAATTGTGGTTTAGAAAAATAGTAGTTTTCGTGGACTAAATAAGATAGCTTAGACTGATTAATGTATATGGTTACATATTCTCGTACACATCCACAAACATCTGCTTACATCCGCATACGGATATGGCATTGTCGGTAGTTTTTGTTTAACAAATAGTAGGAAAGATACGTTAGGTGTTAGTGTGTTGAAGCCCATAGGATCGTTGGATTCAAAAAGAACGGTGCGGCGGAATGTATGGTGGCCCCCGTTAGAATAATAAAAAGTGGTTAATTGATTGTATTAGATGTTTAAATATGCGAAAGTGTAAAAGCCTACATAAGCAAAATTTAATTATCAGATAAAAAGTACGCGATGTGTTATACTTTTAAAGAAAGTATAGAATGGTGCTTTGCAGCGGTCCTAGCAGTAAAAAGGGCGACTGACTTTTTCAAGCAGCTACAAGAATAGCAGTAGCACCGAGAAGGGCTACGCATGTATTATACAGTGCACTGTTACTATAAAATATGTTAGTTTACGGGTAGCTCGAACGTGTAATTGATCACGACTTATAGATCCCTCGGCGGTTTAAAAATTCTGAGACCATTCTCGTTTGAAAAATGTTTGAAAATTATCAGAACGGGAGCGGGTCGAAGTATAAGTTAGATGGATGATTGACCGAGTTTTTTTCTACCTTTTACGAGGGAATCGGGAGTTGACAGACATCGAGCATCTAATTCTCTATTTGGGCGATATCGAGTACTTACCGGTTCTAGAAATAATTACGTGCTACCGACCGCTATGTGGAAGATTTGGTTCTAGGAAATGAGCAACCTACGAAAGCACAGAATACTCGGTATTAATACTAATTGGTTTTGTGACCGTGTTTGTGCAGTCTTCGAGTGTCTTCGGCAATCTTCGATTGTTTCAAAGGAAAATATTCATGCCTACCATTTCCGAAAATATGACGTAGAAGTTATTTAAAATTAAATTGCTTTATTAGTAAGTATTCTGTAGAGAACAAGTTTGGTGTTCCCTTAGTAAAGGTTTAAAGTGTTTTATTATGTTTTTGTTTATAGTAGCACTGCATCTTCTACCGCACGACTTGCAACCAATTTGTGTACGTGTGCTACCACCCTTTTGGATTTTTAATATACACGCGATGTGATTGCCGATCCGTATAACATGGAAGACATTTCCGTTGTTTCTACTAACTGCACTCGCAGCATGGACGAAGCGAAGCGGGTGCATGCATTGGTGCTAAATGTACTGGGCGAGTAGCAAGGATTGGCAAAAGATGACTTCATTTAGTTCCCCGCTGAATCCTCAACTTTGTTCGGCCGTCTTCGGAAACCTTCGGTATGCATTCTATAGAGAGCATAAAGCAGCTACGCTCGAGTAAACTCTTTAATTTATAAGTTAGTTTGCTTACAAGTTCCACCAAAGTCCTATAGTGCGGATTTTGTTTTGTACTAAAATGGTACCTGCATCCGTTTTAAATGCGACCCTTGCGGTGCTTCCTATATCTGGAAAAATGCTCTCAAACGGCACCAGAACAAATGTCGTGGTGCAACATCGCTCAGGGTTAAGCTTATACATCCGTCAGCAGCAAAGTACTTAAACTGTATGTCTTGTGGTATCGCTTTTACGAGAATGGACAAATTACAGGGACACTAAGAAAAACAGCATGGTATGTCATTAAGCCGTAAACGTTCAGCTCCGCCAGCTGTTAAAGGGTCTTGTACGAAACAACCACGAATTATGTGTAAAGTATGCGATTTCGAAATGGAAAAGACTATCTATGTCGCACACTTGAGAAGCAACAGACATAAAAATGCTACAATTACCGCTACTGGCGAAAATGGCGTAGAAATGGTTAGCACAGCGTTTAACAACCGTATGACTAGCTATCGCATAAAGAACGCCAGTGTCGACGATGGAGTGTCCGAGTTTCTTTTAACACAAAAAATATGGTTGTAACATCTTCTAGTAATCTGGAAAATATGTACGAGGTCTTAAACGAAACTATGTAAACACCGACTTTATACCCAATTAATTAATAAAATTAGTTTGTTGGGCGAGGATGACAAAAGGTACATCATTCCTAATAGTACAGCAACCTACGCTTGGAGGACTTAAATATATAAGATAGTTGCTATATTTGTATATATTTTATTGTGTTTCCTTGTACAAATAATTAAGGTAGGTCAGTAAACCGCATTAAATTGCTACTAATTGGCTTGCATTCAGCGTACCTTCCTTCTGTAATTAACATATTTGTTTGGAGAAGATATACACTTTTAAAAAGAAATTATACCGCGCTCTCACATGTAATTTGAGCGATGATTACGTTAAACTCGACCTTCCCATTTACATATTAAAAACACATTACATTGAAATGTTTTACATTATTATCATATTGTTAGATTAACAACAATATGTCTTATTGACCGAAACACGTTTCCTCCATTTTTAAACAGCACATTAATCTCTTTTTTTGTTACAGGTATTTTTAAACGCATTAATGTCTTTTTTTGTTACAGGTTACTTTAACCTGCTTGAATTCGGCTACACTAAGAAGATAATGTTATACTTTGTAAAAATTGTATTCTATTAGTTTATTAAACTGTAAATCGGATAAAATTATTAAATTATTAAACTTTTGCGTGCTTAATTTTTTTGTGTTAATACCGCTAAGTGTTTGGTTAAAGAATTATAGACGTTATAAAGGAGAGATGATTAGAAATCGACATTGGTAAAAAAATCTTATAATTGGGGTAGCTCTTTGGGGGATGGTGCTATCTAAAAGATTCCCAGTAATTCGGGTAGCTGAGAAAATTCTAATATTAATTGATACCAAACAAGATAGCTTTATCTCGAAAGATACAATGGCTAGTCGAAGAAAACTATTTAGTCCAGAATGTTAGCGGTAAAAAAATTTTAAAATGAGGGTAGCTCCCTGGGGGTGATGCAATCTAAGAAATTCCTAGAGATTCGGGTAGCTGAGAAAATTCTAATATTAATTGATACCAAACAAGGTACATTTATCTGAGGGGAGCAAGGAGGAGAACAAGGAGGAAATATGTGACGTTAGGAAAAATGATAACATCGTTAATGAGTTTTCCCACTAAAAAACGATTAGCGTTAATGAGTTTTCCCATTAAAAAGCGATTAGCGTTAATAAGTTTTCTCATTAAAAAGCGATTAGCGTTAATGAGATTTCCCATTAAAGAGCGATTAGCGTTAAGGAGTTTTCCCATTAAAAAGCGATTAGTGCTAATGGGTTTTTAATGAGAAAACCCATTAAAAAGCGATTAGCGTTAATGAGTTTTCCCATTAAAAAGCGATTAGTGTTAATGGGTTTTTAATGAGAAAACCCATTAAAAAGCGATTAGCGGCGGCTGCGGCGGCGGCGCTGTTTTCGAAGGAACATCATCCTCTGCTTGTATGCAACGAGGATTTTTAAAACTGTTATGGGGATTTCAAAGCTTGTTACAAAAATGACCAGAACGGACCTTAGAGCCTCCTTATGGGAATTTACATGTAAAAATGGGTGGTTTTGGGCTAGAACATAGGTAGCTTGCCTACTACTGCATTTCAAGCGTCAACGAATTTTTGAAACGCGTGGACGAATTGTGCAAATCTCGTGGTGTTTCAAAAAATGTTCTTTTTACCTCGGTCATCGAGTTATTTCGAGGTCAGGCACTCACGTGGTTTAGCGCGGTTAAGCACTCTATAAATTCTTGTGAGGAACTAGAAGACCAATTACGGTCGGCATTTCTGCCGTATGATTACGAACTTACCCTACAAGAAGAAATACGTTCGCGTACTCAAGATGCTAAGGAAAAGGTGGTCATATTCATCTCGGTAATGGAGAATTTATTCAAGCGTTTAAGACGTCTTCCTATAGAAGCAACCTGTGTGCAAATTATTAAGCGCAACTTATTGCCCGTTTTTCAAGCCCAACTCGCATTGCGTCTAACTAATACTGTCTCTGAATTAACCAAACTTTGCCAAATGATTGAAGAGACT
Organism: Platerodrilus igneus; assembly: GCA_036346225.1. Lineage (NCBI taxonomy): Eukaryota > Metazoa > Arthropoda > Insecta > Coleoptera > Lycidae > Platerodrilus > Platerodrilus igneus. The sequence goes on from JARFIW010001199.1 coordinate 942,105, forward strand.
CAAACCAGAGCCAGACAATTTCAACCACCACCCTCTAGTAAGAATCAGTTTCTCCTTGAACCTGATCTAGCGTATGATAAAGTTTTTAAAGCGGGATATTTGTCTTGTATTGGCAATAATTCAGAACCTGTTAATATTAATAGTGTTACTTCGGCCAGCCTTGATCTATTAAGTCAAGAAAATGCATTTTCACGTCAGCCACCTCATCCTATATGTGTCGCTGGAAACCCAGCCCAGCCAAATACTCATTCGATTAAGTGTTGGAACTGTAATCAAGAAGGACAAAAATCCCGGTTTTGCTCTCATATGAAGAAGTTGCATTGTTTTCGCTGTGGTAACCCCAACTTTACACTTAGAAATTGTCCTAAGTGTTTGGGAAAACGGTTATACGAGACGTCGAAAGGTCGGTCTACGTGCTCGTCGTTTTCTGGAAATCCGATCCACCTCAATACTTCTGATAACGGTAAAAAGAATTTAATACTTGACCCTGCCCTTAAGATAAAATTAGATTTTGTGTTAGGTAACGTTATTGGCGACGAACGCCCGTACTTCAAAGTGGATGGTTCTTGGTATACCTCTTTTGGGTCTGCTTGATAGTGGTGCGTCCCATACTATCCTGGGCAATCAGGGTTATTTAGCTATGAAAGACCTTAATCTAAAATTATTCCCTAGTAAACTTACCACTTGTAATGTGGCTAATAGGGATCAATGTGAAATATAGGGACTATCATCTGCCTATAAGGTTACAGGATAGAGTCGTTGTAGTGGAAGTGCTTGTTGTACCTTCGATATCCCATCCTCTTATTCTAGGAGCCGATTTTTGGCCAAAATGGGTCTGGTCCCTGATTTACGCCGTGGTCAATGGCACTTTTCTTCCGACAACCCCAACATTTCTGCCTTGGAAGCGGAATCACATTTGACACCAGATCAGCTAACACGACTTAACTCCACTATCCATAAAATTTTTGACGATATGCCCAATACCCTAGGGTGCACTAGTAGGGTCGAACACGTCATTAAAACTAACGCGGAGCCAACTAAACAAAGATTTTACTCTCTTTCCCCTGCTCTGCAGAAAATAGTGAATACCGAACTAGATTCGATGTTGAGAGATGGGATCATTAGTCCCTCTTCTAGTCCTTGGACCTCACCCATTGTTATGGTTAAGAAGAAGGATGGTTCGTATAGGTTCTGTGTAGATTACTGTAAGGTGAACAACGTGACAGAAAGATATGCGTACCCCCTTCCTTTAGTTTCCGGTACTCTTGATAAATTGCGTAATGCCAGATATATATTGTAGTGGTTTTAAAAGGTTAAATTTAACTATAAACAAAGCAATATGAAACACCCTGTATAGAGGAAGCAACCAAAATTTACGTGCGAAATTTATTTCATTTAGTTCAGTCTAATGTAACAAGTATTAACAAAAATTTACAATTAATGAATAAAATTTAGTTAGGTTCGTAAAGAAAATAAATTTTAGAAGCCAATGCAATTTATTTATTAATTTAATGGAGTTTAATTATGTCTAATATGCATAAAAGTATGAAAAATCAATAAATCCAAGGCGAATAACGTTCGTTGTAACAAACAAATATATCGGTTGGGTTGAAATACCATGAAAAGAAGCTCCTAGAAATGTTGTGTTAAAACGTCGGTTAATTAAACACCTGCATGTTTTCTAAATGTCAGGTTCCCCTTATTTTTATAGATAACAAACAAGTTTCAAAGAATATCGGGTAAACGGTTGGAAGGTTCGCGTAAATGTTAACTAAAAGTTTCCTTAAAGTGCAGAAAGGATAGAGGGTCAATGAAATACGTCGGAATGAGACAGGCATACGGACAGTGCATTTCAAAAAGCACGTATTCAGTCCACATGGGGTAAATAGAACGCGGACAGTAATGTCGATTCTCTACCACTCAAACAAGGTTAGAAGAAAACAGACAATATGCATAAGGAAGAGACAGCGTTAAGATAGGCGAGATTTTGAAGACGTCAATGCTTATACTATTGGTCGATATCGTTAGTTTTAAAACAGACAAACACGGGGATATTTGAAGTCGGGTTTATTGGAAAATATCGTAACGACGCGCTAAATTTCGGAGATTTTGAAAACGGTTGAAACAAAATTTGAGGAAGTGTTATTTTAAATTAGATTTTTCACGGTAAGAGGGTGTGGAGAGGTGACAGTCGAAGCATTTAAATACTCAAGGCGAATTAGCACGGCTCTCTTGTAACTTCGTTCTCTTAGTACGTTGATCGCTTCAGACTACGAACGAGCTTGTAAGTATATAAAATTATTTTATTTTAAATAGTACAGTGTTGGACTCATAATTGATACGCGAATAAGTGGCGAGTCTAAATTTTAGTTTGAGGTGCAACATTTATTTTAAACAAGCTCGAAAAGTGACGTGAAGTAACGTAAAGTTAAAATTAAATTAAACGAAAGTACGCAAGTATGAAAGAAGTGGAATTAATTTGGATTTGGAATTGGATGCACCGAAAAAGCAGCACAATTTAAATGGGGTTCTTCTACGAATAGCTAGAAGCGGCCAGCAGAGCAGAGCGAAACAACTTTACCGCATCGTCAACGGAGTGAAGGTCTTCAAGAAATTCCAGGTAACGCTTTAAAATTGTTGTTGTTATAAACTATGAAAACTATGAAAATTAAGTGACGTATGAGAGTGAATTTTGAAGGTATTGTGCATTATTTGGCGTATTGAAAATAATACGTATAACTAACTTTATTATGATATTTAAATAGAAATCTAAAGGTGTATATAAAGCTTATTAACGTTCCATCAGGAATTTAAATTTTGTTAAGAGTACATGGGTGTGTTTTTGTTTGTTGTAAGGGTATGCGAAGTACAAAGGCATACATTATTCATAATTAACTGGGTTATCATGAGCTCACCATACTCCAGAGTATACAAATTCAAAATAAATTATAAATAAAGAACGAAAATAAGGTATTATTCAGGGCCCATTTACTCCGGGTATATTCAATGTGTTTGATATTTTAAATTAAAATCCAGGACAATACAAAAATAGGATTTATTGAGGTGTAACTTGATCTCTGAAATGTGGATAATCTTGAATTTTATTTGTAAATAGTGTTTAATAAGTATTGTATGATGGTTGTATTATTTTGTGGTTTTATTGAGAGTGTGCGTGAATGATACAGAGTATAATAGAGAATCTAGGTATCCAAGAGGAGACCCAACTGAGCTAGCCTGGGAACTGAAGAAGAATTAAGATTATGAAGAGAGGAGTCTGGGTAAGAGATTAAATTTTTTATTAAATTTTTTTATTGTGTGAAATCTATTTTTGAGTTTTGGACAACAAATAAAATTTTCGAATATTTTCGTTATTGAGGCTCGATTTAATAGGGTTCTACGGCAACATATATATAAATATATATATATATATATATATAAATATAAATATAAATATATATAAATATAAATGTATGTTCTTCTTGACCTTATATAGATAAATATCTTCGCTGGAGGTAAAGAGTGCTTACTGACAGGTTTCAGTAGCCAAATCCTCACGCCCTATCACTGCATTCAGCGTACCGAACCGTGGGTTGCTTCAGTTCAACAGAATGCCGTTCGGATTACATAATAGTCTGGCTACGTGGCAACGTTTGATCGATGACGTACTAGGATTAGACTTAGAACAATACTTGTATGTGTATTTGGACGATATCTGTATCGTACCTCTCAATTTGACAAACACCTGGAAGTCCTTGAGGAGGTCCTTCGACGGCTTAAGTCAGCGGGGCTGACTGTAGCTCGCGATAAGTGCAATTTTTGCCGTCTTGAAGTAAAATATTTTGGATATGTGATTAATAGTAGATCCTGGTAAAGTTTCAGCTATTTTGGAATTCCCTACTCCCAAAAATGTTATCGAAGTATGACAATTTTTAGGACTTTGCGGATGGTATCGCCGTTTTATTCCTAACTTTTCGTCTGTTATTGCACCTGTTTGTAAACTTCTTCGAAAAAGTCACCAATTTTCTTGGAGTCCTGATTGTGCGACTTCTTTTTCGACAATTAAGGAATTATTAGTCTCCGCCCCAATCATGAAATGCCCTGATTTTGATGAGCCTTTTATTATACAGACTGATGCCGCCGATTATGGCTTGGGCGCAGTGCTGTCTCAAACGAAAAATGGTGTAGAAAATGTAATGAGTTATATTAGTAGGTCGCTTGCCTCTAACGAACGCAAATTTAGCACTACTGATAAGGAGTGCCTCGCTGTTGTGTGGGCCATTGGAAAATTTTGTTCCTATGTCGAAGGTAGTAAATTTACAGTTGTAACCGATCACTTTGCCTTATTATTGCTAGATAATTTAAAAGATACTGCAGGTCGTTTAGCACGCTGGAGCGTTCAAATGCAACAATACGACTTTAATATAATACATCGACGAGGAAAGGACAACGTTGTCCCCGATGTTTTGTCCCGTGCGGACCCTATTATTAACCAAATTGAGGCTAATACGGCATCCCCCAAACCTCACTTTATCGATATCCAAGATAGGTGATACATAAAAATGTGCAAATTGGTGTCAGAAAATCCTTTGAATTTTCCGAATTGACGGTAAGATGGTGCCAACCTATATAAAAATTGTAGAAATCCGTATCAGAATTAGAATCGCCTACTACTGAGTGGAAAATAGTAGTGCCCAAATCTCACCGAATTGATCTCATACGTCAGAATCATGATAGCGCTACTGCTGGACATTTGGGCGTGTTTAAAACCTATCATCGCTTTATGAATAATTACTTTTGGCCAAAAGCCAAAAGCGATGTTAGTAAATATGTACGGAATTGTCACACCTGCGTTGCGTGCAAGGTGGAACAAAAACCCCCCGCTGATCTAATGTTAGACGCCCGGATATAGCCCGTCCGTGGAAACTCATATTTGTAGATATAGTTGGCCCCTTTCCTAGGTCTACTTCAAGTTTTAAGTATGTTTTAAGCGTTAAGGATTACCTGAGTAAATTCTGCATATTGCTCCATATGAGAGAAGCGACGTCCCCTAAGGTGTCTGAAAGATTGGAAGATCACGTGTTTTTATTATTTGGTGTTCCGAAAACCGTGATCTGTGATAATGGCAAGCAATTTCAGGGTCGCCATTTTAAAAATCTTCTAAGAAACTATAACGTGCAAGCTAAGTACACTCCGCACTATCACCCTTAACCCAATGCGGCTGAACGCCAGCATCGATCCCTGAAGACTATACTGATAGCTTTTGTTAAAGATAACCAGCGTAGTTGGGCTTTGCTCTTGCAAAAAGCGGCTTGTGCAATCCGCACCTCACGCCATGAAACTACAACTTTAACCCCATATTTCGTTAACTTTGACCGTGAAATCATTTTTAATGGCAACATTCACCATTTACCTCAAGTGCCAATGGAAGATAGCGACAAGGATAAACCGCCTGAGCTCGTCACACGTCATAGTATGTTTAAGAAGGTTTTTATAGATATTAGAACCCGGTTAAACAAGGCTTTTGATCGCAGTAAAAAGGTGTATGATCTAAGGCGACGTCCCGATAGTTACACTGTGGGTCAAAAAGTTTGGCACCGAAACTATGTGTTGTCGGATGCAAGTAAATATTTCTCCAGTAAACTAGCCCCCAAATTTGTAGGACCTTTTACAATCTCAGAATGCATAACCCCGTGGACTTATCGACTTAGTGATAGTGACGGTAAAAAAGTTGGTATGTGGCATGCAAAAGACTTGCGTTTGGATCCGGATGGTATATAGTGTTGTGCAGTTTCTTGTTTTGTTTTATTTAGTATTAGTTTGAAATATGTATGTCCTTGGATTCCACTTCGAATTAGTTTGTACGACCTTTAGGTCATCTCTTGATTTGAGTAGTTTCGAATATTATAAGTTGTTTTTGGTGTATATGTTTTGACTTTTCATCTGTGTAAGAAGCGGATTTTAGTGGTTACTATACTTTAAAATAGTAGTAGAGTGTTGTGGCTTCGAGCCCCACGTTTCAAATTTTTTTTTTTAGTATAGGGGGGAATGTTACGGTTCAATTTTACGTAACGCGTTTCCTAATTTTTAAATATACTTCGTTCCCAAATACGACGCCTATAGTTTATTTCCTTATTGTAATTTATCAAGTTTCGTTTATAAATTCACGTTTTAACTCTTGTATGTTGATAACGTGCATAAACTAATCCTTATCACTTCAATACGAGTCGTGATTATTTAATCTATTCTTAATTTGATCCTCGATGCTTGGTAACGTGCATTTTATTGTGAACTAATTTGTAGTTCCGCCCTTATTATTTTAATTTTGGGGAATTTATGATCCGTTATTTAAGAGCGAATTATTAGTAAAGATTTTTCTTAATCTTCTTTGGGGATTAAACCACTCATAGTTTTTAAAATTATCTTTATTAAAGTTTCGATCCATGACCTAGGATCGTTTTCAAAATAATAAAAACTTCAAGTTTGACATTTATGACATAAATTGAAGGTGACTTTAATTTATTGATGTTTGAAATATTTGGTTTGAGTACACTAAGCAAAAATTTTTTATAGTTTAAATGAATGATTGCCTTCAATTTGTGTTACGGCCTGGGACCGACTTTTTTAGGTAGCCAATACGCTTAACGTGAAATCAGCTGATTAATTTTTATTGTAAAAATTCATTAACTTGGGAATTGGAAAACATTTTTTAACATGTTTCTATTTATACAATTTAGAAGATGGTTATTAAAGAAGTGTGCAATTGCATTATTAAAAGGCTTAAGTAGTCGTTTTTTTATATTTATTTTGAAGGGGAAATCATTATGATTTAGGCTACCTCTTTGGTAGATTTTAACATTGTTCTGAGGTAACCTTATGGCGGGTTTACACTTGTCAGATACCAATGTTGTTCTATGAAGGTTGTATATGGATCTGAGGCGACCCTATGGCGGGTTTACACTTGTCAGATGCCAATACTGTTTAACGGAGATTATATATAGTTGTGAGGTAACCTTATTGCAGGTTTACATTTGTCAGATACCAATGCTGTTTTACAGGGGTTGTTAATATGCTTCATCATCATCATCATTGGATCTTCATCTCAAAACTGGTTGGACACGTACCTGCACTTATTTATATTCTGAGCTAGCTTCCATAGTTTTCTAATTTTATGTCTTATTTCACCGAGATTCATTCATACAATTCATACATTCATTCATTCAATTCATACAATCTCCGTTAAACAGTATTGGCATCTGACAAGTGTAAACCCGCCATAGGGTCGCCTCAGATCCATATACAACCTTCATAGAACAACATTGGTATCTGACAAGTGTAAACCCACAATAAGGTTACCTCAAAACAATGTTAAAATCTACCAAAGAGGTAGCCTAAATCATAATGATTTCCCCTTCAAAATAAATATAAAAAAACGACTACTTAATCCTTTTAATAATGCAATTGCACACTTCTTTAATAACCATCCTCTAAATTGTATAAATAGAAACATGTTAAAAAATGTTTTCCAATTCCCAAGTTAATGAATTTTTACAATAAAAATTAATCAACTGATTTCACGTTAAGCGTATTGGCTACCTAAAAAAGTCGGTCCCAGGCCGTAACACAAATTGAAGGCAATCATTCATTTAAACTTTAAAAAATTTTTGCTTAGTGTACTCAAACCAAATATTTCAAACATCAATAAATCAAAGTCACCTTCAATTTATGTCATAAATGTCAAACTTGAAGTTTTTATTATTTTGAAAACGATCCTAGGTCATGGATCGAAACGTTAATAAAGATAATTTTAAAAACTATGAGTGGTTTAATCCCCAAAGAAGATTAAGAAGAATACTAAACAAACCACAACAAACATACAGGGAGTATTTATTAGTGAAGATTTTATATTTGCTCTGCTCTTTTGAGAATTTTATAGAAGTTCGAGGTAAGGTTATTTATAATTTTTATGCACGTAAACTTCATACAGTTGTTATCTTTGTAGGACACGCATTTGAAAACTCGTTGATAACGTCGAGTTTTGTTCTTATGATTTAAGCCCGTTTTGTAAAGGAACCGCAAAACGGTAAAGTAAATAGTAGGTGTGTTCACATATAATTATAACATTTTAGGGTTGCAGTTTTACAGCTCTGTAGTTTGCAGTTTACAGTTTGCAGTTTGCAGTTTTACAGCTTTGTAGTTTGCAGTCTTGAAGTGCTTGGTATTTCAGTCTGGTACATTATGGACGTATTTTATTGAAACAAGCTCAGGCGTACCTGCAAGATACGATATCCGCTCTCAGGACCTGTTCTGGTAAGATCTTTCCATATTATATTTTGATTGTACGTGCCGCTAATCTGGTATCCATGCTTGCTTTGCACCTGCAGATAACATTATAGAGCCATCTCACATTATAACTGATATTGTAATTTATTTTAATATCATTTTTGTAACAGTTGTGCGTCGGAATTAATTTAACCAACGAATTATTGTACACATTTGTTTGATAGGTATTTTTATCTGCATAATCGTACGCACAAGCGTTGGTACCACCGCGAGCAGCGTTCGACTGATTTTAAATTTATACAAAGTGAGCCTAATGAAAATATACTGCAGCCATTTAATTTCTAATAAGTGTAAGGTACATATTGAAAAGTACGTTGGTTTCATTAACCCAATCGCTTGCATTTAAGTTTTGTTATGATGTAAAGTTGATGTTTATGTTCAATACTATGAATATTAGAAACCATAGTTGTGTCAGTAAACGATTATATGTTACTTGTATTTCCTTGTTGTCGAGTTTTATGTCCGTTAAGCATCTACAGATTGCGTGAGAAATTTCCTAGATTGATTTCGCGGGAGGCGTACAGTTCCGATTTAGGTGGCGCTCTCCAAGACTCTTGTTCACCGTGTCGACCTTAGGTTATTTGTATCTTGGTGCAAATTCCTACTACCCCTCACCGACCAGAATCTAGTCGTGGTAAAATACGGTTACTCCTGCGGCTAACGGTGTGTATATTTTTTGTGTTAGGAAACCGTGTTAACGCCATTACCACAATTTTAAACTCAAATAATTACCCCATAGAACTAACGTTAACCAACCCCATAGACATAGAAGAAGTAAATTTTAACATCAAACAGCCTCAACAACACCAGCATTATACTAAATTTTAACCCTTCTTATTGCCTAATTTTAGGCAACATTCACCATTTACCTCAAGTGCCAATGGAAGATAGCGACAAGGATAAACCGCCTGAGCTCGTCACACGTCATAGTATGTTTAAGAAGGTTTTATAGATATTAGAACCCGGTTAAACAAGGCTTTTGATCGCAGTAAGGTGTATGATCTAAGGCGACGTCCCGATAGTTACACTGTGGGTCAAAAGTTTGGCACCGAAACTATGTGTTGTCGGATGCAAGTAAATATTTCTCCAGTAAACTAGCCCCAAATTTGTAGGACCTTTTACAATCTCAGAATGCATAACCCCGTGGACTTATCGACTTAGTGATAGTGACGGTAAAAAGTTGGTATGTGGCATGCAAAGACTTGCGTTTGGATCCGGATGGTATATAGTGTTGTGCAGTTTCTTGTTTTGTTTTATTTAGTATTAGTTTGAAATATGTATGTCCTTGGATTCCACTTCGAATTAGTTTGTACGACCTTTAGGTCATCTCTTGATTTGAGTAGTTTCGAATATTATAAGTTGTTTTTGGTGTATATGTTTTGACTTTTCATCTGTGTAAGAAGCGGATTTTAGTGGTTACTATACTTTAAAATAGTAGTAGAGTGTTGTGGCTTCGAGCCCACGTTTCAAATTTTTTTTTTTTTAGTATAGGGGAATGTTACGGTTCAATTTTACGTAACGCGTTTCCTAATTTTTAAATATACTTCGTTCCCAAATACGACGCCTATAGTTTATTTCCTTATTGTAATTTATCAAGTTTCGTTTATAAATTCACGTTTTAACTCTTGTATGTTGATAACGTGCATAAACTAATCCTTATCACTTCAATACGAGTCGTGATTATTTAATCTATTCTTAATTTGATCCTCGATGCATCTGGTAACGTGCATTTTATTGTGAACTAATTTGTAGTTCCGCCCTTATTATTTTAATTTTGAAATTTATGATCCGTTATTTAAGAGCGAATTATTAGTAAAGATTTTTCTTAATCTTCTTTGGGGATTAAACCACTCATAGTTTGTAAAATTATCTTTATTAAAGTTTCGATACAACAGTGACCTAATGTGATCGCATTAATTTCTATAAGTGTAAGTACATATAAAAATTCTTCAAGTTTGACATTTAATGATCATGTAAATTGAAGGTTGACTGTTAACTTTATTAGAACCATAGTTGTGTCAGACGATTATATTTGTATTGTTTCGAGTTACACTTAAGCAAAAATTTTTAAAGTTTCAAATGAATGATTGCACTACAATTTGATGTTACGGCCTGGGACCAAGACTTTGTTAGTGTAGCCAATACGCTTATTTTATCTGGTGAAATCTAGCTGATTAGATTCTATTGGTAAAAATTCATTAACTTGTGGATATTGGAGGAAACCATGTTAACGCATTACCACATGTTTCTATAATTATACTAATTACACCTAGCAGATGGTTATTTAAAGAAAGTGGTAGCGAAATCAGAACGATTCAACTTACGAACGACAGGATCTTAAGTAGAAATCGTTAATTCACATTATATTTATGACCATATTGAAGGAGAATCAATTAATGACTTTAGGCTACCTCTTATGGTAGATTTATCAAGACATTGAATTCAAGGTAACCTTATGGCGGGATTACACATTGTCAGAATACCAATGTTGTTCTATGAACCGTTGTATATACAACAGACGCATCTGAACGGCGACCCTATGGCGCGGTTTACACTTGTCATCAAGGAAAAGTAGGTAGCGATAAATCAATCAGCTACGCATCCAGAACTTTAAACGAGACGGAACAAAAGTATAATTCAATTGAGAAAGAATTATTAGCGATAATTTGGGCAACAAAATATTTTCGACCATATCTGTATGGGAGAAAATTCTATATATACACCGACTATAGACCATTAGTATGGCTATGCAAACTCAAGGAACCGAATTGAAAATTACAAAGATAGAGCATTAGATTAGTAGAATACGATTAAGAAATTATAAAAAAAAAATATTTATAATAATAACTCAGATGTACTAAGTAGAATTCAACTTAACGCAATAGAAACGGAATCCTTTATAAGTAACGTAGACGAAACAGAGATAAGAGAAGACCCCGAAGAAATAGAAACTATTCACTCAACACAAAACGAAGAACCAAAAACCGCGATTAAAATTTTAAATGAAGCTATAGACATAAAACCAAATCAATTCATAATTACCGAAGTTTTAACAAACCCCAATCCAGTAAAATACACAAAGACAAATAATAAGGAGATATACCAAATTCAGATAACTAAAGATGATAACGAGGAACAAATAATTAAAATTCTAAAAGAATATACCCCAGAAAAAACGCTTTTACTTTTATGTCACCACCGAACATTTATATATACGATTTTCAGAATTATATATCAGATTATTTAATAACTCAAGCCCTGAAATTATTAGATATACAAGAAAGTTAATAACTTTAGATGACCCTGATGAAATAAATGACGTAATCAGAAATCAACACGAAGGAAAAACCAACCGCCGTGAAATCAACGAAACCCTAAAACAACTCATACGGAGATACTACTTTTATTAACCAAAGCGAATTATGCGACAAAGCGAAATACGACAGGTCACCCCCAAAAGTACCCTTAATGTTAACTAAAACACCCGACAAACCTTTTCAAAAATCACATGCAGACACTCTAGTAGTAGAAGCACAAAATTTTTTAACAATCATAGTCACAATCACCAAAAAACGCCAAGCGATACCCATCACGTCCAAAAATAGTATAGATGTAACTCAAGGATATTTATAATATTTTACATTTTATGGCACACCCGAAACAGTAACTTTAGATAATGGTAGCAAATTTAGAAATGAAACAATACAAAATACCCTAGCACTCCATAAAATAAAAATTCACTTTATAACTGAAAATCGCCCAGAATCAAACGGATTAATTAAAAGACTACATCTAACTTTATTAGAACAAATGACTGTTAAGATTAACTTATAAGAAAAAACATATAACTAATTTAATGTCATACGCATTAATTGCCTACAACAACGCGATCTATTCATTAACTAATTTTACACCCTTTGGATTAACATAAAGCCATTCGGATTCCCGTAACCCTTATGACATACCCTATAACAAAGAAGTAAGCAAAAGATCACAAAAAGAAATTAAAAATAACTTATGACAACGTAAAAAATAAATTAGACAACGATAAAGAACGCATCACCACAACCCGCAACAAAAATGCCAATATAAATAAATTTTCAATAGAACAAACCGTATACGAAAAGAATTTTAAAGGTAAAAGACACCAAACAGCCTCCAAAAATTTAGGTCCATTCAAAATCAGAAAGATATCAGACAAAATTGTAGCCGTAGTAGACAACGAAAACATAGTAAAATATATTCACTTGAAAATTTAAAACACCCTGTAATTTTAGATGGACAGCCATCGCCTTGCCGTCAACCTCCACCTAGGCAGAACGGACAACGACATATTAGTTGAAGACATTAAGAACAACCCCGGTATACTACCAGTAAAATTGGGAAGTATGGAAAACACGATAGATTATTGGACATTCGCACAGAAATTTGATTTAAAGGAATTAAAACAAGAGTTTCACATAATTAAAGACAACTATTACAGACTGAAACAATCAATGGACACAGCCAAATTCAGAAAAAAATACGCGGTAGAAATGCTTAATTACAACAGTATAATAGAAAATATTTTAAGAAACCCAGAAGATAAATTTAATAGGCTAATACCAACAGAACAAATCACAAGACGAAAAAGAGGACTTATTAACGGATTAGGTAATATCATAAAATTTATCACAGGCAACTTAGACAACCAAGATGCAGAACGATATGCCAACGCCATACAACATTTAATTGAAAATCAAAACGACATAAAAACAATTGTTAAAAATCAAATAGCTTTAGCTCAATCAACCATAATAAAATTTAATGATAACTAAGAAAGCTAGTAATAAATCAAGACAGTATAACCAATGGAACGCTAACCCTTGATAGTAACATGCAAACCACAACGTTAGGAATGCGAGATTTAATCAGATTTAACACGATATTTACTCAAATAACATCAACCCTTACTGTAATCCAACAAATTTTAGCTACATTAGAAAACGCTGTAATATTTGCTAAACTAAACACATTACACTCTAGTATTATAGAACCGATTGACTTACTAAATGAATTATTAAGAATTATTAATAACTAACAGTAAACTACTCTTTGAAGTAATAGAATCTAATATACTTATATTGGAAAAAATAGCCATAGTGAAAGGTTATGTAAAGAATAACGAAATCACATTTCTAATAGAGATCCCTACTGTAGAGAGTGACCCTTATAATTATTATCATTTATTTGCTTTCCCCTTGAAAGTTACTAGCAGGTATTAAGTTAATATCCCTAAATCCAAATTCCTTTCTCTAAATGAACTTAGATATGAATTCACAAATGAAAAATGCACAGTAATAGCACCGAACCAATACTTATGCAAATCAATAACGACAACAGCTATTCAAGCAGACAGTCCCTGTGAAGTACAGTTGTTAAAATTCTCTAATCACTATAAGAATTGTGATCCAAAACCAGTACAAATTACGAGTATGAAATTTCAAAAAGTTGCGGACAACAAATGGATTGTTGTGTTTCCACAAGAAGTAATAGCAACAGCTCATTGCGTTCAGTACGAAAACAATTTAGCATTAACCGGAAGCAAAGTAAACACCATTAAAGAAGACATCCAAAATTGAAAAACGAAATTATTCAAGTAAACCAAAATCCAACTGTAACAAAGAAATTCGCAAACCTACCAGAACTCAATTCAAGATTACACAAACCAAAGACGAGGAGATTAACGAGAAACCAATACAACTATAGCACCTAGACCTAGACGACCTCAACCAAACCGTGAATTTAATGGACAATTACAAAGAACATTTAAGTGAATTAAATGTGCCAAAGGTACATTATGATAATATAAATGTTTGGACAATTTTATTAATCATTGTAATCATTTTATAAGCATGTATGTATTGTACAAAATGTATCTTAGATGTAGAAATAAAGAAACGAATTTTAGTAGTAAGAAACAAGAAACAAAAGGAATTAAAGAAATAATAAATGGAACCTTAGGGACAATGAAATTTTAAAAATTAAGCAAAACCCTTAATTTTCATCTACGTCTGGAGGAGTTACATATCCCCCAAATTAGAATATATATGTAATTAAATGAAACTATTAAGAAACTTAAGTTAGATGCAACAATATAATTCAAAGATATATAAAGAAAAGGTTAATGAAAGTTCACAAGCAAGTTGTGAGAACGGATATGAATACAATGTATTCCAGACGCAACGTCATACTGCTGGTGCAGGTCACAGTAGGTTATAAAACCGCAATTATTAGAATTAAGATTGTTACTTTGTATTATATAAATGAATAAAGAAATAGGCAGACATGAGCTCTGCAGTTCACACGAGAAATGTGAGGGGTAGAGACAACATAAATACCCTGGAGAGCCCAAGAAAGTCAATCAGTCTCGAGCTTATCAACTTTAACATTGTTGTTAGTTCAGCTACTCGTAATTTAGTTTGATTAAACTAGTAATTTCAACTTCGAATATTTTTGATCCACGAACTTGTAATTAAATAATGAATATTGTAATTCAGTTGAAATAAATATTGTTAAAAGAGTTTTGGAAGAAGACTTTTTAAAAAAGCAGCTCCCAAGGCCCAAAACCTAACTCGTCCTCCCAAAAATGATCTGTGTACGGCCTTGTACGTCATTATCTACCAACATTACTTTCAATAATGTTTCGTATTTTTGTCAATTATATTCCTTCTTATAGATTTTTTGACGTTATGTTTGATATTGACACGTAACAACGTTTAAATTCAAGACTAACTTAAATACAGTAAGTACATATTAATTACATATAAATTTTAAATTATAAATACATAGATTAAAAAAATACACAACTACAATGGAAGTTTATTAAAAGAGTCGATTTTCGATACTGCAATATTAGTCGACATTATTTTGACATTTATGCAATGCCTAAAGAATCGTTTCAAATCGAGTTAGTAATTGAAGAAAAGAAAGGCAAATATAAAGTCGCGTACAAGATATAAACCTCTAATTTTCCGATTGATACGGGATGGGAAATAAATATTCACCGAATGCTTCATTGAATAATTTAGACTAATGTAGTTAGTCCCATATTAGTACGTTAAGATCGTGTAAAATACATTACAAATCGCAATTCTGTAGTCGTGAATGTAAATGTTATTAAAATACTAAAGAGTTTCTTACACAACTCTAATATGCATGGACTAAGACCCAAGCGAGTAAACGTGTACGAAAAATACACAACCTGAGTGGTAAATGGCAGTTGAATTTTATAAAACACGTGGAACTCTTTACTTCAGTAAGTAAGTTGCATTAGTTTTCGATTATTAGCAGAATTCTAAACTAGGGTTAGTGTACAGTCTCTGTTTCCTGTCTAAAAGGTTTTGTTCTTTAAGGTTTTAGAAATATTTTTATTGTTGTTTGTTCTTATTGTTCATTCTCCACCGTAGTATTTAAAACATTCTCTTATTTACATAATAGCAATTTATTTATATTACAGCAAGCTTATGCTTTCCCCTAAGTTTTACTTTCGATTTTTTCTTTAATCCATCACATTTTAGTAATTAAAGGGCAGTTGGTTAACTCTTTCAGGGGTAGGAATTTTAAGAAAATTTAATTTCATGTGGGCAAAAATAAAAAAATTAAAATTTTTGAAAAATAGTTGCAGATATATTATAATAATACTTGAAGATATCAATAAAACTTGCAAATTAAAAAAAAAAATTTATAAACAAAATACAATGGTGGTTCAACTCACATTCAACTCACAACCTCACATTATAGCCTAAAATTATTTTTGGTACATTTTAAAACAGTTTTTTGATTTTGATAAAGGTAGTGGCACGCGGCACGTTATACACGGCCAATTTGCGCGAATTTGTTTATTTTTGTGCTGTAAAGGGCACATCGTCTTCTTGCATCATGAATAGGTTCTGATTTCTTGCGGTTCATAATTCTTATGATTCTTTATTGTCAGTGAAATAGGCGGTAGTGAACATCGTTTTATAGGAACATGGATAAGAGTTTCAACTACAGAGAATCTGAAATTTTTCATGAGCATCCTTGGTAACGCAAGCGGCTTGTAAATGCAAAATACTTTGACAATACAGGAATCCAGTAAATAAAAGAAAACCCGATGCCACCATTTATGACTTTTCCTGTTGATTTCATATGTCGACTTCATTTGCTCAAACTTATCTACTCAGTTCATAAAACTGTTGTAGTCAATTAACATTTGGGAACAAGGATTATCCTCAACACTTTCATTTTCATTTTTCTGCTTCACCAAATCAGTGTCTTTGGGATTGTCATAATTTGAAAGCAAATATACACTTCTTTTGTTCTTCCATTTAATAACGAGTAGACCGGTTTCACTGAAAAAGTAATAAAAATTAACTTGTTTCATGTCTTTATCGGTGGAAAATGTTGGCAGGTTTAGTCTTATACTGTTGAGTGTTCTGCAACCGTATATTTGATTTTTTTTTTAAATTACCATAGGTTGCACACTGTTGAAATAATTATCATAGTAAATATGATGTCCTTTGCTTTATAAGCCATTGCACAATTGCTTAACAACACGTACACCCAAATTTTTCTCCGTACAGTTGTCACTTCTTCCTGTATATATTTCAAATTTCAGGCAATTTCCACTTTTATCAGCTATGATTCAGACTTTGTAGCCTCTTCTGATTGGTTTCTTAGGTAAATACTGCTTCATCGACGATCTTCCTTTAAACCGCATCATGGATTCATCAATTGACACATTTTTGAATGGAAAAAAGCACTGTGTAAATTTCTGTTGCAATTCAGTTATTAGGGGTATAATTGTGTACAACTTGTCAAATGATGGATCATTGCCAGATAGTATGTTACGTTAATCGAGGCAGCCACGTTGGGCGCCAAATTTATGCTACGTTGGCTCGTAGCCGTGCGTAACACAAAGAAAATCAAAGAAATGACCGGGCTCAATCGGAGATTAGGGGGGGTTGTAGAAAGCAGACCAACATATAATGTACGCGGCTGTAAGGAGTTAGTAACAATACCTGCAATAAAAAAAATTAGAATAGCAAACGTGCAATAAAAAAAATTAGTCCTGCAAACCTGAAATAAAGAAAAAGCATAGCATGCTGATCGAGCATAGATTGTTCAGTACTTTGTAGAATGTAAAAAAAAACTGTTTGGATAATCTATATAATATAACAACGGTAAAAGCAATACAAAAATTTTTAGTACAAAGTGAGGTAATATTGGGGAGTAGCAGAAACGTTTCCTCACACACCAATTAAACATAAATCAGACAAAATTTTAACAAAAGATAAATAGGTAAGCACAATTGATATGAGTCATCCAGTATTGTTGATTCTTCTTTTTTTTTAAATAGCATGCAAGTCTATGGTAAAAGGTATCAGAACGACAAAGATATGGCAAAACAACGGATATAAATTTAAAGTAAGAACAAGTAGGAAATAGTTCAACTTACAAAGGGTCCTTCAGTAACGCTTCCTTGCAATTGAAGTGTGGGATTCACGATGCCCGGCACTAACGCAGAACTTCACCCTTGACTTGGAGGGTGTTGATGGAACTTATCACACGTTACCTTAATCACACCTACGTATTTCACTGGTGTTAGCAGCAGACATTATCACGCGACGGAACTATGTAGCATTGATAAATTTCTTGTTAATTCGTCGACCAAACACGTTCGCCTGTCAACCATACTACTTCAATCGGAATTAGCACTACACTTTCTACAGTTAATATACAACTTTTATTTCACAAGAAAAACAACTAAAATCGTGCCGTGCTTGTTCATGAACAATTCGAAAATTGATCCCGCATTAATTCTCACTATTGTCAAAGCAAGGAAGAAGCAGTATTTTCCAACGTAATTAATATATAAGAACCAAGAACAAACTACAACTCCTCATCTGTTTATTCAACTCGTTCTATTCCAACCTCTTATCGTCTATTATCTAGACTTGTATATCCACATAAGGAACAAAATCTATACGAACGGCAAGACAAGAACGATGCAATCCACTCATTATAATACGACGCATTCGCCTAAGGAGTTAATAAATATAAGATATAGAAATAGTAGTTACAGAAATGTATTTACTAATTGGGAAAAAGCGTAAAATGTTAAGCTATAAAAATGCACGTTACAAGTATTTGTAAATTTATCATTTACATGAAGATGCCCTAACAATCAAGAAAATCTTTTCACAGGCATCAAGGTACTTATGAATTCATCATGCAGGTACTTGGAACTTGACCAACAGTCACGATAACTGGGTATTTTCTTTATCGCTATCAGTAAATTAATTCCTAGGAAGGTTTTCATTTCAACAATATTCATGGGTTTATAAAGTTCCCTTCCTGCTGCGCGTAAAAATTTCTTTGGGCTACTAGATATTTTATAATATGCTCAGAAAATAACAAATGAAATAATGTACTCGGAGTTGTATCTTCTAACTCCTTGACAAAATCTGGTACTCCATAAGAAGTTTCAAATGGTATAATATTTTCCGTTGGTTTATTGCATTTAGACCAACTAACCTTTTTCTGGCTAGAAAGAGCAGCTGTCGTATTTCTTGTTGCAAGTAGTATATTCAGGGCTATATGTAACCCATATTCAGTGTCTAAAATATTTAGAATATCGGTATTCCCACCATTCTCAAGATCATTACATTCTATGCATTCTAAATTTTCATCCATACAAGGGACACTATTTATGTATTAGGAATAGAAAGAATACACAAATGAATTTGATGAAAAATACTTTTATTGTTCTTCAAAATAATCGCCTTTAAGATTTATACACTTTTGCATGCGATTGAACCACACTTCAAAGCACTTTGTCTAATCAGAAGATGGTAGCTCTAAAACATGCGTTTTGAAGGCCTCAACCTCTTCTTCGGGCGATAAAAATCGTAGCCCGCGTAGTTTATTTTTAATTACTGGAAACAAGAAGAAGTCATTGGGGGCCAAGTCGGGATTGTAAGGCGGATGACCCATCAATTCGATCTTTTGTGTGTCTAAATACTCGTTTGTTGCATGTGATGTGTGTGAGCTCGCATTGTCATGATGCAAAATGATTCGTCGTTTTGGGTTGGTTTCTCTCAATTTACCTAAAACTTCAGGCAAACAAATGCTCGTATACTACGCTGAATTAACGGTCTTTTGATTTTCGAGAGCCACAGTTGCCATATCACCGGTTTTCATGAAGAAAAACGCCACCATTTGCTTCTTAACGCATCGAGAACGAACAACTTTTGTTGGCTTTGCTTCACATGGAAACACCCAGACTGCCGACTGTCCTTTTCTTTGTGGCTCATACGTATAAATCCACGACTCGTCACCTGTAACCATGTTTTATACCACTTTGGATGCACCACAGTTGTATTTTGAAATCATTTTACGTCACCACGACACAAGCGTTCTTTTGGGCATTTGTCAACAAATGTGGAATCCAACGCGCACACAACTTTCGAATACACAAATGTTCGTGCAAAATCTGAAGTATGTTGGTCATACTAATGCTTAAACATCTTTGGATCTCTTGATATGTCACATGACAATTTTCTTCAATTAGTTTTCGCACAGCATCGATATTTTCCGACACAACGACCAATTTTGGACGACCTTCTTTAACTTCGTCCGTGAGCGAACTAAATCCACGTTTGAATTCAGTGTACCAGCGATATACAGTGGCTGTGGATGGCGTTTCACCGCTAAAAGTTAAATTTAGTTGATTGATGCATTGTTCTTGAGTTAGACCACGTCGAATGTCATAATAAATCACAGCTCGAAAATTTTCGCGAGGTAATTCCATATTTTGGTTGAGATGAAATTTTAAACACTGCAAAAAACACAAATAGTACTCGCACGTCAAAACGTTCCGAGTACCTATAACCTCAAAAATGTCAAACTTTACGATGACAATTTCAGATTTCACCTGGCAATACATAAATAGTGTCCCTCGTATTACAATTAATAATAGATTAGTCTTCTGATAGAATGCTTTCAAAAGCGTTGTCATCCTCATCTCGATTAGTTTATCAACTAATTCATCTTTTGTTATTTCTGTTAATCTCGTATCTCCAAAATCTAAGTTTTCTTTTAGTTCACATTTTTAAATAAAACCTGAAAAAATAAACTTGATGTGGGCAGTGGTACATTGTTGGTAATGTAAGTTATTTAGTACTTATTATTACAAAAACATACATTTTAAAATATGTGCAAAGAAAATTGGGTACCTACGATATTATACTCTTGTATTTACAGCACAGGCACTTTAAAAACTAAAAACTGCTATAAATATACAATAAACAAACTTAACACACATTTCTAACTGTCAAATCAGCATCGCAATGTTTTTAAACAATGGTTCTTACAAAATGTTCAAAACCGTCTGATTTTGAACATTTTGTTTCGCCATCTGTGGTTAATAGTTTATACCTTGAAACAGATTTCTATGACGTGGTCCACAAAATTAACTGTAGTACATCATGGAATAAAATGCCTCAATATGTGGTTTAATTTCCGTATCACTACACACACAAGCTGAAATATTTGGTGGTATATTTTAAGCACCAGTACCCTTAAAAGAGTTAAGAGATTTATGAATGGGACATATGCGAGGAATTCAGCAAAAAAAAGTATTTTTGGTATTTAAACTGAATAATTATTGACTTTTAACTATGTGCCTTGTTTTAACTTGTTGGGTGTGATAAAACCACAACGGTTGATTATTTTTTCCTTATATGGTCTGTTTATTCTAACACTTTGTTGCTAGTTCTATTCTCTCAAATTCTATGTACTCCTTTACGTTGTAACACATACCCTCAGCGTTTTTTTTGTTACCTATATTTTTGAGGTTTGATATTTAATAGTTTAAATTAATTTTTGCGCATCTTGAAATTGTTTATACATTTACGTTCAAATATTAGGTTTTCAGTGACAATTAGTCGGTAAGTGGAATTTTTAGGCTTGGTTTAAAATCGCCTTCGGGAGACGTCAAACGCCCAATTTAAATAGATATCTGTGAATTAAAATTATAGGAGTCCTCTTCAGAAAAGCTTAGTGATTTTATAGTTTGCATATTTAGTTTCGCTGCTGCTAGTAGTTTCTTTGTTAAAGTTCTACTTCATTATTAGATTTAGCAGAAATTCGGTTCTGTACGTGTAAGTTATTGGCCTGACATTAAATATTTCTTGCCGTACCATTTGCTACCGAGTGTCTCAAAAAGACGCTACTAAATTCTGTTAAAATTACCGCATTCGTCAAAGAAAGCCATGTCTATAAAGAGGCTCTAACTATAATTACTTTTGTGCTATATAACATCAGCAGCCAGAAAGGCACCATTTCCTCGCAGCTTTCAGCTAATATCCTGGGCGTCTAATGCAACCCGCAAACCCGCATAAAACAGACCCTATATCTTAAGGTTGACATATCTCACACCTGTGTCTCTTTCGTATGGTTGAGAGTATTTATATGCAAATATATAAATATATAGATGACACACGTGGCATTCGAGGTACTCATGTCTGCTGCTGAAAACCACTCCACTCAATTCTGAAAATTGATAAGCGAATTACGTCAAGAGGTAGATACAGGTGATCTGCACAAACTTGATGTATAATAAATTAAGTGTACATATTACGCCTTTGTGTCCCAACGAAAATTGATTTAACGTTAAATA
Organism: Platerodrilus igneus; assembly: GCA_036346225.1. NCBI lineage: Eukaryota > Metazoa > Arthropoda > Insecta > Coleoptera > Lycidae > Platerodrilus > Platerodrilus igneus. Next base: position 964,147 of record JARFIW010001199.1, read on the forward strand.
AATTACTATCAGAATATCTGCAAAGTATCTTTTAGTATTATATCAGTTAATTACATTAATTAAGTAATATCACATTAAGATATTCTTAACACTCCTAGGACAAATATACAAAAGCATCCATCCCATTGTCTTAGCGCTAAGACAAATTTCTGTTTTTGAGCCATCTAGCACAGAAACTGCAATAACGCATATTAAAATCTTATCCTGTTTACTGAAACTTAATAAAGACTTTACAATAAACTGTTCGTAGAAGAATCGCAATGAAGGTTCTTCTAAATACAGTGTTCTATGTACAGAACTGTATAATTTAAACTATTTTCTATATTTCACAGCTGTATAAATAAAAGACGTATACACAAACTAGCGATTCCGTAATCATATATTTTGTTCCTATTTTAATCACAGAATTATTTCATATCCTTATTATGCTGTTTACTATAGTTGGAAGAAATCTTGGGACATTGTGTTTCAAAATATGATTAAAAATAAACTTTAACCTTCCCTAAATAGTACATTAAATTATTTTGTTAGAAAAAAGATAGTGACGAGCTGGTGAAACTTTTTTATTACGAAACATAAATATCCATCGCTAGCTTTGTTTTATATATATATTGCTGTGATATACTCTTTAATTTCCTTTAAGCCCCACGATTGGTGCGCATTTTAATTTGCTGTGATATATTGTCCCACGATTGGTGCGCACTTCTTTATTGCTGTGATAATGTCCTTACGATTCAAACCCCTACGTTGGGTGTCATTTTCATTGCTGTGATATAGTTTACGACAATAAAGAACGTTTAACCTCTTTTTCTTTCTAGTACCTAACTGTTAGAATAATTTAAATGAAGCAATCTAAAATTACACAGTATAATGATAGATAATATGTACAGTTTTATGTCAATTCAAAAATTAGCCCCTGAATAAATTACTCACATTTACCAAATTTAATTTTCCTGAAAGCCAGCAAAAATATCTTTGTAATTACTCTTAAGTACCTTTCGAACGTTCAAAAACACTTTCTCTATTTTTCAAATTCTCAATTGACCTTTTTGTTAACCCTTACAGATATATAATATATAGCAAATATTAAAATTGAAACATTCTTTAACAAATGAAAAATTTAAGATCTCTAACTTGCGTTTTCCTTGCTTGTCTCTGGAATTGCATCAGAGTATCAGTGGTCAGCATCCCTTGATTGCTACAGTTCGACTTGCTTCATTTGTTGGCCAGAATGATGGATTATTGGTTGCTTGTACTTTTTCCCTCCGATTTCTGGAGTAACTTTTAGTATCTTTACGTTTATTTCCTTGTAAGTACTTTCGAAGTATCTTCGGATTTTCATTTATAGGTACATCTAGAGATACATTTAGATTTTTAGATATACTTTTTGATCTACATTTAGATCTTTAGTCGGAGCCCTAAATTGTTAAATATTAAAATACAATTCAATTAATAGTTTATCTTACGTTTTCGCGTAGAACGTTGCACATATTGGCACTTTAAATTTTTCACTTTTAATAAATTATAGACTTTTCACTAATTGTTACTGGTACGTAATTTTCCACTTTAAATCGACTTGGTTCGTGACTTGTTGAAGATATACTGTTAATTTTTGAGTTTTCTGTGGTATTTATAAGCCCCGCCTTACAACGATTTAATTGGCGTGTTCGTTGATCAAAGCTTGTACTTTGCGCCTATTTCTGTAGAACCCGGTATCTCTCCAAATTCCCTGGCTTTAATTGTTGTTCCTTTATTCAATCTCGCACGTAGACGTTCAACATTCGTCGTATATTCTCAGAATTTCCAAATATTTATGGCATTCCGTCACGTATTTTATAATTGTGTCGTTTATAGTCCAAACTTTGATCATATCGCGAACCGCCTGTTATTTATTGTTTGTTATTTCAAATATGTTGGATTTTCATGTAATTATGATATTCCAGTCACGTACTCATCTTTCTAATAATGATGTATTTGAATGCGTTTTCTTATTTATGCGTTGTCATTTTTAATGAAATTCTTAAATAGCTAGAATGCCAGGTTGTTTATCTTTACCGATTACGTGTTTATTTTGATGAAACTTGATGTATTTAAAACATTATCTTTGTTCGTCTCTTTAACTTAAAGCGTATTGTAAGACGTACACATTATTATTTTAGCTAAATATGATTTAATTATTGCAAAATAAGCTCTTTTCTTATGCATTAAATTAAATACAATTTATATACAGTATGCTTGCTATTGACCTTTTGTAAAATATTCGATTTACTCCTATTTAATGGTGGAATTATTTGGTTTTCTTAACGTTAATTATTTATGCATTTATCTTACGACCCCTATGACTTAATCTACACTTAAACTACACTCTTCTCATAGCAATATATATATATATATATATTGCTGTGAAACCTCTCATATCTCTAGGTACTGGCCCTTTAAAAAAAAAGAACATTCGAGCCCCACAGTTTGGGCGTCAAGAATGCTGTGAAACCTTTTAAATCACCTGGTCCGTTGATTCCTTCTGTTAATCGCCTCGGCTGCTCTTCTAGATAACTTCCATTCTCAATCATCAAAACAAAATACCCCTTTTTACTTAAACAAGCAAATTTCATCTTAAAATTAAATTTTTATGGTTAGAAAAATTCCACTAATGTCCATTTAAAGTAAATCAATTATAAAGTCATTCAATACACACAAAAAATGTCAAACAAAATAGTACAATTTACCTGAAGGTTATTGTCCTCGTAGCTTCAGTGTAATCGTCCCTTTGTAAATCACACCATTCCAACCGGATTCTATTTACAGCTTCAAGTTGTCAACGCTTTAAAAATGTTCTCCATCACCATTAATTTAAAGTTGTTTCTAGGCTTTTCGGAACTCATCTGTGTATATCTGCCTCTGGTTCAGTGGATGCAGACACATTTACGAACCATTTAGTCATTAACACCCCGCAAAATAGCAAAGAAATTCATACTTCCTTTACCAATATTACCAATATACGCCAAAACTGCCTACTTTTGGGTATACATTTGTCGTTGTAAATTTTACTAATTGGTACCGTGATAATAAACTTTTATTACCTTGTATCTAAGTGCACTGAAGTACATTCATGTTAGCACGTAAAATAACCAACTATTTTGAGTCACTAAAATATACTAGCACACTTTAAATTATTTAATCAAACTAAAATGCACTGTTTAATATCAAGTCGCGGATGCACGAGCTTTTAACGCATCGAATCGTCGAAAGTCTAAGAGTCTAAGAGAGAAACACATATTCCCGCCTGTATATATAGCGAATAGCCGACACGTCGCTTTGTTCCCTAAAACGGGTAATTCAACGAATTCCTCATTCTACGTTCCCAGTCTGTAGCCTGCACGTCGATTTTATGAATTTAGTACTCACCCCATTGAGATCTCAGAAAATTTCAACACGGCCCGCAAAGTTGTCCGAGAAAAACTAATTACTTTTATACAGAAATTGTTGTTCTACCTCTGATATATGCATCCTATTTTTAACCAATCGCAACCCCTTGACGTTGCTTAAATCCCGCCCTTTACAATATGTGTCTTTGCTTGACGCATTTTCTCTTTCCTTTTCTAACCTGTTCGTATTGGTGCAAATTTAGATTCTTTATTATCGATTATATTTTAGTCCACGCGGACTGTTATCTGGGTTTAATAAACCCGTATCGCACATTCTCGTGAATACTAAGTCCAAGATTCTTTGAAACATTAATTATTTGCCAAATTTACGCAGAATGAGCTTTTTTAAAAATACGCAGGTGTTCTGTATTTCCTGCTAAAGCATCTGATCGTTTCCAATATCCTTAGAATCAACATGTTTATCCAAACAAATTAACTTGAAATTGCCTTTTAAAAACACGCAGGGTGTTCAAACGTAACATTTTAAATAACCTTCCTACGATTTGACTATTATTGGGTTTTCACAAGCTTCTATAGGTATTATGTTATTAACGGTTTAATTAACTCCAATTAAATTGATTTCTATCCTTTCATTTTTAGCGAATACAACTTAAATATTAATTATTATATGTACACTTTGTTTTACTACCGGTTACTTAAAATAGGGTTAATTAATATAAACTTTGCACGTAATTTCCATTTGTTTAGGAATAATTAAATTATCAACTGCGCTTTTCAATACTGCTTCTTTTGATGTAAAGCGTCTTATAGATAATTTAAATTTCTTATTTTACTGAAACGACCGAGTTTATTTATGCTTCAAGGTTTTAATAAAGCGTATTATTTAATGAAATTCCTTATACACGGTAATTAAAATTATTTGATTTGATTATTTAATTTTCTACCCTGGTCTAAATATGAGTATTTTCCCCCTATTTGAATACAAATAATCCCACTTATTTGAATGCAAATATCAAATATTTAGACTGCCAAAAATCTTTACAAAATTTTGCCTATCTCTCTATCCTTATCTATCTAACTTACCTACTTTGTCTCCAATCCAAAAATATTTACACCTATCCTATATCCCTATCCTATTCCTAACTCTCACCTACTTCTATAAACTGAAATTATCCCTAACTTCATCCTACTTATCCATCTAATCCTATATACATCCTATATACCTATCCTATTCCTAACTTTTAACTACTCTTCACTATACTTTACTTCCCCCTACCTAATCCTATATGCCTATCCTACTCTTACTCTATTCCTAACTCTCCACTAATCTTATATAAAATATCTATACTTAACCTATCTTATTTTCTTCCTACATTTACTCTTTATCCTCATCCTAAACCTATTCCTAATTATCTCCCATATGTGTCCTATATCTAGCTTTATTTTCTATAACCACTTACTTCTACTCTTTTATATACACCTATGCTATCCCTATCCTATTTAAATCAAACTCTCTTCTTGACCCTCCAAGTCTTTCGTCTAACTATCCTATTCCTAATTCTCCTGTGGTGCTGGTTCTCCGGTATAAGGGAATAGTAGGTTGACGTGAAACCGTCCCCTCTCATTTCCCGTACCTACTTCCCTTAATAAATATGTGCACTCCCCTACTACTTTACCTATCTCAAAAGGTCCCTCATATGGCAAGTGTAGTTTAGCACATGTCATCTTATCTCTCTTCCCTACTCTCAAGCTTTTACTACTACCTGGTCTCCCACTTTAAATTTTACCCTCTTTCTAATTCTTGCGTTCATCTTCCTTGTATATTTTTCAGCTCTCTTCCTTAACCTCTCCCTCACATCTACCAAAAGTTGTTGGAATTCATCATCCCTAGGCACAATTTGCCATGGTCTATCGGGATACTGTTGCTTGATCAGCATGATGGGACTGGTTTCTGTCACGGTACTAGGGGTTTCATTGATGAAAGATTCAACCTTAGACAAATTGTCTTCCCATAAACGATGATTCCTATGTGAAGCTAAACGCAAAAACTTAACCGTCTCCTGAATATATCGCTCAGCTGGATTCGCTTGAGGATGCCTTATGCTACAAAATACCACTTTAACGTTTTGCCTCTCCCAATAATCTCTAAATCTTTGATTATTAAAATAAGTAGCATTGTCTGCTAATACTCGTTTAAAAGTTCCTACTTCCCTACAAAATTGTTCCAATTTCTTGTTAGTTCCGACTGTGTTACAATCCCGAGTGGGATATAATTTGGTAAATTTCGAAAACACATCAGTCACAATCAGCACATGTTTGTGTCCTTTTGTACTTCGGACTAGATTGCTCAAATAATCAATAGCAACTAAGTCCAGGGGATTTTGTACGTGTATACTTTGTACCACATCCTGACTCGTACTATTTTTGTACTTTCCTAAAGTACATAAGTGACAAGTGTTGATGACTGACTTTACTAATCCTAAGTCTTTAGTTGAAAAAAACGTTTCCCTAAAAATTAACCATGTCTTTCGGATTCCTATGTGACCATATCTTAAGTGCAGATCTTTGATAATTAATTTTGCTTGTACCCTATCCACTACATACACTTCTAATTCTTGAATTTTTTTACACAAAAAGCCGTTTCTCATATGGAAATTTTTAAATCCCGGTTCGTTTTCTAACTTCGTTCTAACAATCTGTAGCTCCTCACTCTGCCTCTGGTTCATCAAGATCTCCTCTTCTCCATATACTGAATCATTTTGTAGTAGACTGTTCATGGCAATCATGATGTCACACGGTCTTTTGTTATCCATGTCCCTATCTCTATTCTTATCCTGACTCTTAAATATTACTTCTTCTTCAGTCCCTACACTTGTCTGTTTCTCATTTACTATTTTTTTTCTTTCTGCCGACAAACCAAACGATACTACTTTACAATTATCGATTTTTCCCTCTATGGAAAACCCTACGTACCTTCTAGAATCTTTGTGTAATGGAATCAGCCAGAATGAATCCCTTAAATCTACTTTATTAAAAACAAACTTGCCATCTTTACTCAATTTCGCCTTCACCTGCTCCCGATATGCTGCTTCTACCCCCACTACTTTTGCATGTTTTTGTATTAAAGCTTGAACCTCTACTTTCCTTTCCTCTGGACATCTTATCGTGTTGATCTGTTTACCTTCATCATCCTCTACCTCTACTACATTAATACTAAACCCCGTGTCATCCTCTGTGACTTCATAACTGCCTTTCCATGGCACTACCCTATCCTTAATTCTTATTACCTTCCTTTCCATATCTATCAAAACCCTAACTTCATCATACAGTCAACACCTAAAATGCTCTGAAACTTCAGTCCAGGTACAATTACAAACTCCTGTTCACAGCTTAAACCTCCTATATCTATCCTAAGCACCACAACACTATTTACTACAGCAAACTTCTTTTATTTGAGCTACTAAATGGCTACGTTTTATAGGCATAATTCTATCACAAACCTTATCCCTAATTTTGCTGACGAATTCCTCCGATATTAAACTCGCCTCTGCCCCAGTATCAAGTAATACTTCTACATTATTCTCAAAATTTCTAAATTAATAATTGGCAAACATAATTTTTCCTCAGTTTCTGGCTCTACTTCCTCCTCAATTTTGAAAAATTCACGTGGATGTTCGTATACATTTACACAGAAATCTAGTGGTCTGTCGCGTTCTAAAATCCTGTCTCATCCTGTTTTCCGTGCTTGGTCCTGGTTGTCCTTCTACAACCTGTGCGTACGTCCTCCTCGTGTTAATATCCGTGTCCCTATCTCTATTCGGCGTGCTGGTCACAGTCCTGTTTACTTCCGGTAAACTGTTCTGTCGCGTGTAACTAGGTCTTGGCGTCGGTCCCCTAGTCGCACTATTACTTCTGTATTCCTGTCCTCGTCGTTCCCAATTCGGTCGAAAATTTCTGTTGTAGTCAGGCCGTCTCGGATAATTCGGTGTCCTGTTGTCAAACCTAACTGTGTTAACGTTTCGTTCTCGTATCTCTCTTGTCCGTCCAACACATACATCGTCATATCTCTGTAAATACTCTAAAATGTCTCCCGTTCTGTGATGTTTTGTAAGGCCACGTGTTGTCTAATTTCCAGTTCAAAATGTCGTGATAGGTACTTGATTATCTGTCTGTCCGTCAATGGTGGATTCAGTTGTTTGGCCACACTGTACTTGCGGATGGCATATTGCTCCTAGATCCTGCAAACTCTCCTTAAATTTTCCTGTAATTAGGTCGTCTCGTACCTGGTCTTGTCTGTGGTCACTCCAGTAGTGTTTTAAAAATTTGTTTTCAAAGTCCTGATATGTGTCTATGTCCTGTCCTACTAAATTGTACCATGCTTCCGCGTTGTCCTTTAATAAAGCCTTTATCGTATTCAGTTTAGTCTGTTCGTCAAATAAATTTCCCACTAGATTTCTTACACTATTAATAAAAATTTGTGGATTTACCCTGTTATCACCATAAAACTTCATGTGTTGGTCCAATGATACTCCACCTGTATAAAATCTGGGACCTTCCCCCGTTAAATTTGATATGTTGTATTTAATACTACTAACTTCGCGTTCTACCCTGCCTAACTGATCCCTACATGAGTCCGTTACTTCAGTCATTTTACGTTTATTTCTTCTTCACAGAAAATGCGTACTTCGGACCTTAAATGTCCCATTTCCTGTCGAAGACCTGTAATGTCACGCTCATTTTATCTACCCTATTTTCAACTTCCCCATCTTTACAGTAAGACTATTTTAAATTCTACAACTTCTTGATTCGTCTTATCTATTTTCTGACTAATCTCTTCTAACTTCCTGTTCGATTCATCGCTTAGCTGTTCTAATTTTTGGTTGGACTCCTCCCTCGCTCTATTAGATTCTTCCCTAGCTCTATTAGCTTCTTCGTTCATCCTCTCTAGCATTCTCATTATCATCTCGTTTCCTTGATCTCCTGATTCCGTCCTCGACTGATCTCTACTGCCTCCTGCTTCTTCCATTTTCGAATTTTTCCCACACAATGCACTATCGTCACTTCCAATTTCCACTCCTTGACTCCTTAACCACTCCTTTCTCTGCATACGTTCTAATCACTCTCACACACTCTAAAATACTTTTAAATTTATCCACAAACAGAAACTCTCTCTCTCAGATCGCCAGTTTCCTGGAATAAAATAACAAAAATTTTATTTGGAACTCGAGCCTCACTTTTGGGTCGCCAAGAATGCTGTGAAACCTCTCATATCTCTAGGTACTGGCCCTTTAAAAAAAAAGAACATTCGAGCCCCACAGTTTGGGCGTCAAGAATGCTGTGAAACCTTTTAAATCACCTGGTCCGTTGATTCCTTCTGTTAATCGCCTCGGCTGCTCTTCTAGATAACTTCCATTCTCAATCATCAAAACAAAATACCCCTTTTTACTTAAACAAGCAAATTTCATCTTAAAATTAAATTTTTATGGTTAGAAAAATTCCACTAATGTCCATTTAAAGTAAATCAATTATAAAGTCATTCAATACACACAAAAAATGTCAAACAAAATAGTACAATTTACCTGAAGGTTATTGTCCTCGTAGCTTCAGTGTAATCGTCCCTTTTGTAAATCACACCATTCCAACCGGATTCTATTTACAGCTTCAAGTTGTCAACGCTTTAAAAATGTTCTCCATCACCATTAATTTAAAGTTGTTTCTAGGCTTTTTCGGAACTCATCTGTGTATATCTGCCTCTGGTTCAGTGGATGCAGACACATTTACGAACCATTTAGTCATTAACACCCCGCAAAATAGCAAAGAAATTCATACTTCCTTTTACCAATATTACCAATATACGCCAAAACTGCCTACTTTTGGGTATACATTTGTCGTTGTAAATTTTACTAATTGGTACCGTGATAATAAACTTTTATTACCTTGTATCTAAGTGCACTGAAGTACATTCATGTTAGCACGTAAAATAACCAACTATTTTGAGTCACTAAAATATACTAGCACACTTTAAATTATTTAATCAAACTAAAATGCACTGTTTAATATCAAGTCGCGGATGCACGAGCTTTTAACGCATCGAATCGTCGAAAGTCTAAGAGTCTAAGAGAGAAACACATATTCCCGCCTGTATATATAGCGAATAGCCGACACGTCGCTTTGTTCCCTAAAACGGGTAATTCCAACGAATTCCTCATTCTACGTTCCCAGTCTGTAGCCTGCACGTCGATTTTATGAATTTAGTACTCACCCATTGAGATCTCAGAAAATTTCAACACGGCCCGCAAAGTTGTCCGAGAAAAACTAATTACTTTTATACAGAAATTGTTGTTCTACCTCTGATATATGCATCCTATTTTAACCAATCGCAACCCCTTGACGTTGCTTAAATCCCGCCCTTTTACAATATGTGTCTTTGCTTGACGCATTTTCTCTTTCCTTTTCTAACCTGTTCGTATTGGTGCAAATTTAGATTCTTTATTATCGATTATATTTTAGTCCACGCGGACTGTTATCTGGGTTTAATAAACCCGTATCGCACATTCTCGTGAATACTAAGTCCCGGTTTCTCCAAGATTCTTTGAAACATTAATTATTTGCCAAATTTACGCAGAATGAGCTTTTTAAAAATACGCAGGTGTTCTGTATTTCCTGCTAAAGCATCTGATCGTTTCCAATATCCTTAGAATCAACATGTTTATCCAAACAAATTAACTTGAAATTGCCTTTTAAAAACACGCAGGGTGTTCAAACGTAACATTTTAAATAACCTTCCTACGATTTGACTATTATTGGGTTTTCATAAGCTTCTATAGGTATTATGTTATTAACGGTTTAATTAACTCCAATTAAATTGATTTCTATCCTTTCATTTTAGCGAATACAACTTAAATATTAATTATTATATGTACACTTTGTTTTACTACCGGTTACTTAAAATAGGGTTAATTAATATAAACTTTGCACGTAATTTCCATTTGTTTAGGAATAATTAAATTATCAACTGCGCTTTTCAATACTGCTTCTTTTGATGTAAAGCGTCTTATAGATAATTTAAATTTCTTATTTTTACTGAAACGACCGAGTTTATTTATGCTTCAAGGTTTTAATAAAGCGTATTATTTAATGAAATTCCTTATACACGGTAATTAAAATTATTTGATTTGATTATTTAATTTTCTACCCTGGTCTAAATATGAGTAATATATATATATATTACTGTGATATTTGGGACTTAAAAGGGCATTATTTATTCATGTTGTAATTTATCTCGAGATTCAGCATGTAAAACTAACTAGCAACTTTGAAAAACGCTTTTATTGTCAATAGTTTTAAAATTAATAATTTTTCATAAGGCATTACAAGAAGCTAAAATTTTGTAATGTTTTAAATACTCAGAAAGTGTAACTGGTGTTATATTAGAAACAGCCCGTGTAGAATATGGCATCTAAATTTTATAGTTAAAAACAAACGTATCTAATAAGTATAAGAATATTTTCTGAGCTTTTCTAGGATTTCAAATCGTCTAGTTTACAAGCAAGGTTGGCCGTTATGTTATTTATAAAAAGTTCTAAACGTGTTGTTTTGAAGAAACCTTTTCTAGGTTCATTAAATCCTAAACGAATGTAACCATCGCAAATTTCTTGAATTTTGTTAAGGAGGGTAGATTAAGACGTTGAACAAGTAACAGAAATTCCAGTTAGTGTTTGATACCGCAGTCAATTAGGATAGATGTGTAGCCTCGTTAAAACGATATAGTGGGTTATTTAGTCGGTTACGAAAGAAGCTGGTCAACAAAGAAACAGAGACAGATTATTAGATAGCATGGGTACAAATAAATAGAGGTAACACGTGTTATGAATACAAGGTAGTGGCGTGAGAACTAGTTGTTCGTTTTGCAATGGGGATAGCAGACAAAGTAAAAGATAGTGGATTTAGCGTGTATGTTAGAGCGAAATGGGGTTAACACTTGTTAACATAGGCATAGTTTGAACGTTAATTGGAGTGGGTAAGCAAGCTCGGTTACAACAAAACTTGTAAACTCGGTATAAGAGAGATAGTTAATTTAGCGTGTATGATAGAGCGAATTGGAGATAACATGTGTTGCATTTGGGGGCGTATTTTAAACGTTAACTATCGTCAGCTGGGTTGAATATTCACAACGTGATTGGCGGGAAATGTTGAAATACCAGGACAGCAATTTAGTAAGGCGCGCGTAGTGGTTAACGGCAAGTGATTTTCAAAGAAACGAGTTTCTGTTATAGAAATACGGGGAATTACTGTGTACGTTAGTTTAGGTGTTTGTGGAAAAGAGTGGCTGTTAAAGTTTTACAAAGAATTGTTGTGCAAAAGTGTTTGTATTGTTGACATTTTCTGGATTTAACAGGCTTTGTGGGGATGCGAAGCATTATATAAACTGCGGAACATCGATGGAAGGTTCTCTTAGTCTCCTTAGTCTGTGACGAGCTCTTAGTGCTCTTAGTCCTCGACAAGCTCTTAGCTCTCTCAGTCTTCCAACAGCCTAGCGTAAGTTGCTATTAATGTTCTTCAAGCTGATGGCTCCATACAAAAATGCTTTTCCGTTTTGCATGAAAGTTTAAGTTCACGTAAATAGAAATAGTTTGCTTTAAGTTGCAATAAGTATGCAAAGTATGCGATTGGAAAATGGAGTAGATGTCAGAGTTTGGTTGATGTGATAATTACCAACAATTAATGGTATCAGTAGAAGAGTCTGGAGAGTTTGTATGCACTATCGAATTGGTAGACGAGGTGAATTCGTGGTAATATGGTTGCAGTTTGCAGTCGAGGTTACTGCAGTTCAGATTGGGGTGTTCCTGCCTGCCGCAGTCTTTTGATGGTAAGATAGCAGATTCGTGTGCAGTTATATAATTCAGGTAACTGATATTTTTCTATTGTATCTGTGTCTGAACTGGTGCTTAACGACTTAGGTAAAAATCAAGAAGGGTGAAATATTAATATTCATCAATTAACAAGAGTTATAGACGTAAATATTTGTCGCGTGCATCTTTTATCATATTTTAATAGGAAGTTTTAACATTTGTGTAACCTTTTAAAGTTATAACAAATATTGTTGAAAACAAGTTCCTAGTTGTAGTTTATTTCAAGGATTTTTCGATAACGTGGTGGTTATGAATATTTCTGAATAGTGTTGTAAACAAGATAGCCGTTCCTAAATTTCTCGGTAGACAGACGGAGAACGTGCTCAAATAACATGACTATTCTACGAATGGTAGTTAGCAGATAAACAGATAGTGATCGATATAATATAAGGAAAGATTATTTTTAGCATGTATTAGAGTGGGGTAAAAGATATCATATGTTAAGGGTTCGTTTGACTTTGAAGAAAACTGCGGGAAAAGGAAAGAGTAAAGTTTATAAATACGAGTGAGATGCCGCATGTTTGTATAGACATCGTTTGAAATGTGTTGAGTAGGGAATAAATATAGGGGTTATAGACAAGCTTGTATATGAGGAACGGAGATAGATGATTGGATTTCATATATAGAAGGGTGACGGACGATAGTTTTAAGATTGCTTAGAGGGGATAAATGTTATTTTAGGGATAAACGAACTTGCAGACATGGTGTAAAAAGGATAGAGGATGTCAAAGGCGTGGTAGACTGGGATAGAGACAACTCGTGGTCGGGATATGAAATAGGGTGTAAGTACAAAGTAAGAAAGGGAAAATATTCGTACGTAGGTTGGAGTGAGACGACATTAATACCCGTATTATGGAGGCGTGTTTTAGACGCTAAACTTATTTTAGTGGAGGCTAGAGTTCTGCGAACATAAGATCCGTTACGCAGCTAAACGAGTATTTTTGTAGTAATTGTTTGTATGAATCGTTCAAAATTCCAAGATTTCGAAGACGGTTGGTGCTCGGGTAGAAAAATTACAGGGAATTATTGAAGGTTAGCTCGCGTGTCGTGAGAATTGGGTAGAGGTTGCAAATTTAGTTTGGGGAAGTGTTATGACCGTTTAGAAAATTACCAAGAGGACTAGTTTGTTGGTGGCGGTGTATTTACAAGAAATTTTGATTGTAAGGGGGCAGATTTGGCTATAAACTCACGAGGAGATGGGGATAGAGCTCTCTCTTTTCCTGGTCATCGACGCGTACACTAGTATTGGTGAAGAAAATTACTGTTGGTTCTTAACAAGTGATTTTAGTATTTTAATTTGATAACAACATACACAAGTGGGTGTAATGTTATACTAACAGTCTGAGAAATTTTTGTAATATATTTTTAAAAATGCGAAGCTTGTGCAAGTAACGTAAATACAAATTGCTTTATAATTTGGTTATTAGTGCAAGTTATGCACACAAATGGAATAGAGTTTATTGATCGATCGCTTTGGTGGTTTCCCAATCGTAAATAGACCAGTAGAGTAATTGGAGGAGTTGGATGTAGCGTAAATTGGTGTGAGAGAATTGAGTAGCAGATTGTCGTCACGGATGGGGTGATTCAACTTGGGGGGTGGTTCCAGAACGTCATTCATGAGGATAACGTCATCGATGGTTTAATTGCTGATCCATGTGCGGTGGTGCATTCCAGGTAACAGATTTTTGTGAACCAATGCTTTTATGTGTTTATTTGGTGTGTTAGGACATTTTTGTGCCTTATGGGTATATTTTTAGAAACTCTGTGGACTAAGGAGTTACCTATTGAATGTTGATGATTTATTATTTGATAAATGCTTGTTAGAATTTACATTCATAAAATAATTTTATAATATTTGATTATGTACAAGATAAGAGTGACTTTTGAGGAATTCGCGGTGTAAAATTTAGCACGAGTGTTTAAAATGTTTTACTATGAGCTCGTATTAAACCAGGATAACGTAAGGTTTATGGTTAAGCCATATTACTTTAAACTGTTTTTTTTTATGGACAAAATGTTATTTTAAAAATATTTGAAAGAAAATGAAATATTTCAAAACCAAGGATGGATGTAATTTACTGATGTGTAGAATAACAATTGATAAAGATTTTTGGTGTTGAATTATCTGTTTGAATAAATCGTGGTGAATTTCTGTAGTCAAGATTTTTGATAGAATAGTAGAGTAGCATTTTTCAGATAGCAGCAAAGCAGCCGTGGTAAACTTACAGATGAAACTGAGTTTTTAATGGTAGCAAAAAAGCTAGCAGTAGTTCGACGAAGGTAGGTCATCTTCAGCCCAATTGTATGGCTTAGAACCCTTAACTGCGCAGTAATATATATATATATATATATATATATATATATATATAATGCTATGATAAGGGGGTTGTTGGGGATATATTGAGCATAATGGTTACACAATACATGTAAATAGTATTAGGAGTTAGAAAACTATATTTATTTAGCATGAAAAATACCTAATTTGCATATTATGCAAAGAGCAAACATTTAACACCCTGTATAAGGATCGCAATTGACTTTAATTAATGCCGGGAAGCACATCATTCAACAATAAACACACATTCAGCAAAAGAAATAACTCTACACGCAATCAAACTTGTTTTAAACCAAAATGCATTCATAAAATTGTAAATGGATACGCGTTAAATGCAGTAAAAGTTAGAAAATCATGATACAATTCACATTAAAATTAAACATGCGATAGTAAAAGGAGATAGCATAGCGTCCTGATAAGAAACGCATCTTCCGAAATATATACGTTCTGTAAACGCAAGAAGTAAACATAAAATATGTTAATTTACGTCATTTCGTCTATGTGATTTTCTACATGGAGTTAATACAAATCCCAAATTATTATCTAGACAAACAAAAGCCATAAGTTAAATTACGTGCCATGGCGAATTAGAAACTCCTGTAATAATATCAAAACAGACGGTCTAAAATAAATACAAAGTAGAGATATACCTATAAAAGTCCAAAATATCTAAAACATCCTAGGGCTGGTTGTAAACTTTGAACAAACAACGCCGATAACCAATGAATTTTTAGATGGGGCGTAGCTTATATAATACGTGAATTTGATAAGAAGACAGTCTTGATTCGAACCGAGCACAATCAACATCACTTTTACTCAAGAATCTACACAACGAGTAAATATTAAAATTAAAAAATCAAATTTTTGTGAAAAGTGGTGTTTTAAAATTTTAAAATAAATAAAAGTGAAAAATATATGAAACAAGTTTCGCTGTTTGCTGAAAAACGGCTCTAAGAAAGACTGCGAAAATCTAAGTAAGACGGGGTAAATCTAAGAAAGGCTACGAAAATCTAAGTAAGACGGGGTAAATCTAAGAAAGGCTACGAAAATCTAAGTAAGACGGGATAAATCTAAGAAAAACTACGAAAATCTAAGAGAGACTACGAAGATCTAAGTAGACCAAATAAATCCAAGTAACTCTATGGGGGATTAAGAAAATACCAGATTATTGATTAAACGAGGTAAAATTTGAAAACTAAATAAATTAATAATATTGGGAGGAAGTCCGAATAAAAATATTGGCAAAGGCGCACAAAACAGAGGATTGTTTTAAGCATTGAAAGTAATATTGGGGTACTGATCCACAGCACGCAGTAGCAGATCCAGATAGACGCACAAGAAAAACTACAGGTCAGAACTATCTAGCATAAAGCATTATATTCTCTTTATTTTTTTTTAACATTGACTATATTTATTATACTTGAATATTTTATGTAAAGAATCAACAAAAATTTCTTTTATACGTGTAACATTACGTAAAAAAAGGGAAAGGTCTTGAACGTCCAAATAATTTCCAGTAGAATACAGTGTCATTTTTGCTGGTTTTAAAATAAGGAAAGTTAGCTATAATTTTTGGGGATAAACAATTTAAAATTAATTGTTATTTGATTCACGGGTTCATTTTTGTCATACAGTAAAACAGATTAAGCTGTGAAGTGTATATAATCTTTTCTTTCTCATTATACAAATATTATTTGACTTCGTTTTATCATTCAAAGCAGGAAAGATATTACAGAAAAGGGGGTAAATTACTTGATTATCGTAAGGTTGTGCACTCTGTGTGAATTAAACTGAGCTAGTCGAGGCATATTTAAATTTTAGTTGGTGATCAGTAGGAGACTGAAAGTATAGTTACATCGTCGTGCAGCGTTATCATATCAACTTATGTAACATTCCTTTTGGGTAACCGTTGTTCACTAAGGTGTCTATCAATATTTTCTTATCCTTTGCGATGAACTGAGGATTTGAAATATGTTATACACGGTACCGTAGGGCCTTCACTGTATTCAACTTTGTTGAATAGAATGATTGGAATAAAAATTCAAATATCTGCTGAAATTAGCTGGTTTAGTGTACCAATCAAATAGTAGATGATTGTGCGCATCTCTGATGACCAAAACATCCAAAAAAGGGAATTTACTGTCAACCTCCATTTCATACGTGAACTAAAGGTGTTCGTTAAAGTCGTTAAAAGTTATTAAAGTTTGGTTAACATATTGATCTGGCAGTGAGCATATGATGTCATCGACGTACTTTACTAGAAATGACATCTCATAAAGTAGTCTAGGTAGAACAATTGTCCAGGAATGAGAATTTGTCATCGTTTTCTGTGTTAGTAATCCAGAAGGCGTGTGAACCACTGGTATTTCTAGACGTTTTTATTGAGAAGCTGTAAAATAAATCATAGTAAACAAATGGCCAACTGAGATGTGAGTTATGGATGGTTTCGGTTTATTTATAGAAAGTTGTAGTGTTGAACACAATTTTTTTGTCGGTATGCTAATTTAGCAAATTAGAGTTAGAACAATTTTAAATGATTATTTAGTATGCATGTTAATATTTAAGGAGGATTTTACATGTGGTGTAATGCCAGTTAAGAAGTGAACAAGACAGAATGGTATTTTTAAGGAACCATAAATTATGAACAAGAAAAGCTGTATTTCAAGCAATGGGATTCAATATATAACTATCGACATTCGTAAAACTTTGGAAGATTGGTGTGATAATAGCAGTATTCACTTTTTTTATGTTTTCCCTTTTAGTAATACCTGGCCAGTCAGATGTTAGGAGAATAGGTTATTTTTAAGAAAATTATTTGTATTCTTATGGTAATTATTTATTGATAATAGAGGTTACGTTTAGGTTGAATAAAAAAGTTACTGATTGTGTTTAGGTTGTAGTATAAAAAAGGTAGAGTACTTATGATGTGACGGATTTAAAAAATCAAAAGCGAGGGAGACCTGTTTTGGAACAACTGTCGTCTGTATAGGTGTAACCAAAGGGGTTGCTAAGAACAAGCCGGTTGGCGCCACATAATTTTGTATTTCAGTTATTACAAATGTTTATTTTCATTATTTTTTCCATAGGAACCCACTCCCGCATCACTGTCGTTATACTGTGCACTTTTAAAATTGTTTCGGAGTTCCCGCTCTTTTAGGCAAATCTAAATATGTAACGAAACGTCACTTTCATCAGTAACAAGTTCAACCTGATGATTCTCAGAAATGGTACACAAAATTGTGGATTCTTACTCCGATTAAATTGTACTTCAACTTATTTTCTTTCAATTAAATATATCCCGACATGTTTTAGGACTTTTAGCAAAAATATATCCATATTGTCAAATTGCAGAAGCCTTTTCGCGCAAAGTTATTCGCTCGTGAGTTTTTGACACGTTTTCGCTTTAGCAATTTTCCGAGAATATTTTGTAATATTTAGCTGCAATTCCAAGCATCCATTCAACTACTACCAAGTAATTGAAATTGGAATATAAAGGAAAAAGCCTAAAGACGAAAATTATACATGAAATGTAGAAATTGGTTTGAAAATTTCTTTATTGGAAGCTATCAGTATGATTTTATTTTAGTGACATCCTCAAGCTTTAACATCAGCTACATAAGAGATCCGTCTAAATACGATTCAGAAAAAGCTCGTTTCTGATGTTCCGCTTCTACATTAACATTGAATAAGTATTAGGCTTTGTAGCTTTGGCAATTTTTCTGCATCTCATTTCACGATGGCTTGTGTGTATAAGAAATCGATTTTATTAGAACTGGATATCAATCAATCGCTACATTAATGTAATTTTTTCTCATATAATTTGTTAAATAATACGTCTTTGATATTTATCAGTGTATAAGAATTGCCAAACAACAAACAGGAATGCACCATAAAATTGAAGAGGTGCTTTAGAACAGTAAACAAAGTGAACTGGTTTGCCCAATTGCTGTATTATGTGTGTAGCAAAGAAGCTACACTGAGAATTGAATGGAATCTATTATGTTGAATATTAGCTTCAAGACAAAAGATTAAATGAGCCTATTACAGCGGAATATGTCGAGGTATTAATATTTTTCCGGTTATGAAATATGATAGGGCACGCGTTTTCTTATGACAGGTGCCGAAAGAGGGCGACAGAGACTACTGATAAATTGAAGTGGACTGAACCAGGAGCTAAAAAAGGAACAAACTAAAATTCAGTTCACGTTTCGCTAAAATATACCCCGTTTGACAACAACTTGCGAGCGATTTTAGTGTGTTCCGTTTGTACACTGTAAACTGCTTCTGTAAAATACTGATATCGTCTATGATAGTCGAACAAAAAATAAAAAATTAAATTATATTTTCGGTGTGTCAGCTCCGTTATTAAGTGGTAGCCAGCCATCTTTGTTTTTCTGACTAGTTTTGATGTATGATGTAAACGGCGTACGCGGGCCTTAAAGTCTCTTCGAGCAAAACTGTCAAATTAATCAACATTCCAACGACCCTTCCACTCAACGTTATTAGATATAGTTGACGTTAAAAACATTTACTCTGAAAATAGAAAACGTGTTTAACAGCTTCTTTGTAATGATAATATACTTTATAAAAATTTTTCACAAAATGATATGCAATCGATTAGTGTGAGACTTCATTAGTTAATAACAATTTATCAGACCCCCTTACCGTACGTAATTTCAAAGCAGTTCAAGAATTTCTGCCTTTAACATAAAATTTTGCACAATCTATTGTGTGAAACAATGTTATTGAAGAACATATTTTTGGGAAAATGCAAATAGACTGGAAATGAAAAAGTGGCCAAACAAAACACCACTCACTATTCACATAAATTTTTAAAAAAAAGCGTTGTTTTTAATTGTATAATGAACAATTTTCGGAACGAACATTAAAGATAGCCATACATCACAATTTATAAAGAACGGACAACCTTCATCTCATTTTGCTATCATTCAAGTTTTACCAAAGAAGAGCAGTTTCTATGTGCCAATCGTTATTAATTCCTTTATTCTGAAGATATGTAAAACATCAAGGCCGCCCGCAGAATAATTTGTAGGGAGGGTTCAAGACTACTTACTTTCAAAAATATTAGTTATTTGTTATTAGTTAAACAAAAGATGAACACTGTTAATGCAACCTCACCGGACGTAATGGAAAGTAATGTACCGTAAACGGAGGTAACTTTATGCCAGCAGCATAACTTTGTGCCACCTTTATTATTTTTCAGTTTAATTGGCATTTTTCAACTACAGCTCAAAACTACTTTGGATCTGTGATGAGTAACCGCAACTAGTCTCATGCGTATCTATTTCTTGCTTAATCTGTGTCCCTACTCAACGATGTCCAAAGATTATAACCTTGCAAATGCAAGTTGATTTTTGGCAGATAAACCCCTTTTCTGTATAATTTCATCTGAAGCTTAAAAACTATGAAATTTTTAAAAGTGGAGTTATGTTGTTATTGTTAATTGTTATTTGTAGACTATAAATATACTAAACTACTTGGGTAAATATGAAAGGCTTGTATTTTGCGCCTTTTTATTTAAAAAATCGAAACTTTGAGGGGTTACTTTATGCCAAGGCGGTGTTGACATTTTTTGGCACAAAGTTTCCCCATCACATTAATTTTACATTTTCGTACTGAAAGTACGTGGTACAATGTTGTAATTATTTTTTCTTTATAGATACATAAATGAACTACCATGCCACGAAATCCAGTCAAAAGGCTAGGAAGACCCTGAAAGGTGACAACAGGCATTGAATGAGATTTCGACCAAAAGTATTTCCATACGACAAACCGCCGAAAAATACAGCATACATAGGAATACACTAAAGAACAAATTGAAACTGCTTCATACGGGCGTGCCAGGTCGTCAAAAGAGTTTTACAGATGCAGAAGAATCGGAATTTGTTAAGCATATTGTGAAGTCATGTAGTCTTGAGCAGACCATGTTTTCTTTTTACCTTTAGTACCGGTGTAGTTTGTAGAAACTTGTGAGAGAATAACCTTAACAACCTTCGATAGGACCATTTATTTATTATACAAAACGCACAATTACAATTATGACTTTCTTATGACATGACAAATTTTTGACAACAACCATTGCGCCTACTTAATTTATATTTGAAACATTTTTATAGAATACCAAGATGGTATAGGCTGCCATTATCCCTCGTGCACGCAAATACATATACAAACCGTAAGTCTTTTTAACGGAGAGCAAACTCTATAGCGAGCGGCCGAGAGGAGGTAAACTCTATATATCTAATATAATTAAACCCTAAAGTTTCTAGCTACATAACATAAATTAAACCGCACATACCAGGATTGTCGTTGCATAATCAACATTCTCCCCCCGTTGAGAAAATGTTCTCAATAATGTCACGTTTATCATTTTGAAGTGGGAGTAGAGAAAGTTTTGCAATTGGGTGCGTAAATTCTCCCCTTGTCGTTCTGATATTGACAACTCGTACCTTGTTATCACGACCTGGCATGATCTCTATCACTCTTGCAAGACACCATTCTAACGGAGGTAGGTTATCTTCCTTAACCAATACCAAATCGCCGATCTTTAAGTATGTGTGCACACTCTTCCACTTGCGACGGTGCTGACGTTGATTTAAGTAATCTCGTGACCATCGTTTCCAAAAATCCTGTCGTAATTTGGAGCAATGCTGCCAAATATTTAACCTATTTTCAGCAATTTTTAAAACATCCCTTTCCGGAAATGAGGTCAACGATTGACCGATTAAAAAATGTCCTGGTGTTAAACAATCAAAATCATCAATTGCATCAGACAAGGACAGTAATGTCTTGAGTTAAGTATGGCCTCAATTTGAGCCAAAACTGCAGACAAACATTAAAACGATAACACCGAGTTTGCTAAGACCCTTTTCAAATGCTACTTTGTACTGCTAATACCTGCCTCCCATAGGCCTCCCCAATGAGGACTATTTGGAGGAGTAAATTTCCAACTAATATTTCTAGTGGACAGAAATTCTCGAACTTCACAATTATGGTTCTGCAAGAACTTGTAAAAATTATGTAAAACTGTATCAGCTCCTTTAGAGTTGGTTGCGTTATTACTCACAATTGTTACCGGATTACCTCGACGGGCAATAAACATTTTCAACGTAAGAAGAAACGCTTCAGTGAAAGACTCGAAACCAATTCTATGTGAATAGCCTTGGTTGCCATGCACACAAATAATGCAATGTACACCTTGCTGATGATCGATTTGCGTAACTTTAATTCTTTGGTCATGACTGGCCCTCCGAAATCTATCCCAACATGTAATGGACGAATTAATTGAATTTGCTCGACAGGCAAACTCCCTATCAACTGCTGTGAAACGATTGCCTTGAACCTGTGACACCTGTCGCATTTAAGTATAATGCGTTTGATTTGTCTTAATCCACCAATGGGCCAAACACGTTGTCGTCAACTATTTAGTACATATTGTGGACCTGCGTGACGTAAATACCTATATTCAAAGTTCGATCAGTAACTCACTAACATGACCCTTAATAGGAATAAGAATCGGATGTTTCACATCAAATGATAATGACGCATTTGCCAACACTCCACCTACTCTTAACAATCCCTTTGAGCCTAGAATTGGATTAAGCGATATAAGAGGACTTTCCCTTGCCAATGACTTGTTTTTCTTTTGACATGAAATTTCTGCTGAAAATGCTCGATCTGAATAATCTTAAAAATACGATTTAATACTTCATTAAGCTCTTCTACTGTGTGAGCGCCATAATTTTTCATACCATTTCCTTTTGAATTGGCAATGAACCTAAATACAAAGGCTATGCATCGCTGCATTCTAATGAATGACAAAAATCTAAGAAATATTGTGCAACTGACTTCAACCTTAGTATGAACATGTGACACGTGTTTCTGTTCTGGCAACGACCCAATATCTAGGTTGACTTCATTTTCCCAATTCAAATTCCAATCAGGATTCCATAAAAACTGTGGACTTTCCCACCAAACTTTATAGCCTTACAGATTGTGGAGATCTATCCCACGCGAAATATAATCTGCGGGATTTGACCTAGAAGAAAAATGCCTCCACGCTACATTAATGGACAGCTCATGTATTTCCGATACTCTGTTAGCAACAAACGTTGACCAACGCGATGGTGACGAATGTAGCCAAGCGAGCACTATCTGTGAGTTAGTGAACATGATAGTTTTATCAAATTTAAAATTCATGCATGCTACAAGTCTTTCACGCATGCGAGCTAGTAATAAAAATCCACAAAGTTTCAATCTGGGCAACAACACCGTTTTCAGCGGAACTACCCTAGACTTTGAACAAACAATGTGACACGAAACCGTTTTGTCTTCATATAAAACTTTGACATATAGACATGCACCGTATGCTTGCAGGGAAGCATCTGAGAAGCCTATCAATTATGTATTTACAACCTTGTTTGGAATGAAAATCCATCGTGGAATACTAAGAGCCTTTAAATCTGGTAAATGCTCATAGTACTTTGACCATTCAATTAACAGCTCTTGTGGAACTACATCGTTCCATTCAATTTTTAAACACCATAGTTTTTGCATGATTATTTTTGCGACAATAATCACTGGCCCTACAAAACCCATTGGATGCAAAATTTGTGCTATTGTTCCTAAAACTTCACGTTTAATGAATTTTTTTTTTTAGTTAAGCGTGGTGCCGATATCTGAAATGAGTCTGAAATAGGATTCCATAAAACACTTAATACCTTGGAAGTTTCCTTTGGAAAGATAAAGACAATGACCGATTGTTAGAATTCCATTTGTGTAACATAAACCCTGCGGACTGTAATAATTCTGTTAGTTTGCTTTTAACGTGTTTGATCCACCCAATATGTCATCTATGTACGTTTGTTTTAGTAAAGTCTCTCCTGCTAACGGAAACAAATCTTTGTTTTGGTTAACTAGTTCCACCAATGTTCTTGTTGCAAGAAATGGTGCGCAGTTTGTACCATATGTGACTATTTGCAGTTCAATATGACGTAATGGACTTGATGAATCCTCTCTCCAGACAATATTTTGCAGGAATTTATCTTGAGAGTTGATTCGTATACTCCTATACATTTTCTGTATGTCGCTTGTCAAAACGTACCTAAATGTACGGAACCTTGCAATTATGTCAAACAATTCTGGCTGAACTGGACTACCCTTAAGCATTATGTCTTTGAGACTGAAACCTGATGTAGTTTTTATCGAACCGTCAAAAACTACGCAAAATTTAGTTGTGAGTTTGTCCTCACGCACTATGCAATGATGTGGAAAGTAATATCTATTTACTGGCATAGAATCCTTTTCCTGAGTTATATCTTTTGCATGGCCTAGCTTCAAATACCCATCAATGAATGCTTGTTACTCAACCTTTAGTTTAAGATCCCTACTAAACCTTCGTTCTAGTGAATAAAAGCTTTGTGTAGCTTTAGTGGGTGAGTCTCCTAGGAAGGAAACATCATATGCCGGTTTGACAGGCAACCTGACTTCAAAAATACCCGAATCCAACCTTTTTGTTGTACTAGAGTACATTTTCTCGCAAAATTTATCTTTAAAAGGCATATGTCTCTTATTGTTAACTTCTTTCAATTTTCAAAATTGTGGAATCAGCACATCTAAGTCTCTACCTTGAGAGCACAATACGACACTTACATTAGAGCAAATATCTTGTGAACTTGGAATACTTCCGCCTACAATCCACCCAAATAAACTGTTTTGTAAGACAGGAAGATTATCTTCTAGCCTTAGAATACCGGCCTGAAGTATATCGAAATAAACATCAGCTCCTAGTAAAAGATCAATTTCACCAGGAATGTAGAAATTTTTATCTGCCAATTTTAGATCACTTGAAACAAGTAATTTTTTCAAAATACCACAATTCGTAGATACCTTTAACTTTGTATTTATTTGTGACGAATACCTTGTTGTCCAATACCTGACACTTGAATGTTAGTAAAATTTATCCTTAGCCCTAATTTGTTCGCTGTGGTGGAAATTATGAATGAACTTTGTGACCCACAATCAAGCAATGCCCTTGCTTCAACCTTAAACCCGTTGCTTGCAGTTAAATTTGCGATTGCTGTAGCCAACAGTATTTGTTTGTATGATTTGACAATAAGCAAGGTGTCTGTTGAACAGAACCTGCCTCACACGAGGTGGTTGTTAGCGACGACGAAGTCCCTGAAGCAGTACCATCGTTTTTAAATTGCTATCTTCGTTATGCCTTGATTGTTCATCACCTACCTTACCTTGACTATAGATTCCTTCCTTTTCGCGACCCTTGTCGTCATGCAGTAGACTGTGGTGCATTCCTTTGCATATCCTACATCCTACATCCTACACTTACCGTGTATTTAGAACCTACACAATTGAAACATAGAGCCTATTTTTTGTAACACATTCCCTTCTACGTGCTTCATCCAAATCTATGAATTTGTTGCACCTATACATTGGATGATAGTTGGAATCACAACATATGCATTTCCCTTTGGTATCTATATTTAAATTAGACACCGAATGGTAACTAGGTTTTGTAACCCTTTGTTTGTACTCAGGGGTTGCTAACGCTTCCAGAGCCAAACACCCTTTAAGTTCTTGAGTGTCTCTTTCCAATTCGTACGCCCTATGCGCGTTGAAGTTCAATTTTGATGATGTGATATACACCAAAATTAGATCCCAATATTTTACTGGCACTTCTAGAGCAGATAGTGCGTTGTAATTTTGTTTAACCTTAACAATAAATTCGCTAAGACTAGCTAGGCAATCTTTTGTTATTGGAGCCTCAATTATTGCTCGTATATGTTAATTTAATGTGATTAATTTATCGTCGTACCTCTTCTTTAATAAATCGAGAGCAATTTCATAATTTGCATGAGTGATTTGCAAATCTTTCACATGGACAACGGTTCATCCTGTAAAACTGACTTGAAATACAAAAATTTTGAACGTTGTTTAAATATGCATCTGAATGTATCAAAGAGGTAAAAAGTTTTATAAACGATCTATAATCCTCGTATTTCCCGCAAAAAAAAATTGGAATGTGAATATTTGGCAATTTGACCTGAGAGGTGGGGGCTATTGATTGTGCAACTACAGTTGAACTTTTACCTGACGCACATGATCTTGCACCACTGACACCGCTAGAGCCTACCCTATTTTGAATTATAGTTTTCAATTTACTGTGCAACAAGATATATTGCAGCTCTATTGCCACCCTGTCATTCTCTTCACTAGCCTCCTGTTCCTCTAACTGTTCCTGAATTAGTTCATAATCCTCATATGATTTGATCAACATAGACTCTCTAATTACAAATTCATTAATGTCGATATCTAATTATTTGCATGTGACTTTACATAGTTTTCAATTTTAGTAATTTTGGATTTTATCCTAGCTTGTTTTTGAGTCATTATATTTCTATCCGTATTTGACATTTTGCAGATATTCTAATAATATATACAATTTGTAGAAATTTCTTAGGCCTTATAACAAAGTGAATAGTTATTTAACCCTTAAGAAATGTCTTATTTTCTATACTAGAATAGAGTATGCAAATAAATAGGTATATCAATTTGCAGCACCCTAATAGCTACAGCAACCGACTATTTTTTAATTTTTTGACACCTTTATTTCTAAGTATTATCAGCTTAAGTGTTGCTGATATAAAGTAAAAAATGGAAAATTCTAACCTTAATCCTTGATTCTACACGTTGAATCTTGTAGTTGTAATTCCTTTGTAATTACCATAAACCATAAATACCTTTGGTTGTGAAGATTCCTTGTATCCTTACGTCCGTGCACGTAAAGAGTTCCTTGTATTAATTCTTGTATAGCCTCAATCGGTGTTTACTGTGCGTTTTGATCAAAATACCTTGTTTCTAATCAAAATATATCCGGTTCTCGAAGACGACCAATGTGAAGCCATGGAGTCTGGAACAGACCATGTTTTCTTTTTACCTTTAGTGCTGGTGTAGTTTGTAGAAGCTTGTGAGAGAATAATCTTAACAACCTTCGATAGGATCATTTATTTATTATACAAAACACACAATTACAATTATGACTTTTTTATGACATGACAAATTTGTTGCCAACAACCATTGCGCCTACTTAATTTTTATTGTAAACATTTTTATATAATGCCAATATGAAATAGTCTGCCATTATCCCTCGTGCACGCAAATACATATACAAACCGTAAGTCTTTTTAACGGAGAGCAAACTCTTTAGCGAGCGGCCGGGAACAGGTAAACTCTTAATAACTAATATAATTATACCCTAGAAAATTTAGAGTGCAAAACGATCGCACTAAGGTTTCTATCTACATAACATAAATTAAACCACACATACCAGGATTGTCGTTGCATAATCAACACATATTATTGCAATGTCTGCATATGGATTCCCAGTGACTTTTTTGATTTAAGAGTCATTGTGAAAATGTATTTAGACAAGACGGGTAAAAAGGAAATTCGCTTCAAGAATAACATGCCAGGTGGAGGTAGATTGGGCGCAATCCTTTATAAAGCGTCATAAAAATGTCCTGGCATACCGGGTTGAAAAAAATATATCACGTCCGCGTGCTGCCGTTGATGAACTAATATAAATAAATATTTTGACAACTTAGAAATAGAATTGCAGGGAGTTCCACCTAGCAACCTATGGAATTATGATGAAACAAATCTTGTAGATGATCCATGATCTAAAAAAGTTTTAGTAAGAAGAGGAACTAAGTATCCTGAAATTATCAGAAACTCCACAAAAGCTAATACATCTACAATGCTCTGTGGAAACGCAGCTGGTGAAATCGCTCCCCTGTATGTGAATTATAGATCTCAGAAACTATGGCACACATGGGTGGAAAGAGGTCCCGATAAAGCACGCTACAACTGTAGCAGATCGGGCTGGTTTGACAGTCCAAGCTTCGAGAATTGGCTTATGATGCTTATGCTTTCTATTTAAAAAAAACAAGAGGATAAGAAAATTTACTGGACGACAACTTAAGTTCTCATTTGAATTTTGAAGTTGTTACAGTCAGTGAAGCAAACAATATTTCCTTCATTGCTTTACCGCCAAACGCGACCCGTTTGCTTCAGTTCTGGGACGTAGCACACTTTAGATTTGTGAAAATAGAATGGCGTGAAATCATAACCGAATGGAAAGATACAGGTTATGGTAAACGGTGTTCTACAATTACTAAACACAGCTTTCCTGGCCTATTAAAAAAACTTTTTGATAAGGTCCATCATAATGGTTCAGATAATTTAAAATCTGGCTTTCGCAAATGTGGTATATTTATCCGCTGAACAGAATAATCGTGCTCGAAAGGCTACCTAAAAACGTCTTAAATAAGCATGCGGAAGTAGTAGGAAAAATAAATGATTCCTTTATTGAGTTTTTGGAAACGCAACGAAATGATACCATGAAGCCAAGACAAATAAGAAAGCGTAAGCGAATTAATGTGATTCCCGAAAAAAGTATATCATCTGCAGACTAAGTGACTTCTGATAACTCTGATGCAAAACATAAGAAGAAACGAAATAAGAGATTACAGAAGAAGACATCATATTCATCAACAGAGGATGAATGTTCAAATGGTTATTATGTTCAGGAAAGTGACTGTAGTTTGTTTGAAAAAGAGTCTGATTATGAACAACCAGGAGCATCTGACAGGCAAACTAAGCACTATATTGATGCAAAAATAAATCATGGTAGATCCCGTGATTCAAGTGTTTTAAAAGAACATCTTGTGAATAGTGTAAAACTAAGCAGTAGTAGTGAGTCCAACACTAAAATTTTTAAGAAAGATGATTACGTAGTAGTAAGCTATGATAGACAAAAATATCCTGGTAAACTAATTGACGTTGACAATGACACCTATCTGGTTAGCGCCGTGAAGAGAAGTGGTTGGTTGAGGAAATGGCCTGATGTGCACGAAGAAATATGGTACAATTTGGAAAACGTTTTAAAGGTTATTTGTGAACCAAAAATGATGTCAAAAAGAGGATTGTATAGTGTACCAGAAATAACTAATTAATTTTTTTAATAAAATAAGCATTACTTGTATATTTTTTGCTTTATTATACCTGGATAGTACCCAATTTATTTTTGCAAATTTTGCTATTTATATGTCTGACTGTGATTTGTATGGGGTATCTTTGTTTCAATTACTTGATTTTAACTAGAACAAAGTTGCCCCAAATGCAAGGTAACTTTTAACCAGACATTGGAGGTGCTTATCTCAAAAAGTATGAAAGCTATCCAAGTTTGCAAATTTTAAATTTAATAGTCAGGAGATCGACATTTCAAAATTAATTTTAGGTTTTGCCTAATTGCGGTAAAATAAGTTTTATTTATAAAAAACCTTAAAATCCGGTACAAAGTTACCCCCGTTTACGATAAGTCATTAAATATTTCCTTCGAGCAGCTCAAAAGCGGTTGGTACCACCGATAATGGAACGTTTTTTAACAGTATTTCAAATTGAAAGAAATACGTAGGATTGATAGTTTTCTTAATAAACGTAGCATACTGCGATTAATCTAACTTTCATAAAAGTGTAAAGTCAGTTACCAATTTGGTAAATTGCTAGTGCAGGCTATCAATTCTTTTGACTTGCTGATACACAGAGTAGCAGATGGAAAGGATGGGATTTTACATTAAGACAAACTAATTGAAAATTGAATTGACTTATTCTAATACACGTAATAAGCTGCCCGTAAGAAAATGCTACAGACACCACACTACCTTATTTAATGCAAATAGAATAGCGACACAGATCTGTCAATCAAATGTCCACAGATATTAATTAATAGTAAATAAATAGACGACCGGCACTTTAAATAGTGTCTTTAATATTTGTTAAACGAACAAGCATGACTAAGAATGGTACAAAACTATTATAGCTCGACCTGCTGAATAGGGCCGTTCTAGTGTTTTATTAATCGTCATCATTTTTGAATGAAAATATCAATCTTCTCCCGGCTTGACCAAATATGTTTAGGGTTTCATTTATAAATACATATTTCTACCTTCCTACCATGTCCATATGTATACTAAGCATGCGTAAACATGATAATCCATCCTGACATACTTGATCTAAACCACAATTTTACCCGCCTTATAGTATACTAATGATTTTTCTCTTGTTGCAGTAGTGGAGGTAATGCCAAAAAAAAAATTTAACCTAGTTTAAGGGCTGGAAAAAAGAAACTTCATTGTAAAGCAAATCTACAAAGTCTGTATCTCATTGAATCTATCTATTTTGACAAAATTCAACCCAGGTTTGCAACTGTTCTGAAAAGTAATCAATGTTGCCACTTTTGGCTATCTCTTCTTACTTATTTAACAATGCTCTTTTTATATTGTTGTCTTTAGGTTATTTGGATGTAATCCAGAGAGTAAAAAAAGAAGTCGTAGCCAATTCTGAAAACCTTGTGGAAATAGACTATGTATAAGAAAATCTAAAGATAAGGGACTTCCTCGGTAGTTTAAAAGTTTGTGGGCTAGAAGCAGGCTGCTGAGGAAATCTGAAAAGATAACGGGCGTCTCAATCATCCGAACGGATGGTTTGTAGAGCGAACAGTAAATTATTTTTTTTTCATCAGATTTAAACGCCACCAATTTACAACGTTACTGAGTATGTATCCATAAGAACCGTAAACGTGCAAACTTATTATCAATGATATCCCCAACGACTTCGTCAGAGAATGATCCAAGTTCCGTAAGTGCGCGCTTAAAAGCCTCATGGTTGTCTTCAAATGCGATAGTATACGCCCTTTGAGTAAATGATTTGTTCGCTTCGGCTGTAATAGAGTTTCGGGTGGTTCCACGCAACCCCTCTACTTTAATATACAAGTCGAGCCCACGAGACGATAGTTCATACTTCAACTCCTGTTTTAGTAGCGTATTGACATCCAATGTCCATGTAACCATCATGACACAAAAAAACAAAAAAATAGTAAAAAAGTTAACCCACCAGGAACAACAATAAAATATAATCCACCTAAGTTATATTAAAACCCAAACTATTAAATTTAGTAAAGATGTAATAAAAGTATTAAGTTTCACAAGCGTATTAAGATTAACGGTAGAAAGTAAATACTAGTAGGCGCCAGCGGTATTGACTGTAATTGATATTACCAGCGAAAAAGCTAGTCTGATAGTATGCAGGAAAATAATAAAAAGAAAAAAATTCCTACCGAAATGCAACACTGAAAATAAACGGAAATCTAAAACAGGTTTAACGTGGAAAAGTATCGGAATAAAATGTTGAGCACCAAAATAAATCGAGGCGAAAAGTTAAGTAAAAAAAATCGGTGACCACGTTGGACGCCAAATTTGTAACCGTAAAACGCACGGGCCAGGCAGAAATAGAAAGCAAACAAAGTAAGGACCCGCGTGAATCACGATCACGTATAAAAGGATAAATGAAACGTAGAAATACCGTGTTAACTATTGAAGCAGAGAGTGGAGTGATTCGCGTAGACAAAGAAAGTACATCGCCATCGACATTTTTTTATTTGACAATAAACACAAAAGTGTGTTAAATAAAAATATAGAATCCAGAACCATTTCCAACAAATATGTTAAACCTAACAGGACACATTAGGAAAGCTGTTTACAAATCTGGTTAAAAACTAGTTCCGTCCTTCGAAGCTATGTTACTTGAGCGTATCCGAGTTTATTGGTTACGCGCAAAAACCAAAAGTGGATAACCAAGTTTCTTTCGATAATAAAAAAAACGTCACAACATATCTCCAAGTGCCGTGGTACTTATTTTGTGCTTATTTCAGCGGAGGTGAAATAACTAAACATCTTGATTCTCGCACTCTAATAAAGCGTCACAAGATAGACAAATCAATAGCGCTGCGACCATATCGCAACAGCGAGTCTACGCAAAAAAGCTAAAGGGAGATTCATTCTAGTATGAATAAACACGTAAGAAACTTACCTATGCGCAGAGGATTTAAGCCTCTCGTGGAAGACGAGCATCGTTTTTGAAGTAAGGGAATCGGTTACGTAGAAAGCACATTCTAGGGCAAAAAACAGCATCAAAGTGAACCCAGTTTTGGAAACGATATGATAATCGATTGAAATATTAGAATATCGCATGTCAAATAACACTTCTAGAATCCTTTTAATGCATAAATAGATAAAGAAAACCGGCAAATTCGAATCTAATCGCCTGGTTAATCACACATGTAGAAATATCTATTCCGGTCAAACTTATATTACTGCTTTTAAATAAAACGAGCATATCCTTTCAGAAAGCAAAGATTGTTGATAACCAAATGCATTTGCTGCGTTGTATCAAACAATAAAGATAGATTGAAGTACTTTGACTTAAACTAAATACACTAACAACATTCTACAGGTTGTTGAATAAGCACTTATTTTAATTAAATTAGAATGAGTTTTATAAAAACAAATCGAATGCTTGATTAGGGGCCTCTCATATAACAGGTACTTATACAAAATATTGAAGCGGAGGTGCCGGAATATTTGAGAACATCGTAAGTCAAATAAAAATATTTAGGAATGAAGAATTGAACGTAACACGGCGGTGATACTATTTCTCATTGATAATCCAGATTCTGGTACTTTCGCTGTGGAACTAAACATTTTTTCCAAACCATTTTCAAAAACTAATTTTCCTTATGGAAATAGGTAAGAAAACAGAAAAAATGAAGTCTGTTTTCCCAATGGTCAACAAACTTTGTCTTCTAGCATTAGTAGGACCGGTAACAGTTGTTGTCAACGAAAGATCGTTTAACAGGCTGACATTTGTAAAAACTACATTGAAGACATTTAATGCCTGGATTATTTTAACAGGCGCTACATGTACAGTAAAACTAATTATTAAAATGAATACATATAAGTTAGTGAATTGAATGTGAATATATTGCGAAAATAGATCTCAATATTGTGAATTAGCTTGATCTAGCAGTAACATTTATACTATTTGTATATAACTTTAAAATACCGATAGATTCATTCAGTTATGGGTGTACGTATCACGAATTTCAGAGAATACTCTATGACGCTTCAAATTGCTTCACAAATTATTTTTGTAAGTAATAGTGTCGGGGAATTTCCAATCATTAATTTGGATATATTACATATAATAATGTAAGCTGATGAAATTTAATTCTAAGACAATCGCATCAACTTTAGTTTTCATTTTGATAGCTGGCAAAAAATTTAACGAAAATGTTTGTGCTATTCTAAAATCTGTAAGGGATTTTAAGTGTTAGTGAATTTAATTTTATACAAGATACCAAAGAATCGTTTATTTGTTCAGTAAAAACAACATTTTAAGTTCCATGTTGTTAACTCAAGCCTTTAAACAATTTGATCTAGATTGACTTTACTATGTAATATTACCAGATGTTACGTGACTTTTTGAAATACATAATTCTGCGTTAAATTGCAACTGCCTTAATTAAAAACGCTAATCTAAAGCCTTTTTATGTTATTCTCAAATTTTGCAAACTCAATAAGTACGCCCTGTATAAATTTTGCTTAATACGTGGAATATAACTTATAACCGTTTATAAATTCGTTAAAACAAGCAAGCATTTGCTTCTTTTAGACACCTTAATTCCTTGAAATTTGTGATAGTTATTTTTAATAGTTGTAACAAATATATTCTGTGGTACTAAATTTTGTAGCCACTTCTATTTGTCACAGCTCTATGGTATCTGATCCTTTTTATTTCGCATGATAATATCAGAAGAAACAATTTTATAATAGAAAAGAACGTTATTATCATTTAATTGGCTTTAGATTTATCATAACAAAACATTCAATAGTAACAAAAACTTTGAAATTGTACTAAAAACAAAACGCCTCTAAAAAAACACTTGTGTTGCGTAATTCGTAGGTGGATTGCATCCACTTTTAAAATTACTAAGCTAACATAACGCTTGCGCAAAGTGGTACGATGTGACGCCTAAAACAGATCACCTGTTCTTGACGTGGAGGGTATCAAAAAAAGACTCGGCCATCTAGCTCGAGTACAGCGTTAGCAAAGCGGGTAGATGAGAAGATGTTGGCACTTTTACGTGCCAGCTGGTACCTTAGGATTGCAATTTAGGTCGGCAGAAGGTTCATGGTCGTTTTGGAGGAAGGCGAGATTTTAAGTTTCCCCGGGCTCCGGCCAGGCGACCGGAACACTGTGTATAGTGACAACATGGTTACCTGTCCCCTACAACCGTTAGCGGTGAGATTATAATTGGTAGGTAATTCTTATGTTAAAAAGAGTCTTTAATTTTCTTAGCGCTTTGGTGAAATTATAATTAAAAGACACCTTTGTTATGGAAAAATTTGAGGCCGTTCGTAGAGCTTTTTTTAGAAAAGCGTGGTGAGAAGATGTCGGTTGCTTATTGTGGGATTCCCATTGGTGAGGTTTTGTTAACCAGATGAAGACCTAGGTTTGTGGATCGGAATTCTTTTGGAAGCAACGGTTTCCTTGCGTATGCAAAGACCAGGTATTTAAAACCCTCGTTGACATAGGAGTCAATTCCTGGTGAGTGTTTGATTATTTTGTGTTAGTTACGGTGGAAGCTTTGTTACCACGTTTTCTAGACTATTGAAACTGCTCATAGAGTCGTCATGATATCAAATTTTATGAGAGGATTAAATTAATGATATTAAATTTTATGAACGGATTAATTTTGCATTTAGGTTTTAACATAAAAGCCCGTAGAAATAATGATGTTCTAATAATCTTATATCGGATTCATTTTCTTATTTAATGTTAAAAAATAAAAAAAAGAAACTTTGCTCTTTCTAAGTAATCCAAAGTTGTTTTGTAGAATATGTGAGATATATATGTGGCTGTATAAAACGGTTTGTAAAGTTCAGTTTCGCTTATAAACGTCTAATGATAGTATGCTCGATAATTAGAAGATTAACAATGTCATTCCTGTACTATGTCAATATAAAAATTTTTTAATTTATGTAAATCTTATGCTCTTTAAATTATTTGTAACAAATACTACAAGCGAGGTTTATTTGAAACACATGTGAACCAATCTAACAAATCTGTCAATTGGGTTATAAAGATTTTGTTTTTAAAAATAGTACCAAATGCAAAGATCTTCTTATGTACAGAGAAAGTTTACGAACCTTAAGAAATCAATTTTACTTTTGAAAATTATACCTGTGACGTTATTAAATAAAGGAATGACTTTAAATTACATTATTGGTTCAAAACTCAGTCTTTTTATTTTATGAGAGTTAAACTTAATGGCACCACAATTGAGAAAATAAATTTTGAGTAATGAAACTAGAGGAATACTGAAGCAGTTTAAGGTTATAGAAATGGCGTACGTGATTTCTATTTCATATGTATTTTTAGATAAGATACCTTTAGTGTGGTAATTTCATAATGATTAGTTTATAAGTATCGTTGTTTTCTTTTGTTGTAAGACATAAACTGTGTCTTTCAATTAAAATTTATCATGTGACATTTTCTTTCAGAACCATAGTAGCAGGAGTGAAGTAGATTCTTTTGAGAGGTTTCCAGAGATGTTGTTTTGTATAACTTGTACGTTTTTGGTAATCATTAATACCTGTGGGTTTCTGCATATTCTCATAGGATACTTTCGATAGTTATCATCCATATAGATGCGGTGGCGCTCAATCCTCCTTTCCCTTTCCATGCCTGTTCATAATTGAGTTTACGTTATATCCACGCCCATTCTCATTGCTCACCCTTGGGGCAATTCCCAGACTAATCCGCGAATATCGTAAAGTTCCTGAGTCTATTGAAAATGATAGCTTCAAGAATAAATTCTTGCCACATAATAAAATTAAATATTGCTTCACTAACGCCTAACGTCAAAATGGTTGCATTGGTGTGCCTGACTCACCACCAACCAAACAAAAAAAAAATATTAGATAGTGTATTCTACAAAAATATGTTCGAAAACAACTGCTCTGAATAAAAGCTTCTCCCTCATTAAATACTTGAATTGGGTTGGTTTCCTTGTTCCTTTACTGTGAAGTTTTATTTCTCTATCTGCACGTCTGAGCTCGCTCAAGTTTTATGGGTAATAGAATCGTTTCTTCTAATTAGGTTATTTTGTGGTATCTTTGTAGCGTGGATCGATAATCATACAGAGCTCTATTCCTTTTTAAAAAGCCAGGCCACTGATTGGTTTGGCAGTATATCTGGTTTCTTAAATCGCGAGGACGTTTTAAAATGTATTTTGCTTTCCCATTCGAACAACGAAATTCAGTGGAATTAATTATCGTATTTTGCTGCGTTATTGCTTGGATTCTACCATGTTTTCGCTGTTGTTGGCTTGCTTTCGTAAAGTATGTAATATTCTATTGCTGGGAATGTTTTTATGTTATTTCCTCCATAGTTTTAAGGTTGTATAAATACAAGTTCAACTTTTGAAAAGCTTTCTTACTTCTTCGTTCTCTTACTGTTATACAATGTCCTATGAGCGTTGTAAAGTCGCGCTTTTAAAATGCGTTGTGTGCAGTGTAGTTAATTTGGTGGTTCCAGCGTCCAGCCGTAAACAATATAGCCGCATTTCCTCATCCTAAGATGATATAGTGTATTTTTCCGTTTGCTTTATTTGTGTTGCTGTGGAATATAGACACTTCTCTTCTTTTTGGTTGATTCCGCAATAAATTTGAGACCGTAGTTTAACCAAATGCACGCTCACAACATTAACAATTATAAACCTTATTCTTGCAGCTTGCTGGTTAAAATTTTAACGCGTTAGAGCACTTTTCTGCTGTTTACCTCTCTGTATAAATTAATGTTAACGTCAACAACTTCCTGTTTAAAACTTTAATGCGTTAGAGCATTTTCTACTTTTTACTTTTTCTTATAAATTAATGTTAACGTCAACGACTTGCTGTATAAAATTTTAGTGGTACGTTGTTAAATTCTACGAGGAGCGCTTCTAAGCAAATGTTACTGTATTAGTTAAAGCAGAGGATATTGCAGTAATCTTTTATTTCTTGTACATATTTAGGGTTTGACATGTTGTATATATTCTTGTATTTAAATAATAAGATTTTATTCTCGATATTTTTAAATGTGTAGGCTCATATTGCACTATATACAAATTGACACTTTGTGTTCATCACGTTGTAACGAACGATTACGTAAATGTGTTTCGATGTTTGAAAGTATTCTTTTGGGACTGTATGTTTTACTTACATGTTGTAATGTAGTTCTTTTTTGAGGTTTCCAATTCCTTCCTTTCTAGATCACCCAACCCACTCTACGCCGTTTTTGAACTAGCCCTAACTCTAATCCTTTTGGAGTTCGATTCTACCATTCTGTACCTATTTTGTTGCGGTATTTGTTGTAGAGGCGGCTCCGTGGCGTAGTGGTATGTGTGTGACTACTACGCCCAAGGTCCCGGGTTCGAATCCCGACACGGTCCGCTTGAAAAATGTTAGGCGAGCATTTTTCACAAAAATACACCCTCGTTCGGATGAGAGGTAAAATGGAGGTCCCGTGTGTAAGTGTTGTCACGCACGTTAAAGATCCCTACCTTGCTTGGAACAGCAAGGGTTCGGCAAAATTCCAAATTTTCCAGGTAAAAAAAACTCGCTTCTTGGCCAATGTAGTACCTTATGGTGGAGCATTGGAAAATTACATGTAAGGTATTTGTTGTAGGTGATTTTCTCTACTTTGCTGCTTTCTTTCTTGAATGTACGGAATACCGTAACACAAAATTGAAGCTAGCGTACTATAAACACGTCAATCAAGACATCTATAAGTGTCAATCAAAAATCGTAGTTAAACGCAGTTAATTTTAAGGTTTAATGCTTAGTCTCGCCAATTTTGAAAAGAAATGTTTTGATTAAATAATAATATCCATTATTGCCAACTTTAGTTTTATAATATTTAACGAGAGGTAAATAAATAAATAACCATTGATACGTGTCTTGCGTAGAAAAGTCATAACACTTGCGCGGTTTCAGTGTATAATAAGAAAGCTAGTTCTTTAAATGTGTTTCACTTCTAGAGATAAAAATGTAAACTATGCAAAAGCAATTAAATTTAATCATCGTCACGGAATTAAACTTGTATTGATTCGTTTCCTGTGCATTGCAAGGTTCTACTACAAATTGTTCTCCATTCGAGCTTAATTTGATTCCGGTTCCGGGGTTTCAACTATCTACACGGTCTTACAATGGCTTTTACATTTTAGAATTTTATTACTAACATTTGTAGCTTATTAGCAATAGTTGGGCAATAAAGCAGCGATTATACATTTCGGAAACTTCAGTCCTTTTGAACTATTTACTTGATTAACTATTTAAGTCTCAACCACCATCGACAACTTAAGAATTAGTTGCTGATTTTATTATAAAAACTAAAAGCACTCTAAGGGTTTTCATCACAGAGTGTACTGAACATCACAGACCACTCGAGTGGACACGCTAAAACAGATTGCCTAATCAATTCCTTGTGTCCGAACCGACTCTGATCAATCTAAATTAATCCCCGCTGCCCATTCCAGGCACCTACAAACGCCCAACATCCCTTTAAATGCTGCGTTAAAAAAGCTCCAGCATTTTAACTTAACCCACGCTGAAACAGTAGGAATGTTCTCTAAAGGTGAAGAACAGTACTGAGCGTTAATCTTTAAACGGTATAAGCCACTGAGTGATGGCATGATAATGTTTAAGGAATTTAGAAAATTAGAAATTATTAATTGAAGCCAGTTTGATAGCAAGAACTGAATCAATCAATCAAGTGTACTTTTTATGGGAGAAATTATTAACACAGCAGTTCTTTAAGCCTGAAATATGTATTCATGAAAAAAAGTATAAAAGGTGCTTTAAATATGAGTATTGACTATAAAGTGAAAACCTTATTACTTACCCTAAAGCAGGGGTGAACAACTTTCTTCGCCAACGGACCGTATAAAATTTTCGGACCATGACGCGGGCTGGAATAGATTAAAAATATATGGAATTACCTAATTAAGAATGGATTTTATATACATTTGCCTTTACTGTTATAATAAAAAGTACTAGAAACAAAAATATTTTATAATTATGAAATACAAAAAGAATGCACCTTAGTATGTAATAAAGATGTAATGAGGGGGATTAAATTTCGAATGGTTTTGATTTATTATTTTATCAAAGTCGGGATCTAAATTACTCGTAGCAATTCGTAAAATTGCTTCTAAATTTTCGTCCGTCGTTCGGAACAAATTTTACTTTTTGTATTATTCATTAACGAAAATGTATTTTATCACAGATATGTGAACCCGAAGAATGCTAAATATTTTTGAGTATTATTCAAAATATTTTTGAATATTTCTGGGTTTAATGAGGCATAAAAGTTTTCTTTTCAGAACGTTGTTGCTTTAATATTAAATTTAATTATAAATTTATCAGTTCCAATTGAATACAATATGATACATCACATACATTAAAATTGAATGGTAGGCCTACTAACGATAGATCAGAAATTTTCTGAAATTTATCCATTTTTTTTAATTCATTACGCAAGTTACTTATTAAAGTTTCTTACTTTTTAAAATCAGTACATTTCAAGTATTATTGTACGATAGGAATTGTTTATTTCGAGATTATTGCGAAAATATGTTATGACATTTGCATTGTAACATGTCAATTTACCTTCCTCTTGCCATGTTACATTGTGGTCCAATTTCCTTCAATATAAAAGCAATTTTCGTTTTAAGTTTATACTAATACCGTTTATAATCACAAAAGTTTTGAATTGTGTAACGTTTCCCTTTAGTATTATTAAATAATACACTAAATACATCTATCTTTAGTCTTAATTTAATATTCTTTCCTTTGTATAAACAATATAAATAATTAAGATCAGATGTAATTTTCCTATTGGTTAACCTTTGAATAATATCCATAAATATACAACTGGTGTATATATGAATCTAGCCTTTAGGATAGTTTTCTTGTTTTGCCCCTCTCTCAAAAGTGTGGTTATCTGTAAACAGAACTAAAATTTGATTTGTCATGATATCTAACTGTCTTTTTGAGCACATGCCGTCTTCCGATAAAGATGTCCTTTCGAAAGCCATGCTGTCGTACCTGGTATGTAAAAGGTGTCTTTGCTTATTCTTCCTAACATACATAAATATCGTTTTAGAATATAAGCAAAACGCTTATGAAGAGGACCTACCTAGATAACCCGTTCATAATGTTAATGGATGGTAAGATATTTGTAGATTAAATTTTTAGATTGTTTCTCATGACGAATTGCAATATTTTGTTATTGTAACACGTTTATTTTCTAGGGTCCTATGGTGGCATATCTTACCGTAACATTTCCTATGGTGGCATATCTTACCGTAACATTTCCTATGGTGGCATATCTTACCGTAGCATGTCCAAAGGTGGCATATCTTACTGTAACATTTCCTATGATGGCATGTTTTCCTCGGATGGCGTGTCCTACCGTATATCATATCTTCTGATGACATGCTTTCCCGTGGCATATTCCTTCCTGAAGTATCTTCAGGTGATGTATTCTCTGATCGAGAATTTGATTATCTATGCTGAGCTATCTGAGCTCATGCATTAATTTTATTATCTACAAATATTACCGTTTATCGTTTAAGAATGTTATGTTTACAAATTAGAGGTTAGAGGTTAACAACCAGAATAATTAACAATGGTGTTCGTCTCAACAACAGTAAGAAAATCCGATGTATCTGAACAGGCCGTAAAGTTCAACATTTAAGTATATGTTTCTTATCATTTATATATCTGGAATACAGGTATGAATTTATCGTATTTATTTTTGTGATGGAACGAAGTGCACGCGTTCCGTTTTAAATATAAATTGTCTGAAAAATTATGCATGTAAAATATAATCATAACCTTATTTATCGATTACCTTAACTATTACCGATTACCGTAATTAATTTAAATATCATCTTTGCCTTGCTATATAACCCACTGAGTTGTAAACAAGAAAGCTTTCATGAAACCTTTACTGTGAATTTTGGGTTTACGTTCAATTTAAACGTTCATTTTAAATTATCTTAACTAATGTTAAACACTACGAGTGTATTTATGATTTCTCTTATTAAGAGCGTTAATTTGAAATTGTGCCTAAGCACAATAATTATTTTAGATTTTTCTTATTCTTATCTAGTAGAGTTTTAAACAAATTTTGAAATAAAGGGTGTAGATATATATACTTCATTTAGTGATTTTATCGTATAAAATTTGGTTGTAAAAAAATAACGATACATATTTAATTTTTTTTATTAATGTTATTAACTAAACGTCAATATATAAGTTGTATTAAAATATTTTCTTTTGTCAAGTTCTAAACTGCATCCCTTTAACTTGCCTGGGTAAAATTTAACTTTGTTCTCTAAACCCCTGAGATATAGTCTCTTGCAATCTTCCGCAGCTACAAACGGTCGACGCTAGTCGCGCCAGAGTTTTATTTAGACTCTGTTATACACCCATTCCTACCTGTAAAAAGGAAAGGTGCAGCATACGTGGCATACCAAAAATAAATTGGCCTTTAGAATATAATAATAAATTTAATTCATTTGGATGCGAAAACATGTTAACGGAGAAAAAAAGTCGTTCAAGTATTGTTTATCCGTTAATTCATAAAACCTGAACCCTTGAAGCGTATTCGCTAATTTAAATTTAAATTTAAGTTAGAAACTTATATTTAGAGCACGTAAACGATCACGAGGTGGTTTATGGTTCATTTTACAAAAAAATCAAAGTTTATTTATTATAATCACTTGTCATTTAAAAAGTTGTTTAGTATTTTTTAGCTTTACGTCGTTTGAGCGTCACGACGGTTACAAGTTATTTATTGCGCATAGCATATAGTATTTTTTAATTATCGGTTGTTGTTCTTGTTGGTTTTTGTCTCTTGTAGCTTTCGCGAAAGCTTCTCAGTTACAGGAATCATGGTAGTACATTGAGACGGCAAGCCGCTGCCGATAAAGAAGGGGGGCTAGAATATGTAGTCCGTCAAGTCGAAAAGGAGGGTGCAATTGAAGATCGATTTAAGGTTTTTTCCCAAGGACGCGATGCTGGAAACGCGGAAAGAGGTTGTTATGTCGGAGGCAGAACTTGGACCTGCGGAGTTAAGGTCATGGGTGTCGATGCCCCTTGTGAATGTTGTGACGCCGTAATTGCTCTCAACATCAAAACAACAGCGAAGGACATCTACCAGTAGTAACGAAGGCGTTGTTGCTAGCGACTCGACCAGCTAGAACTCTTGATATTTAGGGCGAGCAAGACGCACTTCCTAAACAAAAGTCGTATACGATAGGAAGGTGATTCGAAACGCCGCGGACAAGATTCGCGACGCTGCGAACCAACTGATACATACGGTCAGGACGATGAGGTTCTGTGTTAGGGTTGCTAGGAAGTAAGGAGTTGCACCAGGAGGTGCAGCGGACGTTGCGGTCGTTGAAAGCCACTACATTTGATTATCCAATACTCCACTCGAAAGTAATACATTGGTCAGGAAGCGTGTTCTTTAACCTGGAAATTTTAAATCTTGTCAAACCCTTGCTATTCCAAGCAAAGCAGGAATCTTTAACGTACTTGACAACATACACACGCCGGACCTACATTTTATCTCTCACCCGAAAGAGGCGTATTGTTATGAAAAATGTTTGACTAACATTTTGCAAGCGGATCGTGTCGTGAATCGAATCCCGGACGTTGAGCCACGAAACCTCCTTGGTTGTTGCAGATCAGCAGAGGTTGAGAAGTCAGAGGAAAGCAACTGCGAGGGGGGGGGCGACGTCGATGTTTGCGGCTCCGGTAAATGCCAAGCCGGGCCAAAGGAGGACGTGTTAAGTATGTTGCAGAAGAAGGTTGATCCTGCTCGCGATGGGCTTGTTGTTGTTGGCGCGCGAAGAGGGTGTCGTTGTCGAGTGCGTCGGGAGTGATGATTCAAAAAGGCTGTATTCGAAGGTAGGCGCAGGATGCAAGAGACTCGCAGCGAAGATAATTGAAAAGGAACGACCAAGGAAAATCACATGAAGTACAAGTTTAGGTTTGGTGGAAATGCTATAGGGATTCCTTCGTCAACGTGGTCTCCAAAGTGATTCCCACACGTTGAAGACGGATTTTTGCTGATGCTATTAATGTCAGGTGGCGAATCCTATGAGCTTGAAACGTACTGCTAGCGGTGATACGAGTACGGTCATAGGTCCATGGAGTGGTGCGGTAACTGCGAAGAAGTCGGGCTCAGGTTTTAGAATTGCAGTATGGCAAACCCATGCTATGTAGTTTGCGCAAGGGCAAGCAACAGAACGAGCTGTGGCGCGACGGTCAACACGCGCGACGGCA
This sequence comes from Platerodrilus igneus, assembly GCA_036346225.1. Classification (NCBI taxonomy): domain Eukaryota; kingdom Metazoa; phylum Arthropoda; class Insecta; order Coleoptera; family Lycidae; genus Platerodrilus; species Platerodrilus igneus. Next base: position 1,007,117 of record JARFIW010001199.1, read on the forward strand.
TCAAGTCTAGCAGATGACCAACGATGCTACGACTGATGAATGCCATCACACGCAACCCCAATTAAAGGTTGTAAAGCCCATATAAAAATTGAAAGAAAAAAGAATATTAATTGCGTAAAATGAAATTCAAAGAAATTCTAAGGGGCGACTAGCAATTTTGTTAACTATTCTCGGAAAATGAGATCGAAGGGACTTTTATGCTAAGTCTCCCCTATGGAGCAGTCCGATAGAGAATAACAGGGATGCAGGTCGCTGATCTGTTGACGGAATAGTAGCTGTACGTTATCAACCATAATCATTCACCTACGTTAGAGGGGCACAGAGACAGCAACCCCATCGACATCACTGCGGTCCTGCACGATATCCGAGGTCGTTTGTAATTGGGAATTGAGGTTGGACCAGTTTACGTTTTCCAATCACAAGCTAATAATTTGGGATGTTAAGGTCAGTGCACACGTAAGCAAAGAAATAACTATTTTCTATCGGTTCTGTAATATAAAAACGAATTGGAAGCCGTTTTAACAATTTAGCGAAAGCATTCCCGCGTTCGAGGACGAATTAATAAACTGCCGAAAACCACTCAAATAAAAACACTTGCGTAAAAAGTAAACTATGCTACGGTAGATACGTGGGCGTACTCCATCCTGCTGAAGAAAATCATTAAAGACAACGTGTTTTAGTGAACTCGGAAGCTATCCACCAAGCGGACAGGAATGTACTTAAGGCACCGCTATTAACGCGCCCGTGGATGGAATCTGAGAACAAGGAAAAATCAAGTATATCCTAAGCAACCAAGAATATTAAACATTAATTGAAGAATCGCGAACGAATAAATTCAACGTATTTTGCACACGGACCTCTGAGAAAGAACGATATGGACCCGCGTACCGCGTTATGAGAAGCAAACAACAAAGAATCCCGCACGGTACTATAAACATGCGGATGGTATTAAAATTACGGCAGAATATTTGTTGAAGAAATTTTGCCATCAGACGATCTAGAGGATGAAGGGTTGCACGACATGATACGTCGGGGAACTACAAAGGCGCAAGGGACAAGTGCCGATAAGGCAATTTTTGGTCACAAGGTCGTAAAGGTCCTTAAGAAAATGAACCCTAAGAAGGCACGAGACATGATGAAATTACTCAAACGCAGCTTTGAAGGCGTACCTGTTGACCCCGCGTGTCTTTGTCGGGCTGTTTAAACTTTGTTGGAAGAAATGCGTATTTCTGTGTTGCTGGAAAGTTCAAAACGTAAAATTTATATCGAAACCGAAAAGTGCCAATGTGTCAGACCCACTTAGGCTGATACCCGTACTGGGTAAAGCTATGAATCCAGGCATGATCACGGTAGTTGAGCACTCTGTGCGAGTGGTCTTAATACACGATAATTTGGATTTGTAGAGGGCAAGTCGACTATTGACGCGTTAGAGTTCGTTGTGGGAGAGATTCACATGCAGGGATGTTAAGTGGCATTGTATCATCGTTGCTCTGGATATTTCTGAAGAATTTTATACTGCCTAGTAGCCATTAATCCTATGGGGAGTTGGAGCGCAGGAACTTTGCGCAAAGCCTTATGGCATTGGTCAAGAGTTACATGGATTGACATTCCTGGGGAAATTGTATCGTGAATAATAGAAAGGAGATGCCCATAAAGGTCATGCTCTGGTTGCACATTCTCAAAATTCTTGTATGAGAGTATCTTTAGGGTTAAATTGCACAAAAGATGCAGCATTTTTAGGTTTGCAGCTGAAATGTTCACTATCAGGTCGAGATTACTAATGGAGATACAAACGAAAAATAACGAAACGTACTATTGGTTGCGGGTGGTCAAGTTAAAATTTAAAACGTTGAAGTCGGATTTTGTAACTAAAGCGGGACAGCATTCCCCTAAGCTGGAGTTAGGAGGGGAGAAAATCCCAATCAAGGAAGTCATCGCATACCTCAGCATCAGGTTAAGTAACAAATTGAATTGGAAAGCACGCGTGCAGTATGTCAAAAACAAGGGCAGACAGATATCGAACAGAATGATGGCGACTACGAAAATAAACTGGAGATTTAAAGGCGAATTCTTGAGGATAGTGTACGCAGCAGTAATCAAACCGCCGATGTTATATGCGGCATCTGTTTGGGCGAAGATTTGCAAAGTCGGAGAAACCCGGCAATTGGGTCACAGCTATAGCGGTCAAGACGGCGTGGATGTACAGAAGTACTTCCACGGAAGTAGTGTTAGTTGTTAATATTATTCTCCTTATCGAGTTAATTATCAGGGAAATTGGCGGCTGCAGACTTATTAAAATGGAAAAAGAACGAGATATCGTTGAAGGTTTCTGTCTTGGAACTATGGATGTTAAGAGAAAAATTGTGTCTTTGCAATTAGGGCATCCGGTTGATGTAAAGCGTATCTGTCGAAGGCGATGAAAACGTGGCGGGGATCGGGATATGTGCGGATGGCTCCCGAATCGATATTGTGCAGGCAAGGGCGACGTTCGTTGTGTAAAAGTGAGAAAGTAAAGTGTTCCGATTTCGAATAAAACTTACGAATTGGAACACAGTTTTCCGGTATGAGTTGGTAGCTATTACGTAAGCTATAGGGCACGTGAACAACCACTCGGGTACTAGTGGGTTCTGGCAAATATGAACATCCTGACATATTTCCAAATGGACGTCTGGAGGATGGCGCGTACGTAGCTCGAGGTTCGAGATTTAAAATTTTACTGGATCAGGTTGCATAACGGCAAACGAGGAAATAGCCGACTAATTGGTCAAAAAAGCCTTTATGTGATTTTCCAATGTTCCAAACAAAGGTACTACATTGGCCAGAAAGTGAATTCTATTTACCTGGAAAATTTAAATTTTGCCGAACCCTTGCTGTTCCAAGTAAGCTAGGAATCTTTAACGTGCGTGATGACATTCACACACGGTACCTACATTTTACCTCTCATCCTAAAGAGGGTTTATTCTTGTGAAAAATGCTCGCCTAACATTTTTCAAGCGGGACCTTGGACATAGTAGTCACTCGCATGCCACACTACACCATGGCTCCGCTAGCTAAAAAGGTCGCAAGAAACAACTCTCGTATATTGTATTCGTCGATACCGAGGTCTTTGATGAAAAGAAAACTTCGAGAAATATTAATCAGACAGTGAGAAGATAGGTGGAATAATGCTGCTACCGGCAAATTGAGTCACAAGTTCATACCGAGTACAGAAGCAAGAGATAAAAGGTGGGTGAAGTTAGATTATAAAATGATGCAGCTAGTAACCGGACGTAGAGCCTTGAAAGCCTACCTGCAAGAATTTGGACTAATGCGAATGCGACAAGGATGAAGAAAGCGCAGAGCACGCGCTGTATGATTGCCCGATCGAAATGGCTAGCAGAGGGTTGACAGGCAGAAAACTAACTGTCGAGGAGTTAGAACTTACTAAGAGCTTGAAAGAATTCCAGGAAGTAGCTGGATATTCTTCAAGGAGTTTGCTGAAGGTCGCGAAGCTGGACACCAAGAACCGGGCGTAAACCGACGGGAACTTGTTTGAAATAGGTCAAAGGAGGTGGGAAAGGCTTGAAAATTGGAGTAGGAGGTACTGTTGAAGACTTGGCATAAAGTTAATTTGTGGCGCGATATAACTTAATTTATAAAAACAAAAAAAAAATAGAAATGTTAAAAAAACAAGAACAAAAAATATACTTAATATCTAAACACGCAGATGAATTGCACATACTAAATCAATCACTGCCTCACCTAAACACGCGGAGCCAAACTGGTAATTAAATCAAACAAATAACACAAGAAAATTAAAATAGAGTGCCCCCCTCTTAAAGTAACCCTAATAAAGATCCTCTAGGATATTTAGTGCATACCCCACCAGGACTAGCAGTGCATACCTATGTCCCCTTAGCAGTAAGAGATGTTTATATATTCAGGTATACAACCACATTTTCGCATTATGGAGGTATATATACATATTGTGGTAGCTGTACTCGCATGAGCATTGATTTGTATAACTAAATTCTGCAGTCGAGTTTAAACTAGTACATTTCAGTGTAATTGCGCGAACAGGCACAATTCTTATGCGAGTGCACCTGATAATCTAAATCACACTTTTGCTTTTATTTTTTGCGTTTTGTTTATTTGCGTTGTAGTATCTATAGGTAGAAAGACTGGAATTTTTGTAATTCAGTTAGGAACAATAGAGAATGCTAGGAGCGATATACTGAAGTTAGAATACAATACTTAGATTAGGGCGAATGATATTGAAAAATTCATAGATAGGAATAAATACTATTGCTATTATTGGATTTGATTTATGCTTAAAATTTCGAATCCATTAGTAAATACTAATTTATCTATATGGATAGTTTTAAGTAGAACCTTCAGGTCGCACCGTTAAGCAGAGTTGGAGTCTGGCATCCGGCATTACGGATTCCTCCCCTTTTTCTTTTTGCTGGTGTCTTGTTGATTAGACACATTCCAAAATCAACCCTACGGGTACCATTATTTATACGCCGCCTTTGTTTTGGTTTCTAAATATTATTTACCGTTTAATTAATTTTTAAATTCCAATTCATTTGAAGTACGTTATTTCTTTTTTGCGTTTAAACCCGGTGGAATACCATCCGGTGCAGCATTGGGGAGGTGGTCGCAAGTACAGCGACCCTCAGTCATATTCTACTGATGCAATACGGTGACGAGAAAAAAACTAAGTCCATGCAATTAGTTCGGGTACTTTTACTCCTAGTTATCAGTAAACATTGACAGCGAAATATTTAAATTCTAGGTCTTTTGAAACAAATCAAGTATTCTCTGCAGGTAAACTTCATAAGAGCAGCTCAAATGAGTTTTGTTGCTCTTGGCTGTTGGAGTTTATATAAAGCAATGCCTACTTAAAACGGTCCCTGGTATTGCTATTTCCGGATTAGTTGCTGCTGCAACATTCACAAAAATTTAGACAAAATTGTTTTTGTAAACTCTTAGTTTTAGTCCAAAAGTACCTATTAACAATAGTTTCTAAAAAAAAATTGTCTTTGTATTAAAACTCATAAAATTTGTACTCGTCACCATATGAGAACACTTTTGCAGAACCACAAAATATTAATCGCGTCGAAGAAAGGGTTGATTCGAACGAATTAAGAAATTAAATAAAGTTTTTTGCAGAATATATGGGTAGTCTTTGATTACAAGCTTTTTAAATAAACGAAGAATGATTTTTCAAATAAACTATGTTGTCTCCTAAATGACTCGAATCAGCGGAATGCTTTGGGTAGAAATAATATGTTTAGTAAGTTATCTGTAATGGCAAAGCTGCAGAAAACGTTTTGAAAGTCAAATCCCTGCATCGAAATAAAAAACGTCGTACAAACCATTGTAGCTGTTATTTATGTTTTTAGAGTTACAGCAAAAATCAATTCCTTTAATTCAAGTATCCGCAATTAATTAATAACTTACCCGAGTATTGGATGTCGCGAATCGAACTCAAGAGAACTCATTTTGCTTGAATTATACATCAGTAGAGGGAAATTCAACCATGCCATTTACTTTATTAAAGAATTTTATTACCATTTGTATAATCAAGTAATTTATCCACCCTTGATCATCCTCATACGTAACCAATACGCGAAAGCCCAAATCCATTAAATACCTCTTTAATGGCTTTTTTTGCAGATACAGCATAATTTCGGTACATCCCATTTTTGTTGACACCCCTACTTATTACTATACGTGTACCACGCGTGAAAGTATATAATGAAACCCTCCTGTATAAACTAAGCAAAATTGTTCACCAATTTCTAGTCCATACTCGTATCCCTTCATTTATCCCTGCGGGCCAACAATGTCATAAAATGACCTCCTGTTCTGCTTTTACCCTAGAAATGAGTTCGCAACACTTATATTCTTTAAGAATATCTGAAGTTCAGTAGAATTTTATGGTGAAATTATTTCATCTAGAGTTTAATAGTGGTCGCGAGTTACTTGTGCAAAAATTTTCTCATTTGAAATGCCAGTCAAGACATTTTCAGTATATTTGTGTATACTTCTGGATGCTTCATGAGAAAACGTATTAATGGAGGGTTACATTATGCGTGTATATTACACTAACGTGGAAAATATAATTACTTTTGTGAACCCGTTTCATTTATATCGGTTTAAAAAGTAGCCTTACTGATATTTCGCCATGGTAAAAAGTTCTAATACAAATAAAAATAGAGTTCTCAAGGTTTGTTTATTATTTCCCGACAGGTCACATACCTGTGTAATGCGCCAGTATTTTTATAATTTTGCTATTTGTTTATTCAGTAGCTCAATAAGGTGAACAGTACTTCCTATCTAAACAATCAATACTGAAGCGTTCTACCTTACATAAAAAAATGGACTTGCGATACTTTTATCTGTATTCGGTTAGTTCTGTTGCTGCAAAGTGTAAATAATTCGTTTAAATAATGTTTTGATTGCCTACAGCATAGCTCATTTGAATAAAAGAAATAATTGTGGAATTGTCTTAAGTTTTCCTGCCTGTCAGAAGATGCGATTAACTGGACCACATGTCTTTCCTCACTCCTAATGTACGTAGAAAGATCTCGGTGGAAGTCAAAACATAACTACAACCAATTTATTTTCCCAGCAAATGCAGTTCTCAAAGGAATTACGAATAAAATAACAACGAAACTAACTTGTAAGATGTATACACCCAAGGTGGGCCTAGACAATCTCACCCTGCTTTGATAGACCGTCCATATTCGTATTCTGCGGCGGATGCAGAATACGGAGGACAAATATAGATATAAGCTACCAAAGAGGAAAGAAGCCCTATAAATCGGAGGTTGAATGATTAGGATTTTTTAAGTGTAGAGATGCTAGAAAATTGGAATTCAAAGATGGGTTGGTTAAAACTATATTTGGCTAGGCTTATCGAGAGCATTTGGTGACTTTTGGTCTGGAAAATTTTCGATGACCCACACTGGTTGGTGATTTTACGTGTTGGTTTTATCATAAATAAGAAAACAGCAGGAAAATTTTTAAAAAGTCAACAAGTTAGTGATATTGTAAGGTAATCTGCTCTTGATCAGAATAATGCAGCTGAACGTAAACGAAGCATCTGTACACAAAGAATAATTGATAGTCACCCTGTGGCGCGACATCTTCGGAGGACTTGATTGACATTTTACAAAAGGTTGCATTTCCAAGTTTTACTAAGCTTACAATAGGAACCTTCTGGATGTGTTTTACATAATTCTAGTACGTTATTAAAATAGTCGAAAAATATTGATTATATATATGAATTGTAATCATTGAGCACCGCTTAGTTTAGTGTCGATTTGAGCTTTGATTATAATACTAGTTTTTATTAGAGTTTCTAGCTATAAAGTCGGCATGAAATAAATTAGCGTAACACCGCGCTAACAGAAATAGCTCTAGAGGATATAAACTTGGTAGTCATCGCTGTAAATTATCACTTAGTGGTATGATGGTTAAATATAGTGCTTCGATAGTAATTAAAAAAATTTGCGTTCTAGCTTAAAAAAAGTTAATACTTGTGCTGTTAGCGAATAGCTGGTAATAAATAGTAGTGAGTGCTTTATAATTTCACTGTAGGAACTAGTAGTTGAATATACTTGTGTAATCAGTTGATATTAAAGAATTGTTGTATAGCAAAAGAGTTTTGGTTACAATGTGATAATAAGTGTTAGATTTGGTACTTAACCAACAACCACATGAGTAGTTTAGGTACATGTCCAATTCAGGCTAGGGAGTATCAGAAAACTGAAAGAAAATATGATCAAATTTATTCAAGTGTCAGAAAAAGGGACGATTGCTAGCTATATGGGACTCTAAAGCAGTTAATTGGGAGAAATATTAGGTGGGTATAGTTTAGGAGTGAGCAATGAAAAATATGAAGATTGAGTAAAGCTTTGTATCAGAAACTAAGTAATTGTAGCCAATACAATGTTTAAAAATAATAAATGCCTGTTAATGAAAAATTTTGCTTGGCATGGGGAAAGTAATTCGAGCATAGGGAACGAAAATCAATATAGATTACTGGTTATTTTGCAAAAAGAAAAGCTCGTGACCGGTTTCGCTGTTTGCAGCTGATCGGACCGACGTATCTCTTTTTGCAAAACAACCAACTAAGTTTTGGAATTATACACAGATCAAGGTGAATTTATAATGCAAAATGTTTCCCATACACCTTATATACCCAAATATAAGCAAATAACTATCGATGACTGTTTCTAGTCACCGACATGATAGGGTAGATGGCATTGCCAGATAAAATTTTAATTGTGAGTCAAAAAATAAGATGAAAGAGGAATTTAACAAATGACCTGTTTCGAGGTTGTACTGATATAAAGTAAGTCTAGGCCATTTCCCTTAAACAGAACTAACTCTTGTTATCATGGCAACAAATCATAACCTGTTGAAACTGTCATTGATAAATTTTACTTTTAAAATTGGAAGCATAACTATGCATTAAATTATGAAAGAAAGCATATCGAATGCAAAGGTGAAAATCGACAAATTTGATTCTCGGGTCATTATCCAATACCTGTTTTTGAAGGGGTTAAGTAAGTGGTAAGAGGGTTTATGAAGATATATATATATATATATATATATATATATATATATAAATGAATATATTGGCAAGTGACTCACTCTAAGCCACAAGGGCATCCTACCGACGCGTTTCACCCTAAACCCTAATTGGGGCTCATCAGGACAGGAGTAGCAAAGTTGTAATATTTATATGGCTGCACCTAGCACACAGTTTGTGTCTTCGTGCTATTTCACCTGACACTGCAGGTTTTCTTTTGCTAACAGTTGGAACGGAAGAGATCCTACTCAATGCCTTTAGCCAACAACTATAATTGTAAGAAAAAGTAACAATAATTAGTCTTAAATCAATTAAAAACAAATGAATATAATGGCAAATGACTCACTTTTAGCCACAAGGGCATCCTGCCGACGCGTTTCACCCTAATTGGGACTCATCAGGACAGGAACAGTAAATTTATAATATTTATACGACTGCACCTAACACACAGTTTGTGCCCTCGTGCTAGTTCTACGTGGCACTGCAGGTTTTTCATGATAAGAGTTGGCATGGAATACGTCCGACTCAACTGCATTTAGCCAAAACTATAATTATAAGAAAAAGTTTTAGAAATTAAGTTGAATAAATTTAATAACTACCTCCTTAAATCGGATTTTAACCTAGCCGATCTGTTATGTTCAATAATTCTCATTATATAATTGCAAAATCTACCGAAATCAGCCACCCTGAATTCCAAATATCCACTTTCACACTAGGATTTACTCACAAAATCTTATGTAGTTTAACTTATTTAAGTTATAAAATGAATGTTTCTTTAAAGGTTTTAAAATAATATGATTGTTGTTTTACCGTTTAAATTGTGCTGGTCGTCCATTTTCCATATCATAAGCTTGCATTCGGTCCAAAATCGTTGGAAAAATACCCTTAAAATTGCATTTCAAATTCATTTGTGATTCATTTACCATTAAATTCCATTAATTTTCATATATGCTTTCTAAATCTATGAACTTATATAGTCCAAATCGTTTAAAACTTATAATAAATTTACCATTAAGTCCATTCAAATTTAGTTTAAGCTTCTATCCATATTCAAACTTTATCGTGCCGTTTTAATTACCTACTTGCTTCCGAGTAGCAAACAACTTTCAAAATCTTCTGTTTACTACAATACATTAAATTCTATATAATGTCTAAAACGAGTATTCAACAATGACCATAAACTGCATATTTTAATTGGTTATATAGAACCGATTCTTGCTATGTCACGAATCTAGAAAGACATCGTTCAGTCTGAGTGTTACTCTTGGGTTTTCATTCGTCGAAATTTAGAGATCTGTTTGATCTCGAATCATCTACATGATGTAGTGTTTAGAAATATGGCGTTTTTCGGCCTAAGGCTACTTTAATTTTGAAGTAAGATTTATATGTGGCACGTAATTATTCACGTTTAAACCCAATGTAGAATCTTGGGTGGAGTGTTGGGAACGTGGGCGCAAGTATAGTGACCTTACTTAAGTTATACCGCCTGAAGCCTCCGTTAATTAATACATTTACAAGCGTTGTCTCTTATCTTCAAGATTTCTAGCAGTGATTCCTTCATTGTGCGACCCTATCGATTGATTTACAAAAATGGCTCGCCTTAATCGATTGAATGTTTATACTCCTTATATATTATGGACGATGTCATTTACGTATAAATTTTCTCAAAGTTTTTAATGAATCGCGTTGTTACTTTCCAATTAAATATTGTATACGTGCTCTTGCCAAAACAAATACGACCGTGTGTTTAGTGTTATTATAGAATGAAATAGAAATTAAATGATTGTCCGCACTTTCCCTGCAAACAGAAATTCTGTTGGAACGCGTTTAAATGTAATCTTTTATAATGATCCCGCATCAAGTTATTCGATAGCAAATAATAGATGAGGAACTCTTTCAAAAATGTATTTTTACTCGCGGAATATCCTAATTCTTACTAAAATACGACTAAGTTACGTAATACGACAGAAACTTTCAATCACGGGGTTTATGCATTTATAATATAATCTACCGAGTGTCCAAATAAATACCAGTGCTTCTATAAATACACTACTATGATAATAAGTATTTACAACATTTGTGCTTCTATTTTGAAAAGATTTATACATAAGATAGTTTATTTTTCTATTGGACAACTGTATATAATAAACAAATAAAAAAATTATATATTGCTTTTTATATGATTATTACAAATGCTAAAATCTACAGACAATGTGTACTATGTTTCTTCTTATTGAAAGTAATTCTTCCGATGATGTAAAATTTTTCTTTATTGTGATGTGAAAAAATATTAACTATACGTATTCTTACCATTTTGTGAAATATTGTTAAAAAGTTAGTTTTTAGTTTTTATTAAGCAGCTGCAGTATGTGTGCGACTTAATAGAAATGATGGTAGCAAGATCAAGATCTATTGAATGAAAGAGCCACAAATTTTAATATAAATAATTTCTTTTTCAGTGGTGTGCAACAGGACAGTTAGTAGTTAGTAATCAAGCTTCGTGTATTGAGAAAGGAAAGCGTAAAAAGAAGTTGGATGAAGAAACAGAGAGAAACGCTCTGATGGAATATGTTATTCATAAGAAAGTAGGCAATATCAACGTGAAAGTTGAGCTTCGAGAAAACAGTAAAAATCAAAGCAAAAGGACAGAAAACAATGAAAATACAATTAAAATAGTAGAAATGAAAAATGTAGAAGACAGAGATACCAGATGTTGAAAAGAAAAACGAAAATGCATTGTGAGTTATCTTTCTTCAACTATTTGTGTTGAATTTATTCAAATAACAATTGACTCTACTCCAGATATAACACATGCAGACCGATTAACTTTTATATTTCACTATTTGTCAGAAGATAGAACTCCAATTGAGAGTTCTTTTGATTTTATTTTCATTTATTGTAATTAAGGTGACGCACTAGAAAATGAAGTTTTGCAGTATATTTGAAAATTAAAACTGGGTATTAGCAATTGTAAAGATCAAAGCTACAATAATGCAGCAAATATGTCCGTCAAATACAATGGGCTCCAAAATCGCATTAAAAAACATAGTGAAACGGCCCATTACGTTCCTTTTGCTTCGTATTCATTAAATCCAATATAAAATAGTGCTAGTTAATTATGCTTGCAGACAGTAATTTAATTTACTATAAATCGTTTAGACCTTTTTTCGTCTTCTACTTATAGGTGGAGTATATTAGAGAATAGTTTTACCGCAAATAATAAACATTTTACAATAAAAAAGTTATATAATAAGAAAAGGTCTTGTAAAGCCGATGCAGTTGTGACAATTTGCCCTGGGTTCAACCAAATAAAAAGTGTTCTTTTGAAATATATTTTTCACGATTTTTAAAAATATTCTTTTAAAGAAGAATCGCGAGAAATGGCAAACAAAATGAATACTTTGGAATGCATTTTGTTAACAGTTAGATGAGATAAAATTCTTTACAGAATAAATGCAAGCAGTAAATCCTTACAAAATCCTACATTATCATTCTCGTTTGACAATTTATATGATTAGGTTAATAATTTAAGGATCATTTTTGAAAATAAAAGTTTATTTTTTTAAATTATTCACACAAACATACTTGACGGCGACGATGAGAGCCTATCAATTATTACCGCATTACTGAAAAAAAATCGTACAGTGACGGCATAGATATTGAAGAATTGGACTAGGCATTGTACTTTAAATTAATTTGAAGAAGCCAAAATTTAACATTACCATCTGATATCCTGCAAATTGTATAAAGCACAAAATAGTGTCAACATCTCCAAATATAGAAACATTATTGTGAATATATTTAACTTTGCCTATAGCAATTTTATCTGGTGATAGGTCATTCTCGTTAATTAAAACGTGTACAAAATTATTTACGAAATTCACTGACTCAATGAAAGTTGAATTCTTCATAGAACAATATGCTTCCGATAATGTTAATTATGATATTGATAATTTTGCTGAAGTAAAGACTATAAAGCAGACTTTTTAAATAAAGTTTATTCTTAATTATGTACTTACTTTTCTTAACTATCTGGACTTCTATTTAAATTATCTTTTTCGCTACTCAATTTGCTTTTCATGTGTAAAGTATTATATATTTTTTTCTGTGATGGGAAAAATATTTGACATTTAAGTTTCTTGATAGGTACCAAAATGTCACTTTTTATGAATTTACTTTTTTCCTTGGGAAAAAAATGAGTACTTTTTTCCCGGGTATGTGCAAATAAGTAAGAACACGAAGATATTTAATTTAAAGCCGAATTCACACTTGTAACATTTGGGTGAAACATAACATCGTATCATAACTTCGTCGCGTTCAAAACAAGCGATATAAACAACTTAAGTAATCAATTTTGAAACCACTCGCAGAATTAAATTGACAGATATTTGATTACTTTAAAGGTTTCTTTAGCAACGCAATTCTAACTGTCCCTATAATAACAACAGCCTACTTGTTTGAAACTTCAAATTTGACATCGATTGATTATTTGACTTTAATATATTGTAATATTTTTTTCAATATTAAATCACGTTTTACCTGTCACAGAAAAAAATAGTGTATTATACATAGGTAAAAATGTAAGATTTTAACTCTCGGTGTTTTGTCTCCCTCCGCTTTGCATCAGAAAACACATCTCGAGCTAAAATCTAGTACTTTTTCCCTTGTATAATAAATAATTATTAATAATTATTAATTTAAAATTTTAATTTGTCTGTTTTTCACATTATTTAGTTTTGTTTAATTTATGGTTTTATATATTTGTATGCTCTGTTTTTTGCTAGAGAGGGAGGGGGCTCAAAAAGAAGAAGATGTCCAGCACCACAAAGTAGGTTAATCTCGTCTTGGTTGGAAAACTTCCTTCTGCATGGCAATTCCCTACTAATGGCTCCAGACCTTCCCTACATTTGATTTTCCAATGCCCTATCCGAAGGTATTTTGCTGACTAGGAAGCGAGGTTTTTTATATGGAAGTTTTGAATTTTTCAGAACCCTTGCTGTTTCAGGCAAGCAAGAGACCTTTAACGTATGTGTCAACACTTACACACAGAACCTGCATTTTACTTCTCATCCGAACGAAGGCGTATTTTTATGAAACATGCTCGCATAACATTTATCAAGCGATCCGTGTCGGGATTCGAACCCGGGACTCTGGGCTTAGTAGTCACACGCAAACCCGTTAACTCACGGAGGCGTTTGCTCTAGACCTTCAACGGACAAATACCAATTTTTATATATACAAATAATTGGTTAAAAGGCAAATACGAGAATTTAGCTATTATTGGAATTTTAACCCTGTGATCAACCCTAACTTTACTCTAAAATCGACCTACTCCTCCAAAGTTTTCTGAGCACAAAATGCATTATTTCTCAGAAACCATAATTTAGATTTCGCTTCTAGAGGGATTTTAAATACCTTAAATATGACAGAAAATAGATATATTGTTCACAAATTATTAAATTCAGTTGATGTTTGTACTTTAGAGGTAGGGATAATGAAAGCATATTTTTTGGAAAAAGCTATGAATATGATAGGTATTTTGTAAGGACAGCATAAGCAAAACAGTCTCCTATTAAATGTGTCTGGGCCAACAGAATTAGAAGTTAAAAGGTATAACGGCAGTAAAAATACTACTCTCATCTACCTGACTCTAACTGAAAGTATTTCATTGACCATTTTTGATGTTTTTTGGCCAATTTGCGACAAAATAGCAATCGACATTATTCAAAGTAAGAAGACTTTTCAGCGTCCTGCGTGTGAACTGGTAAAGAAGCAGAACTATTACATTTCGTTTGACACATGATTTCAATTTCTTTTAAACCGCTTACTGTAAGGATATGAACGATTAAAACACGTGCCCTGGTAATTCGTTTTTGGTTAATACACACCTGTAGTTTATTCATCCTGGTATTTGGATGTACGCAAAATGAAATAATTTGATGAGGTGAATCTAAGAGTCGAAATCTTCGCTAACAGGTGAATCGTAAGCGGGCTGATCTGTACATCCGTTTAAAGTACATCCGGATGGGTTAAGTAATAGTTCACTCTTCCATTCGTGTTTATGGCGGCGTCAACATATGGGAAATAAATTTTAGAAAAATTTACATTGTGGTTAACATTGGCAAGTAGAGAAATATGAGCGGTTCAGGTTATTATAGTAGTTTTGTGAATATCGATATTGTTAGACAATTAAAACCTACTGCAGAAGTGATTTGTGTAAACATTAGTTCCATAAATCAAACTCGATTGTATTTCACATAAGCATTTGTGTTTAAGTAGTTTCATGTGTCGTAATTATTTTAAACTATCTTATCTTATCTGATACTTACTTTTAAAGAAAAAATTTTAATATTCTTTCAGCCTAAGGTTTTTTAACTGTAAGCCCTCCACATCCGGCTGGTAGTAACTCATAACTGTATAATTGTATGTACAACCAATCTTAATGCCATAATTTAGATTTTATTATCTCTGTTCGGAATCTTAAAATGAAAGTAAATGTGTTTTGCGTTTATAAGCCGAAGAACTTAATATTTCAGTACAAATACTTAAGTGTTTATTTATTATTTAGTCTTTCCTAATCGTCAAAAATATTAAGTAATAACTTACGTTTATAAGTCTCAACTTGATTTTGACATTTTATTTTTCTCTTGTTAAAAAATTGATTAAAGTTTTGATTGCGGGGCTGCCGTTCCTACAACCCTCCCGAATTATTTTCTCCATAGAATAGGGAAGTCCATAATTTGTGCACCTACGATACAGAAATGGTTGCGACTAGAAAATTTTAAAATTATTTTGGTATGAAGGAGCTATAGTTTCTACAGCTTTCTAACATATCTTTTCCTTTAAATAGAGAAGTGCACAAATGTGTGTACACTAGTTATGTAATTTCCCAATTGATATATATGTAAGGAAAGTATAATTATGAAATTATTAGAAATATTAGAAATGCGCTAAGTGATGTGCAACATTGTAAATGAAGGACAATTCATACAGTTTATTAACGTTTGTGGGAACGGAAGCGCTACTTTGTAGCACAGACGATAAGTGACACTGCAGATGTCAGGTCACAGGCGGTCGCAGACATTCACGTACCGAGATTATCTAGAAAGTAAGCTTGCAACAATGTAATTATGAATAGAATTAAGTGTAAGCAGACATTAGGTCTGCAAGTTCCCATAGCCATGTGAGGGGGTAGGGATATTATAAAACGCCCGGGAGCACCAGTCGACGACAGTCAATCCATCGTTCACCTTTAACATTGCAGTTCTTTAGATTACTCATTTTTTGTACAATGAATTTAGTATTTCGGACTTAGAATAATTTTAATTCAAGTTTGTCAAAATTCCAATTAATTTCTGTATAATAAAAAATAAATTGTTAAGAAGTTTGGAAATGGTTTTTTAAAAAGGCCGCTCCCAAGCCACGAACCTTAACTCACTAAGCACATTTAGGTTCCTACGATGCACAAACGAATGATGTAGGAAGTAGGAAAACTTTTTTATTCTTATTATGGGAGGAAAATGGCGGAGGGGGAGTGGAAATAGACGCTATAATACCGTATGCTAAACACCAGTGGTAAGGTCTACAACCAGGAAACGTGATTCTGTGGTGGCAAGTTTTTGAACAAAGTTTTTACTGGTCATATTTGTTGTTTTCTTGCGAAACGTCCGTGCGAAATACAGTAAGATATGAAAATTTTTATTGGTTTAATTTGATTAACGTGTCTTTTGAAAAAATTTAGTCTGAGATATATAAATCGCAATAAAACGTATTTAATAATGGAAATTTTATAGAAATCTATATGAATTGACAAACCATAACGACATACTTAACTCGCACTTGGAAAATTTGATTTTTCTGTCTGTTCAAAACGAATTGGTTTCTTTAGTTGAAACATATTTTGTACACAATACAGGAAGTCACTTAAACTGCCAATTTTGTTGCATTCATTTGGATGAATTTTACATCATAAGCGTCAACTCGAAGTTAACAAAGATATTATAATATGCGACTCCAGATGAAGAGGTACAAAATCTTTCTCTGGCTAAAAACGAATAAAAGATTATCTGTGGAATACACAATACTAATAAGATAGGCTTTCAATACTAACATTAACCAACATACAAAATGCCTTTTTAGATAATTTAATCTTGAGTGATTTTTGACGAAGATGACACTGGAACAAATAAACAAATTCAATGACTTTTGAAAAACTAACTATTGAATTTATCGTATAAGTTGTTATTTTGTGCTAACCGAACCACAATTAACTTTACCATTTTTGTTTGTATTATTAGATTGCTTATACAGAGTTAATATAAAGTCCAGAAACGGTCGATTAAATTTTTTATTTATAGTATTTTTTTTTAATTTGGTATTGATATGTGGTTAAAATTAGCGAATTTATTTACGTAATTTTCAATTTTGTGTCAATTCCTGTTTAACCGGAAATGCCTATCACGTTTTCTTTTTAAATGAGACACTTATTATATTTTCATATTTTTTGAATGCAGAATCAAAAACTACCTTCACAAATATTAAAATATTTTTTCATTTTTAAGAACGCAAGTTAAGGTTCGGGCCTTGGGAGCTGTGTTTTAAAAAAAAAGACTTCCAAAACTTCTTAACAATTTATTTGATTTATACAGAATTGAATGTGGAATTTGACAAACTTGATTAAAATTACTCTAAGTCGAAAAAAGAATTAATTGTACTATTTTGAGTAGCCTAAGCAACTGCAATGTTAAAGCTGAATACTTTGACTGACTGCCGGGTCTTGGGGCTCCCGGGCTATTTATAATATCCCTACCCCCTCACATGGCTGTTGGAACTTGCAGATCTCATGTCTGCTTATTTTTAATTCTATTCAATAATACATTGTTACAATCTTACTTTCTAGGTAATCACGGTATCTTAACCGTCTGTGACCTGCCACCTGCAATGTTACTATCGTCTGGAATACATTGTATTGCATCCGATCTCATGAACTGTTAATAAACTTTATTAATTGTCCTTGTATTACATTGTTGCACTTCACTTAGCAATTTCTTAATAATTTCTAATAATTTCCTATTAGATTCTATTTTATAATACATACATAACTGGGGGATATGTAACTCACATTACAAAAAAAAACAAGATGTCCTTGAGAACAGAAGATTTTACTGTAACCTGTCAGATAGTAATTGCTTGACACATTATTATTGTCACTATTTTTGTAATTGCTTTATTAAATACTTTAAAAATGTCAATGAAATTAACAGAATATGAGTGAATTGACATTTTGATAATGCGTGGGTATGATGACCGTCAACGTTCTTTTGAAAAGGTTCGTACTTTATTTAATAATATTCATCCAGATTGTCAAATTAGTAAAAGGACCCACATTTTGCGCGCAATATTTGTGAATAATTAAACGAAATATTTTCTGCACGCTGGATTAGGCGCAAAGGACCAATTGAATGACAGTTCGTTCTTAAGATTTATTACCGCTCGATTTTTCCTCGTGGGTTCACTTGAAATGTCAAGTGTATAAACATCTACCAATTAATATACAACAATTACAAGAACGAATAGTTGAATTTAATCGTATCATGCCACAAATGATACAGAGTTCACTAAGACATTTCATTGATAGACTACATCATTGTCAAATCGTAAACGGAGCACAATTTGAACATTTTTTGTACCGTCAATAAAATTTCAAATAGTTTTCAAATAAATCTTGATTTTGCATTTCGGTACTTTTTATTATTTTTTGTACTGCATTCTTAAGAATGAAAAAGTATGTTAATATTTCTGAAGTAAATTTTTATTCTGCATCCGAAAATGTAAAAAAAACATTGAGTGTCTCATTTTAAAAAAAAGTGATAAGCATTTCCAGTTAAACCAGAAACGACAACAAATTGAAAATAGTATAAATAGGTTCGTTAATTTTAACCATATATCCATACCAAATTAAGAAAAAAATTCGCATCGAATAAAAAAATTATTTGACCGTTCCGGGACTTTATACTAATCCTGTATAAAATAACTTTATATTCAACACATTTAACTTTTCGCATGGTGATTGCATCCTTTAATCAAAAAGTCATGAGACACCCCTGAACAAAAGTGTTTACTAAAAGATCTATTAATCCTCTATAGTAGTAATAAATTATTATAAAACAGTCTATACACCACATAAAGAAAAGACATTTTTGAATTTAATAAAATCAAAATCAGTCACGGGGTTTGGTCAGTTGTTTGTATAAGATCAAATCCTATAAAAAGGTTATTATTTAGCGTAGTTAAGGAAAAAACTCCTCTGTAAACTGCTTTTAAATGATATGTAGACTAAAACAATTACTAAAATATTCAGCAGAGTTATATCAATTTCCCATTCTTTAAACATGAAATCGATTTTATTGCTGCAATTTAAATGATATTTCGTGCAAAAACCAAATTCCTCAAGCGTTGTGCGTTGACGAACTTTATTCCCATTAAGTTTGATCAACATAGCATTAGTATTTTCATTTTTTCCAGATCTTTTAACTTTTATAATACAAGCAACAAAGTTAAAAGACGAAATCGTGGATTTAGCTGCGTAAACGTAGCGCCCAGATTAACTCGGAGCCCTTGTAATAATCGAGAGAAATGGCTTGAAGTTTGTATGAAAGAGGAAAGAAGTTTTTAGCAATTGACCCCCCTACTACGATAATATATGAAACGTATGAGCAAGATAGGAAAAGAATATTCTTATCGAAATAAATACAAAAGGGCAGGATAAACCCTCACTGAATGTAGACAGAAACCCATTTAGTTTTAACCTTTTCATGCTGTGTTTAAGAGGAGTGCGATTTGGTTAAGTGTAAGTACTAGCACATTACAGCAGTTTAAGAATGCTTTATACTTATACAAATTTCTTACAATAAAGTGATTAGATTTATAAACAGGCATCAAAAATGGGTCCTAGTTATCCTAGAAAGGATAGAAGTACTTAAAACCAGTCTTAGCTTTTACTATATGGCGGATTTTCTTGCTCGTCCGCCTTTGTATTAGACGAGCTTAATTCTTCTACAAAACAAAGCCTGCTAGATACATTTCTACCCCAAGATTACGCCGTTATATATTTTTCCGTAAAAGAAAGCGTGTGTAGATATAATATATAGAGGTTGTCACGTGCATTATTTATATTACGCAATATTCTGTACGAGGATTGCCAGTTTAATG
The DNA here is from genome assembly GCA_036346225.1 of Platerodrilus igneus. NCBI lineage: Eukaryota > Metazoa > Arthropoda > Insecta > Coleoptera > Lycidae > Platerodrilus > Platerodrilus igneus. Next base: position 1,026,915 of record JARFIW010001199.1, read on the forward strand.
ACATTGTTAAGTTTCCCTTCTTGTAGCATTTTAGGTGTTTTTCTAACCTTTCTTCTATATGTGTTACGATAATAAGAATTTATAAAAATGTTTTACTTTGTTTTCAGAATAAACTTAAAGTTTTCTTTATCGGTCTTATGATGTTTTTGTTTATTTATGGGTAACAACAATTCTTCTAAATAAGTTTTCTATAAAAGCAAATAGTGAAGTTTAACCAAAAGAAGAAAAATTTTAATATGTCATAAGAAAATGGATTAGAAAACAATAGAAGAGGAAACCGAGCTGTATATAGGCTGTGCGGGAATTTCAGGAAACTGTGTAAGCTAGCTCAGAATATAAATAAGTGGAGGTACGTGTCCAACCAGTTTTGAGACGTAAAACCTATTGACGAAAAAATAAGCGCAGATAAATCTTATGATTATTATAAACAACTACAGGTGTTGGGTGTGAAATATCTGCAACTAATGATGACTGTGCGAAAAGATATCTTAGAAAAAATATTAAAGCGGCAATAGTCCAAATGCTGGAAGAACTTGGCAGCCACAGGCTGTTTACCCCCCTTCACAACCACTGAATGTCGGAGAAATAGGGTATATAATTATCAGACAATAGAAGGGGACCAAACTGCGCCTATGATCAAAGACAACAAACATAGAAACAAGAAGAAAATTGTTGAAAGCATATGTGTGGAGCACAACACAGTATGCCTATGAAATACAGGCAGTAGGAAAAGCAGACAGAAAAACGGTAGCAGACTTTTGAAATGTTGTGCTTCAGATGTACGAGGATGATAGCATGGACAGACAAAGTTAACAACAAATAGGTTATAGAAATAGTAGGGGAATAAAGATATTTGTGGAAAAAAATAGGAGAAATAGAGTTGCAGAATACGTTCTAAGGCATTTTTGGGGAATAGTATAGGATATATTACAAGCAGAGATAGGAAAAAGGATGCAGATGTAGACCTATATCGGATAGTGATTGATGCAAACTGTGCAAATTTCAAGGAACTGTGTAGGTTAGTTCAGAATAGAAAACAATGGTGGTACGCCTCTAACCAGTTTCAGGACTGAAAACCTAATGATGATGATGAAGAATGTGGACTCGACAGGAACAAAAATATTTGTTATGCTAAGGCGTCAAAGATACATCTTTAAAACGTTCTCGTCTCCTTCTGTTGATATTGTAAATTGTACAGTGTTATTTATGAATAAAATAGAAAGCCGATACATTAGTTTTGAGGTCCTTAAAAATTGGATTGAAAATTGTGTAAGTGAAAATTAAATAGCAGTGATAATTGGGCATGGTAGAAGCTAACAAGGATCAGCAACAGATTACGCAATCGCTCATCAAAACTAAATAAATCGTAATTGATTGCTCACAGTGAAAATTAACTTAAAATATTCAAGTAGGAAATTCACATCAGGGTGTCAAGTAACAGGACGCTGATGTTGCGTATTACCTCTTGCATCATTTTAAAATTGTTTAACTATAAACGCGAGTTAAAGTGCGGGCCTTAGAAGCTGCGTTTTTAAAACCAGTTCCAAAACTTCTTAACAAATTTATTGATTAATACAGAATTTACTAATGGAATTTTAACAACTTGATCTTAATTACTATAAGTCGGAATTACATTAGTTAATTGTACTATGGTGAGTAGCTAACAGACTGCAATGTTAAAGCTGAATACTTTGACTGACTGCCGGGTCTTGAGCTCACAGGCTTGTATAAATGTCCTTAAACTATCGTGCTATGGAACTTGCAGATCTCAAGTCTGCTTATTTTTTAATACTATTCATAAATACAATGTTGTAATCTTAATTTCTAAGTAAGCACGGTATCTTAACTGTCTGTGGCCTGCCATCTGCAGTGTCACTATCGTCTCGGATACAAAGTATTGCATCCGTTCTCATAAACTGTTAATAAACTTTATAAATTGTCCTTGTGTTACTTTGTTGCATTTCACTTAGCGTATTCTTAACACTGCTAATAATTTCCTAATTATTCTATTTTATAATACACATCTCAATTAGTGGATACTTAACTCGTGTTTTATCTTTAATCTCATTTGAGACGGACATGCAAATTCCAGAGTGCTGCGAAAGAATTTTATTTTTAATTTTACTTGATTTTCCTTCAAAAATGCATTTTGTGGCACAGATGAGTAGTACAGTACTACTCAGATGCATTGCTGTCTGCATTTTTTATTAAGATTAAACTGTTAACAATTTAGTAGATATAAATAAGGAATCCAATTCGTATTCTACTCCTGGATTAACGTTAAATAATAATAAGCTTAGACGTTCTGTTTTTACCGGAAAGGATCATTGTTAAACGTACTGAATTTCTTGTAGCGTAATAGTGTTCTTAAGTAGAACTGTCGTAGTAACAGTGCCTGTAACTGGAACATACCTTGTTTAAATGGGTATTTAGTAATGTATACAATAAGGTAAAAGCATGCTACGCGCAAAAAAGCGCTCCACATATAATTTTAGAAAATAATTAATTATAGGGATTTTTGTATAATAACTTAAGTATATTACACATGTTTGCGTAATAAAGTTTTAGAAATTATGAAATTATACTTATTCAATGTGGCCTTAGTATTCCTCGACAATGTTTTAGAAAGAGCAGCCTTTTTTATTATTGAGCAACTTTATGGTTTAGATGCCTCTCACGGGTCGTAGAACGGACATGACGCTTTCCGACCAATCACTATGCATACGAAATAGCGGTGGTGGTTGACAGTTGTTGGAAAAACAGCTGACATGGTTCATAGTTGGCGTGACTCTGTTATCTATAACTACATGTGTGCGAATAGTGCAGTATAGACAGGCGAAGCTTTGCCCATCGATTCCCTCTACATAATCCTTTACCTTTATAATCTTTTTTGTGTCCTTGTTTACGTTTTAGGTAAGCAACAAGCTTCGCCAAAGACCTATGGTCTAGAAGTGGCAGTTTGCATCGACGCTAAATACTGAGATATATCAAATTCGATACCCCAGCTTGCTAATATGCATTAATTGAGAAGGTAAGCGAGTTCAATTAATTACATTGTCAATTTGAAATGAAAATTACGGTATCCTATTTGTAAATTGTGTGTTACGCCCTCTACTCAAGCAAGCGATAAACTAATTCCTTTACCAGTAAATAACAATTTGCGCACAACGTGGGTTTCATTTGTTATTTGTGCAAACAAAGATGCGGTAGTTATTCGCTTCTTGCACAAAAAGTGTGCTAACACAGAATTAACAAATAAGATAGCATAAGCTACGTTTTAAATTAACAATGTAAATTATTTAATATTTGCGTACTTTATCGATTACTGCATATTAGTAAGCTAGGTATACGATACAATATTTTTGTATTATGTATTATCTTTTGTAAATAACTTTTTTATACATGTAAATTTTGGTTGAATAAAGACCTGATGATAATAATAATAATAATATTTGTATATCTCAGTTGTATGGCAAGAGCTTCACATTGTCGCTCTAACACGTATGATTTTGGCGAAGTTTATCGCTTACCTAAAATGTAAACAGGAACACAAAACATAACGGAAGTAAAGAATTAGGTAGAGGGAATCTACAGGTAAAGCTTTAGCGGTATGTAATGCACTGCTCCTGCACAAGTAGTTAAGAAGAAGATGAATCATAGCAGCTACTTTTCCAATACATGTCCACCACCATCGCTGGTTCGTTCGCGCCTTGATTGGTCGAAAAACGTCATGCCCATTCTACGATCCGTCGTAACCATCGTAACCACAAAGCTGCACAATAATTTAAAAAAGGTTATTCTCCATAAAACAATGTCAGGGAACGCTAAAAACACATTTAGTATGCGTAACCTAAAGCTGTATTACACAACTATGGGTAGTATACCTGACTTAATTATACAAAAACCCTTTAAAAATTTTTATCTTCCTAAATCTTTTTTGAAGCGCTTTTTAGTGCGTAGCATGCCACTACCTTGTTTTATTGGGTAATGAATACCGATTTACGCAAGATATGTTCAAGTTACAAGCACTGTTGTAACGACAGTACTACTTAAGTATCCTAATACGCTATTACAAGATATTCAGTACGCTTAACAATGCCATTTTGCAGTAAAACCATAACGTCTACAACTTATTACTTTTTATAATTAATCCAAGATTAAGATATGAATTAGATTGCTTATTTATATCTACTAATAAATTGTTAACAGTTAAATCTTAATAAAAAATACAGACTAGGTATCTACGCCACTAAGTGATTTTTGAAATAAAAATCAAGTTAAATTAAAAATAAAATACGTTCATAAATTCACAGCACATTAGGATTTGTTTCGGTCTTTAGTGAGATTAAAAATAAAACGTGTTTATAAATAAGCAATTGTAGGTGATGCAGGAAATAATATACAACGTCAGTGCCTTTTTTATTTGACACCTTGTTATGAATTTCCTACTTGGACTTTTTGGTTAATTTTCACTGCGAGCAGCTATTTACGATTTATTTAATTTTTAAGTACGATTCCGTAATTTTTAGCCGACCCTTATTTGTTTCGAACCATGCACAACCTCCAATTCAATTTTTATGTCTACCTTATCTATCTCTGAATTTCTTTCTCGACCTATTCTTTTTAAAACTTTTGAAACTGGTGTATCAGCTTTCTGTTTCGTTGATAAATAATAATGTTACGATTTACAATATTAAAAAGAAGAAGACGTGAACGCTTTAACCGAGGTATCCTTACTGCTTTAGCATAACAAATATTGTTGTTTCTGTCAAGTCTATTTTCTTTTGGCATACTAAAACTTTTTGTTTGTTCAAACATTAATATTCGTTTAATTATTTGTGATTGCTGAGAGTAAAAATTAACTACAAAATCCAATTAACAAATTCATAACGAGGTGTCAAGTAATAAGATACTGATGTTACATACTATCTCTTGCACCATTTACAATTGTTTAATTATAAACATGTTTCATTTTTAATCTCACTTAAGACCGAAACGAATCTCTATGTGCTGCGAATGAATAGTTTAATTTCGAACGTTTTATTTTTAATTTAACATGATTTTTCTTCAAAATGCTTAGGTGTGGCACAAATACATAATCCCTGCATGTTATATTAAGATTAAATTGTTGACAATTTAGTAGTAGATATAAATAAAGAATCTGATTCGTATCTTAATCAAGCATTAACATTCAAAAATAAAAGTTGTAGACGTTACGTTTTTATTAGAAAAGTGCACTGTTAAAGTACTGAATTTCTTGCAATAGCGTATTAGGATTTTTAAGTAGAGCTGTCGTAATAACAGTGCCTGAATCTAGAAATCCTTACTTGAAGGGATATTTATTAATCAATATGACAAAGTAATCCCGTGTTACGTGGCAAAAAGCACCTTAAATAAAATTTTGGAGAATAATGGATTTTAGGTAATTTTTGTATAGTTAATTTAGTTATTGTACACATAGGTGTGTAATTTTAGAAATTAGAAGATTAGGCAAAATTAATGTAGTGTTGGTGTTCGCCAGCAATATTTTATGGAGAAAAGTATTTTTGTTATTGTGTAACTTTGTGGTGAAAACGGTTCTCACGGTTTGTGAAACGGTCAATCTGGACACGTATGAACCAGCGGTGGTGATGGACATTCGTTAAAAGCAGTTGCCATGATTCATTCTTCACCTTATTCTCTTATCCTTAACTACTTGTGTGGAAGTAATGCATTCCAGACCGGTGAAGTTTTATTCATTAATTCCATCTACCACATCTTTTACGTCTATTATCTGATTTCTATTTTTGTTAACGTTTTAGGTAAGCAAGAAACATCGCCAATGACATGTGATCTAGAAATGGCAATTTGCATTCACCCAAACCCTGAAACATATTGTATTCGATAACCAGTTGTAGTTTTTACTGGAAAAGTTCATTGTTAAACGTGCTGAATTTTTTGCGATAACATATTAGCGCTCCAAAGTAGAATTGACGTTATAACATTGCCTGTAACTAGAAAATTCTAGCTTGACTGTGTATTAATTAATCAATACAACAAGCTATTAACATATTACACGCCAAAATCCGCTTCAGAAAAGATTTTGGAGAATAATTAATTTTTGGGAATTTTTGTATAATCGATTAAGGTGTATTGTAAATAGGTGTGTAATATAGTTTTAAAAATTAAAAGATTATGCATATTAAATGCGGTCTTGGTGTTTCCAGGCGATATTTTAAAGGGAATTGCTTTTTTTTATTGTTGTGTAGTTTTGCGGTAAAGGCGATTCTTACGGGTCGTGGAACGGACATGATGTTTTCCGACCAATCCGGATGCGTATAAACCAGCAGTGGTGGTGGACATGTTGTTAGTAAAGCAGTCGCCATAATTCATTCTTGATGTGACTTTCTTATCTTTAACTACTTATGTGAGAATAATGTATTATAAACCGGTGAAGTTTTACCCGTCGATTCCCTCTATCAAATCCTTTTGTCTCCATTATCTGTTTTGTGTTCTTGTTTACGTTATAGGTAATCAACAAACTTTATCAAGGACATATAGACTAGATACCTAGCTTGCTAATATGCAGTAATTTAGAATGTACGCAAGTGTTAATTAATGTACATTGTTTACTTGTATGGTAAACTTTGTGTAACCTAGCACGCCCTCCCAGCAAGCATGCGAGTGACTAGCGTACCTGTGTTTGCACACGTACAAATGGCGCTCACGTCGTACGCCATTTGTTATTACATATAAAGAAATTAATTAATCGATTGCATGTGTATAATGCGCAATATATTGCACAGGATTTAAAAATGAGATAACATAATTTAGGGTTCAAATTAATAATGTTAATTAATTATAACTCTGCTAACCTCCTAAATTACTGCATATAGTCAGCTGGGTGTCCAATTCGATATTTGTACGTCTCAATTGTATGGCGTGGGTTGCATATTGTCGCTCTAGTCCTTATGTTGTTGACGAAGTTTGTTGCTTACTTAAACGTAAACATAAACACAAAACGCGTAATAGAGGTAAAGGACTAGGTAGAAGCAATCGATGGGCAAAACTTCAACGGCCTATAATGCACCATTCCCACACAGGTAGTTACAGAAAGAGAGTCGCTTTAAGAATGGATCATGGCGGGCACTTTTCCAACAATTTGTCCCCAACCACCGCTTGTTCGTACGGGTCCTGATTGTTCGGAAAAGCAAGATGTCTATCACAAACCGTGGGAACTATTTTATCCACATGATTGCAGCAAGTTCTAAAAACCCCCAAAGATAACTTACACAACCTTATTTTCTAACTATATTATACAAACGTGTGTAATATACCTAAAATAATTATACAAAAACCCTTGAGAATTACTTATTCACCAAAATACTTTGTGGAGCGTTGTTTAACGCATAACAAACAAAATTTTACTTTTACAAAGATCTAAATATTGTTATAAATGAAAGACATAAGAGACGAAAAGACGTAAGAAATGTTTGTGCTGCATTTTTTTAAACCTTGTGAAATGTACAATTTTTGTGAATTATTTTACTTATTAATTGTTATTATTCTCATAAACAGTGGATATTTATTTGGAAAGCTTTAACTTTGATAGCGAATTAACGGACGAAAAGAAATAGTTAAAATTACAGGTTTCAGCATCTCTAAAACTACAATTAACACTAAACAACTTTACAGGGTAGGGAAAATTCAATCTATATGATTATTAAATTTATATTCAAGAAATATGGATCTTGTTCACTTTTATGTCTATAAAATTCAAGACGGACCATTCGAGCAAGACTATAAAATTTTTGGAGACAAATTGGTGACTAATATTAGTTGCCCAAACAGGAATGAAGAGTTTACTGAAACAAAAATCCCTTCTGTAAAATAATAGGTGTTTGGAATATCCGCTAGCCGTCCTAATGGAAAATATTTGTTCTTTAAGCAAAAACACAGTTAGTGGCAAAGATTTGGTCAAATATTTTGCTGGAAACTAAGGTCATTTGAACGTTTCATCGCAATAGAAGTATTAGATTTTAAAGAAATTCTTTGTTACTCTTAGATAAACCTTGTCTGCATATTTAGTTTTTACAAAAGTAATCTTTGCATACGAACATTACGCTGCATATCACGGTTAAACGCTTTAAGTTGTAGAATAAATGCACTCATTCTGAAGTAGCTTAGAAATGCTGATTCAAAATATATATTCATAGAATCTGCTTCACCTAATCGTAACCCATTAGTGCCCGTCGGCAATTATAGATAGGTGAGAGAATATCAATTTTCTGAGCATGTTTGAACAGGGTTTTTACCTAAGTATATATGGGAGTTCCTAGAGTGAACCTTATACAGCAGATGTATAGTCCGGTCCACGAATCAACGTAGTAACGTCATATAGACCACTATGTTGCCATATTGTTCACTGTTGATTTGGAATAACAATACCAAAAGCGAAATTCGTTCGGAAGAGAACAGTTTTAATATCATGAAACATTCGTAAATTGCTAAAAGAAAATGAAATTTAACAAAGTGCTAACGACAACAGCGCAAATTGATGCCAACCCGTAGCAATTATTTACTCTTACATAGTACACGTTCATAGTTTTGTTACATTTGGCAACAAAAATTACTGTCCATGACTCCACTACACTGATTCGTGGAGCGAGTTATATATGCCCCAAATCAATATATACATGTATATTTAAATGAAATTATTGTCTTAAGAAATATTGTTACATTGTATAATTGAAGGACATATAATAAAAGGTTAATGAAAATTCATAAACCAGACATGAGAACGGAAACAGTTACTTTGTATTCCAAAAGTAATATGACACTGTAGGTGCAGGTCACAGTAGACAATAAGACAGCAATTGTTAGAATTAAGATTATTAAAATGTAATACTTTGCATTGAATCAAGAAATAGCAGACATGAGATCTGCATTTCCCACAAAGTGATGTAAGAGCAGGGATAGCATAAATACCCTCAGGAGCCCAAGATGGCCAGTCAGTCTGGAGTTTCACAACTTTAACATTCTTGATTGTTCAAGCTACTCACCCTAGTTTTAATTAATTAGTGAAAAGTCACTTTGATTATTTTTTATTTTTAAACGTTAATGAACATAACGTACCAATTTGTTGAAATGATTGTAATTTCCGAATAATTAAATTTGATAGAAGTGTTTTTTGGAAGAAAGGTCTTTTTCAGAAGAAGCTCCCAAAGTCTCTAAACCTATCTAGCGGACTATAAGAATATAATGTCATTAGCATTTCTCATTTAAGAGTGATAGCATCGAATTACTGATATACGTTTTGAAAAAGTTTGCAAGTTGAAATAAAACTAAGTATTAGCTAAATTTATGAATTTACAACGTTTATATTAAAATTGTAGTGTTCATTATATATCAGGTAACAAATGCTTTGATGAATAAAACTAAAACAGAAAATAACTTTTTTCTTAGGAATGTATACTTAAATTTCAGTAGCAAATATAGTTGCGACTGGACTATAGAGGGTCTAATTTACGGTTATTTGGTTTCAGGACTCAAAGTGCCGATTTCTTTACTATAAATAAAATTTTAAATGCCCATGAGAAATATTATGGACAAAACGTTCCAAATATAAGGTCTACAGGGATTGTACCGCCATATAAAGATGCAAATGTAAATATTGATCAAGATTTTGATTTGCCATATGATGCAGCTGTTGGAATACCCTAACATTCATCGAATTCTTCGAGGTTAGTCAGTTATTGATTTTTTATATGTAGAAGAAGAATGAGACGCCGAGATATCCGAGGAGCATCAACCTTCAACGCCTAAATCTAAAAGCCCATCAAGGAAAGTTTCTAGACAAGACGAAGAAGCAGCGGACAAGATGAAACCAGAAAGAAAGGCTGACTAAAAACATTATTGGATTTTGTCGGATACTATTCTAGAATAGGTTTACCCTCAATAAACTTTAAAAGAAATAGTTACATCACAACTGCTGTGTTTTTGTTTATTATTTTCTGAATAGCTTATTCGGCAAACTTTAATTTAGAATAATTTGTGCACAGGGCAGAAAGGTGTCTATAACTTAAATCTGAAATATGATGAGATATGCACCGTTGTATCAATTTTATTATTTTCTGGTTATCATCGTTTACCAAGCATAAGAATGTAAATGAAAACAGATCCTGACTATCACCTAGGTTTTGTGTCTAATTTAATTCGAGGAAAGGGTTTGAAAAAATTTTACGCTACATTGATATCAATGAAGACACAGGTATATACAGGGTGGTCCGGTTTTCATTAGCCAGCGTATATCTTCTGAACTATGCAAGATATAGAAAAATTTTGTAGGAAAAAATTGTTTAAATATATTGTCTCTACAAACATAAGGCATTAAGTATTTTTTATGGCCTACTATATTTGAGCAATAATATGTCACTTTGGTTTTTTAAATAGAACACCCTATATATTTTTTTGAAAAAATATTCTACTTGAAATTGTCTTTACGGCAATATACCACAACCAATGAGTTCTTGTCAGAATGCACTAAATAACTCAAATAATAGAATTCCAATAGGAAACTGTGATTATTGTTTATTTACTGTATAAATTAATAAATTGCAAATTTTTTTATACGTACATCTGAAAATAATAGCTAACAAGGAAACTAAGTATCTTAGTAAATGTTCAAATTGTTCACCATTACATTCTAAACATTTATTAACTCGAATAATTAAATTTTTTCTAGCATCTTGCAGCATGACCGGGGTAATTAGCAAGCAAGCTGCTCTTATTTGTGCGATTAACTGTTCAAGATTTTGAAAAAGGGTAGAATTAGAATTACACTCGATCTTTTAAAAATCCCCAAACAAAGAAATCAAGAACTGACAAATCAGGTGATCGGGGAGGCCACAAAGTCAGTCTCCTAATTACCGATCCAGTTCTGACCAAACTCATTATTTAAATAAGTTGTAACATTGATTCCATTATGTGGTGCAGCGCTATCGTGATGTAACCATACGTTTCGCCTGATAGCTAGGAAAATATCATCTAGGAAATCTTGAAACGAAGTTTGCAAAAACATCAAATATCTATTTTGGGTTAAACTACCATTAAAGAAATACGGACCCGGTATGCGGTCACCTACTACACCTATCCACATGAAAATCGTACTTGTGAACGGGTTTCAACAAATTGCAAAGAATTTCTATCATTCCAATAATGTGTATTTTTTCAGTTAAAAATGCCATTTTTATGAAAGTTAGATTCATCAGTCCAAATTATACTGTCCAAAAATTCTCTTCCTATACATTCAATATCCATATACAAAAACCAACTCGGCTGTTGGCATAATTGGGATGTAATGTTTGAACCAAATGCATCTTAAATGCTTTCATTGAATGACGCCTCAAAACATTAAAAATCTGTCGAAACGTTTAGTTCAGCTGCAGCTTGTCTCGGAGAAACTTTAGGATAAGGTCTAAAGTAGGCCAAAATAATCAATTTATGTTGTACTTGATTTCTGGTGATAGTTGAAAAGCTACCACTGGACCTTAAAAAATTTTCTAAATTCTTAAATGAATTTATATTTGGTTGTCTACGGTCAGGATATAACTTTCGATATAAAACTGCAGCTTGACATTTGATGTTGTTTGACCTATGAAGACAGCATAACATATCAACTTTTTCATTGTTTGAATAATTCATTTGCATTATTTTGCGCGAAACAACTATTAAGAACACAATGATACTTTTACTTATTTATGTGACAGATAATCGTGAATAAACAACTGAAATACTGTAATGGCATTTGTTAACAGAAATAATCAGATTGAAATTCTATTATTTAGGTTATTTAGCGCACTTTGAATAGAAATCATTGATTGTGACATATTGCCGTAAAGACAATTTCAAGTAGAATATTTTTTCAAAAAAAATATACAGGGTGTTCTATTTAAAAAACCAAAGTGACATATTATTGCTCAAATATAGTAGGCCATGAAAAATACATAATGCCTTATATTTGCAGAGAAAATATATTCAAAAAACTTTTTCCCGTAAAATTTTTCTACATCTTGCATAGTTCAGAAGATATCCGCTGGCTAATGAAAAACGGACCACCCTGTATAATGATAGATTCTATAAAGTGTTAGTCATTTTTGATTTTTTGAACAATTCCTTCAAACAACTGTCATATGGATCTTGTTTGAGCATCAATGAGAGCATTGTGCCGTACTATGACTGCCACAGTGCCAAGCTGTTTACAAAGAGAAAACCCATACGGTTTGGTTTTAAATTGTAGATACTTGCAAAACCATATGGAACCGTGTTGTAAGAGTTATGTTAAATAAATATAAGTAATTCTGGAACCTTATGAGAAAATTGCAAGTCTAAAACTGAAACACAGTTGTACATAAAGAAATTTCCTAAGACTCCAAGAGTAACTTCGATAGTGTAGGTAATGGTCAACTTACTACAGTAGAATTGAACTATAACGCTGTGGTCACTGTTCTTTCTAACTGTTATGAAGAATGACCACCTAAAAATGCAACAAGGTATAGTAGAAAAGAAAAGAAAAAAATAAACATAAACATTCCAACGCCATTTCTGAGTATAACTGCAACATGGGAGAAGTTGATCTCAACCATCAATTTACTGCACAATATAAATGCGTAATGCGAATAAAAAAAATGGTGTTGGCTACCCTTTGCTTGGTGTATGGACGAATGCTGTGTTTAAGGGTGGCTACCATACAGACAACTAGGATACAATGTTTCTTATTTGCTATTTAGAAGATAGGTGCGACTGATTAGTGCTCATGGAATATCGCCAGTTAGGCCGAATCCATCACCATTATTTGCAGCACTATTTGCTTTGGATGATATCGGAAATGATCAGAGAGGAGATCTCATTATCTAGATATAAAAATTGTAACGTTTGTGCAAATAGAACAATTTATCTGTGTAAAAATTGTAATGCACTTTTACATCTAGACTGTTTTGGACACTTTCATCTATAATATGATTTATATGGTGTTTAGTTTTACTTTTGATGTAAGAACGTTATAACATATTACACTTTTGTTAGATCCTGTATTAATTTTTTTTGTTATTAGCCTACTAGAATTATGTAAAAATGGGATTTTTTCTCAGCATGCGGTTATACATAAACCCACGTACACAATTCAAAACACCGCGCACGCACGTGCACATCCCCCCTCCCCACACACACACGCGCACGCACGCACATATGCACATATCGTGTACTATAAAATATGCAAAAAATTTTATTTATTTCAAAATACCTTATAAAGTTTCATTTTTAAATTGTACCATGTATGTGCCCAGAAGCAACCTGAGTTGCCTGCCATTTCCAAAAGTTCCAGGGTCATCCAATGTTTAAACATTTTTTAGATTTGTAGTTATTGTATTCAACCTATATGCAAAGAATTAGCTAAGAAGGGTACGCGACACTAAAATCGACGCAGCAGAAAACACTAACAAACCAGTTTTCCCAGCAACCAGAACTGGAGATGCAACCATAAGCTCTCGTGGTACTCGAGAAACGAAACAACAAACCGTAAAATACGAAAATATACTTAGGAAGTTCGGAGAAAATCTTAAATCGCTTTCTAAAAACTTCCAAAAATACCATAAAGATATTCTACTATTAGATAAACTGTAATATAATACAAATATGTACGTTTTATGAACAACCACGAGCACTACATGAGCAGATATTGAGTGTGCAATCAAGTAATTTAGTCGCAGGAAATAGTGCTGATCAATTGAATTCAAGCACCTTTGCAGAGTTATAGGCAAGCTCAACCCACGACGAATGAGAACTAAAATGATTAAATGATAACTTTAAGATGTCAAAATAAGGATACCACAAGAAATGACATACGCTCAGTTAATAGTGCAGGAACTCACTGTATAAATATATGAATTGTACTTGCTGCACGAAGACGTTTAGTTAAATACCAAATTAGAGAACATCAGAGTTCACGTAGATTAGATGTTACGAACAGTTAACTTCGTGCAAGAACTTTGAAAACCGAGAAGACTAAACTGTGCGGCAACTAACCACCTCATCTATAGTTGTTAATGTTTCAGGGAAACGGTGTATTTCCGAAAACAATTTTGGAAGATAACCTATACCAGTTCACTTCTATCCACAACATGGGAGATTCAATTCTTAGAAACACATATTTAGGAAAAAGCTGACAGTCTGATAAACTGCGCCAAACAAATAAAGCAAACTGTAAATCGGGAGGAGAACTATTGAGAAAACTGTATGTCTAATCCAGTTAATTCATTCACGCCTAAAGATTTAGAATCGTCTACCAGTAGTAGGCAGACAAAAGGACTAGCGCATTCGTTATCAATACAAAGGGATAAAGTTTTATATTGAATTGAACAATTATAAGAGCTCTGTACGAGATAACCAATAAATTGCGTAAACACAAAATCCCCAAAATATCCAAGACCACGTAAACACAATGAAGTTTTTGAGAAACCCTACCAATTTTAGTACTTCTACGAAATGAAGAATTATCAACTTTTTCTACCATGCTGTTAACCCTGACAAAGTTATGCGATGCTTGAAGTTTGTAACGAATACGATTTCGTTCCCAGTTAATTTACACCTTTTTATAATTACTAATTTACAAATATTCCTTACGGTATTGAAAGAATAAATTTTTATTCAATTAGTATAATAGCTTTATTTATTCGTTATCTTTAGAGCTCCATCCGTGTTGATAAATTTAATGTAGCATTTCGGTGCCCTTATACTTGCGAACGTGTTGATGCAAGAATTCGCTTCATTGCGCTTGCTGGCGTAGTGAAACACTTTAGTCTATTTTAATTTGAGGATGTAAACAATAGACAGGTTTTCGACGCGTGGTCGAGTAGAGTATTTTGAAGTAATGGAGTCCAACAGGCACGTGGCTTGGAAAAGGAGAATCCCTTTAGATTTGAAGTAGAAACCATCACTAGGATAGATGCTAAAGAGTCGTGAAGAAATTTTTGTTTAGTCTACTTCTTTGGTTAGTCGACCCTTGGGATGATTTATATGGTTTGATGCAACATCATGACGTGCAAGTTTTATGTTACTAAGTATTTCAAAGTTGTAATGTTAAGATGCCCCTGTTGTGAACAAACAAAAATTTAAGCGTTCATTTTCGAATGGAAATCAAGTTCGTAGTCTTAGGCATATATAAAAAACGTGCATCTGTTGCTGAAGTTGAACACAAACATTGATGGGCGATAGTGCAAAGTTCATTCTCAAATAAGTTGGTAAATAGTTGCTACCGGAGTTAGTTAGAGGTCATGCAAACTTCAATGGTGAGTGATTTCTTTATTCAGTTCTCGTTAAACACAGAAATTACAGGAAATATAGCGGATTGTTTTTTTTTGTAAATTTATACAGTAGTTAATTTGATGTGAATTTTTTTTTTGTTCAATATTTAACAGGTTGATTTGTATAAATGTTGAACGTTGAAGATTTAAAGGTAAATTTCGGAGAATCGAAAAGGTTAAACAAGAATTTGTTTGGAACTTAACAGGCGACAGTTTAGCGTTTGTTTGTCACATTTAATGATTCAATTTTTTTTACTGAAAAGTATAATATTACACAGATTATTTTGTACCGTAAGTTTTATTTGACTGTTAGGTCAAAGTATAAATTTTATAAATAACCAAATTCGCTCAAATCATTTACACTCTTGTTTGTAAACCAAAACAGAATCCTTTTTCGGTGATTATTAAAAAGTTGTTACTTATAATTAAACACTCAATATCTTCCTTAAATGGCTTTAATAAATAATTAAGATCTTTGAAATGCACTTATGTAATAAGAAATTACGTATAAATACTTTTATAGTTTAATTGCAGAAACAATAGTGTATATAAAGTTGCATAAAAGATGTATATATATATATATATACAGTGTGTCCAAATTTCGAGTCTCTACATTGTGATTTCAGTTATTATAAGAGATAGAAATCGGGTTAAATGGGGAAAGATTTGGAGGAATCCAGGCCAGTTTTGTATCCGTTTACAAAATTGGTGTAAGTTGTCTGGTTTTGGAGATATTCGAAGAAAACTAAAAATGGCGGATTTGTTTTTTGATAATAAAACATGAATCATAAGTGGCACCATCACAAGACCTGCACATTATTAAGACACTTTTCTAAAAGGAGTATTTTAGCATAAACAGAATCATTCGACTGTCTTTTGTTTTGGAGGAAACGCCCACAACTTTTGTTTTTCTTATGGCCGCCATTTTGAATATTAGGTGAATGTTAAGCGCCTTAAAATTACCTTTTGAACGATATGCCACATGTCTATAAAAAATGCAAAAACTATCCTAAATTTTAAAAATAACTAAATTTGTATGTTCTATAACGTTTGGTAATCCCAACAGGGCAAAAATTTGATTTCTACTTTCCAAACAGTAGTAGTAGTAGTAGTAGTACCACATACATTTTGTTAAGTAGAACTCGTAAAGTATTGGATATAAATCTTAAAATTAACTTAAACATAAAACTGTAGCCTATCTTATCTAATTTAGGGAACAAAATTAAATGTGACCGAAACAGCAAACTATCATCTAAATTCCTTCCGTAGATGCTGAAAATGCTGTCCGTTTGCATCACGGCACATTCGACAATTAATTAAAACTTTCCGTACAACTCTGCTTAACGTGCGCCTATTTATAGAGTTAAGAATGTCACGGACTCTTTCCTGCAGTTCGTTTATATTATGAGGCGGTTCAAACTCATATACCTCATTTTTAGCAAAACCCCATAAATAAAAATCAAGTGGTGTAAGATCTGGTGATCTTGCCGGCCACATAATTGGTCCACTATTGAATATAATATTTTGGCCAAAATGTTCAGCTAAAAGGGCGCTAACTTCTCGGGAATTGTGAGCTGGACAACCATCTTGCTGAAACCATAGTTTTCGAAAATCATCATCATTTGGTACAAGTCCTCTAATAGCCGGAATTATTTGGTCTCTTAACAATTCGGTATATCTGGCGCCATTGAGGTTATTGACAAAATAAAAAGGTCCAATCAAATTATTACCTATAAAAGTATTAATTACATTGGTTAATTTACTAAAATATTTATATCATAATTAACTACCTAAGATACCACACCAAACGTTAAATCCATATCTCGTTTGAAATTTGCGTTGCGCCGTCAGATGATGATTTTCAGTGCTCCAGTGATGCGTGTTATGTTTATTGAACACCCCGCAATTGGTAAACCGCGTTTCGTCTGTCCATATTATCAATTCTGGAAAGTGCGGTTCTTCCTCGCATTTTGGATGTACCAATTACAAAAACGCATTCGTCTGGCGAAATCTTCTCTTTGAGGCCTTGGACAATAGTAGGTTTATAAGGATGAAACTTTTCCTTTTTTAAAATATTATGAACAGTTGATTTTGGAATATTAAGTTCACGGCTTACAGATCTTACGGATGTGGATGGATTTCGTGTTACCGCCTCAGTAATGCTTAGAACACGTTCCCTATTGTTTAAGTCGTATTGTTCCCTAGTCTGTTCAAAAGCACCATAATTCAGTAAATTCATTACAATTTTTCTGAAGTATGTTTTATGCGGTTGTCGTCTTTCTGGATACAATTCCAAATATCTGGCGGATGCCGTATCAGCGTTCCGAAACGATTGTAAATAAGTATTTAGCATATCAAACTTTTCCTCATTCGAAAACTTGTAGACATGTGCCATTTTTAAATTAAAATGCAGCACCACCGGCACCAAAACTTACAACACACACAAGTTTATCTAAATTTTAGAATTTGTTTGACATATAACTGTAATTCAATTGTTTGGTTTTGTCACATACCACCGCCTACTATTATAAAACGATATCATTTTAACTCTAGTACCACCATAATTAATAATTTGTGACAAATGCTGTTTGTGTACATTATAAAATGTGTATTGTACTTTTCATAAAGTAGAAATCAAATTTTTGCCCTGTTGGGATTACCAAACGTTAAAGAACATACAAATTTAGTTATTTTTAAAATTTAGGATAGTTTTGCATTTTATTATAGACATGTGGCATATCTTTGAAAAGGTAATTTTAAGGCACATAATAATCACTCAATATTCAAAATGGCGGCCATAAGAAAAACAAAAGTTGTGGGCGTTTCCTCGAAAACAAAAGACAGTCGAATGATTCTGTTTATGCTAAAATACTCCTTTTAGAAAAGTGTCTTAATAATGTGCAAGTCTTGTGATGGTGCGACTTATGATTCATGTTTTATTATCAAAAAACAAAATCCGCCATTTTTAGTTTCCTTCGAATATCTCCAAAACAAGACAACTTACACCAATTTTGTAAACGGATACAAAACTGGCCTGGATTCCTGCAAATCTTTCCCCATTTAACCCAATTTCTATCTCTTATAATAACTGAAATCACAATGTAGAGACTCGAAATTTGGACACACTGTATATATATATATATATATATATATACATTTCTTTAACAAAATATAAAATGGATTATGTTATTCTAAATCTTATTTTTATTGAAGTTGATCATAGTTTCTCACAGTTGGTACAAGCAAATTCACAAAATTCATGAGTATAGAGAAAAGGCCATCAGCATTCTCTCGGTAAGATATTTTAGAAGTATATTTTTGAATTGCTAATTTTTGAAATCTTTTGTGATAATTTGACTAGGCTCTAGTGAAGCCCTAGTTCTAGGAATTTCTTGAGGTGGTTATATTTTCAGACAGTACGAGATCATCGTTCCAATTCAAGCTTGCAGTGTTAAAGGTAAGTAAGTATTATGTTTATACGTTTTGGTTGTTCAGAAGATGTTTTTTTTCTTTTCGAAGATTTCCGTATCTTATCTTCGGATTGTTAGACATTACAGCTATCGTTAAGATACGGTGGCGTCCATAATATTCTCTTTCTTTATCGTATACCAACCTACAACCCCAGCTCATAGCTCTGCCCTAAGTTGAAGAAACTTAGCTGGCTGAAAGGTTTTTTTCGAGGGTCCTTTTGTACAAAAAGCCGCTTCCCATACATTTTACCCTGGGCTTTAATTTTAGACAGAAACCCCTTTTGTTGTGTGGTGAATCTGCCGCCTATAAGGTGGAATAAATAAAAAAACAGGTGTAATAAATTTAAGATTGATTGTGAATAAGAATTTCAACAGCAAATTTAATTTTTCCTATATTAATTCTTTAACGCTTAGCGATTACTCGCCTTTACTGTTAAAATATTTTTCAACTATAAGATAAAAAAGCCCATACATCAAGTCGTTCCATTTCCAATTTACTTACGAAATTTATGAAAATCTTTATATAGACACTACAAAGTTTTATGTAAACACATAAACCCATTAAAAGTGGTTTTAAGCATTTACAGATACTTTGTATTTTATGATAAGTTTTATGCTATCACTAAAGTAAACCATCTTTTAAATTTACTTTCTTAGTTATATGAGCTTTTGGGATATTAGTAAATAGGTGCTCGGATGCAACATTGTCTATAAATGCAATTAAAATTTACTATTGCTTCAGACAACTAAGAAGTAGTAGCTGCATAACATCGACTTTGCTTTATTTAAAATATGTATTATAATACACAGCCGAAATATGTGTTATTGCTTGAATCACTATGAAATTACCAAACTGTAATTCGATCACTTTTTGCAATGACAAATCATAAAGTAGACAAGCATTAGTTATATTTTTTAATATTGAAAATCTGTAATTTAGTAATGTTAAGAATCGCACACAAATTCCACCGAAATAAATAATTGAGCTATAGACTAACTTTAAATGAGAAATTTATATTAAAAAGTAACTCAAACACTTTTGGTTTTTATAAGTTTTTGATGGTTTTGGATTATTTCTTGAGATACCCCAAAATTTTCAAAGCATGTGATGTATAATTTACAAAAGTCTAATTACTTGCAGTAATGTATTTTCCATTTTAAAACCATTGTAAATACTTGAAATAACCTACTCCGTTCTGAGTATCAAAAACACATTGATTTCAGCCGGTTCAATAAAATCGTCTCCTATACCATATCTGAATCAATTTCACTTCTAAACTGAAGTACTTTTATTACGATGCCAATTATCAACAGGTCTACTGCTTCGTGACGTTTGTACCAGGACTCAACTGCGTTCTCAGTATCCACTTGTAAGGTTTCCATTTTGCAAATCGATTTGTATTGGATTTGTGTGAATTCCTATGTTATTATGAGAGCATTGCTTAAATTTAAAATATTTTTAAATGGAACGGAAAAAGTCACTTTAACTGTGAGAAAATAAAGTATAAAGATACTCACTAAAGATTTCAGAAAAAATCTAACGAATTTCTGAAAGACATCGCGAAAATTCCTGATGCTAAGGAAGTAGAAGCAGAATGGAATAACATTAAATCCGGCTTAGGCATAGCAGCCAGAGATTTTCTGGGGTATAAACAAAAAGAAAATAACAAACCATGGGTAACAAAGATATTCTAAATTTAATAGAAGAAACTAGAAAATACATCAAGATATATAGGGAATTTATATGCAGGACATGTACTAAGAGCACTAGAACAGGAATCGGACATGAAAGAGATATCCTATACTTAGAGACGAAGTAGAACTAGCATTAAACAGTCTGAAACGTAATAAGGCACCGGGTATTGATGAGCTGTAGGCAGAAACTCTAGAGGCCGCCGGGGAAGCAATAATAGAACGTCTGCTCCAACTTGTATACTATATGTATGAAACAGGGAAGATGCCTAATGATTTCTAACGTAACACCATAGTCACTATACCAAAAAGGAGAGGTGCGTATACATGTAAAAACTTTCGAACAATAAGTTTGAAAGTACACGTGTCAAAAATATTAACTAGAATTGTACAAAGACGAATGGAACTACGTGTTGAAGATATATTAAGAGAAAATCACTTTAGGTTTAGGCAAAACAGGGAAACACGGAAGGCCGTATTAGCTTTAAAGGTGTTCATGAAGAAACAATAGGAAGAAAAAAGAAAGCGTGTACATACGATTTGCGGATCTGGAAAAAGCATTCGACAATTTAAATTAGAAAAAATGTTCCAAATACTAAAAAAAAATTAAAATCAGTTATAGGGATAAACGGATAGTGCATAGCTTATACAGAGAGCAAATGACTATAATAGAATTAGAGCAGGAACGTAGAGAAGTTCATATAAGAAAGGCAAGGAGCTGCGCTATCCTGAGAAGTAAATATAAGGAAAGGAATGAGACAGGGATGTGCGCTATCCCCATTAATTTTTAACTTGAATATCAAAGAGGCAATTAATGAGTGTTGGATTCGAGGGTGGGGGGAGAGGTGTATGAAGCGGCAACCCTCTCAAAGCACCAGCTGTAAATAGTCGTTATTTGAACGCAGCATTTTCATTATTGGTTTTGCCTACAATATGAGTACACTAAAATATAAAAATATGTTGAGTAGGATATATGGGTTTGTTTCAATCGTTTTCCCCTAACCATAAGTAAGATCGTATACTACCTGAAAAGTAAGTGAGCTACCCTACAGCATAAGTTAGGCTATTTTTAATAAGCAGCCTTTATAAACAATCTTCTATTACTTATAAAAACCGTTTATTCTTTTTTGAAAATATAAACGCACATAGTTCACAACTTCTGAACAAATTCTGCAATAACCCTTAGCACTGGTGACATTGGAACCTCTAATCACCGTTAGTTTTTAACTTGTACATTGAAAAGGCGATGAATACTGTCAAATGCAAGAAGACTTTTGGAATTATTATGCAGGAACAAACGATTAATATGCTTAGATTTGCAGACGATATAGCGGTATTAGCATCTAGCATCGAAGAGTTAAAATCAGCTCTTAATGAAATGGAAACAGTACTAACAAGAGGTACGGTATAAAAATTAACAAAAATAAAACTAAAGCACTACTAGGTACAACAGGGAAAAAAAATCAAAAACCAGAATACAAATAGGAAACGAGAGTTTACAACATGTTAAAAATTTCTTCTACCCAGTAACGCGAAAGGGTAAAAATGCAAAAGATATAAAAAAAAAGATTAGTACAGGATTTTGCTGTATTCAACAAGAATAAGCAGCTGTTATATTTGAAGACAACAAACATGGAAACAAGGAAAAATTGTAGAAAGCGTTTGTGAGGAATACAGCACTGTACGGCTGTGAAACGTGGACAATAGGAAAAGCGGACAGGAAAAGCTAGGAACCTTTGAAATGTGGTGTTGCAGACGTATGATGAAGATATCATCGACAGACAGTTTCTAGTAATATTTACAATAACAAGTGTTTCTAATTTAATACTTGTCTCTAAAGGTGCTCTAACAATAGAGAAAATCTAGATGTTCAAAATTTACGTAGATCAGGCATCTTGCTGACAGGTAAAAAAATATTTAATTTGAGGTTGCGACGCACACCTGGGCGTGAAGGACGCCAACGCGGGTGCTATACGGCGGGCGAAATGTCGGGCGATATGTCGGCCGACATACCGTCTTAATTTAACCCACCGTTTACCCCAGCGTATCCTAATGACGGGTCCGTCAAGTTGCCCCCCCCCCAGTTGTCCGATTTGCTTCAAAACCTAGCACCCGTTTGCTTATAGCTAGCACTAGCTAGCACCAAAGTTGTAGAGCTAGCACCAAAGCTGTTTCAGAAATATTGCCAATTATATTGGGGGGCGGGGGGCTAACTTGACGCTAGCCCCCCCAGTTGTTCGATTTGCTCCAAAACCTAGCACCATATAGCTTAGAGCTAGCACCAGCTAGCACCCAAGTAAGAAAGCTAGCACCTTAAAACAAGATGGCAGCGATTTTTTAAAGAAATTTTGCCAGCCCCCCCCGTTGTCCGATTTGCTCCAAAACCTAGCACCATGTAACTTAGAGCTAGCACTAACTAGCACCCAAGTAAGAAAGCTAGCACCTTAAAAACAAGATGGCAGCGATTTTTAAAGAAATTTTGCCAGCCCCCCCCGTTGTCCGATTTGCTCCAAAACCTAGCACCATGTAGCTTAGAGCTAGCACCAGCTAGCACCCAAGTAAGAAAGCTAGCACCTTAAAAACAAGATGGCGGCGAATTTTTAAAGAAATTTTGCCAGCCTCCCCCAGTTGTCCGATTTGCTCCAAAACCTAGCACCATGTAGCTTAGAGCTAGCACCAGCTAGCACAGAAGTAAGAAAGCTAGCACCTTAAAAACAAGATGGCGGCGAATTTTTAAAGAAATTTTGCCAGCCCCCAGTTGTCCGATTTGCTCCAAAACCTAGCACCATGTAGCTTAGAGCTAGCACCAGCTAGCACCCAAGTAAGAAAGCTAGCACCTTAAAAACAAGATGGCGGCGATCTTTTAAAGAAATTTTGCTAGTCCTACAGTTGTCCGATTTGCTCCAAAACCTAGCACCCGTTTGCTTATAGCTAGCACTAGCTAGCACCAATATTGTAGAGCTAGCACCAAAGCTGTTTCAGAAATAGGGCAAATTATATTCGGGGGGGGGCAACTTGACAATAGGCCCCCCCCAGTGCTCCGATTTGCTCCAAAACCTAGCACCCGTTTGCTTATAACTAGCACCAAAGTTGTAGAGCAAGCACCAAAGCTGTTTCAAAAATATGGCCAATTATATTCGTTGGGGCCAACTTGAAGCTAGCCCCCTCCCCCGTGCACCAATTTGCTCCAAAACCTAGCACCCGTTTGCTTATAGCTAGCACCAAAGTTGTAGAGCTAGCACAAAGCTGTTTTAGAAATATGGCCAATTATATTCGGGGGGCCAACTTGAAGCTAGCCCCCTCCCCAGTTCTCCGATTTGCTCCAAAACATAGCACCATGTAGCTTAGTGCTAGCACCAGCTAGCACCCAAGTAAGAAAGGTAGCACCTTAAAAACAAGATGGCGGCGATTCTTTAAAAAAATTTAAAATTTTCAGGTAAAAAACTCGCTTCCTGGCCAATATAGTACCTTCGGGTAGAGCATTGGAAATGTAAATGCACGGACACGAACCGTACCTATGTTTGATTCGGTTCAAAAAATCGAACCGAACCGTACTAAAAAGTTTTGGAACCGAACCGAACCTACGGCAAGATTCAGTTTGGTTTGGATCGAGTCCATCTCTACTCCGAATTGTTCCAAAACTAAGTAGGTCTAGTCTTGCTGTCGCTCAATTGGATAAACTAACACCTCAAAAACATGAACATCATCATCATTTTGTTTTCGACCTTACTTAAGTTCGGTTTGACGCAGCTCTAACTTCTTTTCTATTCTGTGCTATATTCCTCTATATTTTTCCTGGCTTCCTGGGTCTACACAGATATTGGCAACCTGATGGTTGTTAAAGAACTCCAACATGTTTACATGATTCCCATTTATCAGGAAATGAAATATTACCTGGTTACCTCCTCAAAATAAAGAAAAAGTGTTAAATTATGTTATGGTAAGTCTTAAGCGACAAATCGCTGTCAACATGCCAGAACCCTAACACGAACAGGGTGATTTATTATCAATGTCACTTTATATCACTAATCACATGGTTCGATTACTGCTCGTAAGAAGAACCAAGACGAAACTAACGAGAGCTGCAAAAAGAATATTGGCGTTTAATTGATATCATAACAATCTATATCATATAACAATTCTATTTAAACATAAGTAGAAACTATTTGGAAGATGAACAAATCTTATGGAAGTGTGCTGAAGCAAATCCTATTACTTTGTGTTTTCCATACCGGTGTTTGAAATTGTACTTCAGACATATTAGTTTTAATACCTCAAAATGGTTTTCGCGCATGATGAGTAGAAAAAAAAATTGTGTAAAAATAAAAATTTTACTTGAAAAGAACGCAACAGTTTTAATATATTTATACATAACTTAAATTCAAAATACATTGGAAATAGACGGAATTATTGATTAATACAATTTACTCTAATTTATATTTATATTATAGTTTCGCTTCAATATATATATATATATATATATATATATATATATATATATATATATATATAGTGAAGAAGAATAACCCACATTTGGAATGCAAATGCATGTTTATTAAGACCTCATCACGGCAGGTTACCTACCATCCCCTATAAAAGCGTGGTTTGGCGTGAGGTAGCATAGAGCGGAACAAAATGTCGAAATGCAAATATTCGTTAGAAAAAAATATGAAGTTTAATACTCGGTCTACTTGGTTTATGAAGTGCCAGGGAGCACATATAGATGGCAGTGTTGTGGAACTTATTAGTTCAGTTAATAAACCTCACACATATTTTAACTATACATATTCTCTAACATTTATAACCAGTGAAAACCTTTGAAAGTCCGATATCTAATGTAAAAGAATATTATTAGAGAACAAGAAATTACAAGATTTAACATTCTTACATTTGCATCGCATAGTTATTTTACAATTTCTAATATGCAATTGACAAAGCTGTTACATTAATTAGTTGGCCAATAAATGGAAAAAACAGAATAATGGTTTAAACGTATCTCTAATAAAAAATGATTAGGTAAAGTGTCAAGTGGGTTTTAATTACAGTTTGTGAAAAGCTACTAATATTGGTCTGGTTTCCTTTTTATCACACCTTCGTTTCCTTTATCGTTTTCGAACGACGAAATAATAAACAAAGTATACTAAATAGTAGAATAAAAATGCATGTCTTGCATTTTTAAGTAGTCCAAAGTTTTTTATACTTTTATTTATTTACGTTTTGCATGCAGCTTGTCATATTTCGTTCAATCACAATTGCATATGGGAGATTGGAACGGTGAATTTGTACCATAATGAACAAAAGTCTATTACGTGTATTAGAGAAGTTTCAGGGTAAAAAACTTAACTAAACATGGTTTTTAAATTCTAATTAACCCTAAGAATTTTTATCACATTATTCCTTATTACTACACAAGCCTAAATATGAGCGAAATATTACTGGTGGCTTTTTAAATACGACCGTCTCACAAAAGTAATGCCGTGGCTGCAATGATAGGTTAGGTTACTGTTAGAAATAGATATTATTATTAAAAAACAAAAATCACTTAACACGCATATCAGAACAGTATGCAATAGTTTTAGCAACTGTTCTGATATGCGTGTTAAGTGATTTGTGTTTTTTAACAATAATATCTATTTCTAACTGTAACCTAACCTATGATTGCAGCCACAGCATTACTGGCGTGAAACGGCCGTTTTTAAATTTATCGCATTAATTGAACTTCGGCATAAAAATTAAGCAATTTTGTGTTTATTCTTTTTTACAGGTCTTTCACTACACCCATTCTTTCACCATATTACAAGCCAGTTTTTCATCAAATATATAGTATATTATTTCAAAATTTCTTTAAAAAATCGCCGCCATCTTGTTTTTAAGGTGCTAGCTTTCTTACTTGGGTGCTAGCTGGTGCTAGCTCTAAGCTATATGGTGCTAGGTTTTGGAGCAAATCGGACAACTGGGGGGGGCTAGCGTCAAGTTGGCCCCCCCGACTATAATTGGCCATGTTTCTGAAACAGCTTTGGTGCTAGCTCTACAACTTTGGTGCTAGCTAGTGCTAGCTATAAGCAAACGGCTGCTAGGTTTTAGAGCAAATCGGACAACGGGGGGGGCCTGGCAAAATTTCTTTAAAAAATCGCCGCCATCTTGTTTTTAAGGTGCTAGCTTTCTTACTTGGGTGCTAGCTGGTGCTAGCTCTAAGCTATATAGTGCTAGGTTTTGGAGCAAATCGGACAACTGCGGGGGGCAAACGTCAAGTTGCCCCCCCCGACTATAATTGGGCATATTTCTGAAACAGCTTTGATGCTAGCTCTACAACTTTGGTGCTAGCTAGTGCTAGCTATAAGCAAACGGGTGCTAGGTTTTGGAGTAAATCGGACAACTTGAGGGGGGGGCTGGCAAAATTTCTTTAAAAAATCGCCGCCATCTTGTTTTTAAGGTGCTAGCTTTCTTACTTGGGTGCTAGCTGGTGCTAGCTCTAAGCTACATGGTGC
Organism: Platerodrilus igneus; assembly: GCA_036346225.1. NCBI lineage: Eukaryota > Metazoa > Arthropoda > Insecta > Coleoptera > Lycidae > Platerodrilus > Platerodrilus igneus. The sequence continues at coordinate 1,053,903 of JARFIW010001199.1, forward strand.
TAGGTTTTGGAGCAAATCGGACAACTGGGGGAGCTGGCAAAATTTCTTTAAAAAATCGCCGCCATCTTGTTTTTAAGGTGCTAGCTTTCTTACTTGGGTGCTAGCTGGTGCTAGCTCTAAGCTATATGGTGCTAGGTTTTGGAGCAAATCGGACAACGGGGGGGGTAGCGTCAAGTTGCCCCCGACTATAATTGGCCATATTTCTGAAACAGCTTTGGTGCTAGCTCTACAACTTTGGTGCTAGCTAGTGCTAGCTATAAGCAAACGGGTGCTAGGTTTTAGAGCAAATCGGACAACTGGGGGGGGGGCTGGCAAAATTTCTTTAAAAAATCGCCGCCATCTTGTTTTTAAGGTGCTAGCTTTCTTACTTGGGTGCTAGCTGGTGCTAGCTCTAAGCTACATGGTGCTAGGTTTTGGAGCAAATCGGACAACTGGGGGGCTGGCAAAATTTCTTTAAAAAATCGCCGCCATCTTGTTTTTAAGGTGCTAGCTTTCTTACTTGGGTGCTAGCTGGTGCTAGCTCTAAGCTATATGGTGCTAGGTTTTGGAGCAAATCGGACAACGGGGGGGGGGGTAGCGTCAAGTTAGCCGCCCCCCCCCCGAATATAATTGGCCATATTTCTGAAACAGCTTTGGTGCTAGCTCTACAACTTTGGTGCTAGTTAGTGCTAGCAATAAGCAAACGGGTGCTAGATTTTGGAGCAAATCGGTCAACTGGGGGGGGGGCAACTTGACGGACCCCCTAATGACTACAACTTTAGCCCATCTTTTCAGAACTTTTTAAAAATATTTCCTAAGTTATTGCCACGATGTTTATATATGAATTATATATGTTACAATTTTATATACTTTATTTAGTACAGACTTCACAATTATTTACTGTAGTAAAGAAACAAATTCAAAGATGGATCAGAATTCATTTATAACCTAAGTAAACAATTATTAGACTTTTGAACTCACTAAATTGTGAAGCTTTATTCTTAGTTCCTAATTTCTATGTATTGTACATAAAGAACCGGTAATGAAATGATTTTATCAAACATTTATTACACATTTATATTGATAATATTGAATATAAAATCTATTCGAATTCCTTTAAAACATGCTCGTCAGAAAGCTTTCCTATTATTTCATCAGTTCACACAATGTCTTGGGGAAGCTGTATCCAGTTAACTGTGTTCATTTGCTCTAATCCTATAGCATATCTTCTTGATTCCGGTTTTCAACACCGTAGAAATTATTGATGTAAGCTTTTCCTCTTCTTTGGGTATATTTTGGTCGGTATTGCGATAGTTATTCACTGTAAAGTAAACGTTATGCTTTTAACCACTTTTGTAAGGAGAATAACTTCAGGATATTGATAAAATTTCTAAACATGTAGGTTTGAGCACTCACCGTTTTACGTATCGAAATAAATATATTTTTTATATTCTGCAAATAAAACAAGAATAGATTTGCTTGTTAATAACAGCAGTTATTCATCTAATATTGGGAGAACCATTAGAGTACGCCTAAGTACGTACAAGAAATAATTCAGTTAGAGGAGAAAATAGAGGTTGTTAAAAAAATGTCATGGAAAGGTAACCAGATATAACGAAAACCATTCTTGTTGCATACTTAATTATAGGTAAGTGGTTGGATGGCTATAGGTAGATATTTGGTTATAGACATAAACGCTATGCGTAGCAGATAATATGGTGGTGTAAACATCCTATGCACTAGTTAATATATGATTAGATATAAGATCTTTCAAGTATTCAGTTTAATCTTTAAGCGACTACAACATAGTTGATTCTATTAAAGAAAATGGCGACTCTTGGTTAGACTGGAGATAATAGTTTGCTAACACAGTTGAAGCTCTAGTTGTTTAACGCGATCACCAAGAGTTACATTATATAGTAAATTTGTATTGTAAATGAATATATATTTAAAAAGAATTATTCCGTAATTTAAGAAATTTCTCAATGTTCTAGTTTTAAATCCCTCTTTAAACGCCTGCCATTATACCTCTACATATATCGCGGAAAAGTATTAGGTTGTATCGCAAATTTATAATTTTGTAAGTATGTAAGAGAAAACTACGAGGATGGAATAAAATAAAGCATATTAGCAATGTCCAAAATATGAAATCGGTTCTACGTTAAAAGCAACTTCATGTTTGGATCATCTATGTACTAAGCTTGCACACGAAAATAAATTATCATACACCAGTCTACATTAAAATGTTCAAGATAAATAAAAACTTTTATATATTATTGTGAAGCTTCTCTGAAAATCATCGAGCCCCAGCGTTGGGCCGCCAAAATATTGTGAGGTTTAACCTGTAAAATGTTGCCCCTCAATTTGGGTGTCATTAATATTGTGAAATTATCCTCGGCTGCCCATCACGTAATTCCTAAATCCACCAAAACCTTGTAAATTCAAAACAAACGCCTACCTGTTAACGTTGAATCTAAAACTTACCGCTCACTGCCTCTATGCTGAAACCTAATAGAAATTCACACCCTACAATCACACACTCGAAATAACGCTATTCACAAAGTACATCACACTCTATTTACATGCAATAAATATTACAATTTCAAAATACCATTCCTTATGTACATTTGTAATATTAGTAATATCAACAATTTCATTTTCAAAAAGTATTTTAATTCGATAACCTTATTTAAACAAATATTTTATTAAAGTAAGAGGGCGTTCCTCATACCTTACGTTAACCACTTTGTTTTATCATGTGCCCATAGTAAAACTCGTTAAATGTGAGTGCAAATTTACCGCACTACAAAAATAAAATAAGCCCACTATACTTCTTTACAGCATAGCCTGGTTATCCCTAAATTAATTATCCTTGACTACCTAAATAAATTTCATTTTCATTTAAAGTCCCATACATTTTCAGTTCATTAACTATATCAAATACGAAACACTCAAAGGCACAGAAAAAATCAAAGAAACCATAAAAAATATTCACCACACAATGTTTTTATACAATGGCATACCTGGTAACTATCTTCCAAACGTTTCCACCAACCAGCCCTTGAAGATGATGCCGTCTAGTATAGCACTAGTCCATAAAACAGCTTCCCGGTTGAATCACCATCATTCTACGCCTGCTGCTACCCCAAAATCTCTTCATTTACAATACAACCATGAGCATCCAATTTCCAAACTTTACCCTTCGTATACCTAAATAAATTAACCAAAAATCGCCGCCTTCACCATCAAATGCTTCCAAATTTTACTAACTTTCATACATTCTAAAACCACAATAATAATTGTTTGTACTTACATACAAAATTTATTCTTCGCTTAAATTGCTTTATTAGTTTCTTATTTAACTTGTCATCATACTGCACTAACTTACACAATTTCATTAAAAGTAACTCGATGAAGCGCGAATGACTAAAGAAAAATTAAAAGACCGACACCCCTTTGAAAGTGGTTTATATGGCCAATGCTACGCCTCTCCTATTTTCCAATTCGCACGTAGAAATGTTAACGTACAAGAATTATTCCGTGTAAAAGCAGCAACCGTTCTTCATTTCTTAAAATTGTTTGCTTAACCGACTCGATATTCTCGCGAAAAGCTCTAACAGCTCTTCGTTTAGCTTGAATTATAATAACAGACACGCTAAAATACTTAGTAAAACATTTACAATTGCCAACTATCACTTCCATTTTGCAAAACTAGCCTCAAACGCCAATTCGATTCTCACTACTTCCATGTCTTCAAATTCAAACAAACATCTTTTATCTCCCTTGTTCATATAACCCCATTTCACACATATATTTCCACCAGCTAAATATTTGCCCTACCTAATACAAACTTGCCGCACGTGTACATGAATAGTCCAATCATCTAGATCATTTCCTTTTCCTTGCTTTCAATCGATGCGTGTCCGCTTGTAATATTCCTAAAATAAGTTTGTTCGTCGTTTCCCTCCTATACTATATTCATAATTAAATCTCTATTTCTCACTCGTCTTTATACGTTTCTGTTCCGTCCTTGCTTCACAACGAGAGTTGTTTTTTGCTTTTCTCCTATACTACCTTAATAATTAAAAATCGATATCTTAACAAACATACTGCTTCTTCGTCCTACTTGTGTGTTTTCTGTTCGGTCCTTGTTGTATATTGACTACGCTAATCCCCAACGGTTTTTTTCTTCTTGTAACCTATTAAAGCTTGTTTATCGTACGTGTTATCTTAAAATATCTACCCTTTTTACTTTGTTTTGAAACGTTATCTCGTTTTACCATTGAAAATAATAATCCTATTTTAACGAATATGGAAAGCTTTTATGTTTTCGTATGCTACACTGAATAAAAATTAAAAATGGTATTTTTACCTCGTTGTTTTTAATACTTAGCGCCCTATCTTACAATAAATGTTATGCTGCGTCATTCCTAAATAAATATATCTAAAATTAAATTAACGCTACATTATTATACGTTGACTAAGCTCTAACTTAATTATTTAAAATACCTTAATTATAAAAATTGCCTAACTTGATTTTCTAATAAATTGTTACTCTAACGCCAAGCTTGATTTATGTATTTACAATTAGCTACTAATTACAGGATATTTTCCCCCTATTTTAATACAAAGAATAACTATAAAATTTTAAGTTTTTTTTTTATTCAAATACCATAAACTTACTTTACTAATTTGCATGTACACCTAGTATTATTTCCTATAATGTAACCCTATCACTATTATTTTATTTACACTGATTCTCTATTTGAACCTAACTCTTTCCTTGATCCTAAATATTATCCTTTGTACATATTTTACAACCTTAACTCCGACAGTATCTCCCATCTCTATCCCTATACGTGTCCTTACCTCATAGACATTTAACTCATTCTTTACATACTGAACAGAAAATTGTTCAAACGCCTCTAAACTTATCTGTTTAACTTCATATCCTACTAATTTTGACTCAGACAAACCATATGGTACAGTTATAAAATAAATGTAAATGCATAGGCATAGTCTAAAAAATTTTCATTTTATAATTAATGAAAGGATCGTGTATAAATTTCATAGAAACATTCATAGAAGAAAGTTACACGCAAATTTTTACATGAAGCCATGTGTATAATGTTTTAATTTTCATGTACAAAAGAAATTTTCATTTAATAACAAGCGTGTATTTTGACGAAAACTTATTCAATTAAGTTTTTAACATCAGTCGCATATTTTAAGTAGCAAGGAAAGTGATTATTGACCTAGTTTCTAGAACAATCAAATGCTAGAATATAACATAAAGTGATTGACGTAAATAATATGGAGCAACAATAAACAGTAGAAAATCAGGGAACTTAAAACTCGTTCAATCTTGAATGAAGCTTCAATGTTGGCGCATGATTGATAATATTATATAATACGTCACGCATATTAAAGCGCTATAAAACATGTAGTGTGTTTAAAAGCGAAAGTATTGATTGATGCACAAATGAGAGTAGATTATTTGACGTACTTACAATAGTTTTAAAACCGACAATACATAATTGAATAATAATTAACCTACTGCAAAATTAAGTCTTCTTAAATGAAATAAAAGTATATATGGTTTAAATAGTTTGTTATACGGTATTTTTAAAACGTTTAAAACGATTTTTGGTGCATGGATTGATAATTACGTTCTACACAAAGGCAACAACAAACATATTTGTCATGGTAAAACAAAAATATCTGGCTTAAATTCCTAAAAGGCTCATATCTATAAAGTTGTTAGCTAAGATTTTTTGTGCGCTAGTCATTGAGTGAGAGTTGTAATACAAGTCAAAAATTTAATTGGATTGGCTAACTACAATACGTGTTTTCGCTAGTATATAAAAATAATTAAACCTAACTGATTAAATATGTTTAAACGCCATCTTTAAGGGGGAGAATATTAAATTATACGACTTATTTTGATAAATTTTGTACATAATAAGAAAGATTTAATTATAGAGTTGTTTATAAAAGATAATTACAAGATTAAGATTTGTTAGTAACCATGCGAGTTCTAAAGAATGATTTTTAGACTCTATTTTTAGCATATGATATTTGTGTCGAGAGTAAGTTATAATTTTTATATATTGCAGTTGTGGATGCATTAATTGTTTGTAAAAGGATATTTTGTATCCGTACATATCTAATGTATGAAAAAAAGTCAAATGCTAAAAGATATCGGGAAAATTTCTTATACTAAAAAAGTTGAAACAGAATGGAATCAAATCCAGCTTAGACATGGCGGTTAAAGATATTCTGGGGTAGACACAAAAACAAAATAAGAAACCATGGATAATAAAGGATATCCTGAATCTAATAGAAAAAAGACGAAAATACAAAAATAGATCAGATGAATCAAGAAAATAGATATACAAGGCCATAACATGGGAAATTATAGGCAAATGCAGGAAGGTTAAAAACAATGTATTCATGCAAAGTGCAAAGAGGTACAAACTAAGATGAAAATAGGAAATGCAGACGAAACATACCAACTAATTAGAATGAATTTTAAGGATATAAAGCCGTATAGCAAAAATATAAAGGACGCGGAGGAAACGTCATTATGGAAAATTTAGAGAAAGTGGTAGATGGCAAGAATATATAAGGAATTTACATGCAGGAAAGGAACTAACAGCATTAGAACGGGAATCATACATTGAAAAGGATGAATTTGGATATCTTGTATTTAGGGACGAGCTTGAATTAGCATCAAAGAGTCTGAAAAATGGTAAGACACCGGGTATAAATAAGGAGCAAGCAGAAACTCTAAAATCCACTAGACAAACAGTAGCAGAACATTTCTTACAACTTGTACGCTATATGTATGAGACAGGCGAGATACCCAAAAATTTCAAACTTAACATTATAGTCAATATACCAAAAAAAAAGAAGCTCGGATAGATGTGAAAATTTTCGAACAATAAGTTCGACAGCACACGTGTCAAAAGTATTAACTAGAATTGTACAAAAACTATGGAAAAACAAGCTGAAGAAAAAATAGGAGAAGATCGATTTGGGTTTAGACGAAACAGGTGAACACGGGAAGCTATTTTATCTCTGAGGGTGATAATGGAGAAAACAATAGAAAAAGGGGAAAGCGTGTATATGGGGTTTGTAGATCTCGAAAAAGCATTCGACAATGTAAAATGGAAAAAAAAATTCGAAATAGTCAAAAAGATTGGAATGAGTTTAAGGGTAGACGGATGGTACATAGCTTATACAAAGAGCAGACAGAGGTAATAGTATTAGAGCAGGAACGTAGTCAAGTAATTATTAAGAAAGGGGTGAGACAGGAATGTGCCCTATTCCTGCTAATTTTTAACTTGTGCATCGAAGAGTCAATGAATACTGTCAAATGCAAGAAGACATTTGGAATTATTACGTAAGGACAAAAAATTGATATGCTTAGATTTGCAAATGATATAGCGGTATTAGCATCTTGCAAGACAGAATTAGAAGCTGCTCTTAATGAAATGGAAACAGTTCTAACAAAGACATAAGTATAAAAATTAGCAAAAATAAAACTAAACTACTGGTATGCAAAGGAGGAACAAATAAATTAAAAACAAGAATAATAAATAGGTAGCGAGAACTTACAGTAGGATAAGAATTCCTGCTAGCTAGGAAGCGAAATAACGCAAGATGGGAAGAGCGCAAAAGATATGAAACAAAGATTAGCACAAGGCTATGCTACATGTAACAAGAAAAAGCCACTACGGTGTTCAAAGACAACAAACGTGAAAACAAGGAAAAGATTGGTTAACACATATGTGTGGAGCACAGCACTGTACGGTTGTGAAACCTAGATAGTAGAAGAAGCGGACAGGAAAAAGATAGAAGCCTTTGAAGTGTCGTGCTACAGACGTATGATGAAGATATCATGGACAGACAAAGTTAAGAACAAAGAGGTTCTAGAAATGGTATGTGAAGAAAGAAGTATGTGGAAAATACTAAAAAATAGAAGAGATATGATAGGATGACAGACCACATACTAAGGCATGAGGGAATAATGCGGAATATATTAGAAGCAGGGATAGGAAAAAAGAGAGGTAAAGGTAGACCTAGATTAGATTATTGCACACATATAGTGAAAGATGTAAGCTGTGGGAATTTCAGGGAAATGTGTAGGCTAGCTCAGAATACAAATCAGTGAAGCTACACTTCCAACCAATTCCAAAATGGAAAACCTAATGTCGAAAAAAATAACTGCACTTAAACCTGATGATTATTATAAGCAACCACAGGTATTGGTTTTGCAGTACTTTCAACTAATGTTAATTGTGCGAAAGGATTTACTGTAAAACATAATTCGGCAAATGTCTAAGTGTTGGGGGATTTTTGGTAGCCACAGGCTGTTTAATCTCCTTCACATACCACTGAATCTTAGTGAATTAAGCCATATAATTAGGAATAGGGATGGATTCGGGCCTGGCCGAGCCGGGCTTTTAGATGCGGCCCGACCCGGCCCGAAATAATTTACTCCGGCCCGGCCCGGTGGCCCGGCCCGAACCAAAACGCATCAGCCCGGCTTGAGGCCCGGCTTGAATTTCGGGCCGGGCTTCGGGCCGGGCCGGGCCGATTCGGGCCGGAACGTAACTAAAACCTTCAGTGATGTATAGATTTTTTAACATCCAAATGAAAAGTATAATTTGTTAATATATGTATTTTCTACAAAAGTTGAATATATCAACTTTAATAAATTATAGTTTATAGTATCATTTTAACCTCGAATAACCCCAAAGGTATTTGGAGATGATGCACACTTGCACAGGCAATCCAAAATAGGAGGTGGTTTGCGTCAAACTTCAACCTTAAGTAACAAAATGCATTTTAGAACTCATGTACTACTACTAGTATATATAGTAACATATTTAAAGGAAAATATTCAAAATTTGACTGAATATTGTTTCCCCATATTCTAAACAAAGAACGTTGCCAATTTCCATTTTACAGATTGCCTGTGTATAGGTCTACGTTTCGATAATGTGCTAGCATCCGTTCAGAGAACTGACTATTCAAGTCTCTCGTATCAGGTAGACATTACTTTGTTGTCTATGAATATTTTTTGTCGCATGCTTTACTGGAAATTTTAATTATTAAGAAAGAAAGGCTGACAATCTTATCTATAAAAATGTTCAATATTAATATATGCAGGATTCTTCAAAAGTATAGAAACGCTGCTTTCGCCGTATATAGAAAATCTGCTACGTATTAAGTAAAACAATAACATATAATTACAAATAATCTAGCTCTTTAATATGAAAAAAGACATGTATACAGGATGTCCCACACCGAACTTCCATTAAAAGTATTTTGAAAACTACAATTTTGCTGGCAAATTGAAACTTTGCGTAGGAGTTACCGAACAAGGCCAAACTATAGCTAAAATAGTTTTGAAGTCTTGCAAATATGTCATATTAATTATTTTAAATAGCACATCCTGTATTTTATTCCATATATGAATGATGCTTTAGCAGATGGTTATTTTGATTTAAGCGCATGTATCTTCAATTGTTGTGCATTCAGGAATTATTGATCTAAAAAATCGTGTTAATAAACATTTAATCACAACGGATTATAAGTCGTGTTTTCATTACACCTTAAAAAATGTTTTTCAATAAAAATAATAAAATAGTTTTTACAATTTTAGGAAGTGAAAAATACCGAATTGAAAAATGTAATTTTTATAATTGAATCCCCATTTTTTTATATCTCGACATGAACGAGCATAAAAGTTTAATCAGTTATTTGGAAAATTTCGGTTTGTGCTTAATTTTTCTTAATTTTACTTTCGTTTATGGTATTGGAGAAATTAAGGTTATACATAATTTTTTTTAATAAATTGAGCTCAAACAAAGTACAACTATTTGTTAAAGAATTTCATTGCTTATTCTAACTTATTATTAGTTTTTAAATTCGCGTTATTAAATTGTAAAAAACTATGTTATTGTTTTTATTGAGATTGAGAAACATTTGTTACGGTGTTATGCAAACACAACGTATAAACCGTTTTAAAAAAATGTTTATTAATACCATTTCTCTGATCCTCCAAAGTGCACTTTTTAGGAGAAAAAATTCCTGGAAGCAAAACAATTGAAAATAGTTTTACAAACCCTAATATCAAAATAATAATCTACTCGCGCACTATTCAAATAAGGAATAAAATGTGGAGTATGCCATTTAAAATAATGAAATTGACAGTTACTTTCGATATAATCGGAAGTTTCACAACGATGAAAATATTTTAGCTAAATTTGCCTTATTAGGCAACTCTTATATGCAAAGTTTCAATTTTTCAGGAATTGTAAGTTTTGAGATTTCTTTAATGAAAGTTTGTCGTTGGGGCATCCTGTTAAGTGTTTCTATATGGTTATATAAGTAAATATTAAGTAAGCAATTAATTATACATCCCGCAGAGTGTCAAATGGAAATAAGTTTTCCACATGTTTAAAAAAAACAAAAACTTTTTGACCCAACAGCGTGCTGCTTGCCGCTTGGATGGGAAAATTTATTTTGTTGCACTAGATGTATAACCTTAAGCATTGTGCTTCCGACTATAGTGATTTTTAAAATGTGCATTTGTGGGGATATTAAGATTGAAACGCTCAAAGTGAAAACTTTTAAACTAAATTTGTATTTAAAAATCGAACCTTTTGCCCCGAATAGAAATCAAACCTTGAGTATGTGGTTTGGTTTTCTATGTTCAGTTAGAAAAAAAGTCTGGTTCGGTTCAGAAAATCGAACCGAACCTTTAACCGAACCGTACCTAGTTCGTGTCCATCACTATATTATATTGATTTTTACATTCATGCCACTTTTTCACAATTCTCACTCGATATCCCGAAACTTGTTATAAAAAAACGTAGTCCTGTGAGATTTTACATTCTATATATTAAAACCCAATTTTTATTTCCCTAAATTATATAAATAGGTAAGCTGTATAACATTATTTATTTAAAACTGGAGAAACCCCAAAATAAGCGGCATATAATAAGAAAAAATTCGACGGATGAAAATTGAGGGAAAAAAAAGATAACAGAAAGTATAGGCTGTACATAAACCAGTCGTGCGATAATGCATAGGAAAAGAAAACTACATTTATTTGCGCATGTATTTTATTTATGTATGCACAGTAATTTGTAAATAAAGTTTGAATATTGTATGTGGTATTATTATGGCGTGTTTTATAATAATTTTTTTATATTGGATTAATGAAATAACTGGTAACGTGCTTTATCTGCCAAGAGTTCGAAACTGCAATACATATGAAAAAATTAATTAGTTATTACTTTACATCTACTTACTTACGCTATAATTTAGACAATTCGAATGCAATATAAGAATTTTAAACAGTTTAAAGAATAATAATTAATTTATCTTATCAGCGACTTTTTTTCAGTTTTACAACTTTTTATCCATTGGTTTATCTGCGGCTGTTTTTACAGGTTTTGTCGATGGTTTTTTTATTTAGGTTCACTTAAAAGCTTTTACTATGCTGGCGATTGCAATAAAACAGAAGTAAAAAATGTCCAATAAAAGCTATTAATAAAATAATAACAAACATAAACCAATTTAAAAATGAGGTTCTTTGACCTGACACCTTAGCAGTGCTAGTTACTACACACATGTGTGGTACTTTTTAGACATAAAAACAGGCATTATTGGATAACATTGTATTGATTGTTACGGTTATATGGTTAATTATATAAAATTTTCTTAACTCTTAAAAAATGAAGAAGTAGGTTTCACACTTACCTTGCACTGCAACATTTCCGAAATGGTTTTTTGGTTAGACACTGTACTAGATCTACCTGCAACTTCATTTTCAGCTCGGTCTTCAGTCTGCGGATGGAGATTTCGATATTCTTTTAAATGTTTTATTTTTAAATGATTTTTAAGATTGGATGCAGTTGAATTTTTTCACTTTAAGTCCTTGATCGTACTTTTTCTTTTTGCATATCTTACATTTTGCAGTTTTCACACTTTTTGAAATTGGGGAAACTCAAAGACCTACTAAATTTACTCCGTGTTTTAGAATTGTCTGACACTAAATGTATATTTCGCGAACTTTCATCTATATCTCCAAATTATGTGTTGTCAGTTACCGATTCACTTTGTCGAGGTTGATAATCTAGATACCCCACGCTATCCTCATTATTGAAATTCGACATTGTGATTGAAAACGGATAGCCCAAAATTTAGAATCTTGGTTATAATATTTTTAAAACAGTGCACTAAATAAAGAAATCTTTATGATTTAAATCAGAGTGCAGAAACGAAATTCAGCTTATTTATATTTATCAAGAAAGAATCCGAAATAGTCGCACCTGCAATAAATTTCTGTCTCGTGGGTCAAGCAACTCTAAGTGCAAAGGAAGTGAAAAAATTGCAAAGACCTACCAAAATAAGAATAAATTCCAGCATGAAACACAGGCGCATGCCGCCTAATGCGTAAAAGGGATAATAATACCGTTTGAAATGATAAATCCAAATTTACACGGCTTTTGTTGAAGCACGCTAGAAGCAGGTACATTCCTTGCTGGTTCGCAAAATTTGATGAAAATAAGTCCTAATAGGATTAAGTTCGATGGAGCAAAAACCTATAAAATTGAACTACTACCGCATGTACCAACTACCACAGCTGTTTAAAATATGCAACCTAAAATGCAAATTATAAATTTTCTGGGTATTCATTATTGGCCTTAGCTCTGCAGATAGCAGATTTACTCTATTCCGTTATTTTTGTATATACTCTTTATAATATCACGATTTTTCTTTATACCTTTTTAGGAGCCGCAACATAGAATATTATTTAGTATTTATATTTTAATTTTCTATATCCATGTTATTTAAAGCTATAAAAACCTAACCGCATTTTATTCGGTATGTTTTCCAACAAAAAATACATTCAAATAATTAAATATAATTGAGCTGGTTTTTTGTAATCGTGAGTTTTTATTATTTTTTCATATAAGGAGTGGTTTCGATTTATTCATAAATAATCTTCAGTGCGGGGTCACAATATTAAGTTAATCAATAAGTATAATAAAATAAACCAGCTCAATTAACATACGTTGCAATACTCCTTCAAATTAATTAAATACAACACGGACAATTTTTATTTCAAATTTCTTGAAAAGTGGAAAGAAGTGAATATTACTTATCGAAAATCGAAATTCACAAATCGGTTTAAATCAAATCATTTTCGTTTCCGATTTACTTCCATTATCAAACACTTTTTAATGTGTGTATAACTGTACCTGGGTGATATATTAAGATATATATAATTATATATATTATAATTTTGCTCAAGAGGCAACTAAAGAAATCATTAAATGGAATCCTTTACTATTAAATCAATAAATTTTATATTTCATTACATAAACTTCGGGCCGGCCCGAAATAGCCCGAAAAGCCCGAAAAGCCCGAAAAGCTTGAGGAGTCTGGCCCGGCCCGGCCCGGGCCCGACAAGTGCTTGGCCCGTCTTGGGCCCGAAAAAAATTTTGTCGGCCCGGCCCGAAGCCCGGCCCGAATATCAAGCCGGGCTTCGGGCCGGGCCAGGCCAAAGCCCGGGCCCGTGGCCATCTCTAATTAGGAAATTATAGAGAGGGAACCAAACTGAGTCTAGGCTGTGGGAATTTCAAGAAACGGTGTAGACTAGCTCAGAATAGAAATAAGGAAAGGTACGCGTCCAACCAATCTCAAGATGGAAAACCTAATGATGAAAAAATAATTGCACTTAAATCTGATTATTATTATAAACAACTACAGGTGTTAGTTTTAAAATATTTTTAACTACTGTTGATTGTGCGAAAGAATATATTGGAAAACTATTAATTCGGCAAATGTTCAAGTGTAGGGGGTTATTGGTAGCCGCAGGCTGCATAACTCCCGTCACGTACTACTGAATATCGGGGAAATAGGATATATATTGGTAAAGAATAGAAGGGGAACCGAACTGCATCTAACAAGAAAGAGCAGCTGCCATGTTCGAAGACAATAAACATAGAGACAAGGAGAAAATTGTTGAAAGCATATGTGTAGAGCACAGCACAGCATGTCTAGGAAATAGGGTCTGTAAGAGAATCTGACAGAAAAACGGTAGAACCTTTTGGAATGTTGTGCCTCAGATGTATGAGGATGATAGCATGGAGAGACAAAGTTAATAACACAGAGGTTGTAGTAATAGTATGGGTATAAAGATATCTCTGGAAAACGAAAAAAAATAGCAGAATAGAAGGGCAGAATACGTTCTAAGGCATTTCTGGGTAATAGTGCTGTATATATTAGAAGCAGAGATAGGAAAAAAAAGGTGGGCGTAGACCTATGTCAGACTATTGAACTCAGATAGTGAAAGATGCAGACTATGGAAATTTCAGAGAAATGTGTAGGTTAGCGCAGAATAGGAAACAATGAGGGTACGTGTCTAACCAGTTCCAAGACTGAAGACCTAATGATGCTAGTAAATCTGATGTATCTAGTGATTTTATTTGAAGAGAGTTAGCAGAAATGATTAGGCAGGGGGCAACTTTGTAAGCATTCAGCATAAGCATCTTTTATTCGATCAGTTCACAATATATATATATATATATATATATATATATATATACAGGGTGTCCCAAATTGAGTAGGATAGCATGGGTATCTTTCTTATTATTAATGATTGAGATCTGCTTAAACGAGCAAAGTTGTGTCATTTGGATAGCTTATTTAAATTCCGCATAGATACATTCGAAATTCCAAACGGTTTAGAAATTATTTTAAAAAAACTGAAAACTGCCAATTTCTTCAAAGTCGAATATTTTTGTTATAATAAAAGATACGAAAAAATATTTTTTATAAAAGTTACTTAGTTCAATTGTGTGCACTTAAAAGTGATATTAAAATTAAATTCAAGATGGCGGTTATCGAGATATTAGCATCAACTTTCATATTTTAAATGGACGCTATATTGGATTTTTAGATGGTTAGATAGCATGTTTTTTCTCTTTTCAACGATGTATCACAACATATGTTTAAATGAAAATATTTACTGAAAATAATAATTTTAATTTTTAATCAAGTAGGCATCAACACATCAGTTTTAAAACAAATTAAACGAAAAAAACATTAGAATAACATTAAACACCAACTAATAAGTCATAGCAATTGTTCAAAATGTTGACCGTTATTATTTAAACACAATCGGCAACGTTTTATAACACTTTTTGTTACGCGTCGTAATGTATTCCCATTAAGACCGTTTATTGCCTGCATATCCGCTTCCCGTAGTTCATCTACATTATTGTACTGGAAATTACTTCCATATACATTATCTTTTAAAGTGCCCCATAAATAAAAATCCAGGGGTGTTAAGTCTGCTGATCTAGGCGGTCATTTTACAGGTGTGTGGGTCGTGATTACCCTGCCATCACAACGGTTACTTAAGTAGGTGATAACATCTCTAGCGTTGTGTGGAGGTGCGCCATCTTGTTGATACCAAATTTGATTATTTTGTGCCAAAGGTAGGTCGTCTAATAAATTTTCTAAAGATGTTTGAAGCATTTCCAAATAACGTTGAGAGGTTAAGGTTCCATCGAATATTACAGGACCAAGTAAACGGTTTCCCAATATACCACAAAAAACATTACATCCAAATCGAATTTGATTGCGGCGTGGAACTGTTATGCGTGTGTTTTCCTGTGTCCAATAGTGTTCATTATGACGATTAAATATTCCACAGTTAGAAAAATAAGACTCATCGGTCCACAAAACGCGATTGATAAAATCATCATTCTCCCTAACTTGATTGATAAACCATCTGCAAAATGTTGATCTGCGGAGATAGTCGTTTGGTTGTAAGTTTTGAGCAATGTGAAATCTGTAAGGGTGATATTTATGCTTTTTTATAATTTTTGATGCTTGAGACTTGGATACGTTTACTTGGGTTTCTATTTCCCGTGTTGAAATGTTTGGATTAGCTTCCACACAGGCCAGTGTCAACACCTCATCTGCAAATTCTTCATTTATGTTTCGAGTAGGTTTTTTTAAACATCCATACTGCTGCATATTTGTGTCCAATCTTTGAAAGATTTTAATGTTTGGATGTCTTTTTTCAGGAAAGTTTGTTAAGTATGTTTCGGCAGCAAGGCGACTGTTCTTAATACATTTTATGTATGTACAAAACATATGATATTGTTCGCTTGTTGAAAAATTTGCCATTTGAATATTTTATAGAATAAGTATATCACAACTTATAATTGGAAAGAGAATACATAAATGCCAATTATTAGTACAACAGATACACTAATTCAACATGACAGTTTGTTATAATTTCATTTGTTTAAGAGAAATCTGATGATGCCTACTTGATAAAAAACTTAAATTATTATTTTCAGTAAATTTTTTCATTTAAACATATGTTGTAATACATCGTTGAAAAGAGAAAAAAATATGCTATCTAACTATCTAAAAATCCAATATGGCATCCATTTAAAATATGAAAGTTGATGCTAATATCTCGATAACCGCCATCTTGAATTTAATTTTAATATCACTTTTAAGTGCACACAATTGAACTAAGTAACTTTTATAAGAAACATTTTTTCGTATCATTTATTATAACAAAAATATTCGACTTCGAAGAAATTGTCAGTTTTCAGTTTTTTTAAATAATTTCTAAACCGTTTGAAATTTCGAATGTATCTATGCGGAATTTAAATAAGCTATCCAAATGACACAACTTTGCCCATTTAAGCAGATCTCTATCATTAATAATAAGAAAGATACCCATGCTATCCTACTCAATTTAGGACACCCTGTATATGTATATATATATATATATATATATATATTGCCGTGGAACTTACAAAAATTCGGAAACGAAGCTGGGACAAAGCTTTTACATCGCTCCTTCACCAAACTCATACGAGCCCCACGGATTGGGCGTCATAAAATTGCCGTGAAAGTCGAGGACTAAGGTTTTAACATCGAGCCTTCACTGGGCCGTCATAAAATTTTACGAAAAACAAAATAAAAATGTTATAAATTTCTTACCCTTTTACTTCTCCTTCAAATTCCTTCAGCTTCCCTGGCTAGCTCAGCTGTATCTCTTCTCGAATACCTGAATTTACAGACATATCTCTTTCACACTCGCGCACCATACAATAAAACTACCAAATAATACCACAACCATACAACCTTTCATTTACACCTATTAACAGATAAATTATATTTACATGTGTTAAAAACAGTTAGATACAAGAATTATAAAACTTCAATTATGGTATGTTTTAAAATCTTTGGTTTTTCTAATAAATTTTAAACAACTTCAATGAGATCTGAGTAGATGGGCCCCCACATGTTACCCTAAACTGACTTCACACTGGAGTATAGTGAGCTCATAATAACCCAGTTTAGTTTGTATATGCCTTTTAAACCTTGCATAAATTAAAACCAAAAATTACAGACCCGTTTACCCCTTACAATTCAATTTTTATCCTGACTAAAATTTTAGATGTTCTAACTACACCCTTTTTCAATATTTAACATCAATAAATTGTTCAGTACATGTATCTTTTACAATAAGTCTCTACAACCAAATATGCCACCAAAAGAAATCAACTACACAGCACAAAATTTCACAAATGTTTATCAAACAACAGAAATTCAAATAAATACCTGGAGAATTCTTTAGTCTTCATTCCCGTCGGAGTTGGTTACCATAAAAACCCCTTGGTGTTGATACCATTAACTATACTACTTGTCGAATTCACAGGCCTCTACCATCCATATCATGCACACAAAATAGATTACTAGCTCCGTTTACCCCCATATATCATGTTTCCATTTATTGATTTTTGCTTAGTAGTAGCCGGACCTTTATTAATTTAATATGCACTACTCGTACTTCACGTCAATAATTAGAGGTCCGCTACTACTGTTTTATACTAGCAACCACTATATTTATGGTAACATTACATAAAATACTCACAAAAGCTTTATTATTGTATTCTGAATCGGTATTCAGCACTTTTATTGACGTAAAGGAAAAGAGAGCTTGAATATTAAGGCTCCGGTATTTAAATCATTCTTCCAACCCCCTAGTGGACGTACTTCACTCGAAAAGCTAATTTTCAAATCTAATTCCATAAATTTTGAATGTAACGGTCGGTTGATTCTGAAAATTTTTCTTGTCGTGCTTGTTGTATACTTCGAATTCGCTTACAACCTTCGCGTGTGCATTCGTTTTTAACACTGTTGAATTTCGACCAATGACAACATTCTCTGCCGTCAGAAACTCCGCCTAAACTCTATTTATTCCTGTCTTATGTCTGTCTGCTGTCTCGTTCAAAACCCCACTTGTGTTACAGAAAATCTATATTGTTGACATCTTATCTCAACTCCACGTGTATATGGTACGTGCTTTTCAATTCCAACGCTTTTATATCTGTCCCTATCTGTTGTATATAACCGATTGTCCATTTCCCTCGCTCTTTAAGATGTTTGTTAGCCTTGTTGTTTATACCAAACTGACTGTTGAAAATATTTTCTGTGAAATCCTATCTTAACACACGCTCGACTTCGTCGAACGTAACCTTTTAAAACGCAGGTGTTTCTGTTAATTATCGAACGTTTAAACATAACAACTTCTTGGACTTTCTGCTTCTTGGTATCTGTATAAAACGAATACATTTGCCTTGAAATTATTGATTTTCTTACACAGCACGTTCCCTTATGCTTATATGTGTTGAATTCACATAACTTATGGTTAATTATGCGTACCCTTGAACTTCTATTTGCTTTAAAACTGTTTTTTCTTTATGTAATCCTAACATTACAATTATTAAATATAAAAATACGTTAATACTCGTCCGTTTTCCCTAAATGAATTAAATTAATTTTGGGCGTAAATAATTTGTTCTTTTCTATATACAGGGTTGTTGAAATTTTATTGTATCTACCTATTTACCCTTTTGAATCCACACAATATATATATATATATATATATATATATATATATATATATATAAAGTAAGATGTATCTGTAAACAAACTCTTATGAAAATAATAAGAGCTATTGACAAATACAAATCGGGCTGGTAATTATATAGCCATTACCAAAACATTAACTTTATTACTTCACAGGGGAGGAAACATCCGCTGACCAATTATTTCGGCTTGTTAAGTCTCATCAGAGTGAAATAGTTCCCAAGATCCCTATGAAGTTATCGAAGCTATTATAATGATATAATTTCGAAACAATCACTGTACTATGGCAAAAGTAAATAAAACCGCCATCAGGTGATAAAACACCAACACTACTAAAATGTGGAAGTACAGAATTGAACCAAAACTACATAATAAATTTTATAAATGACTATAAAAGTACGTCTGGCCTTTGAGATTTTGCGAAATGTTACAACAAAATTTATTTGCAAACGTAACAAACCTTCTTCTTCTTTGTATTTGTCAACAGCTCTTATTATTTTAATAAGAGTTTGTTTACACATACATCTTTTTTTATATACTATTTCTTATTGCGGACTGCAAATAACTTGTCTTTATTTATTTGAATTGCCTTTGGGACATGAACCCGGGTGTCGCCACGAGAAGGTTTGTTACGTTTGCAAATAAATTTTGCTGTAACATTCCGCAAATCTCAAAGGCCATACGTACTTTTATAGTCATTTATAAAATTTATTATGTAGTTTCGGTTCAATTCTGTACTTCCACACTTTAGTAGTGTTGGTGTTTTATCACCCGATGGCGGTTTTATTTACTTTTGCCATAGTACAATGATTGTTTCAAAATTATATCATTATAATAGCTTCGATTACTTCATAGGGTTCTTGGGAACTATTTCACTCTGACGAGGCTCAACAAGCCGAAACCATTGGTCAGTGGATGTTTCCTGCCCTGTGGAGTAATAAAGCTAATGTTTTGTTAATGGCTATATAATTACCAGCCCGATTTGTATTTGTCAATAGCTCTTATTATTTTCATACGAGTTTGTTTACAGATACATCTTACTTGATATACTATTTTTTATTGCGGACTGCAAATAACTTGTCTTTATTTATTTGAATTGCCTTTGGGGCATGAACCCGGGTGTCTCCACGAGAAGGTTTGTTACGTTTGCAAATAAATTTTGCGGTAACATTCCGCAAATCTCAAAGGCCAGACGTACCTTTATGGTCATCTATAAAATTTATTATGTAGTTTCGGTTCAATTCTGTACATCCACACTTTAGTGGTGTTGGTGTTTTATCACCTGATGGCGGTTTTATTTACTTTTGCCATAGTACAGTGATTGTTTCGAAATTACATCATTATAATAGCTTCGATTACTTCATAGGGTTCTTGGGAACTATTTCACTCTGATGAGGCTTAACAAGCCGAAACCATTGGTCAGTGGATGTTTCCTCCCTTGTGAAGTAATAAAACTAATGTTTTGTTAATGGCTACATAATTACCAGCCCGATTTGTATTTGACAATAGCCCTTATTATTTTCATAAGAGTTTGTTTACAGATACATCTTACTTTATATACTATTTCTTATTGCGGACTGCAAATATCTTGTCTTTATATATATATATATATATATATATATATATATATATATATATAAACTATAGGCTGTTTAATTAAAATATTGGGAACTATTTAGTTCGAAAGAAATGCTTCAAGTAAGGTGTATTTATTTTTATTCCTGACGTTTTGAACCTCTTTGGGTTCTTTTTCGAAGGCTAAAATGGTGACACAGTTAAAATAAAATTGCTTAATTGAAAACTTACATATAAATTTACACTATCATTCTAACTTCAACTAGCGAAATCTTCAATAATCCAAACTTTAAAAACATTTAAACTATAAAAAATCTTAAAACTAAATATTAACAATTAATGTGAAAAAATTTTGATTGAAACTATCGAAAAATAATACAAAATGTCAAATTTAGAATAAGGCATACGCCTTCTAAAGAATCAAATAACTTAATCTATAGGATTGTATATTTTTAACTATTAAATTTGTAAAGGAAAGTGTAAACCGCACTTAAGTTATCTATATCACATTTTGAATTTATATTATTTTTAGTCCTGTTGATATGGTATGACTCTAAAAACAGTCTTTTTTTATAATCACGTTCAACTTCAATTATTTTAAAATCAATAAAATTTTTTATAATAAAAATAGATTAGGTGTTACTTATTAATTAACAAACTTGCGAATATTTTAGCCCAAATGGAAATCCTTAAAATTCCCTACTCTGTAACAGTCAAAGGTGTTATACTTAGGTAGGCGACCTTGAATAGTGGCCAAAGACATAGCAAGTCTCTTTAATACTACTTTAAAACTCCCAGAATGGTTCTTAATTTTAAAATTTCATTTCGTATATCCGTATTATAATTACAAACTATTATTGAACGATTTCGAATTACTAAAATGACAGTATATTTAACCATCAAATATGAATAGTTTGGTATGCCGTTTTTTAAAAATACAGTGAAATGTTAATTTTTATTGTCTAATTGATTAGTTACAAGGCTAGCCTCACGCATGGGCGCCAGTGAAACGTAATTTATTGATACGCCTCACGTTGCCGGCACCTATGAGATGTTAATTAGGGTTAAGCCCTTCTTTACAATATTCGCGGTCTAGTCTGGGAATTACCCCAAGGGTGAGCAATGAGTTTGGGCGTGGGTATATGGTGGGCTCGACTACAAACGGGAACAAAAAAATAAATGGACGCCACTGCATCTATATAGGCAACAAGCAAAACTAAAGTATCCTACAGGAAGACGCAGAAACCTATAGGATATTATGATTATCAAAAAAAACTTACAAACCTCAATATACAATACCTCTGAAACCTCTGCTCTAGCTTCCGCGATGTCGAACCTGCAAGAAGATGTCACACAGAAAAATAAAATATAAGACACCGTTTGTGCCTTACAACAACAAAATATTTCGATCTTTATAGATCGATTAGCCTGGATTCAAAACCTTAATAACACCTTACCTATGAGAAAATACTCTACTGGAAATTACTTATTCCCTTACTATTAACTGATGCTGTATCAACTTTTTCCACAATCAAAATTTTGCTGATCTAATTTGATCAATGTTAAGTTCAATAAGTGAAATAAAAAGACAAAGGTATCGATTCAAAATTTAATCTAAATATGATTCTCTTTTGTTGCAAAAATTACTTGTAAATAAATTTCATTAATCAATATATAAACTTTAAAACTTTCTTAGAGTGTTCCTCTATAATCAAAATAATCAACATTAAATAAGTTACAGAAGTTTCTGAATATACTTCTCTACATAGAGAGGTATTAGCATTTATAAGTTAGTTAATACAGTTTAGTTTTGTAAACATCCATAAACAGATCTGTTCTGGCTTACAAGATTTTTATCTAAGGAACTTGTTACATAAACAGTTCATATGGTTTAAGCATGAAAATAATAAACTCAGATTAACATATGTCAAAAACAGCTTAGTTCTTCTACTAATTACAACAAATTGCTAGAAAACACCTTTCATCCAAAGGTGGACTTTATACATATTTTTTTATCACTTGACATGTGCATCATAAAAGCACTTTGAATAACAACTTTTAAAGCATCTAAAGATTAAAAAAAAAATTTCTCTTATAAAGCAATCTAGTTCCAAATGAAAAATATTTGACTTATTAAATTTTAGGTTATACTTCCAAACTAAATTTTTACGTGGTATTTAAGCATAAACACATTTAGCAAACAAACTTGAAATTTACGTTACTTAACGAAGATTTACTATGATTTTGTAAATAGTAAATTAAAGCTTTAACATTAACTAGCACACGAAATTGATTTTCAGCAAAAAGGTTTATAAGTACCTGGTACATTTAATTGTTACAGCTGCGATGTTGACGAATGTAATAGATGAGCTCGGACACTTTACTTTCCATCTGTTTGAAATTCCGAAAGATACCAAAACATGCCTGCATTAACCATAATTCCTCGGACGTTTTAAAACAATTAATCTGATAATACTCGACCACAATCTAAGTCCATCGTTTAGCGTGTTCCTCAAATTTTTGCTAAAGGGATTGAATCAAGTATTAGTATTAAACACGGCTAATTAATTACACGGTCCTTACCACCAATGGATTTCTCACCACGTGTTGTAGCTGTTGCTTGAGTTGACTGGGCGGCTTACACGAGAGCTCTTTCGTCAAGCCTCCACGCGACAACCAAGCAGCCCTACCCTTCCTCTAGAGCTATCCTCAGCTCCCACTTACAAGCGGAATTCACCATGTTTGGCAGTGAAGTCTACGTACCCGCGGTTGCTTGCAAGATGGCCGTATTCTTTATTTGTCAATGCTCATAGCCTTCGCGTCATTTTCGCGCAGGCGTTATGTTTAACAAATACTCTAGTAGACGCCAGAACGCCTGTAATTTATGTAACACAAGTTACGCTCAAGGTATCCTTGATATTGAAAGTATAGAAGTCTCTGTTAAATACTCCTTATAGGTAAAAATAACATAAACGGAAAAAGTTGTTCTTCTTTATAGTACATTAAATTAATTAATGATTACACGCTAAATGACGAATTCGCAAAATAATAACAGTTAGAACTGTTTTTTTTTTATAGATATTAAATGTAACAAAAATTTTGTTACAACAGGTAAAAAAATCTGTTTTACCATTTCCAGCACGAGACCAGTTCTCAGTTTAAAAAAGGTTTGCTATCTCTAAAAAGTTACCAACTTTTTGAGCTTTCGCTAGTTCAACAATTTCAAATTCTAGATGACGGATTATTGTCAAAAGGGAGAGTTCTCTCTGCAACCTGAAACAGTTTCAACTTTCCGGGATATCCTTAGTTAAAGAACTTTATTAAAATTAAAATCTAACTCATTTAGATTTTGAAAAAATCGTATATCCTGGATTGAATATTTTGGACAAAGGCCTTGCTCAACGCGCTCAAAAAAACTTAATAATTGGTCGTATCTCAATAAGGGTTTCTATTCGCTAGCAGTTGAACCGGGTCGTGCCCTACAGAGCTCAAGAGTTTAGCAGCTACTGCCAAATGATTTATTTAGTTATTTATATTTTTGTATCTGTATTGTACGTTTATATATTTAATTGTTATGTCGTTTGATTTGTTTTGTTTGGCGTTTTGTTTAATTGGGCCGTATTATTTTCAGGAAGGACGATGCAAATTAGAATAAGTTAGTTAGCGAACGTTAGGGACGAATTTAGACCGAAGTTAGAATAAATTATTTAGTTTATGGCGGACGACATGTTAACTTTATAGGATAGAAACAAATAGCTGGATTCGCTAATAAAGAAATTTGGCGTACACTTAAAAATTTGAATCTATTAGTAAATACTAATTTAGCAAGATTTGGATAGTTTTAAGTCGACTCTTCAAATCGCACCGGTAAGAAGAGCTAGCGGCTGCTATCCTGTATTACGGATTCCTTTCATTCTACTTTTTGCTAGTGTCCTGTTGATTAGTTACATTCCAAAATTAACGCAATGGCCATTATTTAAACCCCAACCATATCTCTAGTTTATACATTTTATTTATCGATTAATTAATTTTGAAGACCAATTTAGTCGAGGTGCGTAATTATTCGCGTTTAAACCCAATGTAGTGTTTTCAGGTGGAGCATAGGGGACGTTATCGCGACCTTTACTCGCATTTACTGCCATAAGGTTACATCTTAATACATATCCTAGGAAACTATTAAATATATACCTCGATATGGAAGACCAAATCTAAATGTTGAGGAACTTGTAGCTCGATAAGGATAGATTCTATTTAAAAAAATTACGTTCTCTGAACATTTTTTAATTAAATACACGTTTTAGATCCGCGAAACAACGCGAGTTACACATCCCCCAAATCTATATAGGTATAATTAAATAGAAATTATTAAGAAATTTAAGTTAGATGCAACATTATAATTGAAGGATAAATAAAAAAAAGGTTGATGAAAGTTCACAAGCAAGTTGTGAGAACGGACGTGAATACATTGTATTCCAGACGATAGTGATACTACAGGTGCAGGTCACAGGCGGTTAAGAAACCGCAATTATTAGAATTAGGATTGTTACATTGTATAATATAATTGAATAAAGAAATAAGCAGACATGAACTATGCAGTTCCCACAGAAATGTGAGGCGTAGGGACAACGTAAATACCCTGTGAGCCCCAAATCAAATCAGTCAGTCTTGAGCCTCTTAGCTTTTACATTGTTAGTTGCTTAAGCTATTCACTATAATTTAGCTTCAATTATTAATAAATTTCGACTTAGTAAAATTTATATAGTTTGTCAAAATTCGAATTGTAATTTCTGTTAAATAAATAAATTTGTTACAAGAAGTTTTAGAAGATGACTTTTTTAAAAGGCAGCTTCCAAGGCCCAAGACGTAACTGGCGCAGACGGTGGTATCCAGAAGGTCACTAGGAAACTCAAATTCGAAGCACTGGCGGTCTGGAATCTCAATTCCCAAACTGGAAGGACAAAACAAAATTTGGACAAGGTAAAAAAATCGACCGAGCCCAAAGAAACGAAATTTGGACAAGGTACAAAAATCGACCGAGACCAAAAAAGAAAAACCAATGAAAACGACGATGAAAATTATGTAAGTTCATTTATCCTAACCAATTTATTCTTTTACAAATTATTTGATGCTAGCTAGTAAGAAATTTTTATGTACAGATTTTTTAATTATTATTATCGCAATTTAATTATTTATACCATTTATAAAAAGAATTTAATCATTTACTAAGACAAATTATTTTTAACAAGAGAAATTATTTTTAAACAAGAGAACGTATTTTTAACAAGAGAACTATAAAACACGCATTTTTTACGCACAGTAATTACGAATTATTAAACTATAAAACGAAACGATTTTAAAGTATAAAAATAGTACGCAATTATTTTACCATTTTATGTACAGCAAATATTATTACCAAAAGCTTAATGTATAAATAAAACGCAATTCTTATTATGGCAATTAATTACAGGAAACGCTTCATTCAAAACTTAACCTTCATCAAATTCTATAAATTAAACACTTTAGTGTATAATTGTAGAAGCATTTTGTAATTTAGTACTAAAAAGATTTACTCAGCACAAGTTAAAACAAGCGTGCAAATATATAACGCAAATTCTCAAACAATTACTTGCCGGAAACCATCACTGAATAGAAACCATTCTGAAAAATCCAAAGCTCATTACAACGCTATAAAGTTATAATTAACTATTTTCAGTACAAAAGTATCTAATTATAGAGAAGCATTTATGCAATTTAATGTAACAAAACCATCAATTTATCACCAAAATTAAAATAACATCACTCAGAGAACTTACAACTTTATAATTAGATATTTTCATTGTACAATTATAGAGGAGCATTTTATGCACTTATCAATGCAACACCTACTGAGACGAAAATAGCAACTGATTATTACGAACACTTAACTATGCAGCAAGATTGAAATAAAAACGTACAATTATTACCTACATGAAACTACTCAGAAAATTAAAACTCAATTGGCAGCAACTGTAACATATGCGAAAGATAAAAATACACTTAAGGCGACAGCAATTGACTGCACATTACCAAGAAAAAATTCCTAAATGTAATTATATAACACCATATAACTATAGATAAAATATAAGTAAAGCGATTCATTAAATAACCCAATACAAATCAAACCGAAAAGTAAATCTCAATATATAAAAAAACTTGAAATTAATTAGAACCGAAAGCAACCATTAACGACCATGAATTCAGATATAAAGATTTATCTATCCCTCAATACAATGAAGAGCAAGCCCAGAAAATTACATTACCGCGTGTGAAAAATTTTTAAAAACCTTTTGTAAACCAGGAGACAACGACCGCAATGTTCTACTTTTACGCCTAATAATAATAATAAAACTGACCGGACGGGCACTAACGCTAATTGTCAGCCGAGACGACCTTGAACAATTAGAGGACTTCAAACGTATCCCAATTGCATATTTTGGCGATCAACGCAACATCAAATGTCTAATCCGCGATCTAATAAACCTGAGAATGGAAAGTAACCAATTCCCATATCAATTCGGACTGAAATGCTAAGACGTACGAAGTTTAATTCTGACAAAACTAAAAATCGAAGAACCCCATCAAAATATCCGCTTATTGAAAACAAAAATGTACGACGAAATGGCACTGGACACATACATAGACGTACTACCTGAACGGTTCTCAGACAAAATAAGATTCCAACATCCCCAAAATTTAGAAAAGGCAATGAATATGATCATTGACGAAGAAAACGTTATGTATTACCAAAATAGACTATATAACCCTAACGCAAATAAAACTACTCACCGTTAAAACCATACAAACCGCGAGACAAATAACCACACAACCAAAATTTACACGATTCAATGCACAAATAAATCAACCGCGAATTAACAACCCAAATTTTAATAACACAAATTTTAAAAATCAATTTAGACAATTTCCGAGACCACCATTTAACTCAAATTCTACAAAACCCACATTTACACCAAGGTTCAGCCAACACATAAACCAGCCAAGGCAAGCATTCGGCACAAACCCCATCAGAAACACATCAATGACGAAAAACAACCCTAAGTTATTACAAACCAACCTCATGGACACTTCATCTGGTAACACCAAACAAAATACAAAAATATCACAAATCAAACCCAATTATAATCAAAAACGAAACTTCACTTCCGAAGAACTAATCTATCAAGAAGTGGAAGAATTTAATAATGACAGAAATAATTACACAAACTCCAGTAGAGACGATAAATCAAATCATTTAGAAACGTACGAACGTAACGACCCAGGTGAAAATTACGAAGAGAACGACGAGGAAAATACGTACTCAAATTTTCAGTTAGACCGATTCCAATACCACCAAACATAATTAATTTAAATAATATTAATCAACAAATATTGCCATACATAGAAATACCCCACGCAGAACTTAAATTATTAATCGATACCGGATCTTCAAAAACACTAATTAGCCCCCGATCCGTAAAAAAACATTATTTAGATTTGGTAGAAAGAGAACCCTATAAAATTAAAACAGCCCATCAAACAACATTACATCAATTCATAGCAAACATACCTTTACCCAAAACTTTCAACGTAAGAATGAAACAAATTTTGCATTTTTGAATTTAACGACAAACACGACGGACTAATAGGCATGGATCTTCTAAGAAAATTAGGAGCAGACATCGATAGAAAAAACCGCTTATTAAGAACGAAACACGGACAAATTTTCATTAAGTTCCAAAATAGTAATATACAAACCGAACAAAAATACACCAGAGAACCACGGACAGAGAAACAAATAAAAAATTTAGAAAATTCAAAAAACGACGTAGGCATTATAAACCACATGTCATTCCAACCCGGAGTAGAAACACTGACAGCATTATTACAAATAAAAGGCAATTACGCCACTACGCCAACTCTAAACTCAAATGACTACCCCGTAGAACTAACCCTAACACGCCTAATTTACGTAGACGAAGTAAACTTTAACGAAATGGAAACTGACAAAAATTTAAAAAACGACTATAACCCTGTAGAAAACGACAGGATGTTAGGAGAAAATTTGATTAAATTCGTTTCAATAACGACATCAATAACGAAGAGGAGAGCGCAACTAAAGACCTTTGTTCTGAATACCGTGATATATTCCATTGCGAAGGAATACCTTAACCTTTACTAACACAGTCAAACACAATATAGGATTAACGGACAACAAGGCAATTTTTACCAAAGCATACAGACCACCTCAAGCAAGCCAAGAAGAAGCAGATAGACAGGTAGCAGATTTATTAGAGCAGGACATCGTACAACACTCGAACTCACCATGGAGCAGCACCGTATTAATAGTACCAAAGAAATTAGATGCCTCAGGCAAGCGAAAATATCAAATGGTTATAGACTACAAAAAGCTAAATGAAAAACCGGTAGATGACAAATACCCACTACCCCATATCACCGAGATTTTAGACAAATTAGGAAAGTGTCAATATTTTTCAACACTAGACCTCGCCTCAGGATATCACCAAGTAGAAATGGACGAGAAAGACACGGCGAAAACCGCATTTAGCACACCAAGAGGACACTACGAATACAAACGAATGCCATTTGGATTGAAGAATGCACCCGCCACCTTTCAACGAGTCATAGATAACATTTTAAGCGGAATACACAACAAAAAATGTCTTGTGAATCTAGACGACATAATAGTATATTCAACATCCATCACTGGTAAAACACATAGAAAGATTAAGAGAAGTTTTCGAAAGACTAAGACAAGCTTATTTTAAGGTTCAATTAGACAAAAGCGAATTCTTACAAAAAGAAGTATCATTTTTAGGACACATAATAACCCCTCAAGGAGTTATGCCAAACTCATACAAAACAAACGCAATACTAAATTACCCCTTACCCAAAACTAACAAAGAAATCAAAGGATTTTTAGGTCTCAGTGGTTATTACCGCAAATTCATCAAAGGTTACGCACAGATAACCAAACAAGTAACAAACTGTTTAAAAAAGGGAAATAAATTCGAACACACCACAGAATTCGTTAAAGCCGTAGAAAAAGTTAAATGCATACTGACGAATCACTCTGTATTAGAATACCCAAACTTTTCGAAACCATTTATATTGACAACCAACGCATCGAACGTAGCACTAGGCGCAGTATTGAGCCAAGGAAAGTAGGTAGCGATAAACCAATCAGCTGCATATCTAGAACCCTAAACGAGACAGAACAAAAATAAAGCACAATCGAGAAGGAATTATTAGCAATAATTTGGACAACGAAATATTTTAGACCATACCTTTATGGACGAAAATTCTATATATACACCGACTGTAGACAATTAGTAGGCTGCGCAAACTCAAGGCACCAAACTCAAAACTACAAAGATGGAGAATTAGACTAGAGGAGTATGATTACGAAATTATATACAAAAGAGAAATTTATAACAATAACGCAGACGCGCTAAGCAGAATACAGCTCAACGCAATAGAAAGAGAGTCAATTATAGACAACGTAGACGAAACAGAGATAAAAGAAGACCGAGAAGAAATAGACACCATACACTCGACACAGAACGGAAAGCCAAAAACCTCAATTAAAATTTTAATCGAAGCCATAGATATAAAACCAAATCAATTCATATTCAGCGAAGTTTTAACCAACCCCAATCCCGTAAAATACACAAAAATAGACAATAAGAAAATATACCAAAATTCAGATAACTAAGGACGATAACGAGGAACAAATAATTAAAATTCTTAAAGAATGCACCCCCGAGTAAAAAACGATTTTACTTTTACTTCACCACCGAACAATTATATAAAAGATTTTCCGAATTATATATTAAACTATTTAATAACTCTGGCCCTAAAAATTAATTAATAACCTTAGACGATCCCGACGAGATAAACGAAGTAATTAGAAATCAACACGAAGGCAAAACTAATCATCGTGGAATCAGTGAACACTAAAGCAACTTATAAGACGATACTACTTTAAAGATATGAAAAAGTTAATCACAGATTCTATCAACCAATGTGAATTATGCGACAAAGCAAAATACGACAGGACACCCGCAAAATACCCCTAATGTAAACAAAACACCCGATAAATCTTTCCAAAAATTTCATGCAGACACTTTAGTAGTAGAAGCACAAAACTTTTTAACACATGTAGACGCATTGACCAAAATAGGCCAAGCGATACCCATCACCTCTAGAAATAGCATCGACGTAACCCAAGGATTCTTACACTATTTTACATTTTATGGCACACCCGAAACTATAACTTTGGATAATAGCAGCGAATTTAGAAATGAAACGATACAAAACACCCTAAAACTCTATAAAATAAAAATTCATTTTATAACCGAAAACCACCCTGAATCAAACGGATTAATTGAAAGATTACACCTAACCCTATTAGAGCAGATCAGATTATTAAGATTAACTTACAAAAAAGAGCAAATCACCAATTTAATGTCATACCCACTAATTGCTTACAATAACACGATCCACTCATCAACAAATTTCACACCCTTAGAATTAACATTTGGACATTCAGATTCCCGTCATCCTTACGACATACATTACAACAAAGAAGTATACCAACAGTATGCTAAAGACCATAAAGAGAAACTAAAAATAACTTATGCTAAGGTAAAAGATAAACTAGATAACCACAAAGAACGTATTACAACAACCCGCAATAAGAATATCGACATAAATAAATTTTCAATAGGACAAACCGTGTACGAGAAGAACTTTCAAAGCAAAAGACAAGACGGCCCCCAGAAATTTAGGACCGTTTGAAATCAAAAGAATATCAGACAAAAATATAGCCGTAGTAGACAACGGGAAAAAAGTAAAATATATTCATTTGAAAAACCTAAGACACTATATAATTTCAGATGGACAGCCATCATCCTTGCCGTCAACCTCCTCCCAGGTAGAACGGACAACGACATATTAGTTGAAAACATTAAAAACAACCCCGGTATACTACCAGTAAAATTGGGAAGTATGCAAGATACAATAGATTACTGGACATTTGCATAAAAATTTGATTTAACAGAATTAAAATAAAATTTCACATAATTGAAGACGACCATTACAGATTGAAACAATCAATGGACACAGCCAAATTCAGAAAAGAATACGCAATAGAAATGCTAAATTACAACCGTATAATAGAAACCATTTTTAAAAACATAGAAGATAAACTTAATAGGTTAATACCAACGGAACAAATTACAGACGAAAAAGAGGACTTATTAACGGACTAGGTAACATAATAAAAGCTATCACAGGCAATTTAAACAACCAAGATGCAGAACGATATGACAACGCCATACAGCAGTTAATTGAAAACCAAAACGACATAAAAGCCATTGTTAGAAACCAAATATCTCTAACCCAGTCAACTATAATAAAATTTAACGATAAGTTAAGAAAGCTAGTAAAAATCAAGACAGTATAGCCAATAGAATACAAACCCTTGAAACTAACAAGCAAACCACAATGTTAAGAATGCCAGACTTAATTAGATTCAATACGATATTCACTCAAATAATATCAACGCGCTCTGTAATTCAACAAATTTTAGCCACATTAGAAAACGCTGTAACATTTACAAACCTACACACATTACACTCTAGTATTATAGAACCAACTGACCTATTAAAAGAATTATTAAGAATTAGATCATTTATAACTAACAATAAATTACCCTTCGAAGTAATAGAATCAAACATACTCATATTTGAAAAATAGCTATAGTGAAAAATTATGTAAAGAATAACTAAATTACATTTTAATAGAAATCCCCATAGTAGAAAGTAACACTTATAATTATTATCATTTATTTACTTTCCCCATGAAAATTACTAGCAGGTATCAAATTATAATCCCCAAAAAAATTCCTTTCCTTAAATGAACTCAGATATGGTTACACGAACGAAAAGTGTAACGAAGGAACACCAAGTCAGTATTCATGCCAATCATAACAACAGCTATTCAAGAAGACAGCCCTTGAGAAGTACAATTATTAAGATTTTCAAATCATTACAACTGTGAAGCAAAACCAGTACAAATCATCAATATGAAAATTCAAAAAGTTACGGAAACAAATGGATTGCTGTATTTTCACAGGAAGTAATAGAAACTGCCCACTACAACCAAGACGAAAACAATCTAGCATTAACCGGAAGGAAAGTAATCACTCTTAAAGAGGACTATCTAAAATTGAAGAACGAAGTCATCAGAGTTTATCAAGACCCCGCAGTAACCAGGAAATTCGCCAATTCACCGGAACTACAATTCAAGACTATACAACCCGAAGAGGACGAAATAATCGAGAAGCTCATGCAACTAGAACACCTAGACTTAGACGATCTCAACCACGCCATGAAACTAATGGACAATTACAAAGAACACTTAAGTGAGTTAAAAGTGCCGAAAGTAAACTATGATAGCATAAGCATTTGGACAATTTTATTAATTGTTTTAATCATTTTACTAGCTATGTATGTATTGTACAAAATGTATCTTATATATAAGAATAAAGAAAGAAATTTTAGTCATAAGGAAACGAAGGTAAATAAAGAAGTAATAAACGTACCCTTAGGGATAATGAAATTTTTAAAAAATTAAGCAAAGATACTCTTAATTTTTTATTTACGTCGGGAGGAGTTACATATCCCCCAAATCCATGTATGTATAATTAAATAGAAATTATTAAGAAACTTAAGTTAGATGCAACATTGTAATTCAAGGATAAATAAAGAAAAGGTTAACGAAAGTTCAAAGCAACTTGTGAGAACGGATGTGAATATACTGTATTCCAGACGTAAGTGATACTGCAGGTGCAGGTCACAGACGGTTAAGAAACCGCAATTATTAATTGATTGTTACATTGTATAATATAATTGAATAAAGAAATAAGCAGACATGAGCTCTGCAATTCCCACAGAAATGTAAGGGGCAGAGACTTCGTAAATACCCCAGGAGCCCCAAATCAAATCAGTCAGTCTTGAGCCTCTCAGCTTTTACATTGTTGGTTGCGTAGGCTACTTCAATTATTAGTAAATAACGACTTAGTATAATTTATATAGTTTGTCAAAATTCCAATTGTAGTTTCTGTTAAATAAATAAATTTGTTACAAAAAGTTTTGGAAGAAAACTTTTTAAAAAGGCAGCTCCCAAGGCACAAAATGTAACTCGCGTGAACCAAGAACAATATAGATGTTCAAAAATTGCGTCAGTCAGGTGAAAAAAGTGCTCCCGCAAGGGTTAGACCGATTCAGATTTTCTAATAATTCTAGTTTAAATATAGGTCTTAAACCCTACGAAAAGTCTTCCGCATCAAGGAAAAATTACAATGAGCAGAAAGTGATTCCTGCTTTCTCCTTCCACTGTAAAAGATATTTACTTGCCGTGTGAGAGCGTTTCTTTATTTCCGTCATTGATTAAAATGGCAAACGAATGACCCGAAATATTTTAATTAATCAAATGAGAAATAATTACTTTCTTGGTTAGAATAAATTGTGGTTCCAACGTAATGACTTTCATTCACTTATCAAAATGTATTGTAGATGTTTTATTTGAAAATTAATTTTATTAAGTAGGTAATAAACTTAAAATCTAATCCGAAGTTTACGTCACATTGCTCTAGATCGTGGGATGAAAAATGACAGCTAATTAGGGTATAAGTGTCCATGGATGTCGTTACTCAGACAAGCTTATCTGATTTCTATATATACAATTTTCTAATAACTCGTATGCTAAATGATTATGCAAAATGTAAGAGTTGAAACAATTTAAATTCCGTGAAAACAGCCCAATATTACGTAAGAATACCTTCTACAAGACTAGGTGGAATGAAATCGCGAAAAATCAATTGTTCACCTTATAATGAGGTTCATATGTAAAACTCTGAAGTTCTTCGCCAATATTTTAAATAATTTACGGTTATCTTCAAGTTAATACGTTAAAAAATACAACTCAAACGAGCTTTGCAATCCCATATTTATTTAGTACGCTTCTTTATGTCCGTAAATATGTTCTAATTACAAGCATCTCACACTGACGGCGGCATAGTATCCATTTTGTAGCCGCGGGGTTAGGTGGGACAGTAATACTAACTGGCGCGGCGGCGGCGCGTAGCGTCGCCGAACCGCCCCTTAACGGCACTGCTAATCAGCCTTGTGCGCGACACTTCAGATTATTGATCACTTCAGAACTTACGTTATATAAATATAATTTAGGGATAATTATAATTAGATGGTAATTATTCCATTTTTCAGAAGGACGAGCTTTTTCAAAGTACATAAAAGCTCAAGCTGTGAAATTTATGCAGAAATAAAAAGATCCTACTTCTTTTAAGTATACAAAAGTTTTCAAATTGAATTAATTTAATAAGGCCTTTTCATTTTGCTCATTAATGGTTGTGTTTTTTAAACAAAAATGGCCGTTTCATAAATAAGGGTTTTAAGTAAAGTAGGACATTATTTCTGGTGGAAAAATAAACAGAATGAGCTTTCAAATGTAATAAATACTTATATGTATCGAATTTCAAAGATATGCATCTTACCCAAACATTTGGCAGGCGTCAGGGTGCAACCCTTTATAATTCCTTAACTTGCCTTTCATATTAAGTACTTTTAATATTGAAAGTTGAACGCTTTCCTTCCAAAACCAATATTCATGCAAACGCAAACCTACTAGAATTAAAATCGATTTGCAATCTTGAAGGTTCGAGAACTTTCTTTAACGTATCTGTACCATGCAATATATTAAAAGATACGATCTTCGTTTTAAACTTCAAATGGAATTACTAGATAAAATGGTTATTACTGAGTAGGAACGTCAAAATACTGTTCTATACTAATATTTCAAATTGCAACGTTCTAACACGAAATTATGAAAGCACGAATAAAAATGAACGTCATGTATTAACTACAGTTAAAAAGGTGACTAACCTAGTTCAAGCAAATCGAAAATATCGATTGATTCCCCTGCAAGGACGATCGAACCATTACAATGAAATTGAGCATTCATAAAAAACATCTCCCTTCATTTTTTGCATCACCCTTAAACTACCCCTTGTTTTTTCACCCTAAACAAGACGCGAAATGTTTTTTATGCTACCGCTGCTGGAGAAGCAGCTGATGGCATCAACACACCAGGAAATAAGTTTTTGAGAAATACGTCTCGAAACGGATTTATACTACACTTACCTATAGGAACAATTATTCCTGACGATTTGAATGTAATTAGCTGATGAGGGAAGTTGATTTAGGATGTCATTCGACTTGAGCTTTGTGACGATAATTTCCTAATCTGAAATTTAGCAAGTTGAATTGCACAGCTTATCTATTAAAGTAATACATCTGTAAAGCTTGAACTACATTCGCTGACAAAAAAAAGTTAATACATAGCAAACATGTGGTTCCTGTATTTCGAATAGAATCTCTTAGAACTATAAGTTTCAGAGTATTTAAAAATGTCGGCTCTTGAATAAAGCTAGAAGCAAATAATTACAAATGAGTTTAGTGTTGATTCTAAGTATTTTACCAATTAACACGTTCGCTGCTTATTGCGCTGTTGACCATGTTACCTGGTACCATAAGCTGAAAGTATGGTTATTGCTTTCTTTCTTTTGTGAAAGTTTGATGGTGACGTAATACATTATACGAAATTGAATTAGTACGCTTCCTCTTTGCGTAGATTAATGAAAAGAACCGACCACAAGTATGAGATGCCCAGAAAGGTCGAGCGTCATTCTTAACATGAAAAATAGTAATAAGTAATTCCCAGTTGTGATAAGAAACGGTATATAGCTTAAGACATGGCTTAGTCAAGGGATAATCGTTAATCGTTAGTTAATCTTTAATAGTTAATTTTTAATGGTAATGATTTAGTTAGTTGTTAATTGTCAAGTGTTAGTAGTTGGTTAACAGTTAATTGAGGTTAAAGTCAGTCAGTCAACCAAACAATGTAAGTTTTATTTTATACTTTCATGTTAAGATTTACGGCGTTATTGTACAAAGAACTATATTTGCTTTGTAAATAGATATAAGTGTTATTGAACGCCGTGTCTAACTCATTGTACCATGTGTGTGTTGTGGTAAGGCAAATCCTGACTACGATCCCCAAACCTCTCTAAAACAAACCCTTTCAGTAACATTTGATGTTAACACCCATTCCGTATCATTCGGTGGAGGCGTTACAAAAAAACGCTTCCGCAACATTTGATGGAGGCTAATCAGATGCGTCTCGAAGGCAACCACCCCTCACGCATCATTTGGTGGAAGCGTTACAAAAACCATTTTGTAACATTATATTGTCATGAAATTTATGTTTAAGGTTTTATTATCTACAAAATGTAAAATAAACATAATATACTACAAAATACATGCAAAAAAAGGAAGTTCAGATTAGAAGTGGAAGTAACTAGAACTGAACACAATAGTAAATGTGAAAGATATAGAGCAAAAAAATATTCTATAAAAATAAAACCGTCCATAAACAAAAAAACTAAATATACAAATCAATTATATTTGTTTTATTTCAAATTGTCGTGAAAGTCTTTGAAGCATGGATCTAAACATACTCCTGACAAATTTTTACATGTATTGCAATAATATATTGCACGTTCTGAACACCAACGTCACCTTTTTCGAAGTTTCCTACCACCTACACCAGTTGCACATTTTTATGGAAGATGCAAGGCTGACGTATTCTCCTTTGGTTGGTCTCTATTTTATTATGTAGTATTCTCTACCAGCAAAGTTTCAACAAGTGAATGATGAAAATCTAAGAACAACATTTTGAGTCTAGAGAATTTATTATACTGCATGAATCAATTGTATATCATTACGTCAAAAATATGCATACCAACTTTCTTGTACCATCGAATTGTTTTTATGTGTACTGGATAATAAGACAACATCTGATCTTGTAGATCTATATCAGACATGTATTTGTTATACTATGCTATCGGTGCAGGTTTTATCTTGCTCTTACCGGACCTAGATGTTACTTCTGTGAAGTGATTTTCGTGTTCGGTTGTAAGATAGAGCACCTCGCGTTTGTCTTTCCATTTGCCAACACACATATTAACTTCCATAACGATGGATAGATTCGCCAGTATTCAATTTTGCTTTACTAACTATCTCAGGGGTTTCCTTTCTTCCAATACGCAGAGTTCCTGTGCAATAGGTGCCTCTCTTCAGTAATTGCTTTGCAAGTGTTATTGAGTTGTAGTAGTTATCTAAAGGGTCTTTCAATGGGGACTTCCGAACTTCGACAATTGGTAGCGGTTATATTGTTGAAGCTACATCTGTCAAGGTGGCTGTCATTTATTCAGTCTGTTTCGCCAAATCACCATGGACAGATATAGCATTCAACAACACGTGCAAATGATAAAATTATTGTTCTGTTCGGGCAACGTTCCGCGGGCTTAGGCCATTTTACGGTCGCCATAATCGTCCTACCGAAAGCACTATTCGTATTGTGGTTGATAAATTTGAGTCCACTGGTTCAGTAAACAATGAACCAACATCCGTACGGCAATAAAGCGCAAGATCTGCCGAAAACATCGCCGCTGTCCGTGAAAGTGTGAAGGAAAATCCGAGGCAATCGATTTCGCGTCGCTCACCAGAACTAAGCCTTTCGCAGACCACAACTTGGCGAATTTTGCGTCGCGACATGGGTCTGCACCCGTACAAAATTCAACTTACCCAGAAGCTGAAGGTAAACGACCATAGACAACGACTTGTGTTCGCTGAATGTGCTCTGGAGCAGTTGGAAACTGACCCTAATTTTTATCAAAAAATCATCTTCAGCGATGATGTCCATTTCTGGATGAATGGTAAGTCAACAAACAAGATTGTCGAATTTTGGGACGATACCAATCTACAGAAGATCATAGAGGGTCCAATGCATCCCGAAAAAGTCACTGTTTAGTGTGGATTTTGGGCTGGCGGCTTTATCGGTCCCTATTTCTTTCAGAACGACGTTCGCTAGCTATCACCGTCAACGGGAAGCACTATAGGTCGATGATTATTAACTTCTAAATTGAATGATATGGACACCAACGGCAAGTGGTTTCAAAAGGACGGCGCTACGTGCCACACAGCTCATGTCACATTGGACATTCTGCACGAGCGATTTAAGGGCAAGATCATATCAAATGGAGGTGATATGAACTGGTCACCGAGATCGTGCGATTTGACCCCGTTAGACTTTTGCTTGTGGGGTTTTCTTAAGTCGCAGGTCTATGCGAATAAGCCACAAACCACAGCGGCCCTCAAAAACAACATAACCCATGTCATCGGTCAAATTCAGCCTGATTTATACGCCAGAGTAATTTAAATTGGACATTTCGGATGTTATATTCCATACATAATGGCATCAATAGGCCTTTCAAACGAATAAAAAGTTTCGATGATATCTCACACATACTTTGTTTTATTTAAATTTAAAGATAGGGAACGCTTAATGAAAGACTCTTTATATATAGACTATGACCTTTTTTACAATAATTTCTAAGAAGATGGAGGACAACATTTGTAGTATGCCCGTTACCACCTAAGTCATCACAAGAGCGCAATATAAATTTGCATATTCAAAACTGTTCCGTTACTTTCCGTTATATAATAAAATTTTATACCATATTTGTGCTTCTTGTTTTTTATATACGGACGGAACAATAACCGACCTTTCCACAAATGTGTTGATTCGTCAATACACAAGTTCTTTCCTGGAGAATAAATTGCGAACATTTTGTTATTGAAAAATTCAACCTAAGGCCGAACTTTGTATAACCTGCCATCGGACTGTCTTCACCATCTTGAGGATTTGCTGCAAAATGCAAACACATCTATATAATTAAGTATCTATCTCGGTTTATGTAGTTTCTTACTGGTAAATTATACAAACGATCTTTACGCCAGTAATCTCGCAATCTGGGTAACTGTAGTATGCCTATAAAAAAGAAATGCCCAAGAATATTAACATTTCTTCTCTATCAACTGGTTTCCAACGCCTAATGCGGTCCCTGAACTTCGTGTAAGAATATATACTCTGCATATAGATTTGTTTCTCTAACCAATAAATCAAAAAAATGGTTATCTGCCAAAAGATAAAAGAAGTCAACGGGTTTTCCATCACAAAGTAAGGGCACATTTAGCTTCTGTGGCCGAACAAACAGAATATTTTTTAGTATTTGTAGATTCTGCACCCACTGTAACTTACCGCATTGCTCGACAGTGGGTTCAACAATTGGTTCGACAACAGAATTTCTATCATTACTTTGATCATTGTAAATATCATCAGCGTCTTCAGCAAATTCTTTTGCGACCACTTCAGCACCACTTCATTCACTATCAGAGTTCGGGAAAGGTTCCCCGTCCGAATTAGAATACAAAGCTAATACCTCCAGTTCATCCTCAGTTAATTTATTTGGATTACGAATTCTTGGTCTTTTTAATCCCGACGGACCAGCAACCGAATCCTCTGCCATTTTGAGATTAATGAATTTAACAGTTCTGAACTAAGCTAGCAAGAACAATACACCGTAATATTATGAACCACTCTCGCTTCTGTATAAACGCAACGTTTAACAACATGCTCCTTACACGGCAAAAGTTCAACTGCAGTGCACATATTGCTAGACAGCTTATAAAATTCACGGCCTTAAGATGACACATGCGCACTCCTATAGCAATGCTCGCGTCGACACTGTCGGCATGCGCACTGAACGTGTTAAGCTCTATTACAATTGATAAAAACACACAATCGGACATCGCACTTTTGGCACTTCGAATAGGTTCAACCAGTAGTACAAAACATACAACAATCTTTAGAGGAAAAAATTATATTATATAAAAATTGGTCTTATCTCATCTAAAGGTCTAATTTTTGGCTTTGTTATAATTTTTGTGGACTTTTGTTGCGCACTTGGACGTCCCACTTGTTAATCTTTTTTCATTAGTGCAAATGTAATCAATTTTCTAAATTTTTGTAGTGCTATATAGTTTGCATTTTCGTCGTTAATACCACCCTGTAATTGAGGCTCTGTGAGAGTAACTTCAGCATTATGAGAAGCTTCTTGTCACGACGGCTCAAAAGCCAAGCATTATTTATAGCGATGCCAATTATCTGGGAGAATATAGCCATGTACCCTGTGTATTAAATCTCGTTCTGTAAAATGGTATTAAGATATCAAACAAATGTTAAATATGTTGCTTGACAATTTTGGGACAATCAATGTCAACCGTTCAAATCTCGATAATACCTTTTTGTTGTGGCAACTTGAGAGACAGAAACAAATGAACAGGTTAGAGTAACAAACTTATTTTCCAGCCATCTGACAACACATATTTTATTTATATTATCTACTTTTTGTACAAATGCTCCTCTACCTTTCTTTTTTAAAAGTTTATTTGATAACAGGACGCAAATTCTAGGTTTGTTTGCACGCATAGTCCCAAGGTTCAAAATTTCAAGCTCCTCTCTCAAATAATAAATAAGTTCGAATGAAGCAAACAAATTATCAAAGTAGATTTTTGTAAAAGGAAGATATGGCAAACTTTTACAAATCCAATAACTATTTTAGCTCCAAAACCCAAACTATTTTCAAATTCTACAAATCGTTCTTGCCGAAAGGTATTTTCAATACAATACAAAATAAAATGATCAACGATTTCAAAACATCCAGATCTTACAAAATTTTTATAGCTCATTCGTCAGGTTTGATCTTAGTATATTGTTTCCTGGAGACTGCATTTGTTCCTCTATATGACACCATCGTTTCATCAATTGATTGTATTCTTTTATTTTCAATTTTTGAACATTTTTTTAATGTAATTTAAGAGAGGTCTACCATTAAAATATCTGCCGGTAGTAGATATGCTACCTTCGTTCTGGATAAAAAACTGTTTTTTGCCATGTATTTGTTTTGGATCAACTCTAAGAACCAAAAAGACGATTTTTGATAGATACAAAGGCCATTCAGTCCGGGCAACCCTACATATATATGTTGCTCAATTAATAAATATAAACTGGAATTCCTTGCGGTAGAAGCAAGAGAGATAGTCGGTTCTAGATCCACCACAACCACCACACTTGCAAAAATATTCGCACATCTAGTAACATTATTAAATAAAATTGTCATCTTAAATCTGCACAATAACTTTCTTCAGCTTAACATTTTTTAGCCCCAGGCATGGATAATTCAATTAAATTCTAATTTGCCTTTATCTTTCGGTATACCCTTCGAGCACATGTGTAAATGAAAATCTTTACGCTCATAAGCAAAACATGGGATTGTCCATATATGGAGTATAGGAGAGTGCAGGAGAGATAGACATTTTATTTATACATTAGCTATCTTTTACAGATAATAGGTGTCCAACACCTACATTTCGTGATTTGTAGAACACTTGCTATTCCATTTTACACCACGTGACCTGTAGTTTATTTAGTCACTGTATACAGGGTAATGTTTCCCTACTAATAATTGTTTTACATTTAGTGGTCATAAATATTCGCATTTTAGTTGTGTTAAACGAATATGCCGAATAATTGTTAACACTTCCCAATTGAAGAATTTTCGGGTTTGGTACTATTAAAATTATTAGATCAACATTTGAATAAACGGCTTTTTCAATTACACAATGTTACCATAGTCATCTAATTATATTCGAGGAATGCCAAGTTCAAATATACATACACTTCTTAATGGTTTTATTAATAGGATGCTTAATTACATTTTAAAATGTTTAGTATATTGTATGTTGCAACTATTCTAACTTAACGGGGCCAGTGGGTTTCCAACAAGAAAAATGCGACTATTTGTAAACGTCGTCGCCTGGTTTGAATCTGAAAAAAGGTAAGTAGGTAATTTTTTATTACTGGTGTTTATATAACTTGAAAATGTATTGGATTTGATCCGCCAAGTCGAAAATGTTACTAAACTGAGAAAAAAATTAATTAATTAATTGAACTAATATTGTGAGTCGCCTAAGTAAACTGCAATGCTAAAGCTGAATACTTTGACTGACTGCCGGGTCTTTGAGCTCCCGGGCTTTTTATAATGTCCTACCACCTCACATGACTGTGGGAACTTGCAGATCTCATGTCTGCTTTACTCTTCGTTCTATACTTTGTTACATTGTTACAATCTTATTTTCTAGGTAATTACGATATCTTAACCGTCTGTGATCTGCCACCTGCAGTAGCACTATTGTCTCGGATACAAAGTTGCGCATACGTTCTCATGAACAGTTAATAACCTATCTGGTTTATCCTTGTATTACATTGTTGCAATTGACTTATAATTTATTTAACAATTTCTAATAATTCCTATTAAATTTTATTATTTAATATATAGGTAAATTGGGAGAGAAATAACTCGCGTTGTGTTTCTAAAAACTTTTGCTCAAATATACAGCAGGTAAAGGCATTTCCAAAATTTGAGGTCACAAGTCGCTGGTTCCACATTCAATATTGCAATTTCTTTAATAAATAAATCGCTTTTCTTATACTGGAATGACAGGAGATCTAGTATGAATGATAACGTGTGTATTCGTTAGCAACTGTTTCCCGAATGCTAAAAATGCCAACAAACTCCTTATATTAAACTATGCTGTCTTTATTATTCACGTTACGTCCTTGAATCCATACCACTTTAATCAATAACTCTTGGTCCTTGTTTCTCCTTTTTATCATCTTTTCGACTAGAAAAGT
Source organism: Platerodrilus igneus (assembly GCA_036346225.1). Lineage (NCBI taxonomy): Eukaryota > Metazoa > Arthropoda > Insecta > Coleoptera > Lycidae > Platerodrilus > Platerodrilus igneus. The sequence goes on from JARFIW010001199.1 coordinate 1,097,244, forward strand.
GTCTGGAGCATTTGTAATTTGTAGCTCGTCCGTGTAGAAGGAGCCCAAGATGGGTTTCTCGTTTAAATCCTCAAGCAAATAAGTAATAGACTGGGCCTGTTGAATACGCACAATTTTAAATAATTTTGTAGTCCAGTTGGGAAATAACCTTTTTCGAAGATAGATTTGAATTTAGAAATTCTAACTATATCACCAACATAAAACGCTTTTGCACTGCATCATATTTTTTTCGTTTGAGTAGTCTCTTCCCATTGATCGTCTGTGTCATCTTGAGCTTCGGACACGTGATGGCAACTCTCACACCTTCTTTTTAGACTTCTCTCTCGTTCGGCTGACTCACTTCTTGCTCGTGGCATTTTGTTGAATTCATTTACTATAAGTTTTCATATTAATAGGTATTGCATACTGCTCTAATATTATGGTTAAATATATTTTAATACATGCCACTTTAACGTGAGGAATTGTGGAAATGAAAATTCGCAGGTTTTAAAGTATATATATATATATATATATATATATATATATATATATATATATATATATATATATTTAAATTTATCTACTCACCAAATTTTAGAAGCTGTGACAGTTTTACCTCCGATTTAGGAATAAACGTAAATTTTATGATACTGGATTATGCTTTTCTTGCTTTATATATCCTAAACCGCCGGAATCCAATAAGCCATCTTAGACCAACACTCGTTAATATAATTGTATCTTAATATGTGCCAATTAGTTGGAAATATCATAATCTCTGGTAGATCACCTTCAACGGTTATGATAATTGTGCTTCTCGCTCATTTCTCGTGCTTCATAATATTTGCTATAAAGCTACCTGGTGCACTTATAGAATTCGAATGTGATAGAATATTTAAAAATCTCAAGCAATTTTCTAGTTGTAGCCTATTTTTTGCATTTACTTATTGTGAAATAAGTTGTGGTATTGTGACTATTGCTTATTTTTCTCGGAGGTCATAGTTGTTCTACATACATGTCTTTTCAATTTTCGCATGCAACGACTTACGCAACAATATTATAAAATATTCCCAAAATTCTTAATTTTAACTAACACTGAGATAGGTTTTCGGCCTTTGGGAGCTTCTTTTTAAAAAGTTTTGTCGCCAAAAACACTTCTATCAGATTTATTTTTAATGGTATAATTACAAAAAAATGACTTATTTCTGTTACAACAACTTAGACGTTTATATTTCTTAAACATTAAGTAATTGAAATTGACAAAAGTACTTAAAGTTAGTAAATCAATAATTAAATTAAAATTTACGGTGAGTAGTTTGAAAACTGACTGGCGATCAGGAGCTCCTCACGGTTTATATGTAATCCCAGCTCTCACATCATCTTGTGGAAACGTGCAGATCTCACCGTCTGCTACTTCATGATAATGTCTTATTCTAAGTAATTTTCATTAAGACTACTTTATTGCAGTTCATTGTTTCTGCACCTGCAGTATCAGGTTGTGTCTGGAATACAAAGTAGTTGCTTCCTTTTTTATTTCTGATATGGTCTCTTATTAACCTTTAATTGTAACTTTCATTTAATACAATGTAACATTCTATTGTAAAGACATAATAATTACATTTATTTTATATATATTATAATATGGGGAATATGAAACTACTAAACAATCAAAATTTGTATGCCTATCCTTGTTACTTATGACTGTTGGTTAACATAGCAATTTCCCTGGACTAATTACTTGGCATATTAATTTGTTGTATACCTTAGTGTAGATTTTAGAATCTTAAGTATTTACTCATTTCGGTCTTGTTAAAAGTATTCCAACGGACTATTCTATGGCTCTCTGCATTCAACAGATATTGCATTTTTAAGTACTCTCTTGCTTCTACAGCAAGGAATTCCAGTTTATATTTATTAATTGAGCAACATATATATGTAGGTTTGCATATCGAGGAGTTACCTACCATGTAAATTTATGTACTGCAAAATCATATTACACCATGTGACCTGTACTTTATTTAATCACTGTATACAGGGTGATATTTCCCTACTAGTAATTGTTTTACATTTAGTGGTCACAAATGTTCGCTTTTTAGTTGTGTGTGTGTAATTAAACGAATATGCCAAATAATTGTCAACACTTCCCAATAGAAAAGAATAAAAATTATTATTTTCGGGTTTGGTATTATTAAAATTGTTAGATCAACATTCGAATAAACGCCTTCCTAATTACACAATATTACTATAGCCAACCGATTATATTTGAGGAATACAAAATTCAAATATACATACACTTCTTAATGGATTTATTATTAGGATGCTTAAATGCATTTTAAAAGTTTTAGTATATTGTATGTTGCAATTAACCTAATTTAACAGTACCAGTGGGTTTTCAACAAGAAAAACCCGACTATTTGTAAACGTCGTCGCCTGGTTTGAATATGAAAAAAGGTAAGTAGAAAATTTGTGTTTACTGGTGTTTAATATTACTTGAAAATGTACTGGATATGATTCGCCAAGTCGAAAATATTAATAAACTGAGAACTTTATCTTCTCAGTTTGTTTAAGACACATACTTCCCTATAATTAAAAAAAAACATCTATTAGTGCAATAATTTGTTTAGAAAATTTCGTAACAGGATCACATTATGTCGGATATAAGTTAAACTGCTGTTGGTATGTAACAAGCAATGACCGAAATTGATATTCTCCTTGTTTAACTACCTAGTAGCCGAGATATTGTACTGCTTCAGATTCTACACATTGTGCAGTATTCAGTATCGATAAATAGTCCTCTGTTTCTGCAAACCTTTTACATTACTGTTGCGTATACTGGTATAATATCTTGCAAGTACAGGCCTAAAAGAGGCATTGATAACGCATTTGTGGAAAGATTCTCTCAATCTAATCCATGCAGATTCTTGGTGACCCACGCGTTGTGTTTCTAAAAACCTTTGCCCAAATATACAGCAGGTAAAGGCATTTCCAGAATTTGAGGTCACAAGTCGCTGGTTTCCACATTGAATATTGCAATTTCTTTAATAAATAAATCGCTATTCTTATACTGGAATGACGGGAGATGTAGTATGAATGATGACATGTGTATTCGTTTGCAACTGTTTCCCGAATGCTAAAAATGCCAACAAACTCCTTATATTAAACTATGCTGTCTTTATTTTTTCACGCTACGTCTTTGAATCCATACCACTTTAATCAACAACTCTTGGTCCTTGTTTCTCCTTTTTATCATCTTTTCGACTAGAAAAGTGTCTGGGAGCATTCGTAATTTGTAGCTCGTCCGTGTAGAATGAACCCAAGATGGGTTTCTCGTTTAAATCCTCAAGCAAATAAGTAATAGGCTGGGTCTGTTGAATACGCACAACTTTAAATAATTTCGTAGTCCAGTTGGGAAATAACCTTTTTCGAAGACAGATTTGAATTTAGAAATTCTAACTATATCACCAACATGAAACACTTTCGCACTGTGTCATATTTTTATCGGTTGAGTAAAGTCTCTTCCCATTGGTCGTCTGTGTAATCTTGAGCTTCGGACACGTGATGGTAACTATCACATCTTCTTTTGGACTTCTCTCTCGTTCGGCTGACTCATTTCTTGCTCGTGGCATTTTGTTGAATTCATTTACTATAAGTTTTCATATTAATAGGTATTGCATACTGCTTTAATATTATGGTTAAATATATTTTAATAAATGCCACTTTAACGTGAGGAATTATGGAAATGAAAATTCGCAGGTTTTTAAAGTATATATATCTAAATTCATCTACTCGCCAAATTGTAGAAGCTGTGACGGTTTGACCTCCGATTTCGGAGTAAACGTAAATTTTATTATACTGTATTATGCTTTTTCTTGCATTATATATCCTAAACCACTGGGATTCAATAGGCCATCCTAGACCATCACTCGTTAATATAATTGTATCTTAATATGTGCCAATTAGTTGGAAACATCATAATCTCTGGTAGATAACCTTCAACGGTTATGATAATTGTACTTCTCGCTCATTTCTAGTGCTTCATAATTATTAGATAATTGCTATAAAACTACCTGGTCCACTTATAGAATTCGAATGTGATACAATATTTAAAAATCTCAAGCCATTTTCTAGTTGTAGCCTATTTTTGCATTTAGTTATTGTGGAACATGTTGTGGTACTGTGACTATTGTTTATTTTTCTCGGAGGTCATAGTTGGTCTACATGCATGTCTTCTCAATTTTTGCATGCAATGCTTTACACAACAATATTAAAGAATATTACCAAAATTCTTAATTTTACTAATACTGAGATAGGTTTTCGGCTTTTGGGACTTTTTTTTTTAAAGTTTTGTCGCCAAAAACGCTTCTATCAAATTTATTTTTAATTATTTAATTACAAAAATAACTTGTTTCTGTTACAACAAAGTAGACGTTTATATTCCTTAAACATTAAGTAATTAAAGTTAGTAAATCAATAATTAAATTAAAATTTACGGTGAGTAGCTTGAACCACCAACAATGTTAAAGTTATGACGTTCAAAGACTGACTGGCGATCAGGGGCTCCTCACCGTTTATATGTAATCCCTGCTCTCGCATCATCTTGTAAAGTGCAGATCTCGCCGTCTGCTACTTCTTGATAATCATACAATGTCGTATTCCAAGTAATTTTTAATAAAACTGCTTTATTGCAGTTCATTATTTCTGCACTTGCAGTATCAGGTTGCGTCTGGAATAGAAAGTAGTTGCTTCCTTTCTTATTTCTGATATGAACTCTGATTAACCTTTAATTATAACCTTCATTTAATACAATGTAACATTCTATTGCAAAGGCATATATATATATATATATATATATATATATATATATATTTATATGGGGGATATGTAACTACTGAACAATCAAAATTTGACTGTTTATCCTTGTTACTTAGACAGTGGAAAAATGTCATATTTACAAACTTTTTGATAATGCAATCCATGTTTTCCTTCGGCTCTAGTACATCCGTCAAATTGTTGCGGCTCAAACTAATTTTTCTACTCCTGTTTTGAACACGAGCTTGCTTCTTTGATTCACCACGTCGTAGTCATCTTTAGGGTCTAACACGTTAACGATACGTTTTTATTGGAGATCATAACCTCCACCATCGGGTGTAAGTGTAAATCCACGTCCTGAAGAACCTTGTCGTACATCTATGTTTTTGTACTCCAGACGACCGAACCAATCAATCAATTGGAATTTTAAAACTAAACAACTGTTTTGTGAGGTATATTCTATTATACCCTCTTCTCTCAATCCCTCTATTATGGAAATCAATTCGTTTACGTTTTGTGCGCTCGTGTTCCCAAAGTGATTAGCTACTGCCAATAGTCTCAATCGATCTAGTAGTTCCTGTATATTGTTCCAATGAACGTACTGAACGCGGCTAGTATTCAATTTTTTGTAAAACTAATTAGGAAATCCGGTGCCTTCCTTCTTCTTTTTCGTTGACGGTGTCCTTTTTGATTGTCTCCGAAAGTTTGAAACATGCGGAAGCACATATTTTTGGAATTTTATGTTTGTAGTCGGAAACCCAGCTAGATCATTTAATATGAATGGATCGAAACGCTTCGTGATAATCGAAGCTTCTTTAATCATATCCAGGTAATCTGGTAGAAGGTAAGCTACCTTTGTACGAGAAGAACATCGAGCATTTTCCCGTGTAAATTCCCATAAGGAGGCTCAAGGTTCGTTCTGGTCATTTGTGTACCATACATTGAATTCCCCATAAAGAGGCGAAAGCTCCACCCAGTCATTCCAATTAAGAACCGTATAACGTTATATAGACGAGTCAATATCTGTACACCTTTCACCGGAGTTTTTACCCAAGGACTAGCCCCTACAACTCTCAAACCTCAAATTCTACCAGATTTATAAACATTTTCTAACGTCATCTGTTCTAGTTATTTTTGTGAAATTGAAAAATAAAAAATAAATTTTAAAATTTTATTAAAGATAATATATTTACAATAAATATTTTACATTTACAATAGATTTATATTTCTTCTTGCTCCGTAATCGAATAACGTCCGACAGGTATTGTTGCATACGAACCAGGAAGCAAGTTGAACTTAGTCCGCATGATTCATTGCGGACTAAGGGCAATCTTCTCTTGAGCGATGGTGTGAACCTGATGCTTGAAAAGATTGGATTAGGTTCTGCCGTACAAATACTTCCTCATAATCTTCTATGCACTCCACATAATTTTGAAACGTAATTCTATTTTTTATTACAGATCTTTTAATCCCTTTTATCTTCTTAGTAGCACCAAAGTCTCGGATGCCAGGTGATTCTTCCTCTTCTCGTAAGAGTTCAGCCTGCTCTTCCTCGATTATCTTAAGAATTCTTATAGCATGCATCTTTGATCGTAATCCAATAAAATCTGTCACAGGCCGTCCATTATTTTCATCCTTCATCATCCCCAGTACTTTTTTGTCAATTAGTGGAATTCCATACATGTTGTAGAAGGATAATTCGAAGCATCGAAACGTTGTTAACAGTCCCATCTCATAGTTTCATACGGATCCTGATTTACTCTTTTGTAGATTAAGCTGTCAGTATCCGTGTAGAGAACTTGGCACCCATCTCTAAAGGCAGAGTTCATATATCCATAGTGGAAATCGCAGATTGTCAACTTTGCTATGTCAAGAATACACATACCGATGCTTTTGTATGTTTTCCATAGTTTTTCCAAATACAGCATGTTTCATTAATTTGAACTAGTTCTTTTCAAATTCATTTTTTGTTCGTTTCCGAAGTTCAGTATTTAAGTCAATATAGGATTTTAGCCAGCAGCTTTGCTTAAGTTTCAGAACTCGATGAATTACAGGTAATTTAAGATGGAGATAGGTTGTTAGGTTTGGTCAGTGACGCCGGCGCCACTGTCTAAACCTAACAACCTATCTCTATCTAGTGGTAATTAATGTGACCATTATAGTTTGATTCTTACTTTGTATTAAACATTATGTTAATGTTTTCGGCAAGCACCATCAGATGGGAAAAATGAGTTCAATTGCCATCCATCTGATAATGAATATCCAGAAGAAGCTTGACGTGATGCAATTCAGTTCAGTTTAACGATCGTGTTAAAATTTGCGAGTATAATTGTGCAATAGTGTAGAAAGTGGTTAATATACCTATCATAAAGTGTCCAAAGCGTTTTTTCTTTGGGTAAGTAGAAACTTTAGCGTGCTTAAGGTACCATTTCTAAACTTTTTATCTAAAAAGATATTGCTATGAATAAAAACTAGGTTTTATTAGAAGGAGATTTTTCGATTAATTGTTTCCAAATTTTGCTTGCCTTTCGAGATAATCGCGTATTAAGGCCTTATGAATAAAAAATGGTTATTTGATGATAGTTTGAAAACGGTTGAAGATAGCTAAATTTTGCAAAGACAATTATTTGCGTATTTGAGTATGATGTATCAATAGGCGTAATTGTCATATTGGTATGCTGTGCCTTTTGATTTTTTAATGATAACACGTAAACGGTTAAAGATTGCAACATTTTGTAAAGACAATGACTTGCTTATTTCAGTATGCTGCATCGATCAGTGTAATTGTCATATTAATACGTAGTGCCTTTTTGGGCTTTTACAGATAGCATAAAAACGGTTAAAGGTAACTAAATTTTGCAAAGACAATTATTTTCATATTGATTATATTGCATTGATGGGAGCAATTGTCATATTAGTATATAGTGCCGTTTTTATCAACGAACTTCGTTCGTTTATGAAATCGATTTGTCGTCCGTCTGTCCGTCCGAGGCCTTTCTAATGGTCGGACATCAATGTGTGATACATCAATCGATTCTGCTCGGTGTCCTGAGCTTAAGTTTTGATGTCAGTTGAAATCGGGCCACGGGGACGCCGTTAAAATTTCAAATAGGTCCAAAATTAATGTGCGATACATATTTGGACTCCCCTAACATAGCTGAGTCGAAATATGGTACCCCCCACAAAATCTTACCACGGATACCCGACCCCCCCGGGGAATTAATTTTTATTTTATCTGAATACTTATAATTATTACAACATAATAATTTTAATTTCTTTAAATTGTTTTAAAGTAAGTCTACATTTGGAAGTTCGTTGCGACAATGCCTTGCATTTTCAACTTGTTTTTGATGATAACTTGAAAACGCTGCAAAATATAAAAAATTTGTAAGGGTGATTATATCATTATTTTAGTAATACGCATCGATTGGTGTAATTGTTATATTTATATCTAGTGCCTTCTTGGTTTTTAATTTATAATTTGAAAATGGGGTATATTTATATTTTGTCTAGACAATTATTAACATATTTATGTATGGTTTACCGATTTGTGTACTCGTCACATTTATGATTAATAACATTTGACCGCGATAGTGTTGTAATTTCCGTAATATACACCAATATTTTGTTTAGTAAAGAAACTGATTTTGCTATAGTTAACTATGTTGTTATAATTGCGTAATATGCTTTGATAATTGCGTGTGTGGTTGCCCTTTGCAAGTTCCTCTAACCAAAACTAGATCCATGGTGCTTGCGGCATAGTTCCAACTCAACATCTAAAGTCTAGCGACTGGGACATGAAGTAAACTTTAATTCACTGTGCTACCTTGTATTCAAATATCATGACATTAAGCAAACATATAGTTTTTAAAAATAGCATTATGATTGGGTATAAAGGTACTGGAAAAATGGATTGGGGTTTAAACTATACGACAGGTACTACAATGTTTGAGTGAAACGGGATTGGATGACTTTTAGCCCTGCCTATAAACTAGGTTGTCATCCGTTAATGTCAGGTATATACAGTATAGAGAAAATGCTGCCTGGTGGCTATAAAGAACTACCGGATCCCCCTAGACTTCATATTGTAATAGCTCATTATGATTTTTTGTAGTAGATTACTTAGTAGTGTGACAATTTGGGTATATATGGCACAGTTTGTTCAAAGGTTAAAAAGTGATATCGGACGTTTAGTTGATAACAATCTATTGGTCGCTCATCACAGATCGAGGACTGAAAAGACATTTCCTTACACATGCAATAGTAAAACAGCATACAATTGTATACAACTTTATTTTAAAGACACTATGTAGATACAAATTATATAGGTGCCATGCCTACTAGCTAGGTAAATCGTTCTTTTCCAACCACAAAACAAGTGACGTTGTTGATGCTCTGCTTAGAGGTGTTACGCAAAAGCGAATTGCTTAAGGCTGTACATACATGTTTGGTTGTCTGGTATCTTCGGTAATCTAGGGTTTCACTCTATAAGGTCCATAATAGAAGCACTTTTCTGATCTGATTTAGTATGAGAGCCTTTTTTCCATAACAGTTCAGTATGTATAGTCTCCAAGAGCTATTTACCCGGATATTACATTTTCTATAACGTATTTGCTTTCACAACTTATATTTCTCCACTCTGGGTTACAACTAGTCATTTGATTAGTTTCGATATTTATATATTGGTCGAAATTCTTCCTGTATTGTCCTTTATTTATGTCAAAATCTTTGACAATAGTCACAAAATCATATTTCGAGTTTGTATCATCTCCATTCCAGCACTGCATGTACATTTCTTTAAATCTTGGATATGGCATGTCACTACCAATATGATCAAAAAAAAAATATGCCGAAGATTTGCATCATCCTACTTCCATATTAAAACAACATTAGCGTTATCTCTAAGTCAGTGAGTTACTGCGCTTGCATAAGTTTGACATAGGTACAATGTGTCTATTGCTGTGTCTAACATACGAGGAATACTGCGTGACTTTGGGGCGGGCGGGCGAGCGGGATGGTGGCCGCCACGGCGGCCGTTATAACAGTCGTGGCGGCGTTAAAACAAAACAAACAAGTTTGGTTAAATTGCTGCAATTTGTTCTTGGTATACCCGTCACGGTGTGTGTTTGTTTTTAATCAATCACAATTTAGTCTGTTTAATGACTTGCGTGTATTAGATGACCTTAAGTTCACTATTTGGGGTGGGTGAAATAATATAAATACGAAAGCGTATGCTAACATCAGTCATTGTGTTACAGAAAGTTGAACGAGCAACATGTCTCTCCTTGGTGATTTAGTGCAGTATATAGCTGCTCTGTTTGCTGTAGTTAAATCTTCAAGTGACGAAAAAGTGATAATACATGGCTTACATGAGAGTAATATTGGAATTCGTCGTATAAATACAGCGATAGAACAAGCGAAATCGGTTGGTGAAAAGCAAAAGCTATTGACATCGTTGGCGAACATTAAATCTATGCGTTCACAATTTAAAGTAGCCCAGAAAAAAAGGAATAGCACTTAAAACTAAAAACTGATAAAAGTCGAGTACATTGGGAAGATTCCATCTCGGCCTTTAAAAGACGTATTAGAACTGGATTAATAAGCAATCTAAAGCATAAGGATATGGAAAATTTCTAATAGACTGTAAAAGTCTTTTCAAAAGAAGAATCCAGAATGCATTGAAAATGGATGAAGCCATAAAAGTTAACACGACATTCTGTGGAGAGTTTGAAATTACAACTGGTGCCAAGCTTATACAAGAATATAAATATTTCACTGCATCTAATATGGGCATCTTCAGGGACACCGATCTAGACTGATGGTTCAAGGCAATTGTTATGAAACCATTAGTGATACAGTTTGAAGAGTTCCAAGAGCGAGACAGAAGCTGGTGTTTAAAAAATATAATTAATTTGGGGATTAACATTAACAAATATAATCCTATGCGTGGATCTTCATATATTGAACTGCCGCCCGAGATCAAACGGAAGCAGGCATGTGTCAGCATGAAGAATGACGACCTGGCATGCTTTGCCTGGTCTATTATGGCTGCTTTATATCCTGCTAATTAAAGTCCCAAAAGACTGTCCAATTATCCACACAGTCTTCAGTTTTGAGCCTAAAAGGAATTCATTTTCCAATAACTTAATCAAATTAAGAACTTTGGATCGCAAAATGGCATATCAATTAACGTTTACACCTTAAAATTAAAGAAACGCAAGTTTACTACTGTTCCAATGTCAATATTAGAAAATAGATTGGATAAACATGTGAATCTGCTAATGATCCACAATCAGTATTATGATAAAGATATGAAATGCTTTATACATATCGATGAATCTGAAACCTTCAACACCCACTATATGTATGGATAAAAGATCTAAGCCGACTGGTATCATTGCAACTAAACTCAGATCATGCAAAAAACATTTCTGTGATCGCTGTCTACACTACTTTAGTACAGAAGAAAAATTGATAAATCATATTAACGACTTCAAAATGAAGCATTATGTCTACCTCGACTACCTACAGAAGAAGACAAGATCCTTCGTTTCAAAAATTTTAAGAATAAAGTAGAAGTTCCGTTCATTATATATGCAGATCTTGAATGTATACTGAAGTCTACCGGAAACAAGAAAAAGTATCAAGATCATGTGCCGTATAGTGTTCGATACTATGTGAAGTGTGACTATGATGATTCAATATAGTTTTACCGATCATATCGAGGTGAAGAATGTATAAAATGGTTTACAATGGAACTGCGATAGTTTCTGAAGATGTAGAAACGGTATTTTTATGTCCATATGATATGGATCCATTGACACAAGAACAGGAAGCTGCTTTCAAAGCCGCAACACATTATTATATTTGCGAGGAGCCGTTCAGTCCAGAAGACAAAAATGTTCGTGATCATAATCATTTAGTGCTGACTAATAATTACAGAGGACCGGTGCATGAGAGCTGTAATATCGAGTATCAAGATTCTCTTACGATTCCGATTGTTTTCCACAACTTGAGTGGTTACGATAACCATTTCATAATTAAAAGTATCGCCGCTGATTTGGATGGCCGTGTAGAAGTGCTACCAGTGATCAAGGTAAAATACACCTCCACAAAATATATACCCGAGAACTTAATCAACTATAGATTCATTGATAGTTTCCGCTTTATGAGTTCCTCCTTAGAATCACTGGCTTCCTATCTAAATGAATATCCACTAATGAAGAGGGAATATCCTGATTGGAGTAATGCGAATTTTGAATTACTAACTAGAAAAGGTGTATATCCATACGATTTCATAGATTCTTTTGAAAAACTGGATTGCACTTCACTACCTAGGCAGCAAGAGTTTTACAACATGCTGAAAGGTAGAGGAATTAGCAAAAAGCAGCTATTAGGTAAAGTTTTTGAACAATTCCGTACGAGTTGTCATTTAACTTACGGGCTTGATCCCACCCACTATTACACCATTCAGGGTTCACTTAGGACGGAATGTTAAAGCATACACGCCAGGAACTTGAGTTATTGACTGATATTGATCAGCTCTTGTTCATTGAAAAAGGTATACGAGGTGGACTTAGTCAAGTTTGTTCGGAACGGCGTGCGTCAGCGAACAATAAATATTTGCCAACGTACAATTTTTCTAAACCAGATGTGTATCTTATTTACTATGACATCAATAATCAATATGGATGGGCGATGAGCCAGCCCTTGCCCTATGGAGGATTTGAATGGGTGGATACCAACATCGATGTTACATCAGTTCCTGATAACGCCGCAGAAAGTTATATTTTGGAAATTGAATTGGAGTATCCGGAATCTCTTCACGACTTACATAAGGACATCCCATTCTGTTCTGAGCACGTCGATCTGAAGACATTAATACCACCTGTATTGAAAGCTCAAAGTATCAAGTTAATAGCTACACTAAATTCCAAAAGGAGATATGTGATCCACTACAGAAATTTGAAGCAGGCTTTGGCGAATGGCCTTAAATTATCTGCAATTCATCGAGTCCTAAAATTTAAACAAAACTGCTGGTTAAAATCATATATTGACTTAAATACTGAACTTCGGAAACGAGCAAAAAATGCATTTGAAAAGAATTTGTTCAAATTAATGAATAATGCTGTATTTGAAAAAACTATGAAAAACATACGAAAACATTGTAGTGTGAAACTTGTACAAAATTGGGATGAAACCAATTGGGTCGAAGCTATTTAAAAATGTCACAATCTTTGATGAAAATCTTGTGGCGGTAGAACTTCTAAAAGCAGAAGCATATTCTAACAAACCCATATATGTCGGTATGTGTATTCTTGACATCGCCAAGTTGACAAAATTTACGATTTCCACTATGGATATATGAATATATGAACTCTACCTTTAGAGGTAGGTGCCAAGTTCTCAACACGGATACTGACAACTTAATCTACAAAAGAGTAAATCAGGATCCTTATGAAACCATGAGGCGGGACTCTCGACAACGTTTCGATACTTCGGATTATCCTTCTAACAACATTTATGGAATTCCGCTAATTAACAAAAAAGTACTAGGGATGATGAAGGATGAAAACAATGGACGGCCTATGACAGACTTTATTGGATTACGATCAAAGATGTATGCTATAAGGATTCTTAAGAGAGGAGGCTGAACTCTTACGAAAAGAGGAAGAATCACCTGGCATCCGAGACTTTGGTGTTACTAAGTAGATAAAAGGGATTAAAAGATCTGTAATAAAAAATAGAATTACGTTTCAAGATTATGTGGAGTACATAGAAGATTATAAGGAAGTATTTGTAAAGCAGAACCTAATCCAATCATCCAAGCGTCATGTTCACATCATCGCTCAGAAGAAGGTTGCCCTTAGTCCGCATGATAATAAACGCCACTTGCTTCCTGGTTTCGTATGCAACAATACCTGTCGGACATTATTCGATTATGGAGCAAGAAAAAATATAATACTATTGTAAATGTAGAATATTTATTGTAAATATATTATCCTTAATAAAATTTTAAGATTTATTTTTTATTTTTCAATTTCACAAAAATAACTGGAACGGAAGACGTTAAAAAACGTTTATAAGTATGATAGAATTTGAGGTTTGAGGTTTGGGGTTTGAGAGTTGTAGGGGCTAATCCTTAGGTAAAAACTCCGGTGGAAAGTACAAAGATACTGACTGGTCTAGATAACGTTATACGGTTCTTGATTGGATACAAAAATGACTGGGTGGAGCTTTCGCCTCCTTATGGGGAATTCAATGTATGGTACAAAAATGACCTGAACGAACCTTGAGCCTCCTTAAGGGAATTTATATGGGAAAATGGTCGATTTTGTTCTCGTACGAAGGTAGCTTATCTACTTTTGGTAAATCTTCGTGCAAGGTATTATCCTCTTTTCGTGTTTAAGGTTCATATAAGTTAGCAAATTGTACAGTCTAGACGTGCCACGATACTCTACAGTATTCAATGCCATGTTACTGTTTTCCTGATTTATATCCAACTCTTTGTTTCCGAATGTCCTTTTATCATCTTCAAGATCATACCTCACACCATAAGCTGATTTGTCTATATTTCCGTCTTCACCTTTAGCGAACACGTCCGCATAGTATAGATAAACCGGCTCCTCGGGATGGGTTGCTTAATTTTCTTTATAGGCGCTTCTTGGTTTTCAACTTTTGACTTTCGTTGTAGGCAGTTTTTCGGTTATATCTTGCAAATGGGGCTCGGTTGCTTGCAAAGGTTCAATCAATTGTTTGTACGCCTCTTTGTGTTCTTGCTGGGGCGTGACGTACCCCTTTTTGTACTCCACAAACTTGTTGCTCACAGCATCTTGGATCAACTGAAGGTTATGTTTTTTTGTAATAAAGTCTTTGACGTCCGCCATATTCAAACACTGAATCACAACTAACTATTTTTTGCATCATCTCCAAGACATATATTGGTCAAAGTTTTTCCCATAGCGCCCTTTAACCATATCAAAATCTTTCACAATAGTCATAAAATTGTGTTTTGAATCATTCTCATTCCAACACCGTAAACACACTTCCTTAAATGTTGAATATGGCATGTCACCATTTATCTGATCCAAAAATATGCCTGAGATTGGTATCATCCTGTTTCCAAAAGGCAATAAACTTGGCCTTGTCTCTTAGCCTGTGTTGTAAGGTGCCAGCATAAGTTTGGCACAGGTAGAAAGAGTCTATTGCTTTATGCCTCCCAATTGAGAAAAACTAAGTAATTTTACTTTGTTCGTTTACAGGAATGTCGTCCAAACACCATAATCAAATCTTTTTTATCATCTACCGGTCCAAACACGTCATCACAATTTCCAAACTCGTGGTACTCAATTTCTTCTTTAAGCGGTTCAAAAACGGTCCTTAGCAGTTCATGTTTGGGTTGATAGAGGCTTCTAGAAAACACATACACATTTTTGAATCTAAGACCGTTCTCGTGCAAGAACAGAGATATTAAGGCATTAGTCTTTCTACAACTGGATGGTCCGGCGAATATTACCTTTATATTAGATGGGAACAAAGGTCCATGCTTACCACATTCTTTAGGATTACAATTGAAAAATGTATCATGTTTTCTATTGGTATTTCAACTTTTGCTTAACAGCATTCATACATTGTTCGTCAACTACTGGTCTAGGAACAGCACTCTTCTTTTGTTTGAGATGCGTGCTCAATATTGATCGAGGTACTTTATATTCTTTGCTAGCAGAATACGTGCTTAGTCCCTGTTGAATTTCACTTAGGGCTTTGGTGAGAGCATCTCTAGAGTAACGTTTATTATTTGCATACATTTCTGTAAGCATGACGTATCAAGATTCATGATACATGTTAAGCATACCCCTTATATACTAAGTACAGTCCTTTTGACGGGCTGACTAGGCGCATAGACCAAAACGGACATGGGCCAATGCCTATGACCAGCTCTTTATGGACATGTCGCAAAAAATGGTCATAGACCCATTGAATGCTGACGTTACCAGCACGTCCATTAAATCAAGCCAAATATATTATACAATTTTATTTTAAAAACCAGATACAAGCACTATATAATTTAATTGTGTATAAATCTATTTACAACTTCTGTAAACGGGTTGTACTCAAACATGGAGTCGTGGATAATTAAAGTATACACCTACATAGATGGTTCAAAATTTTTTGACGCTTCAAACTCAAGTCTGACGTCGACCGTAGCGTCTTTTAAACTTTCAACCTGGTGACGACAGCCGATTACAAATGTTGGGTGAACGTCTGCATTTGTAAAGCTAGTAGCATTTTACGCCTTCTTGTCGAATTTAGCATTTTCATATTGATTATATCGCATTGATTGGAGCAATTGTCATATTAGTATGTAGTGCCGTTTTGGTTTTTGATGATAACTTGAAAACGCTGCAAAATATAAAAAATTTGTAAGGGTGATTATATCATTATTTTAGTAATATGTATCGATTGGTGTAATTGTTATATTTATATCTAGTGCCTTCTTGGTTTTTAATTTATAATTTGAAAATGGGTTATATTTATATTTTGTCTAGACAATTATTAACATATTTATGTATGGTTTATCGATTTGTGTAATCGTCACATTTATGATTAATAACATTTGACCGCAATAGTGTTGTAATTTCCGTAATATACACCAATATTTTGTTTAGTAAAGAAACTGATTTTGCTATAGTTAACTATGTTGTTATAATTGCATAATATGCTTTGATAATTGCGTGTGTGGTTGCCCTTTGCAAGTGCCTCTGACCAAAACTAGATCCATGGTGCTTGCGGCATAGTTCCAACTCAACATCTAAAGTCTAGCGACTGGGACATGAAGTAAACTTTAATGCACTGTGCTACCTTGTATTCAAATATCATGACATTAAGCAAACATATAGTTTTTAAAAATAGCATCATGATTGGTTATAAAGCTACTGGGAAAATGGATTGGGGTTTAAACTATACGACAGGTACCACAATGTGGGAGTGAAACGGCATTGGATGACTTTTAGCCCTGCCTACAAACCAGGTTGTCATCCGTTAATGTCAGGTATACACAGTATAGAGAGAATACTGCCTGGTGGCTATAAAGAACTACCGGACCCCCTAGACTTCATATTGTAATAGCTCATTATGATTTTTTGTAGTAGATTACTTAGTAGTGTGACAATTTGGGTATATATGGAACAGTTTGTTCAAAGGTAAAAAAGTGATATGGGACGTTTAGTTGAGAACAATCTCTCGCTCATCACAGATCGAGGACTGAAAAGACATTTCCTTACACATGCAATAGTAAAACAGCATACAATTTTATACAACTTTATTTTAAAGACACTATGTAGATACAAATTATATAGGTGCCATGCCTACTAGCTAGGTAAATCGTTCTTTTCCAACCACAAAACAAGTGACGTTGTTGATGCGCTGCTTAGAGGTGTTACGCAAAAGCGAATTGCCTAAGGCTGTACATACATGTTTGGTTGTTTAGTATCTTCGGTAATCTAGGGTTTCACTCTGTAAGATCCAAAATGGAAGCACTTTTCTGATCTGATTTAGTATGAGAGCCTTTTTTCCATAACAGTTCAGTATGTATAGTCTCCAAGAGCTATTTACCCGGATATTACATCTTCTATAACGTATTTGCTTTCACAACTTATATTCTTCTACTCTGGGTTACAACTAGTCATTTGATTAGTTTCGATATTTATATATTGGTCGAAATTCTTCCTGTATTGTCCTATATTTATGTCAAAATCTTTGACAATTGTCACAAAATCATATTTCGAGTTTGTATCATCTCTATTTCAGCACTGCATGCACATTTCTTTAAATCTTGGATATGGCATGTCACTACCAATATGATCAAAAAAAAATATGCCAAAGATTTGCATCATCCTGCTTCCATATTAAAACAACATTAGCGTTATCTCTAAGTCAGTGAGTTACTGCGCTTGCATAAGTTTCACATAGGTACAATGTGTCTATTGCTATATGTCTAACATACGAGAAATACTGCGTGACTTTGGGGTGGGCGGTCGGGCAGGATGGTGGCCGCCACGGCGGCCGTCATGACAGTCGTGGCGGCCTTAAAACAAAACAAACAAGTTTGATTAAATAGCTGCAATTTGTTCTTGGTATACCCGTCACGGTGTATGTTTGTTTTTAATCAATCACAATTTAGTCTGTTTAATGACTTGCGTGTATTAGATGACCTTAAGTTCACTATTTGGGGTGGGTGAAATAATATAAATACGAAAGCGTATGCTAACATCAGTCATTGTGTTACAGAAAGTTGAACGAGCAACATGTCTCTCCTTGGTGATTTAGTGCAGTATGTAGCTGCTCTGTTTGCTGTAGTTAAATCTTCAAGTGACGAAAAAATGATAATACATGGCTTACATGAGAGTAATATTGGAATTCGTCGTATAAATAGGGCGATAGAACAAGCGAAATCGGTTGGTGAAAAGCAAAAGCTATTGGCATCGTTGGCGAACATTAAATCTATGCGTTCACAATTCAAAGTAGCCTAGAAAAAAAGGAATAGCACTTAAAACTAAAAACTGATAAAAGTCGAGTACATTGGGAAGATTCCATCTCGGCCTTTAAAGGACGTATTAGAACTGGATTAATAAGCATTCTAAAGCATAAGGATATGGGAAAATTTCTAATAGACTGTAAAAGTCTTTTCAAAAGAAGAATCCAGAATGCATTGGAAATGGATGAAGCCATAAAAGTTAACACGACATTCTGTGGAGAGTTTGAAATTACAACTGGTGCCAAGCTTATACAAGAATATAAATATTTCACTGCATCTAATATGGGCATCTTTAGGGACACCGATCTAGACTGATGGTTCAAGGCAATTGTTATGAAACCATTAGTGACGCAGTTGGAAGGGTTCCAAGAGCGAGACAGAAGCTGGTGTTTGAAAAATATAATTAATTTGGGGATTAACATTAACAAATATAATCCTATGCGTGGATCTTCATATATTGAACTGCCTCCCGAGATCAAACGGAAGCAGGTATGTGTCAGCATGATGAATGACGACCTGGCATGCTCTGCCTGGTCTATTATGGCTGCTTTATATCCTGCTAATCAAAGTCCCAAAAGACTGTCCAATTATCCACACTAGTCTTCAGTTTTGGGCCTAAAAGGAATTCATTTTCCAATAACTTAATCAAATTAAGAACTTTGGGTCGCAAAATGGCATATCAATTAACGTTTACACCTTAAAATTAAAGAAACGCAAGTTTACTACTGTTCCAATGTCAATATTAGAAAATAGATTGGATAAACATGTGAATTTGCTAATGATCCACAATCAGTATTATGATAAAGATATGAAATGCTTTATACATATCGATGAATCTGAAACATTCAACACCCACTATATGTATGGATAAAAGACCTAAGCCGGCTGGTATCATCGCAACTAAACTCAGATCATGCAAAAAACATTTCTGTGATTGCTGTCTACACTACTTTAGTACAGAAGAAAAATTGATAAATCATATTAACGACTTCAAAATGAAGCATTATGTCTACCTCGATTACCTGCAGAAGAAGACAAGATCCTTCGTTTCAAGAATTTTAAGAATAAAGTAGAAGTTCCGTTCATTATATATGCAGATCTTGAATGTATACTGAAGTCTACCGGAAACAAGAAAAAGTATCAAGATCATGTGCCGTATAGTGTTCGATACTATGTGAAGTGTGACTATGATGATTCAATATAGTTTTACCGATCATATCGAGGTGAAGAATGTATAAAATGGTTTACAATGGAACTGCGATAGTTTCTGAAGATGTAGAAACGGTATTTTTATGTCCATATGATATGGATCCATTGACATAAGAACAGGAAGCTGCTTTCAAAGCCGCAGCACATTATTATATTTGCGAGGAGCCGTTCAGTCCAGAAGACAAAAAAGTTCGTGATCATAATCATTTAGTGCTGACTAATAATTACAGAGGACCGGTGCATGAGAGCTGTAATATCGAGTATCAAGATTCTCTTACGATTCCGATTGTTTTCCACAACTTGAGTGGTTACGATAGCCATTTCATAATTAAAAGTATCGCCGCTGATTTGGATGGCCGTGTAGAAGTGCTACCAGTGATCAAGGTAAAATACACCTCCACAAAATATATACCCGAGAACTTAATCAACTATAGATTCATTGATAGTTTCCGCTTTATGAGTTCCTCCTTAGAATCACTGGCTTCCTATCTAAATGAATATCCACTAATGAAGAGGGAATATCCTGATTGGAGTAATGCGAATTTTGAATTACTAACTAGAAAAGGTGTATATCCATACGATTTCATAGATTCTTTTGAAAAACTGGATTGCACTTCACTACCTAGTCAGCAAGAGTTTTACAACATGCTGAAAGGTAGAGGAATTAGCAAAAAGCAGCTATTGGGTAAAGTTTTTGAACAATTCCGTACGAGTTGTCATTTAACTTAGGGGCTTGATCCCACCCACTATTACACCATTCAGGGTTCACTTAGGACGGAATGTTAAAGCATACACGCCAGGAACTTGAGTTATTGACTGATATTGATCAGCTCTTGTTCATTGAAAAAGGTATACGAGGTGGACTTAGTCAAGTTTGTTCCGAACGGCCTGCATCAGCGAACAATAAATATTTGCCAACGTACGATTTTTCTAAACCAGATGTGTATCTTATTTACTATGACGTCAATAATCAATATGGATGGGCGATGAGCCAGCCCTTGCCCTATGGAGGATTTGAATGGGTGGATACCAACATCGATGTTACATCAGTTCCTGATAACGCCGCAGAAAGTTATATTTTGGAAATTGAATTGGAGTATCCAAAATCTCTTCACGACTTACATAAGGACATCCCATTCTGTTCTGAGCACGTCGATCCGAAGACAAGAATACCACCTGTATCGAAAGCTCAAAGTATGAAGTTAATAGCTACACTAAATTTCAAAAGGAGATATGTGATCCACTACAGAAATTTGAAGCAGGCTTTGGCAAATGGTCTTAAATTATCTGCAATTCATCGAGTCCTAAAATTTAAGCAAAACTGCTGGTTAAAATCATATATTGACTTAAATACTGAACTTCGGAAACGAGCAAGAAATGCATTTGAGAAGAACTTGTTCAAATTAATCAATAATGCTGTATTTGGAAAAACTATGGAAAACATACGAAAACATTGTAGTGTGAAACTTGTACAAAATTGGAATGGTACATATGGGGTCGAAGCTATTCAAAAATGTCACGATCTTTGATGAAAATCTTGTGGCGGTAGAACTTCTAAAAGCAGAAGCATATTCTAACAAACCCATATATGTCGGTATGTGTATTCTTGACATAGCCAAGTTGACAAAATCTACGATTACCACTATGGATATGTGGATATATGAACTCTGCCTTTGGAGGGTGGTGCCAATAGTGCCGGATAGTGACAGCTTAATCTACAAAAGAGTAAATCAGGATGCTTATGAAACCATGAGGCGGGACTCTCGACAACGTTTCGATACTTCGGATTATCCTTCTAACAACATTTATGGAATTCCGCTAATTAACAAAAAAGTACTAGGGATGATGAAGGATGAAAACAGTGGACGGCCTATGACAGACTTTATTGGATTACGATCAAAGATGTATGCTATAAGGATTCTTAAGAGAATCGTGGAAGAGGAGGCTGAACTCTTACGAGAAGAGGAAGAATCACCTGGCATCCGAGACTTTGGTGTTACTAAGGAAATAAAAGGGATTAAAAGATCTGTAATAAAAAATAGAATTACGTTTCAAGATTATGTGGAGTACATAGAAGATTATAAGGAAGTATTTGTAAAGCAGAACATAATCCAATCATTCAAGCGTCATGTTCACATCATCGCTCAGAAGAAGGTTGCCCTTAGTCCGCATGATAATAAACGCCACTTGCTTTCTGGTTTCGTCTGCAACAATACCTGTCGGACATTATTCGATTATGGAGCAAGAAAAAATATAATACTATTGTAAATGTAGAATATTTATTATAAATATATTATCCTTAATAAAATTTTAAGATTTATTTTTTATTTTTCAATTTCACAAAATAACTGGAACAGAAAACGTTAGAAAACGTTTATAAATATGATAGAATTTGAGGTTTGAGGTTTGGGGTTTGAGAGTTGTAGGGGCTAATCCTTAGGTAAAAACTCCGGTGGAAAGTATAAAGATACTGACTTGTCTAGATAACGTTATACGGTTCTTGATTGGATACAAAAATGACTGGGTGTAGCTTTCGCCTCCTTATGAGGAATTCAATGTATGGTACAAAAATGACCTGAACGAACCCTGACCCTCCTTAAGGGAATTTATATGGGAAAATGGTCGATTTTGTTCTCGTACGAAGGTAGCTTATCTACTTTTGGTAAATCTTCGTGCAAGGTATTATCCCCTTTTCGTGTTTAAGGTTCATATAAGTTAGCAAATTGTACAGTCTAGACGTGCCACGATACTCAACAGTATTCAATGCAATGTTACTGTTTTCTTGATTTATATCCAACTCTTTGTTTCCGAATGCCCATTTATCATTTTCAGGATCATACCTCACACCATAAGCTGATTTGTCTATATTTCCGTCTTCACCTTTAGCCAACACGTCCGCATAGTATAGATAAACCGGCTCCTCGGGATGGGTTGCTTAATTTTCTTTATAGGTGCTTCTTGGTTTTCAACTTTTGACTTTCGTTGTAGGCAGTTTTTCGGTTATGTCTTGCAAATGGGGCTCGGTTGCTTGCAAAGAAAGGTTCAATCAATTGTTTGTATGCCTTTCTGTGTTCTTGCTGGGGCGTGATGTACCCCTTTTTGTACTCCACAAACTTGTTGCTCACAGCATCTTGGATCAACTGAAGGTTATGTTTTTTTGCAATAAAGTCTTTGACGTCCGCCATATTCAAACACTGAATCACAACTAACTATTTTTTGCATCATCTCCAAGACATATATTGGTCAAAGTTTTTCCTATAGCGCCCTTTAACCATATCAAAATCTTTCACAATAGTCATAAACTTGTGTTTTGAATCATTCTCATTCCAACACCGTAAACACACTTCCTTAAAATGTTGAATATGGCATGTCACCATTTATCTGATCCAAAAAAATATGCCTGAGATTGGTATCATCCTGTTTCCAAAAGGCAATAAACTCGGCCTTGTCTCTTAGCCTGTGTTGTAAGGTGCCAGCATAAGTTTGGCACAGGTAGAAAGGGTCTATTGCTTTATGCCTCCCAATTGAGAAAAACTGAGTAATTTTACTTTGTTCGTTTACAGGAATGTCGTCCAAACACCATAATCGAATCTTTTTTAGCATCTACAGGTCCAAACACGTCATCACAATTTCCAAACTCGTGGTAACCAATTTCTTCTTTAAGCGGTTCAAAAACGGTCCTTAGCAGTTCATGTTTGGGTTGATAGAGGCTTCTAGAAAACACATACACATTTTTGAATCTAAGACCGTTCTCGTGCAAGAACAGAGATATTAAGGCATTAATCTTTCTACAACTGGATGGTCCGGCGAATATTACCTTTATATTAGATGGGAACAAAGGTCCATGCTTACCACATTCTTTAGGATTACAACTGGAAAATGTATCATGTTTTCTATTGGTATTTCAACTTTTTGCTTAACAGCATTCATACATTGTTCGTCAACTACTGGTCCAGGAACAGCACTATTCTTTTGTTTGAGATGCGTGCTCAATATTGATCGAGGTATTTTATATTCTTTGCTAGCAGAATATGTGCTTAGTCCCTGTTGAATTTCACTTAGGGCTTTGGTTAGAGCATCTCTAGAGTAACATTTATTATTTGCATACATTTCTGTAAGCATGACGCATTAAGATTCATGATACATGTTAAGCATGCCCCTTATATACTAAGTACAGTCTTTTTGGCGGGCTGACTAGGCGCATAGACCAAAACGGACATGGGCCAATGCCTATCACCAGCTGTTTATGGACATGTCGCAAAAAACGATCACAGACCCATTGCATGATGACGTTACCAGCACGTCCATTAAATCAAGCCAAATATATTATACAATTTTATTTTAAAAAACCAAATACAAGCACTATATAATTTAATTGTGTATAAATCTATTTACAACTTCTGTAAACGGGTTGTACTCAAACATGGAGTCGTGGATAATTAAAGTATACACCTACATAGATGGTTCAAAATTTTTTGACGCTTCAAACTCAAGTCTGACGTCGACCGTAACCGTCTTTTAAACTTTCAACCTGGTGACGACAGTCGATTACAAATGTTGGGTGAACGTCTGAGAGTTCAAAAACACTTTGACATTGGTTATATTGGCATTTATAAAGCTAGTAGCATTTTTCGCCTTCTTGTCGAATTTAGCATTTTGTACTACTAGTAGCATTCATCTGGCTTTCTCAGTCTCATTTGATACTTTAGTTCACCACACTTGCATCTTTGATTGAGGCAGAGACGGCAGCTCGTGTGATTTCCATTTCCTGAATGCAGCCATTATAGACAACTGATTGTGCATTTCAGCTAACAGTGAAGCCTTGTCATAATCGCTTAATGAAGTACCTCGCATGCTAAAGGTTACGGTGTTTTCGGCAGACTTGACACGTTCCTGCGGCATGTTGACAATAACTTTTTGTAATTTTCGAAAAACCCAAAAATTTAAACGGTATTGCACATACAAAACGCCCATTGTGGAACATGGATTCAGAGTTCCAGCCAGTGTGTACATTGGACTTTAATTCTGCTTCTTCCGTGGACATCAGTCCCTGTATTGTTTGCAGTTAAAAGTCCTGGTCTGTTTACTATCTCGGCGTATGTGCTGTTGTTTTCTCTAGTTGGAATATCCCTCTGTGGATTCTTATTATTCTCACTTACTCTGTTAACATTCCTATTCTCGATGGTTCTGGAACTCATTTTTTTCTTCCAACTCTTCTGATAGTGTTGTTCTGACCCCAGTTGGCCCTATTAACATTTCTTCTATCGAACGTTCTGTCATTATTACGTTCAGGTTCGCTGCTTCTCTGGTACCTGCCATTTTTGGTATGGTTCTAAAATCCATTATATTTACGTTAACAAGCTAATTATCTTACGTGAATGAATACACGTTAATTTTGGCAACGCGATAAAACCGGGAAAGACTATAAAACCAGATAAGATAAGATGTTTTAATGGCTATATATTACAGAAACTTGTAAAGGAGATAGATAATCAACGATTAGTTGAATTCATTATCTAAAGATAGCAAGCTTTAATTATCACAATGAATTTTAAACTGACGGGTCATTAAAGATAGGAACACGCGAAATTACGGTTAATTATTACACCATGAGTATGACTCACCTACAATAATGTATTCGAAATTCTAGAAAAGATGACGTATTTAGAATTTTATTATATAAAGGCGGAATTTAAAGCGGAGCGAGCATTGAAGATTTGAACATAAGTTATTAGACATTCAATCGTTGATAGATAGTTACTGAATAGCTTTTCATGGAGTGTAACACCGATTCACTTATTGCTCTAATATAAAGGATAAGTTATTTTGGTGCAAGTTTACAGGCTATTTTAATCTATCAAAAATAAAGGTACTTTCAAAAACTGATATATTTCGACGAATGAAGATTTTTAGATGGAAATCTAATAATTTTGAAATAGAAATTTTTCGATGCAGTTAATTCTAATGGAAACGATCTTTTAGATAGGTATTATAAGCAAAGACAGGTAGTGATAGGAATATAAATACCAACATGACTATCCAAAGTGCAATTATAACTGTGTTTTAAACCTAGAAAAACAATTTGTGTAGTAATAAGTAGACTAAGTTAGTATAATCTTTTTTAGCGTATAGAAAATTATTTGTGAACGAATAGTTTTTTAGCAATTTTGAGGTAAGATCTCGAGGTGATTTGACCCGTACCCGCACTGAAGCGGGGTAATAGACGAATATTTAAATTATCCATCAAAATTTTAAAGAAAATTTTGTAACTTACATGTGAAATGCTTTGAAGTTTTCCAATTATTAACAGGGATTAGGTGAAAATTGTATTAA
This sequence comes from Platerodrilus igneus, assembly GCA_036346225.1. NCBI lineage: Eukaryota > Metazoa > Arthropoda > Insecta > Coleoptera > Lycidae > Platerodrilus > Platerodrilus igneus. The sequence goes on from JARFIW010001199.1 coordinate 1,123,108, forward strand.
TATGTAAGTAGTGACAAAAGTATAGAAGTATGAAAAGAATGATCGAAAAATGAAAAAAATGAGTGAAAAGAATGAAAGGAATTTTAAAAAAATGAGTGAGAAACATGAAAAGAATAAAAAAAGTATGAAGGAATTGACTGCAAAATTTTATAAAAATACTCAGAGTTAAAAACAGATATGAAAAGACTGAAAGAAAATTTAAAGAAATGAGTGACAACATAACGTGGGGCTTAAAATAAACTAATAAAATCATAGACAACATGAAATTTGAAATTAGTGGAAAAGCGGTACACATCGTAAATGATATGGATGATATGAAATAAAAGCGAATCAGGACGCAGATGAGAAAGAAACTAAAGAGAAAATTAAAAATTTAGGTCAAAAAGTAAACGAAATTGAGGAAAGCTGCCAGTAGGGTAAAATCAAGAATCCTGCCGCCACATTTCCTCCAGAATCCCGCATTTCCTCACACATCTGGACCAAAAAGTTTTCTTCGACTAACCATTTTTCATCTTTCGAGATAAATGAGCATCCTCATTTCCTCCCACATCTGAACCAAAAAGTTTTCTTCGACTAACCATTTTTTATCTTTCATCTGAACCAAATAGTTTTCTTCGTCTAACCGATGCATCTTTCGAGATAAACCTATCTTGTTTGGCATCAATTAATATTAGAATTTTCTCAGCTACCCGAATTTCTAGGAATTTTTCAGATAGCACCATCCCCAAGGGAGCTACCCCCATTTTAAGATTTCTTACCTGTAGCGACTTTTGAGCGTTCTTATAAACTTTTTTAGTCATGCGATACATCTTGTTACTCTAAAATTTTACGCACAACCCGAATCTGCAAACAGATTTGAAATCGGACTACTCCTTACAAAGTTACACTTTAAAGCTCTCAAACCTCTACATTTTGCTCTTTGCTCCCAAATCTGGACCAAATAGTTTTCTTCGTCTAGCCAATGCATCTTTCTAGATAAACCTACCTTGTTTGGTATTAATTAACATTAGAATTTTCTCAGCTACCCGAATCTTTAAGAATTTTTCAGAATATCGCAAAAACCCATGACTTAAAATTTTTCTGGTTTTAACATAATTACATGCACAATGCTAAATAGTTGGAAAATACATAGACAAGGACAAACTAATTGCTTTACAATTATGTGACGTATAGTGAAAGAAGCATAGAGGACAAACTAATTGCTTTACAATTATGTGACGTAAAGTGAAAGTAGCCTTTCTTGTGTTTTACATGGTTTCGCTTAAGACCTCGTACATATTTTCCGGATTACTAGAAGACGTTATAACCATATTTTTTGTGTTAAAGGATTTCACGTCCTCTACACCCTCTGCCGCAGCCATTTTGGTGTAAACGCCGTAGAGTTCGCAATCGACTTTTATTGCTGTATGTTGTATTCTTTTTTTATTAAGTAATCGAATAAATAGTTCCTTCTGCTTCCAAAGAAACTCGGGCACTCCATCGCCCATATTGGCGTTATTTATGCGATAGCTAACCATACGGATGTTAAACGCTGTACTAATCATTTCTACACCATCGTCGTTAGTAGCGGTAACTGATGTATTTTTATGTTTGTTGCTCCTTAAGTGTGCGGCGTACGTAGTTTTTTCCATTTAGAAATCGCATACTTTACACATAATTCGTGGTTGTTTCGTACAAGACCCTTTAACAGCCAGCGGCGTTGAACGTTTACGGCTTAATAACATACCGTGCTGTTTTTCCTTGTGTCGCTGTAAGCTGTCCTTTCTCGTAAAAGCGATACCGCAAGTCCCAGAGTTTAAGTACTTTGCTGCCGACGGATGTATAAGCTTAACCGTGGACGATGTTACACCGCGACATTTGTTCTGGTGCCGTTTGAGAACATTTCTCCAGGTATAGGAAGCACCGCAAGAGATGCACTTAAAAACGTTTGCAGATACCATTTTAGTACAAAACAAAACCCGCACTATAGCACTTTGGTTAAACTTGTAAGCGAACTAACTAAAAAGCTTACTCGAGCGTACCTGATTTATGTTCCTTATAGAATGCATACCGAAGGTTTCCGAAGACGACCGAACGATGTTGAGGATTTAGCGGGGAACTAAATGACGTCATAATCCCCGCTGCTCGTCCAATACATTTAGCGCCAATGCATGCACCTGGTTCGCTTCGTCGATGGTGCGAATGCCGTTAGTAAAAACATCGGAAACGTCTTCCATGTTATACGGATCGCGTGCATATTAAAAATCCAAAAGGGCGGTAGCACACGCACACAAATTGTGTGCAAGTCGTGCTGTAGAAGATGCAGTGCTACTATAACCAAAAACACTTTAAACCTTTACTAAGGAATACCAAACTTGTTGTCTACAGAATACTTACTAATAAAGCAATTTAATTTTAAACCACTTCTACGTCATATTTTCGGAAATGGCAGGTTGAATATTTTCTTTGGAAACAATCGAAGATTGCCGAAGACACTCGAAGAGTGCACGAGCGCAGTTACTAAACCAATTAGCATTAATATCAAGTATTCCGTACTTTCGTAGGTTGCTCATTTCCTAGAAACAAATCTTCCACATAGCGGTCGGTAGCACGTAATGATTTCTAGAACCGGTAAGTACTCGATATCGCCCAAATAGAGAATTAGATGCTCGATGTCTGTCAACTTCCAATTCCCTCGTAAAAGGTAGCAAAAGCTCGGTCAATCATCCATTATACTTCGACTCGCTCCTGTTCTGATAATTTACAAACATTTTTCAAACGACAATGGGCTGAGAATTTTAAACCTCCGAGAGATTTATAAGTCGTAATCAATTACACGTTCGAGCTACCGTAAACTAACATATTTTGTAGCAACTGTGCACTGTATAATACATGCATACCCCTCCTCTGCGCTACTGCTATTCTTGTAGTTGCTTAAAAAAGTCAGTCGCCCTTTTTACTGCTAGGGCCGCTAAAAAGCGCCATTCCATACTTTCTTTATAAGTGTAGCACATCGCGCACTTTTGTCGGATAATTAAATTTTGTTTATGTAGACCTTTACACTTTCGCTTATTTAAACATCTAATACAATTGATTAACCACTTTCAATTATTCTAACGGAGGCCACCATACATCCCGCCGCACCGTTCTTTTTGAATCAAACGATCCTATGGGCTTCCGCACACTAACACCTGACGTATCTTTCCTACTATTTGTTAAACAAAAACTACCGGTATCGCCATTGTGGACGTAAACAGATATTTGTGGATGTGTACGAGAATATGTAATCATATACATTAACCAGTCTAAGCTATTTTATTTAGTCCACGAAAACTACTATTTTTCTAAACTACAATTAATAATCGTCTTTATAGGTTTAACATTTCTACCATTACCCAATGACTGGTGCTACGTACATGGAAACTTTAATTTCTTATTGGAGAATTCTTATTCTCCACGCACTGCCGTAGTTGCATGCCTACCCCTTTTGAGTATATGCTCGTTATAGGTTGTAAGACCCTCGGTTTTATAACTACAATTCGTGAGACCCCTTTAATCTTTTTAATCGTATCTTTCTCGCCTACAATACAGTAGGACTTAACATTACTACCAACAAATTCTAATACTGGACCCCCATTAAATACGTCTTTAAATTTCCTACAATTTTTTTGACAAGTGTTATATTGTATTTATTATACGCAGGGTAGTCACTCTTTTAAGATAAATATATTTTGCTAGGTATCAACTAATATTAAATTTTCTAGGGACCCCAAATCTGTAAATAGATTTTAAAAGGACCACCCATACAATTTATGCGTTTTAAAAGGAATCACTAATTTTTGCTCATCTTTATTTAACACCATTTTAAAACCTTTTTGCTACCCAAGACATATGCCTTAGCCAACCATCTCCCGAGAAATCTAAAACCGCCGTGTCCCCGAATACCACGTGGAGATAACACGTATACTCTGTCAACCAGGATAGAAGCAGAGGAAGGATTTGGAAGGTGGGCGAGGAACTTAAAATTATGGAATCTTAAAACTAATATATACAAATATAAACAACTATCTTATATCTTTACGCCCCCATGCGTAGATTGTTGTACTATTAGGAATGATGTACCTTTTGTCATCTTCCTCGATAAACTAATTTTATTAATAAGCTGCGTATACAAATCGTATTCTTTTACTCCGGATACATACGCAGCAAGTACTCGATACCATCAAATAAAGAATTGGATGCTTGGCGACTGTTAACATCCGCTTCCCTCGTGTGCCCAGACACCCAGCCCATGAGCACCCTGCGCATCCACCCCTGCCCATGCCACCCTACGCGTACGCACCCCCCCCTGCCCATGCGCACCCCTCTCTGTGCGACTCTATTTCGGGGTAACGTCACAGCCTTTTATAAATAAAGAACAATGTTATATACTATTATAAAATGTTTATTCTGACATTATACATAACAAATTTAAAATATTTAATCCAAGCATGGAGTCATTTAAACTTAATTTTAATACAAAGTTATACACAGAAGGCAGTCCTTTCTTTATGTTTGTTTGCAGTGGTTTTAATTTTATCTAATTTTATTCCAGCTTAAAATTTAAATCGATACCCAAGTCTTCTATCTCCTTTTCTACCAATAGTTTGATACATAAAGACCGTCTAGGTTTTCGAATTGTAAAATGTACCAAGTTTGCCTCTATATTTAAAGTCTTTGATTCCCCGACAACCAGATCCATTCCTTCGTGTAATTCTTGCAGTTTGTGACAATCTTTTAATCGCAGCTTTCCACTATATCCTGCATACGTATCTTGTTAAGCTTGATCGACTTCTTCTTGTCGGTATTGGAGAAATCCTTATTCTCCCACAGACTGTTGCGTAGTTGCATGTCCACCACTTTTGGGAATATATGGTTGTTATAGGTTGTAAGACCCTCGGTTTTAAATGATCCGAAAGGTTCTTTACTAGGCAAATATACAATGTTTAGCGGAACCTCTTTGCGTGTGGTGTACGCCAAGTTACGAAACCCGCATTCCTTAGTTCGTCTTTGTTATCTGCCATTTTGATAAATACGTTTTAGAATAACCTTTTAAAAATATACTGATTTAGTCCATCCTTTTCCTGCAAGGACGCCTACATAACTAAAGAGTCTTTTTACTAACCACAAATGCATACAACTTGTAGAAACCAGATGTATCTAAGTCAGTCCATCGGCACATAAAATAATCTTTTAATTCTTCCTCATTTTCTCTAATAAGATGTTCTTTGTCTAACACATCTTTGTATTGATCGCGTATTGTCGCAGTGTTTTCCATGTAGTCAATTTTCGTCTTTTTGCATCCATTTCCTCTAATTCCAGTTGTCTTTTCCTTCCACTTACAGCGTATGGTATACATAATGGGGCAATTTCCTTTAGCGTAAACGGATAGAGTTTACTACCAATATTTACGCGTTGTCGTACAACCTCTGGACGAATGTTAGGCGTATCTATCAATCCCAATTCCGAAATTACTATTTCTTTTGGAATTGTAGAATATGGTGTTGCAGATTGTGTAAAATATGTACTACCTGCTTTAATGTAGCACTTGTGTAAGATTTTTATTTTATCTTGGCTATCTTTCCTCTACTATCTCCAAATAATTTATAGGTAAATAGTTAAAACTAAAAGCCAGCACATACTTTATCAATTTTTCCCTTTCCTCTAGTTTTCGGACAACTTAATTTGCAAGCCGTCAATTTCTTTGTATTGCCATTCCCCAATACACGTACTGTAGCAGGTTATTATAGACTAAACAACAGCTATTTTGTAGCTTGTCCGATAGCTTACTCCACATTTTGGCAAGTGATACCGAGTACATTGGCGCCTTTAGGAAGTAAACACTATCTTCCAATAAGGTTAAACAGCTTTTAAGGGTTTATACACTCGTTCCGCACTGACATAGCTTCCAATTGCACAGTTGTATATTGTCGCTTCCAATCGCGTAATACCATGTTCTTTGACCAAAGTAGACGCAAATGTTTCCCTTAAACGTACATCTGGACAACGTAAAAATCTAGTATATGATTGCCAAGTTGTTTATTAACACCAGGACTTGTTATCTGACACACAAATTTGTTGTATATCTTAATTCTTGCATTGGTTGTTAGCCATGTTAAACAATCAATCCCGCAGTTTTATCGTTGTCAACTATAATATTACACTTTTCTTCGTATTCTCCTTATAGCAAAAGTTATGCTTTGTAGTTAAATAATTACACATCTCCATCTTGCTAAATATGCCCGCAAAATCTTGGGTTACATCCATGTCAAAAAGATAGAAATAATCTTTTTCGACTTCGTCTAATATATCTGGTAGTTCCTCCAATAAAGTTTCCAACTTAACATCTGCTAGTTCCACTTTGTATGGAACACATATAGGATTTTGGAATTTTTATTAATGCATTCAAGGTCTTCTTTTCCGATAATTTCTTTTACTCTCTGGCCCATCTTGTTAGTGCTTTCCAGAGAAAACGGAAGCTTAGCTTTAACACCATGCCTAGCGGAAACAAATCGGTTGAACTTTCTTCGTAGATAGCTGTTAAATGCACCACAAATTTCTTTTTAGGATAAACATCCTTTTGTTTGCAGATGCTTGTTCGGTGTCAGAAAGGTCCAAAATTTTAACCAACATTATATTGTCACAAAATGGTTCTGTAATTGGTGTGTGTAGTCCAACAGTCAGCATCTGTTCGCCTTCGACATAACAAATATTACCAATATCTTTTACCAGATTATTGTTGCACATATTTTCTGTCAACAGCCATAATCCAAATCGCTCATTTGTCGGTTTCACTTTATTCCCAAGAAGTTGAGAAACGTTAATCACCTTGGAGACGCTCATGTTTACCGTTCTAGCTACTATCGAATACTAAATTGAATACGAAAAATTGTTCTCTTACGTATTCTACAGAGTGAGGACGTATATTGCCGAAGATAGTCGAATATGTTGTTATCCAACCTAAGCCGACAGGGATGCGCATCGACATATATCCGGATATATGTAGGATGTTAAGTTATGGTGAAATTGCCCCATAGGGTGAAATTACCCCACATGACCACATGGCCATATGACCACATGACCAATTGACAATGACCAATGACCATATGACCACATGACCATATGACCACATGACCAATGTGACCAATGACCATTGTAATTTACTAGTTTTCCATTAAACCCATTACATAATTGCTAATGGTTTTCCATTCGTGTGGACCTAGGTTAGATAAAAGGAAAATTGGTTGGGTCGGCGCCGCGGCAGCTGGTAATTTCGCTTAAACAAGAGTGTGGCGTTAATGAAAACTCGTAATGCTGGTGGTGGTTTATGTGCGTGATTGTGGCATGTCGCATGGTTGAGCGGTGGTGTGGTGTGTCAGTGGTTCATCAAGTGTGGTTGTTCTGCGGTCAGGCTGGGCAGCCTGCTACGTGTTTGGGCCTGGGGCCGTGAAGTGTCGGAAGTTGGCAAACTGTTGTTTCCTAAAGGCGGAGGTGTGGCTGGCAGAACGTCTCTGAAAAGTGGTTCGGCTGTTGTGGTGTGAACAGATTTATGGTGGGATGGCTGGGCTATTTTATCGTGAAGGCGACAGTGGGAACGAAAAGGGTGGCAGGTGTTTCTGAATGGTGGACATGGTGGATGCAACTTGGATGTCGTTGATCTGGAGGCTGACGTCTGCGAACGAATTGGGCGACGCTGTGTGGGTGCGTGAGATGTTGCTGGGGAAAGTGTGGTTGGAAACGCTGTGTGCTGCAAGGTTGGCGTGTTGCGTGGGGACCGGGAAGGCGATTGTACGGAATAATGTTTACAGCATTGGGGGAGATAATAATAAATAAACTGGCTTTGGGTTGTGAATGGTTGAAACATAAACTGTGGGAATGTCTTGGGTCGTCAATGCGGCTGTGATATGGACTGGTGGTGGCTGGAGGGGGGAAAAAGGTGGGAAGGGTTTTGGGGAAAATCATTTTCCCCCAACCCCTGTTTAAAGCGGGAAGGTTTGGGTTTTTTAAAAAAGGGAAAATGGTGGGGGGGGGGTTTTGGGTTTATAAGGGCAGGGGGGGTGGGTTTAAAAATTTAAATGGTTAAAATTTATTGGAAAGTGGGGGCTAATCAAATAATGGGGGGTTTGTGCCCTTTTTTTTTTGCGGCTTTGCGGGGGCGTTTTTTAAAAAAGGGGTGGGGGGGGGTTTAAGTTTAAAGGGCCTTGGGGAAAAAGGTTTTACGGTGGGAAAATGTGTTTGAACCAATTGGGAAAACCCAGGTTTAAAACCGGGCTTTTTGTTTGGGGAAATTTTTAAAAAAATTTGAAAGGGGGGGTTTAAAAAAAGGGGGGTTTGCCTTTGGGGAAAAATTAAGGGTGAGGTTTCCTTGGGGGAAAAACTGGGAAAGGGAGGCGGTGAAATTTTGGTGGAAAATGGGGGATTTGGGAAATTTTTTGCCGGCCGGTGGTGGGGCTTTTGGTTGTTTTAAAGAAATTTAAAACCACCTTTTAAAAGGGAAAAAAAAATTTTTGGGTTTTGGGGCAAAAATTTATTTTTTGGTTTTTTTAAAGGGTGGATTTTTAAGGGGGAAAGGTTCGGACGGTTTTAAATCCGGGCATCGGTTAAATGGGGGGTTTGGGGGTTTCTTTGGCCCAATTTAGAAGAACCATGGGGGGCTGTTTGGGGGGAAAGGGTTTGGGTTGAAATTAAGTTTTTTAAAAAGGGGTTTTTTTTAAAGGGTTTTTAAAAAGGGGTTGTTTTATTTTGGGGCTTTTTGGGGTTTTGTTTTTAAAAGGTAAACCAAATTTTTGGGCCCCGGGGGGCCTTTTGGGGCCCGGGGGCCGGGAAAATTGGGCCGGGGGGTGTCTCGCCCGGGTTTTTGGGGGAAAATTTAAAGGGGGGGACCTTTTGAAAGGAGAGCGAAAAGCCTATGAAAAGGAAAGTTGGTGTGTAAAAGGGTTTTGGAAACCCCTTTTTATGTGTTTGGGATATTTTAAAAAATGTTCGGAAAAGGGGGAAAACCCTTTAAAAAAGTCCAAAGCGTGGGGTGAAAATGGGGGTTCCGGTTAAATCTTTAGCGGGCAAAGGGGGTTTTTTGGAAAAAACTTTCCCTAAAAAAAAATTTGGGAATTTAAATTTGGTTGCGGTACAAAAAGGCCCGGGGGGGTTAAATTTAAAAAAATTTTTGGAAAAATTTGGGGCCTTTTTAAAGGGTTAAGGAACCAAAAAGGCCCTTTTTTAAAAAAAGGCTTAGTTGGGTTTTTCCCCTTTTCCTAGGGCAAAAGGGTTTTTTGGTTTGGTTTGTTTTCCAAAAAGGGCGGAAGGGTTTTGGGAAACCAAAAATTTTTAAATTTTGGGATTTTAAAAAAAAGTTTTGGGTGGTTAAAAATTTGGGTTTTTTCCCGGGGTTTAAAAGGGAATTTTTAAAAGGGAAAAAATTTTGGTTGGATTTGGAAAAAAATTTGGGTTTGAGCTTTTAAATTGGGCCCGGTTTAAAAAACCGTTAAATTTTGGAACAAAAGTATGATGTTTTTAAAAAGGGGAAATGACTAAAAATTTGGGAGTTGGGGTTTAAAAAATTTTGGGCTGCAGGGTTTTTTTAAATTTAAAAAAAATTCGGAAAAATGTTGGAAAAAAACCCTTTGGTAAAAAGGTGTTAAGAAACTTTGGTTGGAAATGGGGGTTTAATTCATTTTGAAATAAAAGGGTAAAAAATGGAGGGGTTTGGGAAATCGGATTTGGGAAAGGGGGGTTTTGATTTCCCTTTGGGCCAAAAACCCAAATTTTTTCCCTTTTTTGGGGGTGAATTTAAAAATTTAAAAGGGAAAAAATGTTTCCTTGGAACAACATTCAAAATTTTATGGAGAAAACAAACTTAACCCTAAAATATTTTTAATTAATGTCAAAATTTTTGTTCGGGGCAGTTGGGAAGAACAATTAAGCTAAATATTGTGAGATTCGTGTAAAAAAGTAATGCAGAAATTTGGTTTGGACTGATTGAGAGTGAGTCAAACTCCTTTAAAGACTTTGAACTTAAATTTTTAAAACATTTTTAGGGCGAAAACTAACAATTTAAGGTGAAGGACAATTTACTTATGGGCAAGTACAGTAGGTGGCACTTTTAGGACATGGTTCATAAGAAGAAGAAACTCTCGGTATTCCAAAATCGTAAAAAAAAAGCCATTGTCAAAGATACAGTATCTCGCTCAACCCTTCCGGTAAATCCTCGGGCAAATGGAATAAAGTTATTACCAACACTTATCCCGGAGTCAACGTGAACATTGATGCTTTCAAGGGCGATCCATTCTGCATTGTACTATTGTGAGTCGTTGGAGTCGCTGCGCTGGCTCCTGCTGGTAGGGATGCACTAACGAGACGGTATAGATGTGCTAAAAAGGGTTGGCATCGGAACTCACTCGCGCCAGTACTATCTGGTAATGGTACCATAAGTCTGTTGGTACGATAGATCTAACAGTACGATTAAATCTGACGAGCCAAGCGGCGGTCCTCGCCTTAAATGTCTTCCGCCTCCGACCGAGATTTACTTGCTTCCGCCTGCGTTCGTGGGAAGATAAACTTCTTTTCACAACCAAACCCTACGTCAGCATTCACAGATGCAAAGGTAAGCAACTGACGTCATAATCCGCGTGAACGTTATTAATCCCGGAATTTCACAACGTCAACGAAATTGCACTAATTAACGGAAATGTTAACAGATGAGTCACGGTCAACGGCCAAACCAAAGACGTCCTTAACTTCATTTTACCCCCTACATGTGATTTTCCATTGCTCTACTCGAAGGTACTACATTGGCCAGGAAGCGGGGTTTTTTTTACCTGAAAAATTTTGAATTTTGCCAAACCCTTGCTGTTCCAAGCAAGGTGGGGGATCTTTAACGTGCGATACAACACACATGCGGGACCTCCATTTTACCTGTTATCCGAACGAGGGCGTATTTTTGTGAAAAATGCTCGCGGGTTTCGGGATTCGCACCCGGGACCTTGGGCGTAGTACTCATACGCATACCAACTATGCCACGGAGCCGCCGCACTTCATTTTACCATCTAACTTTGAGGAAAGTGTGTCTAATTTGTTTATCATTCTACGAGTTCTACTGACGCTACCGGTATCAGTAGCCTCGGGTGGGAGAAGCTCTTCCAAGCCTAAGCTCATTAAAACTTATCTCTGGTCATGTATCACACAAGTGTTGTAGTGTAACCGACCTGAAGGCTGATCCAAACGCCCTCTACAAACGGTACACCGGACTCCATGATCTAGCATCTAGTGGCAGTGGCTCGATGACACCTACGTTGTGTTGTTATAATGTAACTCAAATTCACACTGGGAAGATGGCGTTAAAGCGGGAAGGTTTGAAATAAAACTACAGAAGTTACCTTACTTGACTTTTAATCAAAATAATAACCACTAAATAGGTCATTGGCATGAAAGAATAGAAAAATGACATTTAAAGCAAACAGTGCCGTACTCAACCTGGGAGATTGGGGAAAGAGCACGGCAGAGAAAAACCCAAACTGTCCTCACACTTCCAACTGCATTTGAAACATCTCGACAAGGACGGATAACGTTCAAGTACCCAGATCACCAACACTGAGATTAACGGGATGTCAACAGTTACCCAGCCATACCACAAATGACAACTGAAGAAACGTTAGTGTAAACCAGCTAGTCTTTTCTGGTAGGTACTGTAGTCGGCTAGGCCAATACTACCTAGTTAAAGTTGAAGAGGGGGACACCAGGAAGGTAACCTGCACCTTGACTACCAATGTTCCTTCTCGCACGGACATAAAATATTAGTAATATTCAACAAGGCTCGAACACACGCGCCCACATACATACATTAACAGCTTCCAGCCTGTGTTACAAATTATTTCACAAAGGCTAACCGACTTCCTACTATTCGCAAAAGGGTACACTACAAGTACATTGACAAGGCGACATTATTTGCTGAAATGAACTTATGGTATGATTGCGCATAATTAAAAAGGCGCTTATTATTGAATAGACTATCTCCAACATAGTCATAAATGCAAACGCGAAAAGCTCGAAGATGGTCGGTCATACCATATGTTCAATTTGATTACATCACCACAATTATCACACACGTTAAATACTAGTTAATTATATAGGAATATCGGCTAGATAATAGGATAAACAAAACAACAAACATATCATTATGTTAAACTCAGATGTGAACAGTGTAGTTGTAAATGTGATTAATATGCTGAAATAAAACAATTACACGTAATAAAATGTCAAATGCATCACAAATATCAATTATAGAACATGTAGGCAGCAAATGTATTTCAACATTTTACATCATAAATACAAGCCCAGATTCAGACACTAAATCTTTATATAAATGCATGTTAATTAAATATATTAACTCTAGTAAGCAAATGGTAAAAATTATTTATTATGATTGCATCGGATACAACGTATTTTTAAAAATTAAACACATCGTGGCATTACAAGTTACAAACAAAAAAATATACACAACTTTGTGGTTAATTCAATAAAACCCAAATCAAATACAACATTGAAATATAATACTGTTCGTATTCAAACTTGCCTAATAATTTGATTTAACATATCGAAGGATGATGTTAATACAAATTGCTCGTACAATCACAGTAAGGGTACATTTACTATTGATTCTGCAATAAGTGCAATGCAGTTGGAGTTACAACTCTGTATTAAATACTAAATAAACAATATTTTAAATAGACAAATATTAACTTTACTCTGATTTAGATACTAAATAAACAATTCCGATAGATAAATATTAGTTTTCAGTTGTTAAACCAAACCACACGCATTTATACATAAAACAACCGGTATCAAATTCTAAGCCAAAAGCAACAGGTAACACATAAATATTTCCTTCAATGATTAAATAACTAACGGTTTTACAATAAATACCAACATCACATTCAAAACAACGCTCTGATTACAAGATGAAATCAGATTACCTTAAATAACCACCACATTATAAACCTAAAAACATCACCTTTAATAAAAAACCGCCAAGGGAAGCTTTTTCCACCTGCCATCTTGAAAGCCAAAAACAAAGTCGTTTAACCTTGTCCACTCGATCGACCGTTTCTACACTCCTTCCCCCCTCCCCTTATACAGTAAATTCTGACATCACAGAATGCGTTCAGAGACCTACGAGTGGTTACTGAGCTATTCTAACAAATACCTTCGAATATTGAAATGTACACTATAATATTGATAATAATTATCAACTAATGAGAAATTGACTTAGAAACCCTACGGATCACTACAGTGTTAATAGTAGTACTGTAAACAATTTTAATCAAACAGGAGTTAGCACAATACACCGATTCAAATGAGTTGGTTTCAAGATTTGCTATGCTTGAGGCGTGAAAATAAAAAATGTAAACCTTGAGGGGGAGGGGGCACGCACAATTGTTTTTGCCTGGGGCAATAATACTTTTTGCTCCGGCCTTGATCTTAGTCTGCTCACTATTTGTAGTTTAGCAAATGTTAAGAAATAGCATTGATTAAAATAAATGTTGTGGGAGGTATTCAATATACTAACAATATTTAATGAATAGCAAAAATTATTATGATGCCAAGACGTACAATTTGGGTTAATTTCACAACATTAGAATGACGCAAGTAGTGCAAATAGACAGAGTGTAATTAATTATCATCAAGAAACGTTTACAAAGCTTTATTTTTCGTAACAGTGCTAAAATATATTTGGTTTTCAGACAGGACGAAACAAAATCTCTTTAAAAACTCACAATGAAATTTAAATACATCACACAATAATAACGAACAAAAGAAAGAACGAAGAATTCCTAGAAGGTTTCCGAATGCAAATCTAGTATTTTTTTACCCTAACGAAGCCACCCTCGCTTTTTTTCACCCTCAAGTCAATGTATAGCGGACCTGAACAGTAAAACGAGAATTTTCAAACAGCATATCAATAAATATTGTGCTTAACAAACTTGGCGAACTCCAATCTTTCCCTAACTTGAAAAAAATCTATAATGGTGTATATGTGTATATAAGATATGCTATTTAGGAAACGAAATGAAAAAAGCTTTGATTATTTGGACTGCTTCTGTAATAAGCAATAATTAACCCTAATAATTAAATAAGGAGCGACAAGCAAATATAATAGTCCTTAAAATGAATTTGGGTGAGAAACGAGTAATAACAGCAGAGATGCGGATTATGCTATAGGTTATTTTGGAGGACAGGAGTTTATTCATGGGTGAAGTTTAAAAGCTCAGTGTAGAAGCTTTTTATACTTGAGAGCATGTGACAGTTAGTTTTCTCAACATGAAATAAAAATAAGCTTACGTTCACCTTTGTAAGCGATGATACATCTCACTGAACACCAGAAACGGAAATTAGTTTCTTTCTTTAAGAAGAAAGAACTAAATTGAATATTGATATTAAAAATTAGATCAAGCTTTTAATCGTTCGCAACATTTGTTAGTGAAATGAAACTAACCAAAGAATGAAGTGTATAAAATTTTATTATCATTTTCATGGTACTCCATAAATTGTTAGAAATGTATGTACGGTCATCTATCGAGTGTAGGCATAAGTATATAATGCGGTAAATGTCTTACAGGCCAAGGAAGACAATTATATAGACTTCATATTTAGTTACTGAACTAAAGTGTACGTAGATATCTCTTATTTTGCTATTGGTGTTTCTATCACATTGAAGATGTCTCTATATGAAAATAATTTTAGGATGTATAACAGAAAATCGTTTCTGGATTTGTCTTTTATTATTTATAAATTACAGGTCTATACTTTTTTTAACGAGAACTAAAGAAACTTGAAATCATTTATAACCTGAAAACACTCCCTCGAGTTTAAATGTGATTTCTTGAGCTTACTTAAATTTAACTAACCACAAATTACGAACAATATGCATGCTTTCCACTATACAGTTGTGTAAAGCTGGTTGCCGCTATCGACTTAATTTAAGAAGTAAATTATTATATAGTGTAGCGAGTATGTCAAATACTACTTTACAGTTTAATTAAATCCAATGTACAGCAAAACGAAATTAAAAAAAGTTGCAATTTTTCTACATTAATTTTGGAAAATGATATCTATTGATGCGAACCTTTTCGTCAGTCACCTCTTGTACTGTTGCGGGTGTATTCAAACAATTTCTTCAAAATTGTTGGTTTTTAATTGTTTTATGGAAAATACTTTAATCCCGTAAGAAAAATCCACGTGCGCTCAAATCAAACGAGCGAATAGGTAAAGGCGTCATTTGATGAAAGCGCTTTGATTTCAAAATTTTTTCCTAAGAAATTTCGTTGTTGTTCGTGCGGTCGCTACCTTTAAAAAATTCGATAATCATAAATTATAACGATTAAAAAAGATATTAAAGACGAAGGAATGTCGGTATTCAAGTTTAATTAATGTCTCCTACAATAACTGCGACGTCTTCACGACAATCGTGGGCGATGTGGTTGTTTGTAGCTTGCCAATGCTCCCACAGAGGCGATTTTGGTACATCATAATTGGACAGGACAAGACACAAAGGAAGGGGGCCGCTTCAACTACCTCACACGTCAAAGCAACACTAAAATGCCACTTATACGGTCACTAGGAACCTTGTAGGGATTATTTTACTTTTTCTGCTCTGCTCAATAGTGTGAACCGCTCAAGACAACGACGAACACGCGACCTCCACACAATCACGACGAACATTTTGCAACCAACGCAAGTTTAAAAGTAACAAGTACTATGACCAGAAAATTGATCAAACTGAAGTCGTTTACAACAAACTATTTCAAAGATTTAATATTTTTCTAGAGTTTTATAATTACGCGACACCGCCTTCTTCCAAAAAGGAAAAACTCTTAGGGATGAGTTTAGACTCATCGGTGTAGAAAATGTTTTATTAACTGTATCTAAAACCAAAACAAAAGAATATGCAATAAGGACCCAAAACCTCAAACAGTCATCAAAACTATAACACCCTATCAAAGATTCCAAAGAGAAACACAAAAATAAATGAAAATATAAATGTCGTCCATACTTAAACCTAAACATAACATAAGCCAGTCCAAAAAGTGACTCGATCACCACGCGTTACGAACGCCCAAAGGGGGCAAAAAGTAAAGTCAATATTGATCAAATCAAAATCCGTAAGGTCAGCACCCTTTGGCCATAACACGGTAACACAGGTGGAAACTTCGAAACAAAATTCACGAACTCTAGGTCGCTAAAGAACATAAGAAAAGCACAGAATCTTGACTCATCATCATCATTATTAGGTCTTCAGTACTAGTACTGGTTGGACGCGTACCCTCATTATTTCCTAGTCTGAACCACCCTACACATTTCCCTGAAATTTGCACAGTCTACATCTATCACTATCTGTGTGCTAAAGTCTGATCTCGGTCTACCTCTACCTCTCTTTTCCTATCTCTGCTTGTAGCATATTCCGTACTATTCCCCAGAAATGCCCTAGAATGTATCCCGTCCTTCTATTTCTCCTATTTTTTCATTTTCCACAGAAATCTTTATTCCTCTACTATTTCTACAACCTATTTGTTATAAACTTTGTCTGTCCATGCTACCATCTTCATCCATCTGTAGCACAACATTCCAGAAAGCTTCTATCTATTTCTGTCTGCTTTTCCTACTGCCCTATTTCATAGATGTACTGTTCTGTGCTCCACGCTATGCTTTGAACAGTTTTCTTCTTGTATCTATGTTCGTTGTCTTTGAACATAGCTGCTGTTCTTTCTTGTTTGATGCAGTTCGGTCACCTTCTATTGTTTTACAGTTATATACCCTAATTACCTGATATTCAGTGGTATATGAAGGGGGTTAAGCAGCCTTTGGCTGCCAAGTTCCCCCAGCACCTGAACCTTTGTCGAATTAATGGTCTTTCCAATTTATCCTTTCGCACAATCAACATTAGTTGAAAATATTTCACAACCAACACCTGTAGCTGTTTATAATAATCAGATTTAACAGCACTTATTTTTTCGTCATTTGGTTTTACATCTTGAAACTGGTTGGACTTGTACCTCAGTTTATTTA
Organism: Platerodrilus igneus; assembly: GCA_036346225.1. Lineage (NCBI taxonomy): Eukaryota > Metazoa > Arthropoda > Insecta > Coleoptera > Lycidae > Platerodrilus > Platerodrilus igneus. The sequence continues at coordinate 1,140,184 of JARFIW010001199.1, forward strand.
TGTTTTGAGCTGGCCTACACCGTTCCCTGCAATTCTCACAACAGCCGATATGCAGCTCGATTCCCTTCTATTGTTTTCTAATAATATGCCCTATTTCACCGAGATTCAGTGGTATGTGAAGGGGGTTAAGTGGCTGTGGCTGCCAAGGTTTCCCCAACACTTAGACATTTGCCGTATTAATAGTTTTCAAATAAATCTTTTCGCACAATTAACATTAGTTGAGATTATTGTAAACCCAATATCTGTCGTTGTTTATAATAATCACCACGTTTAAGTACAGTTATTATTTTGTCATTAGTTCTTCCATCTTGCGGCTGGTTAGAAACGTACCTCCATTGATTTCAATTCTGAGCTAGCCTACATATTTCCCTGAAATTCTCACAACCTACATCTTTTACCATCTGTGTGCAGTAGTCTAACCTAGGTCTACCTCTACTTCACTTTTATCCTATCTCTGCTTCTAATATATTCCGCACTATTCCCTCATGTCTTAGTATGTGGCCTATCATCCTATCTCTCCTATTTTTTTACTGTTTTCCACATAGTTCTTTCTTCCCTAACCATTTCTAGTACCTCTTTGTTTTTAACCTTGTCTGTACATGGTATCTTCATCATACCTATGAAGCACCACATTTCAAAGGCTTTTACTTTTACTTTTTTGCTCTAATTCTATTACTGCTGTTTGTTCTTTGTATAAACTATGTACTGTTCGTCTATCCCTATAGCTCATTCCAATCTTTTTGAGTATTTAGAACACTTTTTTCCATTTTACATTGTCAAATGCTTTTTCCAGATCTACAAACCCTATACATACGCTTTGCTCCTTCTCTATTGTTTTCTCCATTATCACCCTCAGAACTAAAATAGTCTCCCGTGTTTCCCTGTTTCGCCTAACCCCAAATTGATGTTCTCCCTATATTTCTTCAGTTCGTTTTTCCATTCGTCTTTGTACAATTCTAGTTAATATTTTTGAAATGTGTACTGTCAAGCTTATTGTTCGAAAATTTTCACGTCTATCCGCGCCTCTTTTTTTGGTATAGTTACTATGATGTTACGTTTGAAATCTTTGGGTATATCTCCTGTCTCATACATATAGCTTACAAGTCGGAAGAGACGTTCTGTTACTGCTTGTCCAGCGGCTTTTAGAGTTTCTGTTTGCACCTTACCTGTACCCGGTGCCTTACAATTTTTCAGACCCTTTAATACTAATTCAAACTCATTTCTAATATCCCAAGTAATCCTTTTCAATGTCTGATTTTTGTTCTAATGCTGTTAATTCCTCTCCTGAATATAAATTCCCTATATACTTCTGCAATCTAGCTACTTTCTCTACATTTTCTATAATGACGTTTCTTCCCGCATCACCTATATTTTTGGTATATGGTTTTATATCCCTAAAATTTATTCTAACTAATTTGTATGCTTCGTCTGTCTTTCCTACTTCCATCTTAGTTTGTACCTCGTTGCACTTTTCATTAATCCATTGTTCTTTAGCTTTCCTGCATTTGCGAATAATTTCCCATTTTATGGTTTTGTATCTCTGTTTTCCTTTTTCGTCTGATCTATTTTTGTATTTTCGTTTTTCTTCTATTAAATTTAGGATATCCTCTGTTATCCATGGTTTCTTATTTTCTTTTTGTGAATACCCCAAAATATCTCTGGCCGCCATGTCTAAGCTGGATTTAATGCTATTCCATTCTGTTTCTAATTCCTTAGTATAAGAAATTATTATTATTGTTTGAACTCAGCGGAAACTAAAAATAAGCTTGTGACACTAATAATATCAAAAAGCTCTGATTGCAAATTTTACGCACATTTGTTGCAATTAACCTTTTACGTTACAAAATAATATATTTTACAAAACTTGTTAAAAATGTCCGCCATTTTGCTGGAGGCAAGCTGTAGATCGTATAACCACTTTTATGGTTGTTCGATCTTAGCTGAGTTCCTCTGCTATGGTTCAGATCCGATTCGCCAGATCAGCCGGAAGTAGTCCAAGGGGGTTCGATGTGGTGAGCATGGTGGCCAGGTTATTGTTCCGCCACGTCCGATCCATGGTATAACGAGTGTTCGGGTGTTCTCTTACAGTTCTAGCAAAATGTGCCGGAGCTCCTTCTAATTATAAATACATGTTCTTTATATAAGCTTGTGGTAGTTTAGTGATTTGGTCGAAAAATTCTCCTTCTAAAAACTTCAAAACGTAGGTACGTTCATGTGGCTGGTAGAATAACGGGTCATCAACAAATTATCTAGCATGACTGCTCACTGAAAACTCGTGCTGATATGAACTTGAATACCGTCAGTGGGTTATTGTCAAGGCATAAATGTACATTTCAGTGATTGGTGATAACAGCACGAGTAAATGTAGTTTCATCTGTCCACATTATAGTTTTTAAAAAATTTTGGTGGCGCCGTGTCGTGTATTAATCCACTTTGAAAATTTTGTTTGAGTGGCATGATCAGATTCGACCCTTCTGAAATGAAAAGGATGCAAATATCCCTTTTTTAAAATTCTCCACACCGCTCATCCAGACGGTTCAAGTTGATTTGCAATTTGCATGAGACTTAAGCGAGGATTTCTAGTAATAATGTCCAAAACGTCTTGCTCCTTCTCGGTCGACACCAATCGCAACCTTTGGTTTGGAAGTCTTCATATGCCTCGCTCTGCCAGTCTCAAATGAATATTCGCAAACGTGCTGGCAGCAGGCGTCGTCCTGTTTGGGAAGCTTAGTCGTTATTCGTGTTCTACAGCATCCGCGCTACTGTTGCATAGACCGTACTCAAAACGAATGTCTACAATATTTTGACTTGAATAGAATCGATTGGCCATATTTCACTTTTTCAATAAGTACACAATTTAAGATAATATGCTACGTGCATCGACGTAGTCTAACACAAAAACCAAAGAAAGCATGACCGGACTCGATCGATGAGTAGGCGGGGTATTACACATACAAAAAAATATCTGAAGGAAAGTCTAAAATAAAGGAAGGAAATTAACAAGACTTAGTAGTAATTGTAATTATTCTAAATGACATTTTGGTTAGACATAGCAGCGGAGTATACAAAAAAAAAACAAGAAACGAAATCAATAACCACAATACACATATATCAAGAGGAACAAAAAATTACTTCTTAAAATGGCGAGCTGTAGTTTTTAGGTCCCTCCCCATATGAATTACCTAAAGAAAAATTACCAAATTACAATTCTAAAAACCAGAGTTCTAAATCATCATTGTAAATACCAAATTCCTTACATAAAATTGTCGAAATAACTTACAATATTATTAACAAACATCATCTCACAATAAGGTAAGCATTTTAAACCAGTTACACATTAATAAGTAGTATATTTTTTTTAGTTATTTAAAACAAATAGTACTGCATTTATAGCATGGCAATAAATACCAAAATAGTTCCATAATTTTAGTATATGCAAATCAATTTTGTGAATGCATGAAATTAAACAGTAAAGTTCAAATAGATAGGGTCTCAACGTAAGAGGGAAGAAACACTTACCAGCGTGTCCCAGGTGTAGGCTAGTCGCACCGTCTCTAAGGACAGCGCTAAACAGATGTGCTCGGGATCACGCCATGCGCATGTCCTCTCGTACCAACAGCAGCCGCGATTCAAACGGATCTTTTCAGTCCACCGGATGAAGCAATAACAATTACCGCAAACGATTAAACCCCCTTACCAAGAAACGTATATATTTTTTAAAATAAAGTACCCACCACACAGTATGTGCATGAAATTTTGAAGATAACACAAAAGGTAACGAAAAATAAAATTAACGACGAGTAATTATTGTCGTATTCATACAGAAAGAACTCAAAACAAGGTATTGACTTTTCAAATACGCAGCAAGTTGGTTTAAATGAAAATCGTTAAAAAGCGTACTTATTGTAAAACGGTAAGATATACAGGATGCTGTTGGTGTAGTAACATAATCTACGCAAATGAATAGCGAATCAAAAAGGGTGTGGTTTTTAACTTACTGTCGAAAGTGGACGTAGCAAATAACGTAACATATCCTCAAACTCAACAAGTATACAAAACAAAAATTATAGTCAGTTCGGGAAGTAACAACCAGTAGCAAGGGCTGATTGGTTAGCTATAATGTAACTTACCTTGTATGGTAGTGAATTCCCGACAATAGTTTACCTCCACTTACAACTAAACTTCGATTTTATTATAATCGCTAGCACAAGGAGTACGGATTGTATCTGTTCACATCATCGTTTGCTTGCGCCCTAAGATCAAGATCAAACATAAATACGCCTAAACTAATAGACTTTAAACTTGAAAGAGTTAGTGTCGTCTTTAATATCAGATCGTAAGCTGTCCAAAAATATTAAAATAGTCTTATACCACTGTACTGCTTTTTGCAGTAAAATGAATAGCAAGTAATAAAAGTTTATTTTTTACAATTAATTGCACTTTAAAATTTGCTGGTCTATGTTTTACAAAACACTTTGTCAAATCATGTACGGTATCCATTAGACAAATTTATAACTGTACGACGAATCTAATTTGATGAGTATAGGGCCTCTACAACCAAAGGTATACCTTTTTCAGGCATGCAATCATATTTAATTCATTAAAATGGTTGCCATTCCTAGGGGGTTGACGTATATTTTTTCTTTATATAATGGTACATAGATATACCCTTCACATCTCCGAGGTCGGTGACCGGACATATGTATATATATATATATATATATATATATATATATATATATATATATTACTCATATTTAGACCAGGGTAGAAAATTAAATAATCACATCAAATAATTTTAATCACCGTGTAGAAGCTTTGGGAAAAGGTACGCGTTATTAAAAAACCGTGGAGAATAAAAATTCATTCGTTTCATTAAAAATAAGGAGTTAAATTTAGTACAAGACGCTTGCTATAAAAAAAAAGGAAGCAGTATTAAAAAGCTCTATGTGTAATTTAATTATTCCTAGTAAAGAAACAAATAGAAAATTACGTGCAAAATTTATATTAATTAACTCAATTTTAAGTAACCGGTATTAAACAAAATGTACAGATAATAATTAATATTTGATTAGGAGTCACTAAAATTAAAGGGTATTATTTTAATTGGAGTTAATTGAACCATTAGTAACAAATAATATCTATAAAAACTTGTAAAACCCAATAAAATGCAAATCGTAGAAGTGTTATTTAGAAGTATTATGTTTGAACACCTGCGTATTTTTAAAAGGCTCATTCTGCGTAAATTTGGCAGATAACAAATGGTTACAGAGAATCTTGGAGAAACCGTAGCTTAATAGTTACGAGAAATGCTAAAGGTGGGTTATTTCACAGTCCACATGGACTGAAATAATCGATAATAAAGAATATCAATTTGCACCAATAAGAACAGGGTAGATAGAGACAGATAATATGCGCAAGACCGAGACACATATAGTAAAGGCGTGAGTGGAGCAACGTCACTGGGTTGCGATTGGTTGAAAATAAGAGGCAAACTTGAGAGGTAGAAATAACATTTCTGTATAAAATTAATTAGTTATTTCCAGACGTTGCGAGCCGTGTCGAAATTTCTGAGATTTAACTGATGCGAGTGCAAATTTCGTAAAAATCGCATGCCGGGCTGCGGAATGGGAACCTAGCATGCGAAATTCTGAAGAATTGTCCGTTTTGGGACAAGACCGACAGACAGGCTAACCTCTATATATATATATATACCCAGGTTAATATGAACAAGCTCTCTTAGATTTTCGAATTGATTCAATGCGTTAAACAGTGCTTTTTAGTTTTCCGAGTTTGATAGAATAATTTAAACAGTTTGCTCGTATATTTTGGTGATTTAAAACAGTTTGTCCTTTACGTGCTACAATGAATGTACTTTAGTGCACTTAGAAAAGAAGATACAAGGTAATAAAGTTTAGTATCACTGTACCAATTAGTCAAATTTGCAACGACAAATGAATACACAAAAGTAGGCAGTTTTGGCGTATATTGGTGAAAGGAGCATGAATTTCTTTGCTATTTTTCGGGGGTGTTAATAATTAAATGATTCGTAAACGTGACTAGATCCACAAAACAAGGTTCAGATATACACAGATGAGTTCCGGAAAAGCCCTGAAACAACTTTAGATGAATGGTGGTGGAGAAAATTTTAAAAGCGTTGAGAATCAGAAGCCGTAAATATAACCCAGTTGGAATGGTGTGATTAACAAAAGGGACGATGTACATTGAAGCTACGAGTGCAGTAACCCTCAGGTAAATTATACTATTTTGTTTGAACTTTGATGTTTTGTGTGTGTTGAATAACTTTATAATTTATTTATTTAAAATGGACAGTAATGAAGTTGTACTAACAACAAATTTTTAATTTTAAGGTGAAATTTTCTTGTTTAAGTCGAAAGGAGTATTTAGTATTTATGTTCTTGATGAAAATTTGGGTATGTCTTTGAGCTCAATTAGACGAACCTGGTTAATTAACGTAAAGGGGTGGTAGATGCTCCTTTGTACTCAGACTCAGGTCTGCATATATTGTTACATTAATTAGTAGGCATCCTACAAGGACTTTAATTCTGGATGCACATTAAAATGATAATAAATTTAATCTTGAAATTTTCTGATACTGAAATTTATGCTGAATTTAATTTTGAAATTTTAATGTATTGTGAATATTGATGTAAATAGAGTTAACGTTGATGTTTGTGATAGGAATGTGTTTGTTTTTATGATTGAGGATGAAAGTTTTATCTAGGGAGCAGCCGAGGCGATGAACAGCAGAAAGTCAACGGACCAGTTAAGTTAATAGCTTTTTGTAGGTTTCACAGCATTCTTTGACGCCCAATCTGTGGGCCACGATTCGAAAACCGTAGTTCCCGGATTTTGGTGGAATCACAGCATTCCTGGACGCCCAAGTCGTGAGGCTCGATTCTAGTACAGGAATCACAGCATTCATTGGCGACCCAAAAGTGAGGCTCGAGTTCCAAACAAAATTTTTGTGATTTTATTCCAGGAAACTGGCGATCTGAGAGAGAGAGTTTCTGTGTGTGTATAAATTTAAGAGTATTTTAGAGTGTGTGAGAGTGATTAGAACGTATGCAGAGAAAGAGTGGTTAAGGAGTCAAGGAGTGGAAATTGGAAGTGACGATAGTGCATTGTGTGGAAAAATTGAAAATGGAAGAAGCTGGAGGCAGTAGAGATCAGTCGAGGACGGAATCAGGGATCAAGGAAATGAGTTAATGATGAGAATGTTAGAGGAAATGCGATTAGCTAGAGAAGAATCGAATAGAGCGAGGAGGAGTCCAACAGAAAATTAGAACTGCTAAGCGATGAATCTAATAGAGCTAGGAGGAGTCCAACCAAAAATTAGAGCAGATAAGCGGGAAAATTGAACAAAATACTAAAGAATTTACAGAATTTAAAGATAGTCTTACGGTGAAACTGGGGAAGTAGAAAATAGGGTTGAAAAAATGAGCGTGATATTACAGGTCTTCGACAGGAAATGGGACATTTAAGGTCCGAAGTACGCATTTTTGTGAAGAAGAGATTAAATAAAAATGACTGAAGTAACGGACTCATGTAGGGATCAGTTAGGCAGGGTAGAACGCGAAGTTAGTAGTATCAAATACAACATGTCAAGTTTAACGGGGATGGTCCCAGATTTTCTACAGGTGGAGTATCATTGGACCAACACATGAAGTTTTATGGCGATAACAGGGTAAATCCACAAATTTTTATTAATAGTGTAAGAAATCTAGTGGGAAATTTATTTGACGAACAGACTAAACTGAATACGATAAAGGCTTTATTGAAAGACAACGCGGAAGCATGGTACAATTTAGTAGGACAGGACATAGACACCTACACGGACTTTGAAGACAGATTTTAAAGCACTACTGGAGTGACCACAGACAAGACCAGGTACGAGACGACTTAATCACAGGAAATTTAAGGAGAATTTTCAGGAAGTAGAGCAATATGCTATACGCAAGTATAGCATAGCAAAGCAACTGAACCCACCACTGACGGACCGACAAATTATCAAGTATTTATCACGACACTTCGAGGTAGAAGTAAGACAACACGTAGCACTACAGAACATAGTGGACAGAGAAATGTTTTAGAATACCTGCAGAGGTACGACGACGTAAGTAGTGGACGACCTCGATAATAGGGAAAGACAGATCAACACAGTTAGGTTTGACAATAGACGGGACAACTATGCTAGAAGGGGAATAGTTACGGATACCAGCGACAGAATTGGGAACAGAGACGACCATACGTTAGAAGTAATAGTTTAGGAAGGGGACCTGCACCGAGACCGGAACCTACCAGAAGGAATAGTTCACCGGACATGAGGGGACAGCTAATACAGACACGGAACGAGTGGAAACGCCTAGGACATACGCTGAGGTGACGGCTAGACCAGGACCAAGTAGGGAAAACAGACCTGGACAGGATTTTTAGAACGCGACAGACCACTAGATTTCAGTGTAAATGTATATGAACATCCACGTGAATTTTTCAAAATTGAGGAGGAAGTAGAGCCAGAAACTGAGGAAAATTATGTTTGCCAATTATTAATATAGAATTTTTGAGAATAATGTAGAAGTATTACTTGATACAGGGCAGAGGCGAGTTTAATATCGGAGGAATTCGTCAGCAAAATTAGGGATAAGGTTTGTGATAGAATTATGCCTATAAAGCGTAGCCATTTAGTAGCTCCAAATAAAAAGAAATTTGCTGTAGTAAATAGTGTTGTGGTGCTTAGGATAGATATAGGAGGTTTAAGCTGTGAACAGGAGTTTGTAATTGTACCTGGACTGAAGTTTCAGAGCATTTTAGGTGTTGACTGTATGATGCAAGTTAGGGGTTTTGATAGATATGGAAAGGAAGGTAGTAAGGATTAAGGGTAGGGTAGTGCCATGGAAGGGCAGTTATGAAGTCACAGAGGATGACACGGGGTTTAGTATTAATGTAGTTGAGGTAGAGGATGATGAAGGTAAACAGATCAACACGATAAGATGTCCAGAGGATAGGAGAGTAGAGGTTCAAGCTTTAGTACAAAAACATGCAGAATTAGTGGGGGTAGAAGCAACAGCAGCAGATCGGGAGCAGGTGAAGGCAGAATCAAATAAAATGTTGGAAGATGGCATAATAGAGGTATCAAACACTCATTTCATAAATCCGTTGGTGGTAGTTAAGAAAAGGATGATAGCATTCGTTTATGTTTAGATGCACGAAAATTAATCAACGGACCAAACTGCGATTCCATTGTCCACCATCCATGGACACATTTTTGACGATGTTATGGCAAGTTTGTTTTTAATAAAGTAGATTTAAGGAATTCATTCTGGCGGATTCCATTACACAAGAATTCTAGAAGGTACACAGGATTTTCCGTAGAGGGAAAAATCGATAATTTAAGGTAGTATCGTTTGGTTTGTCGGCAGAAAAGAAAATAAGAATAAATAGAAACAGACAAGTGTAGGGCTGAAGAAGAAGCAATATTAAAGTCAGGATAATAGGGATGATAAGTTTATTGTATGTGAGATAACAGGGATATAAGTATAGATATAGAAGGGGAGAAATAGGGATGAAGAGTATTAGGATGGTGAGAAGAAAGACTTGGAGGGTCAAGAAGAGAGTTAGATTTAAATAACTTGATGAACAAAGGATAGAGATAGGTAAATTTTAGTATAGATATAGAAAATAAAGCTAAGTATAGGATAAATATGGGAGATAGTTAGAAATAGGTTTAGGATGAGAATAAAGAGTAAATGTAGGAAGAAAATAAGATAGGTTAAGTATAGATATTTCATATAAGATTAGTGGAGAGTTATGAATAGAGTAAGAGTAAGATAGGTATATAGGATTAGGTAGGGGGAAGTGAGTATAGTTAAAAGTTAAGAATAGGTTAGGTACATAGGATGTATATAGGATGTTTATAAAATTAGGTGATAGTTAGGAATAGGATAGGGATATAGGATAGGTGTAAATATTTTTTTTTTGGATTGGATATAAGTTAGGTAAGATAGATAGATAAGGGTAGAGAGAGATAGGCAATTTTTTTTTGTAAATTTTGTTTGCGGTTTAAATATTTTATATTTGAATTCAAATAAGTGGGATTATTTGTATTCAAATAGGGGGAAAATACTCATATTTAGACCAGGGTAGAAAATTAAATAATCACATCAAATAATTTTAATCACCGTGTAGAAGCTTTGGGAAAAGGTACGCGTTATTAAAAACCGTGGAGAATAAAAATTCATTCGTTTCATTAAAAATAAGGAGTTAAATTAGTACAAGACGCTTTATAAAAAAAAGGAAGCAGTATTAAAAAGCTCTATGTGTAATTTAATTATTCCTAGTAAAGAAACAAATAGAAAATTACGTGCAAAATTTATATTAATTAAGTCAATTTTAAGTAACCGGTATTAAACAAAATGTACAGATAATAATTAATATTTGATTAGGAGTCACTAAAAATTAAAGGGTATTATTTTAATTGGAGTTAATTGAACCATTAGTAACAAATAATATCTATAAAACTTGTAAAACCCAATAAAATGCAAATCGTAGAAGTGTTATTTAGAAGTATTATGTTTGAACACCTGCGTATTTTTAAAAGGCTCATTCTGCGTAAATTTGGCAGATAACAAATGGTTACAGAGAATCTTGGAGAAACCGTAGCTTAATAGTTACGAGAAATGCTAAAGGTGGTTATTTCACAGTCCACATGGACTGAAATAATCGATAATAAAGAATATCAATTTGCACCAATAAGAACAGGTTAGATAGAGACAGATAATATGCGCAAGACCGAGACACATATAGTAAAAGGCGTGAGTGGAGCAACGTCACTGGGTTGCGATTGGTTGAAATAAGAGGCAAACTTGAGAGGTAGAAATAACATTTCTGTATAAAAAAATTAGTTATTTCCAGACGTTGCGAGCCGTGTCGAAATTTCTGAGATTTAACTGATGCGAGTGCAATTTCGTAAAAATCGCATGCCGGGCTGCGGAATGGGAACCTAGCATGCGAAATTCTGAAGAATTGTCCGTTTTGGGGACAAGACCGACAGACGGCTAACCTCTATATATATATACCCAGGTTAATATGAACAAGCTCTTAGATTTTCGAATTGATTCAATGCGTTAAACAGTGCTTTTAGTTTTCCGAGTTTGATAGAATAATTTAAACAGTTTGCTCGTATATTTTGTGATTTAAAACAGTTTGTCCTTTACGTGCTACAATGAATGTACTTTAGTGCACTTAGAAAAGAAGATACAAGGTAATAAAGTTTAGTATCACGGTACCAATTAGTCAAATTTGCAACGACAAATGAATACACAAAAGTAGGCAGTTTTGGCGTATATTGTGAAAGAAGTATGAATTTCTTTGCTATTTTCGGGGTGTTAATAATTAAATGATTCGTAAACGTGACTAGATCCACAAAACAAGGTTCAGATATACACAGATGAGTTCCGGAAAAGCCCTGAAACAACTTTAGATGAATGGTGGTGGAGAAAATTTTAAAAGCGTTGAGAATCAGAAGCCGTAAATATAACCCAGTTGGAATGGTGTGATTAACAAAGGGACGATGTACATTGAAGCTACGAGTGCAGTAACCTCAGGTAAATTATACTATTTTGTTTGAACTTTGATGTTTTGTGTGTTGAATAACTTTATAATTTATTTATTTAAAATGGACAGTAATGAAGTTGTACTAACAACAAATTTTTAATTTTAAGGTGAAATTTTCTTGTTTAAGTCGAAAGGAGTATTTAGTATTTATGTTCTTGATGAAAATTTGGGTATGTCTTTGAGCTCAATTAGACGAACCTGGTTAATTAACGTAAAGGGTGGTAGATGCTCCTTTGTACTCAGACTCAGGTCTGCATATATTGTTACATTAATTAGTAGGCATCCTACAAAGGACTTTGATTCTGGATGCACATTAAAATGATAATAAATTTAATCTTGAAATTTTCTGATACTGAAATTTATGCTGAATTTTAATTTTGAAATTTTAATGTATTGTGAATATTGATGTAAATAGAGTTAACGTTGATGTTTGTGATAGGGATGTGTTTGTTTTTTTTATGATTGAGGATGAAAGTTTTATCTAAGGGAGCAGCCGAGGCGATGAACAGAAGAAAGTCAACGGACCAGTTAAGTTAATAGCTTTTTGTAGGTTTCACAGCATTCTTTGACGCCCAATTAGTGGCCACGATTCGAAAACCGTAGTTCCCGGATTTTGGTGGAATCACAGCATTCCTGGACGCCCAAGTCGTGAGGCTCGATTCTAATACAGGGAATCACAGCAATATATATAAAGTACGATGTATCTGTAAACAAACTCTTATGAAAATAATAAGAGCTATTGACAAATGCAAATCACGCTAGTAGTTATATAGCCATTAACAAAATATTGGCTTTATTACTTCACAGGGGAGGAAACATCCACTGACCGACGGTTTCGGCTTGTTAAGCCTCATCAGAGTGAAATAGTTTCCAAGAACCCTATGAAGTAATCGAAGCTATTATAATGACATAATTTCGAAACAAGCTCTGTACTATGGCAAAAGTAAATAAAACCGCCATCAGGTGAAAAACACCACCACTACTAAGTGTGCAAGTACAGAATTGAATCGAAACTACATAATAAATTCTATAAATGGCTATAAAAGTACGTATGGCCTTTGAGATTTGCGGAATGTTACAGAAAAATTTATTTGCAAACGTTACAAACCTTCTCGTGGCGACACCCGGGTTCATGCCCCAAAGGCAATTCAAATAAAAAAAGACAAGTTATTTTCAGTCCGAAATAAGAAATAGTATTTGTCAATAGCTCTTATTATTTTCATAAGAGTTTGTTTACAGATACATCTTACTCTATATACTATTTCTTATTGCGGACTGCAAATAACGTGTCTTTTATATATAATATATATATATATATATATATATGTATATATATATAGATATATATATATATATATATATATATATTGCTGTGTTATTCACCCCACAGTTGGGCGTCCCATAAAATTTACTAAGAAATTAGCTTTTATTATTTTATCATTAACGAGCCCCTACGATGGGCGTCATAAAATTGCTATGATATAGCCTTGATTCCTTTATTATTTTAAGCGCTTATGTTATGAAGTGTTAAATTAGGCCTTTACCCTGAATGGATCTTATTGAATCAAATAAAGCAATTCTATAATACACAATATAATGATTGATAATATTTACAACTCCCAAAATTTTTCTTTCTACAGAATATCTACATATAACAGATTTATGGTTTTCTGAAAGTCAGCAAAAATATCCTTTACTAATTCAGGGACCTTCGAACGTTCCAAGATACCTATTCCTTTGTCATAAATTGTTAAGTTACCCTTTTGTTGACTCTTACAAATACACAGTGTGATAAATATTAAATTAAAACAGTTTTCAAGAATATAGTGTATTAAGATTGCTAACCTGGAATGGGTTCTGTAGTTCCATTCTAGTCCATGATCTGCATTCCCGTTCTATGTCCTCTTTCCTTATCAATGTGCCTGCCCTATAATTGTTTCCAAGTCAAAATATATCCATATCAGAATACTTTTATTTTTAAACCATCTCCAAAATTTGAGTATGTTCAAATTTCGGAGTCCCAAATTAAAGTCGTTTTAAATATTCCAAATTAAAGCCATTTTATTTGAAATTAGAATTAAAAGTCGTCTATTTATCCAGATTGAAGTTTAAAATTAAAAGTCGTTATTATTCATGTTGAAGTTAAAATTAAAAATCGTTATTATCCAGATTGAAGTCCAAATTAAAAGCCCTGTTTTATTACTATTAGGAATGGATTTTAATTAAGTGGTTTTACTTACGTCTTATTTAAAGATCGGCTTCTTTTTGTTAAATAAATTCACGCACTTTTAACTTTTATTTTTAATTCACTGGTTACGTAAATTTTTAACACTTTTTAACATAGTCGTAACTCAGTTTCAATATAGACTAACTTGTCGCTTCATCATTATCGTACATCCACCTGATTTCATTGGCTTATTTACGTTCTGGGACGATATTTCTGCCTTTATCTTGTATACTTCGGGATTTTTACCAATTATTGAGTTCAAATCTTGCAATGTATGCCTCTACTGTCACATACGCATCTCGCATATCGTGGTATAATTTGAGAAATTCCAACTTTTGCCTTTTATTAAGTCACGTATTCGAATTTTTGTTACATTTTATCATCTAAATTGAATCGCCTAGTGTTGTTTATTTCTATAGAATATTGAATTTTTGAACAAATGCGATTTCTTCCAGTCACGTACAATTTTCTAATAATGAATTATTTAGAATGCGTGTACAATGATATTTTAACGCAATTGTTGCATCTTTGCAATGCCAATTTATCTAGGTTTCCCGGCGATCTAATTTTTATGCAATTTGTTGCGTTTTAAAATCTTATCTTACTTGGAAATTACTTTTAGACCTCTTTATCTACTTATGCAATTAATCCCGTGTATTTTATACACAGTGTGCTCTCAATTAACAATATGTAGGGTGACCGATTTACTCTTATAGTTGCTGAAATTGTGTCTTTCCTAATGTGGAAGTTGTATTTCTTTATTCTACGACCCCCATGACTTAATCTACCTCTAAACTACCCTATTATCATAGCAATCTTTTTTACACTGATACTACAAGAGCCTCACGTTCTGGGCGCCATTAATTGCTACGGCCTTAGGGATTGCTAAGACTGTGGTGAAGTGATTTACCTATTTTAACTACTACCACTGCTTAATGAAGTTTTCCACGGCCGCTCAGCTGATTCCTAAACAACGAAACTAACTGCTCGACAATAAAACGTTGCGACGGTAAATAGCCTATATATATATATATATATATATATATATATATATATAACTTTTATAGTAACGACCTTGCTATAATCATATGAATTGTTTTTATTGCGGGTTTTAGGTCTGCTAGTAAGTAGGTATATAAACTCTTTCTTTAACTGTCTAAATTTTCGGATTTATTTTTGAATCCTTGATCACAGGCTTTCTATAATTATATAAAAATGAATGGGCTAAACTACACATAGAATCTGTATAAACTTACAAAATTGAGATCAATAAAAAGATTGCATCTAAATTAAAATGTAGTCGTAAAAGTAGTTTGCATTTGGCTAAGGTGTAAAATTAAAAACTTGTATATTCTATTAAAGTATTTGAAATGTCTTTTTTGAAGTTTTTATAAAAACAGTATGACACAATTTGTTTATTTATCTGCATGAGCAAGTGTATGTATGCATGGAAGCGTATGTGTGTGAACGAGTTAGCATGAATATGGAGGTAGTGTTTAAATTTTATTTGTATGTATACCCATAAAACGCATATGTATGTATGTGTATGTGTGTGTAGTATATATATATATATATATATATATGTATATGTATATGTATGTATGTATGTGTATATGTGTATATGTATATGTGTGTATATGTACGTGTTATATTGTATGAATGTATGTCTATATGTCTATATTTCTTAGTGTGTATTTATTTACATGTATATGTATGTATGTATGTATGAATGTGTCTGTGTATGTATATGTATATATGTGTGTATGTGTAGGTATGTATGTATATGTATATATGTGTGTATATGTGTATATATATGTATATGTATATATATATGTATGTATGTGTGTATGTGTATTTATGTATGTATGTATAGATATATAGATGTATATTTATGTGTGAATGTGTATACGTATTTTTTTTGTATATTTATGTGCGATTGTATGTATGTATTTGTATATGTTTATGTGTATTTATATATGTATATATGTGTATACACGTAAAATTTTGTTGTGTATAAATATGCGTTTTATGGGTATACATACAAATAAAATTTAAACACTACCTCCATATTCATGCCAACTCGTTCACACACATACGCTTCCATGCATACATACACTTGCTCATGCAGATAAATAAACAAATTGTGTCATACTGTTTTTATAAAACTTCAAAAAGACATTTCAAATACTTTAATAGAATATACAAATTTTAATTTTACACCTTAGCCAAATGCAAACTACTTTTACGACTACATTTTAATTTAGATGCAATCTTTTATTGATCTCAATTTTGTAAGTTTATACAGATTCTATGTGTGTTTAGCCCATTCATTTTTATATAATTATAGAAAGCCTGTGATCAAGGATTCAAAAATAAATCGAAAATTTAGGCAGTTAAAGAAAGAGTTTATATACCTACTTACCAGCAGACCTAAAACCCGCAATAAAAACAATTCATATATATATATATATATATATATATATATATATATATATTTTCCTTCTTTCAATTACTAGCTCGATTTGAAATGATCATTTGGGCTTTACTTATAAAAGTCTAAGTTATTATTTCATCTTATTAATTTCAATACGTTAGTATTTATCAACTTACCTTGTGTAAAAACTACTTATAATATTTATATATTAATGCTTGGCTTATAGCCGTGATTTTGAGCGTTGCTTCCTGTCTATATCTGACATAAGTCAGAAATTGACAATTTCAGATATGATTGACAAATTGCTAAACGTAATTGAAAGTTAGGTTTATATATGGTATTGTACACGATTTAGATTTGTAAATTTCCCAATTATAGCCATCGGCCTCGGTAGCGTAATTGGTAAACGCACAGTTCCGGCAAAACTGAGATGCAGGTTCAAATCCTGTCCAAGGCCTTATATTTTCCTTCTTTCAATTACTAGCTCGATTTGAAATGATCATTTGGGCTTTACTTATAAAAGTCTAAGTTATTATTTCATCTTATTAATTTCAATATATATATATATATATATATATATATATATTGAAGTGTCAGTAAGAGAAAGGGTATAAAGGTTATTTGTATGAAGGTAGGGTATGCCAAAGAAAGCCAAATATCAGATCCCGTAACTGAAAATTTTATGTTTGCCGTACTTTACAAATGTTAAAGTATTTGGAGTGTAATAGTCAAAGCATAAGTGCCAAGACGTAAAACAAATGACTTGATGACGTGAGAAAGCACAGTATTCAAGGATTTACACTGAGTTGTATATTAATGAGCCATAGAATGTACATTTGCTAATCGAAAAACCGGATGCGTCTGTAGAAATTCCACTATTCACCAAACAGATCCAGGTTTATATGTGAAACATTTCGGCATTTATTTTAGTAGAATCAACCTTTGGACAAATTTGTAATATCAAAATTATAAGTGAAAAGTATTGTAAAATATGATTGAAGGGCGACGCAGTATTAGGAACCAATGAGTGAACATTTAGATATAAAATAGGAAAGTGTAAAAAAAAGATTATAAGGTATTAGTGACACGAACTTGTTGGGATGATTTTATTGGATGGAAAATGTATAAAATGTATTAAAGAGTAAGCATGTTTTAATTATTATAATCACCTAGGATAAAGTAAATAAAGGAGTCGATTTATAAATATTTTGGTAGTAAGACGTGTTTTTGTAAACTGCGCTAAGTTTTGAACATTATAAAGTATTAATAAATGATTTTGAAAAGTTTACGAGTTTAATTGATATATAGAAGAATACAGATAAGCGAGAGTAATAAATATTAATAATAGTAACGACGAGTAGAAAAGTGATAAGAGTGTAATAGAGCGAGATTGAAACAGGCGGAATAGATAGTTGGATATTGGAACGAGTTGATTAAAGGCAGAAAGGTATTGAATAGGATTTATGAGACTGACGGAGATACTACTGGAATTGATTTGGATATGGTATTATGGATAGAATGGTATTGAATGGTAATTAGAAGGAAGTATTGAATTAGAACGAGCAGATTTGAAAAGAAAAAAGCAGTGATTTGGAAAGAGCGGATTAAGAAAAAAGGAAAGCATTGGAGTAGCAGGAGGATTAGTACGAGTAAAGAAGAAATAACATCAGGAAAATTAGCGCAGGGGAAGTAAAATTAAAAGGTAGTCAAAATTCTAAATTTGGTCATATTTATTTTAGATTCGGGGGATATCAAAATTAAGATAAAGAAACCTGGAATCTGGACAGCTGAATAACCGTAGTGATAGTGCCACGCATTGTAAAGACGCATACGGCGATTAGATTTTGAGCCAGTTTTCATAGAGGCCGACAGCGGCGTGTAGAACAGGTGAGTACTGTGTGTTTTGAACGTCAAAGTCATAAATTGGTAATATTAATTTATTTGGCACAAGGCTACGTGGATCTGTTATAAAATTTTGGCATACAAGTAAAAGATTACTGGTACAAAAATAAAGGTAGTGCTTTGGTTTGGTGCATTGCACATCTACTTACCACTGAACCCACGGTAAGTAGGTGGATACCCTGGGAAGGCGAGTTTCTAATAGTCGAGGCATATTATTACAGTTTTGTTTTCTAAACCGACCAAACGTAAATAAAGCACGAAATAAAAAGTAAATATTTTCATATCGTATATAAAATTAAAAATTAAATAATTAATAAAATAAAAGGGGTGCAGCATAAGAATATATATATATATATATATATATATATATATATATATATATATATATTATAACAGATGGCGCTAACAACGTGAGGCAGAGTAGATTTGTTAGTTGTACGTTGCATATATTCTATTTAAAAGTGAAAATTAATATTTGATTGACGTTTCAATATATTTATTTGACAGTTGTTGAAGGTTTTGAATTTATTGTAGTAGGCTAAGACGTAATTTGATATTCACACTTTGGTCAATTTTAGCGGCGGTAAAACATTAGGTGGGGCTCGAATAGGTAAATAACTTCGCAACAAAATATTTGTTCGCCTAAAGGTGGGGCTGATTCAGATTTGCAGAGGTTGTGTAGCTTAGTGGGGCACATCGTTGAAGTTTATTTTGAAAATTAAAGGGACATGTCTGATGAGGAGAGAATCACGAGGTCAGGGAAAGTTTATGGAGTTGAGACTGGTGTGAGAGGGCAACCGGTGGTTAAGACTGTAGCAGCAGGGGATGCTAGGGATGAAGCTGGAGGATATGTGGAGCCGGAGGTGATTATTGTGAATTCAGGGTACATCGGGAGAAAATGAAATTGATAAGGAAAAGAGAATATGCAGATCCAAGATGTGATGATGGTTTTGTTGGAATTAAAAGGGTCGTTAACTAAGTCGCATGAAGAATTGAGAGGATCATTGTTGGCCGAAGTTAGAAATTCACAAGCGGAAGTTAAGGAAAAATTTGATATGATGGAAATGAAAATTGAAGGAATTAATGTATCAATACAGAGCAGTTTGTGTTCATTTAAGGATGAAGTTCTGAAGGACGTAGAGGATAGAGTCCAGGTTGTAGAAGGAAGGTAACAACAGGTTTAAATGAATTAAGGGAAGAGCTGTACATGGTCGAAGTTAGACAGACAGAAAAATTGCAGAATTTAGGTGAAATAGTTCGGATTCAGACGGAGGACAATATTAACTCTAAAACGAAATTATAGGCAAATTGCGGGCGAGTCAGGAGGTGGCAGAGAAGCTGAGAAGGGATACGACGGTTCTGGGGAATACGGTAAATGGATTGTCTGGTCTTGAAGGAATGTTAGACAGATGAGAGAACAGTTGGTTGAATTGGAAAGGGAAGAGTTGTTTGTGATGCAGGATACCAGTATAGGCTAGGAAAGAGACCTTGCCGAGGTTTGAAGGCAGAAAGAATGAGCAGCCGATGGTCTATCTTAGCAAGTTGGACGAGATGGTAGAGAGTGAGCCTGAGAGGGTGAAGATGCAGATGGTGAGCGTGACATTGGGGGGTTGTGCAGAGAAATGGCACTGTATCGTGAGGAGGCAATATAGTTCGTACGAGGAATTTCGAAGGCTATTCATAGAACAATATTGGGGAAACACGCATCAGGCTAATATTCGAACGGATTTAAACACTGGGAACTATAGGTCATACCAGGGATCGAGAGAAAATTATGTGATTGAAAAGTATAACCAGGCGCAGCACCTGATTCCTAAATTAAGAGAAGATGAAATTATATTATTGTTGTCAAGGCATATGGAGGCGGAAATAACTAGGGCCGTAGCGATACAAAACGTTCGGACTTTAAGAGACTTTTGGAAATGATGCGAAATTATGACGTAGCTAGGACGTTTGAAACGAATACCAGGAAAATAGTGATAATAGGAATTGGGATAGGAATAGGAATAGCACAGACTACCAGAGGACTGGGGTGCAAGGATACAATTATAGGGAGAATGGACAGGACAACTACAGAAAGCAATATCAGGGAAATCAAAGGAGAACGAATAATAATTGGGAACAACGTTTTAATAGAGACGATAATTATAGGGGGAACAAAGACTGGAACAGGACGGATAGGAATGACAGAGGTTTTGGACAGCAAAGGACGGGTTTTGGGCAGAGATGGCAGAGAGAAAGGGAGCAGAGGTCAACGGATCAGGGGGAAATACCGACAGGGATTAGAGACCGAGAACGGGAGACAGATAGAAACTTGACGATCCAACACGTAACAACAAGAGACACGCGACAGAGATCGGAGGATAGGATAGAGAAAGTGGAGGTCCACGATAAACCCACGGTACAAAAAAAAACGTCGATTTATTAGTGTTAGGAAAATCAGATTTAGGGACACAGCATAGTATTAGTTTAGTAGATAAGTTGTTAGATAATAAGTTTGAAAGAAGGCGGGAGTTACCATTTATTCATATTAGGATTCTGTTTACACGGCATTGATAGATACAGGGTCGCAGTTATCGCTGGTGAGAGAGGAAATAGTTTTGAAACATGCAGAATTATTCAAAGGGAAAATTTGTAGGGTTAAGAGTATTAATTTATGGTCTGCGATTAAGAGGAAGTTAACTACGATAGACAAAGTTGTACGAGTATCGATTGTATTAGGAAGTACCAGACTAGGTGAAGTAGAGTTTTGGATAGCAAGAGGATTATATTTAGATTTTATTGTAGGGATAGATGTAATTGAGGAATTTGGACTGGTTATAGATGGTAAAGCACGAATGGTAAAGGTATTAAATTTAGAGAAGAAATGGGTGGTGCCTAAGGATAATTGGGATACTAGGGATGAGATAAATACAGATAGTATAGGATCAGGAAAGACTAAGAATAGAATTTATGATGGAATTGATGAGTTACGGTTATGTAATATATTTGAGAAGGTATTTGATGAGGAACAGATAGGATTAATAGGTGTGGATATAAAGGAAATGTTATATGAGTTGTTTAATAGACATGCAGGAGTTTTTAGTAATGAGCCTAGGTTTGCGAAGGAGTATATGCACAAGTTAGAGGTCACAGACGAGGGAAGTTTTCGTACTAGGGTATATCCAATACCATTTGCATTAAGGGTCGAGTAAAAATGAGATTAAAAGATGTTAAAAGAGGGAATTATTGAATCAGCGAGAACACCCTATATCAATCCGGTAGTGGTTGTGCCTAAATCTGATAATTTAGAATTAAGAATATGTTTAGATGCTAGGAGATTGAATGCGATTACTAAACCACAATTTGAACAACCAAAATCACTAGATAATTTGTTATACAAGGTAAGCGAGATGAAAGTTTTAGCAAACTGGACTTAAAGAATTCTTTTGGCTAATTGCTTTGCATGAGGAAAGTCGGAAGTATACTGGATTTAGCATTGAAGGGGAGATTTATCAGTACAGAGTTGTTCCATTTGGTCTTTCAACGTCATCCGCTGCATTAGTTCGAGCCATGCAGAAGTTATTAGATGAGTACGAAGACTTCTGTACGCACTATGTCGATGATATTTTGATTTTTTCTAAGAACGAGTTAGAACATTTAGAACATTTAAGAAAAGTGATCCGAAGGTTAGACGAGGGAGGTTTGAGGTTGAATTCGAAGAAGTGTGAGTTTTTTAAGGACCAGGTAAAGTATTTGGGGTTTGTCGTTGGCAGCGAAGGAATTAGAATTTGTGAAAACGCTTGGACGAGTTGAAGAATTTGAAACAGCCAAGAAATTTGAAAGGTTTAAGAGGATTTTAGGTGTATTAAATTATTATCGTCGATTCATACCAAAATATTCGGAGTTGTGCATTCCATTGTTGGAGTTGTTAAAAAAGAACGAAAGGTGGAAATGGAACGAGCAAAGGGAGCAGGCATTTCGGGAGTTGAAGGCGGTATTTTATAGGAACTGTCATTAAAATATCCCAATTTTACGGATCCATTTATTTTAAGGACGGACGCTTCGAGTTTTGCAATAGGGGCTGAGTTGGTGCAGGTTCAAGAAGGAGAGAAGTGCCAATTTGTTTTGTTTCGAGGGCTCTGAAAGACTGCGAGACTAGGTATTCGACAGCAGAAAAGAGATGCTGGCAATCGTATATGCTGTGAAGAAGTTAAGATTTTATTTATTGGGTAATAAATTTCTGGTTGAATCGGATAACACAGTGGTCACGTTTCTGAAGAAGAAAGAGTTTTGAACAGTCGATTGTATAGATGGGCGTTAGTATTGCAGGAATATGATTTTGAGATTAGACATAAACCTGGTAAAGAAAATGTTACGGCTGATTTCTTTAGTAGGAAGGATGAAGGGTTGCTAACGGATAGTAGGAATGGATTTTGATTGCATTGCAAGTGTTTGAAGATCTGGGAAGATGGTCGAATGCCAGATTTCATCGGATGCAAGCACACGAAGAAATAAGGGTGATCAGAGAAAATTATTCAGAGAGAATTTAGAACAAGACAGAGGTTTTATATGGTCGAGGGAGTTTTGGTGAAAAGGTTATGGGATGATGAATTATTAGTGTTAACGACATAGGTAGCCGTTGAGCTGATCCAGGAAATTCATACTACGTTTGGTCATATAGGGATTCGTAAGACGTTCTTGATATTTAGGAAGCTTTCTATGCACGAAACGATAGAAAATTGGTGAAAAATTGCATAAATCTGTGTGAGACGTGTTTGTTAGGAAAGGATAAGAATGTGGTGTTGCAGAATCAAGTTAGATGTATAAGAGCGGAAGGTCCATTAGATATTGTGGCAATGGATTACTTGAGTAATTTGATACCGAGTAGGAACGGATATCAGCATATTTTAGTTGTAGTTGATATTTTACAAAGTTTGTGCAGCTTTATCCAGCGAGGAGATGTAATTCTAGGCATGTATTGAGTTCTGTAAGAAAGTTTGTAGAACGAATAGGTAAGATGAATAGGGTATTGTTGGACAATGCAACGTATTTTCGTAATCGAAGGGTTGAAAGTAAATTAAGGAAGGATGGAATAAAGATGACATTCTGTAGTATCAGACATCCTCAAGGAAATCCGTGTGAAAGATATATTCGAGAAGTAATAAAGTTTTTGAGGTTAATAACGCAGGAACAACATGATCGGTGGGTAAGGTATTTACCGCAAATAGAAGAATATATTAATTTTGTACCAAGTTCAGTGACAGGAATGTGTCCTGTGACATTGATGAAGAAGGTGATTCCAGCAAGACCGTGGAGAGCTGAACAAAAGTGGAGGATATAACGGAGTTGTTGCATAAAGCCAAACAACAAGTCGAAACGATACAAAGAAGGGAGTTGGAGAAACGTAACAAGAAAATCAAGAAGCAAGTGGTTTTTCAGTTGGGGATCTTGTTATTGTTAAAAGATTGAGAATGTCAAATTGGGAAAGAAATATTTGTGCCAAGTTGTTATTTCCATACGAAGGTCCTTATCGAGTGAGAAGAATTTTTGCAGAAGGAATACTTACGAATTGGAGAATGACAGGGTGAATGTCGGGGACGTTTTCATATAGAAAATTTGTATCCATATTTCCATGTGGAAAGTAAAGTATCGCAAGAATAAAATTAACACTGTAAATAATACTAACGAGCTTAAAACTATACAGAATATACAGAAACTAACACTTAATCCTCATACATAAAAAAAAAAAACTATAGTGATTTTAACTAAAATTTAAAATTTCTCAACCATTAAAAGAATTACTTATATCCAGGAAGCAAATTTTCATTTTATTTAAAATCAGTGGGGCCTTATATACTGTCAAGAAGGGGTGGGCTTATAAAATGTTTAAATAGGGCTTCGAAACGACTTTGCTAGAATGGGGTATATTTGGTTTTGTTTGAGTATTTTCTTTCAGGTATTTTTGGTTTATAAATTAACAACAACTATTCCACGTTTATAAATTTATAAAGCTTTTGAAACTGCATTGCATTCAACAACATATACCGGCCATAGACCAGGCTAAGCTAGTTGATAAGTTTGCATTGTATACGTATTTTAATTGTTATGGTTGCACGTATATGAAATTTAATTTGAGTTAGCGTTTTCAGAACCATTTGAATGTAAAACAAATATCAAAATTGCTTGGTATACTGCACGCTTTTAAAATTTTAAGGAGTTAAGTGATACTCCCGTAAAATTTGTAAATCAATTTCAGTTTGAATATGTTTTAACAATTAAAGATTGGTTATGTAATGACAGGACGTTTACCGAATAAGACATAAATGTCTGTTGCGTACAATTTAAAAGCTGAACCATCAAAGTTTGTTAGCTATTTTCAATATTGTAAAAGTTCAATATACATAAATCACTAGATTACAAACCATCTAGAAAATGAATGTATCTAGAGAAAACAACTGTATTATTAATCAATTATTAATAATTATAAATTACATAGTGTGCGTAGAGATAGTTGTTATGGCAACGGAAACAAAAGAAGACGGTTTTTATTTATAATGGACTTCAAATTTATATTACTGAAAAATAGACGTGTTTTTGTACTGTTATGAGTTTTATTACATTTAAAAGTTACGAGAAAGTTTTGAAAGTCAAGTTGTACCTGGAGATAGCAAATAGTAGCAGTTTTACGGCGAATAAAAGTTAATTAAAAGAGGGAGTGCTGGTCTGTACCGTTATTGTTTGAAGACGAAAGCATAGTGGAATTGGAGTTATCTGAGTATTTGTATAACATAAAATTTGTAGAAATATTAGTAGTTTTATAGTCTGGAGATTACCAGTTGCTCGAGTTACTTATTATTTACAGGAGGTGCCTGCAGTTGGTCACTTGGCTTCAGGACGGCTGGAAGGCGGCGCTTGTATATGGATTCCAGGTATTAGTATTTAATATCTACGCAGTGCTTTAATCAAATTTATAAAAGTGGAACTAGTGTTTGGGAATACTTTTGGCTTTTAAAATTATTTTGAAAAATCCTTGAATATTTGTTTGGGTGTCTAGTTGAGAGGTGTTTGCTTAGGACGGACCCACCCTAGGTAGATTCCGCCACGTGTTTGACGGCCCTGTAGAATATTTAAGTGCAGCAGCCGTGTAAAATATTTAAAGATAAATTGTGTGGCATAACTCAACAAGGCTCTAAAATAAGACAAGGAGTGACAGATAGATATATTACGCCTATCACTAATAAGGTAGGATCACAGTATATATAACAATATATATATATATATATATATATATATATATATATATATTAACATACCAGAAAGAATATACACGCAAAAAACAAAATTAAACTCCTCTTTCACACATTAATTATAGGTTATATACATCCCATTTAAAAATACTCCCATAACAGTACATTTCTATATCTATAATTGCCTCAGGTAAAATTTTCCAATTAATTAAATCAGAGAAAGTAATAGGGCTTTACTTTAACCCTGGTTCAATATAAGCTCAAGGTAAACCTTATTGCTTCGTGCTAATTTTTGCACATCAATGATCAAAAAGACCCTTTTATCTTGTACATAAATCAAATATTACAAATGCCATAAATCATTCCCATATAAAATACAGTAAAAATAACTCAGTTTTAAAAAGTTCATTCGGGAACTCTTCCCCTGTTTGTCCTTTTAGTTCATAAAATTATACCCCCAATGCAACAAGTAATTAAGCACCTATTTACACACATATACTACGAAAAACATCAGTTACCTAGATTCTAGGTTCACCCACGGGTCAGCTACCATTGTATCGAATACTACTACATTTAAGAACACCCCAACTGGATCGCAATAACCGCAACTGCAAGCTGCAACCATATTACCAATAAGTCATTTTGTCTACCAATTTCATAGTGCATCCAAATTTCAAACTTCTTCTACTAATACCATAAATTGTTGGTACTTAACAAAACCAACCAAATACTGACATTTGCTCCATTTGAAATTGCATACTTTGCACACTTAGTGCAAATTAGAATCAAACTGTTTTTACTTACATCATTTGGCGTAAATTAATTGTACTTTTATGCAAACGTAAAACAATTTTAGTATTGGAGCCGTCAGTTTGTTAAAAATTAAGATCCATGTACGTTTGTCAAAACATAATAACTGTAAGCTGGTTGAAAACTAGGAGAGCTCCCAATCCATGTCTCGCGGATTATATCTACTTCCTCCACCCCTAAAAGTCTGCCACAATTCCTCAAATTTCCTTCAATACAAACATTTTCAAAATCGCTTTACTTCCAACGGCCACCATTTTTCCAAAAACTGCCTCTAACCGACACGATTTTCTTCGAAAACACAAATTTCAAACTCACAATAACACACCCGTACTAAATCGTTTTCTTCGTATTCAAATCTCTCACCCTAATCACGTTGTGTATTTCCATTCAGCTAACAAAAGTTGCCGTTTAAACAACGCCTATCTTGACATTCGTTACTTTCATCCCACTTCTGCATACTTGCTAAAATCACCTATCTCTTACTTTGTTTTCAATCACCGTTGTACAACGAACTACAAATACCTCCTTTAGTAATCTTATGTATTAACCCAAGTCAACGAAAGCTAACGTGCAAACTACGTCTATCCCTAAACACGTGTTATACCTATCTTACTTATCTATCTATACTCACATCAACTATCTCTCTATACCGTGTTTTAACTTTCATTATAACGGATAACAGCCGTTGCCATCCCACACCATTTCTGCGTATGCTTATTGTTCTTAAGAAACTATAAATTCCTTTAATTGACGTCGGTAACTGGAATTGCTTTTATTTGTCCGACTGTTATTTTCCCTACTTAATATTAATTCACGGAACCTAACCGCTTCAAAGCACGTTTAAAATGCTTTTAAACAAATAATATAACCGTCATCTTTGCATTTATTTAGCACTATTTGGGGACTACAACGGTTTGAAATTTCAGAGAAGCTTCAACACATATACATCAAACTTTGCTGTAAATAAGAGGGTTTGAATTTTGTGTCAAACACAAAGGTTACATATGAAATTTAAATTGCTTTATTTTACACGGGCTGTTTCTAATATGAGACAAACTGTACTTTATGAAAGATGAAAGAGCATGCTAAATTACAGTTTAGCTTCTTGAAAGTTTCTGAAACAAATTAAATTCTAAAACTATTGAATTTAAAAACGCGTCTCAACGTTGTATGTTATTTTCACATGCTGAACCACAAAATAAATTACCAAATGAATAATAATGCCTTCTTAATCCCTAAATATCACATGTATTTCAAAGATGTTCATATTAGATGTAAAAAAGGACCTTTATTGTCCTTATCTCGTATACACACTAATTATAAATAAATAGAGGCATTTCAGTATTCAATTCAGTATTTAATATTTTACGAAACAATAAAGAGATTTACATAATACCACGTGCATTTTTTATATTTTCCGCGAATTTTAACAGCGACCTTCTTATTAAAGCGACTACCAGGTAAATGCTTTAAAAAAAATTATAAAACAAGTTGGGATTTAAAAGTTCTAATAATGCTTCGATATGTTATGCAAAAAAGAGCATTTCTGCTTAAAATAGTTCTCTTATGCATAATATTCTCTTTAACTACCTTGTACCACTTTTATTTAAAGCATATTTGTGGAAATACCATTAGAGACGTAAATGAATTTCGCATGGAATATTGTTTTGCAAAAACTTTAGAGAATACGGTTTTATAAATTATTATTTTTGCATTCAAAATATAATCCGTATCTGTTTTTAACAGACCTAGAATATTAAGCAAGTATAATATACAGTATTAAATTGGATTATTATTTAAAGTGAATTGGTATTGCCTAAGAACAATTTATTAACATACTGAAAATATCGAAAAATATTTTGAACGACACACTGATTTTAAATTAATTTTTCAAGTGAAATCTATTAAAAGCCATATACTTGACCAGTTCAATGACAGCCATTGGCATTGTGATTCCCCGTCTATTTCTGATGAAACCGTTATGTACTTTACCGATTATAATTCATTGTAGATTAAATTGATTTCTACTCTCTCGCAATTCTATTAATTAATCAACGTCACTAAAATGTTCGACTTGAATAATCGGTGGGCTGAATGTTGAATTTATTAGCATACATTGGAAAGTTTAGCATAAATAAGGAATATTGCTTATACAGGGTAATTCGTGATGAGTGAAACAAACTGTCATTTTGTTTAAGAAATCATTTCAAGTAAAAAATGTTAGATGAACATACGTCGTTTTCGAGATAGTTTCAGAACTACGACAAATCAAAGCTTTATTAATGTAGTACTAAATAAATAAGTACCGCATGGGTTTTGAGCATATAATTAACAATAACCCTTAAAATTTAGGAACAACATTTATAACAAATTATCAAAATGAGCTCGTTGCGTTTGAATACTAGTATGACGTCTACGAATTATCGAACCATAAATACGAACAATGGAATTGCAATCACGAATCTCAACTGCAGCATCAATTATTCTTTAGAATGTGTTTATTTCAACATTGTACACCAACTGTTTTAGATGAACCCCATAGGTAAAAATCCAACGGATTTAGATCAAGAGAGCTTGAAGGCTGAGCGATGAGACCACCACGAACAATCAATTTACTGGGATCATGCACATTTAGCCATTCGAGTACTGTCTAGCATAATGGAGCGTATTTGTTAATTATCCGCAATTTTTTTTAAAAGTACAATTTGGAACGCTCCGTGCTTTTACATATATTTTAAACAAATTTTTAGTTTATTTCAGGTCCTTTTTAATACAGACACCTTCCTAAACGCGATACGCTTGTGAAACGACAAAAAAAGATAAAAATGTCAATTTTAACAATAACTAGAATTTACTAACCAATGTGTATTTGTTTAAGGTCGCTGAGAACCTTTTCCCTTTTAATTTTAGAATTTAAGTATAAAACGTGTCGGAAATGGGGAAAAACGTCAAAATGCCACAGGTAAGATTATAAATTTTAACCATATGTTACGTTCAAAACCCTGCAAATAATTTTTTCTGCATTCATATTTAAAACACCCTAAAATTCTCAACAAACTCGATTTCCTACCATTTGAAATTAGTGTTATTTAATAAAATTTCTCAAGAAATTGTTCTATAAAATTTTGCCTTATAAAATCAAACAGCTGCTTAGGAAACGATACGTTACAAAGTAGTTGCAATATTTCCTACCACCTGCAGTGACTACATTTTAATTAAAAGTTGTACCTAAATGCACAGCTTTCCTCTAAAAAATAAGGCCACTTAACCATCTGCCTAGTAATGAACATTCGCAATGGGGTTGTTATCTGTTATCCTGCAGCTGTTAGATGTTACAAAGTAACAAAATTGTTTTCTTTTGTCTAATAATCCTTTAATAATTGCGCTATCTGCTCGTTGGCACACTGTTACAGTTTGCATTTCGGCAGCTGTTGTCTGGGAATTTTACACACTTGATTCTTCGGCGATATCTTTGAAAGCCAAATACGTACCCCCACCCCCATACATGATTCTGTCCTTATAAAATAAAGACCGTGCTTTGAAGGAGAGATTGAATGCAACATCTTCTTACTGAAGATACATGTTGTAAAATCGCGCTAATAAAAATGCTATCTGTGCTAGAATGTGTAAAGTTGGTGATTACAGCATCCAGCTCATAAATAAATGCAGCCACATTTCTCCATTCACAAGATGATACCAGCGCAAAGCCAATAGCTCAAGGTACAGTTTTCTGTTTTCGTAATTTTTTTATGCTGCTGTGAAGAATAGACTTTTCATTTGCTGTTATTACTTATGATTATCCAATAAATTACCAACACCGCGTTACAAAACACGATCACAAAGCACGAGCGACTGTGTTAAAAATTAGTCAATTAAAATTTGTCCGTTTTACTGTTTCTTTTGTCCTTTTGGTATAGACATTATCGTAGAGAACTTACGCATCAATTTCAAAGTAGTTATTATTTGATTAATTTAAGTTAGGGTGTATAATTTTAATGTTATACTATTTTTTGAGGAAGTGCACTTCACAATGCAGCATGTTTATATAACATGTATACTTTTTTTCCTAGAAACACTGTATAGTTTATGTTTTATTTTCTTTCGTATATATTTAAGGTGAAGCATTAAGTAAGTATCTAGATTTTAAGACGTTATATTTATTTTGCTTACCAATTTTATATGCTTATGTTATGACGCTTTGCTTACCATCACGTAACAAACGATTACGCAAATTATTGAATTATTTGTTGTTTTGTAAATAGCCTTTCGAGATTGTATGTTAACAATATAGTTTTACAGAGGTTTTCAATGTGTTCTTTCTATTTCACCCACGCCCCTCTACGACTTTTTGAGCTAGCCCGAATTCTATCATTCTGTCACCGGTTTGTTGCGGTATTCGGCGTAAACGATTTCTTTACTGATTCTTACTGTTTTCGTTCGTGGTTGTGCAGAATACCTTAACACCTAATTAGATTTGACTAACGAAAGTGTATTTGTTTTAGGACGTCGAGGTACGTTTTTGTTCAAATTTTTGTATTTAAATATCAGCCGCTTGAGAAAATTTTGTTCCAATTCATGGAGGGTTCAAATAAAAACGATAACTACGGCAATTATTTCACCATATTCTTATATTGCATGCTCAAATATTGCGCGTTTCAAAAAAAAATATCGGAGTTCTGCTGCTTAATAATTTTTATAATGATAATCTTACAGTTATAAATGATACATTAAACGAAAGAGAAACTCGACAGTTTTGTTTGCTGGCACCAGTGCGTATGTGCACGCAATGTTTGATCTATCTTTGTCTTACTTACACAAAAGTTTGGAATTCGGCATGTTATTCGTGTTTTGTTTTGTTAAATGCAAATTTATTTATTGTGTTTGTAAAATGTGAATTTTTGTTAATATCCCAATATAATTTAAATAAAGTAAATTCTTAAATTGAAATGTTGAAACACTTTTGTTTAATGAAACGTCTGTGTAGGTACGCAAGCTACCATGAATATGTATATAGTAAAATGCTACATTTTTAGGTTATAATATTCGTGTTTAATATCAGATCAAGTATTTAATATAAAATGGAAAGTCATGGATCTATAAGAAAATTAATTTATGGCTGCGCTGCAAAGAACTGTAGGAATGTATACTATACAAAAATTATAAATGAAAACTACAAGAACAAGAGTTTCTTTGGTTTTCTGAAAAGGATCTATGCCGTAGAGAACAATGGTTTACGATTATGAGTTTAAATAATGTAGCCCATAGACTGTACCTTTGTGAAGATCACTTTGAAGATAAATATTTTTGCGATTCATCTAAACCTTAAACCGAATTAAGTATGATAAGAAAAAATTGCAAATAATTAAACATAAATAACATTATGTGATAATGCAATACTGATGTCATTTCATAATTTTCTTCATATTTTCTGTCTACGTGAATGTTAATGGTGTATTTACAACAAAATAAAAATTTCCACTGTAGCCCACAATTATTTTCTATGGTTGCAAAATTCGATATGAGATTATAAAGACAATTATAAGAATATAGAATTTAAATTTCCCCGCCAACGGTATTTGTTACTCTTGTAGCCACTGGGGGCAGTACTGTAAGTGTTCCTAAATTCTAACCTGTAATTGAGTACTCTCCTTTTGTTTCTTTATGATTACGACTAGTGAACAGAAAGCTTTTTGTGTTTTACAGTTTGCAAAGACCGAATCTATAGTTACTGTGTAACGTGCGCTCCGCATTAAGTTCGGTTGTGATCCTCCAAGTGATAATACTATCCGTAGATGGTAGAATAGAATTATCATCGGATGACGGTGATATGCGCAATAGGTTCAAATAAGCTTTCAAGGACAAAATTCTTCATGCTTTAATACGCCCTACAAACATCATTTATAGCATTATAATTTTAATACATCGTCACAAACACCCCATTTATTGCGGAAAATTAAATGTTGTTTAGGAGGTTCCCGTTTACGCTGACAATGTGTAGAAATGTCTAAATTCACGAAATAAACCCAGAATGTCATATAACATCAGAGCTCTTACTTGTTTTCATTGATAAATAATTGTAGGTTCACAACTTTTTGTTCAGTAAAAATTTTCTGGCAACAGTGTACATACTCAGCTGATTGCTATATTGTATGTAAATGTTGTCGATTTCGTCGACGTCTTAAGCTAGTTTTACGCATATAAATTTATTGGTCAACTTCTAGAACTTACTGATCTTAAATTGAATTTTCAGCTATTACACATGACAATAAATTGATCAATTTCAAGTACTTAAAACCGATCAACTTTTCTCAGCTTAAAACATGCCCTATTTTTCCATCAATTTTTTGGTTATATTTAGTAACATTTAGATTAGCCAACTGTTGGGTTTATCCTGTTTATCAAGTACTGTATTGTTAAAATGATAATTAAAAAGGAGATAAAAATTTAAAAAATTAAGGCACTAACTATTATGGTTATACTTTTATGTAACTTAAAACTGAATGGAGGAACTGGTATGTGAAAAAATATAAACTATACTTAAATTATTTCGAATTTATTATTAGATATCTCAAGAAGATGGTGGTTAAGACCCTGGCTGAAAAAGGGCAGTATGAGTTTGGTAAACAAAAAATATTTGCAATCAGATCCTCAGCAGTTTAGAAAATACATATGAGCGAACAACTTTTTAATATTTTGTTGGAAAAAATAGGTCCCCAAATTTCAAAACAAGATACATTTTGGCGTGAATTATTTCAGCTAAAACAAAATTGACCATTACTCTTAGATTTCTAGCAGCCGGAGAAACGTTTCACAGTTTAATGTATTCAATTCGTGTATCGGAATCAACTATCTCATTATTTATACCTTGTGTTTGTCAAACTATTTATGATTCTCTGCAAGAGGATTATCTACAGGTATTAAACTAACGTTTACTTATGATGATATTTAACAATGTATGATACAGGTTCCAAGTACCCCAGCAGAGTGGTTGAATATCGTGCAGAATTTTGACAAAATGTGGAATTTTTCTAATACTTTTGGTGCATTAGATGGGAAGCATGTGTTGTTCAGAGCTCCTAGAAATAGTGGTTCAATCTATTATAATTATAAACACCAGAACAGCATTGTTCTTCTAGCATTAGTTGATGCTCATTATAAATTTACATATATCGACGTTGGCACTAATGGCAGGGTATCCGACGGGGGAGCTTTTAGGCAATTGTCAGTGAATTCTGCTTTAATTCAAAACAAATCAAACTTGCCAAAAGATCGACTACTTCCGAGCCGTACAAAAATGGTTCCACATGTGTTAGTAGCTGACGCAGCGTTCCCATTAACAGAACATATATTCAAACCATATACATTTAGGTACATGACATCGCACCAAAAAAGTTATAATTATAGGTTAAGTCGTGCTAGAAGAGTGGTTGAAAATGCTTTTGGTATCTTAGCCAACACGTTTAGAATTTTTGTAACTACCGTTAATTTAGCCCCAGAAAAAGTTAAAGTTATAACCTTAGCATGTTGTGCTCTACACAATTTTTTGTGCACTGAATCACCCTTCATTATGAAAGATAATGATGAGTTTAATGAAAAGTATACTTTTAAGTATGGGCTTACTCGTCAAACGGGCAACAGGTCATCAGTTACTGCATTGGAGTTGCGACAAGAATTTATGGACTATGTTAATAATATTAACAATACTCTGTAGTATAAGTTAAAAGTTAAGTTCTTTATTATAAACCGTAAGATATTTTATAGAGTCTAACCAATAACAATATACATAAAGTTTACTATATATGATTAATACTGGCAAGTTCTTAATTATCTTCATTTTCCAAAGCCTCATACACCATGTTAAGTATTCTGGCCTTAAGTCTTGTTACCACTGTTTTGTTTTTCAGTCTCCGTAATTCTACTGCAAGTAAGCTAAAAACAATTGTAGTTTAATATTCGTCAATTAACAAAAACACTCATCTCGCGAATATATCTAAATGATCTGGTTTATCATTTTTTACATCATTTAGTATTGCAGCAGCAGTGTTTAAAAGAACTGCAGTATTATCACTTTCTGTTCGCTTTCGTTTTCTACTTGGAGTTTCAGTTGGAATTGGTGTCAAGGATTCACTTGTCATTTCTTCATTTTCATCAATAGTGCAAGAACCCTGATTTATATCTTCAATAGTTCCATCAAAAACAATTTTATTTTCCTAAAATAAATTAACGAATTTTCATTTGGATAAGGTGGAGTGGGGTAAGTGCACAGCAGTTTTTAGCAAGTTTGACTTCCAAGGCAATTATCCTTCATTTGTTTCATAATATTGTAAAATTTATTAAAACCAACAAATATTTGAGTTAATACGCTTTAATTAACATTGATAAAATCGTGAATTTCTTTTATACTTTACTTTTTTAAGAAGATTGAAAAAAAAGTCCATCACTTATGCACTTGCCCCGAATTCGGGGCAAGTGCATAACCGACCATGTAAAATTATTTGAAGTGCCAGATCAATTGCTCGAGGCAAGAGCATAACTATTGATATGTCTGCTTTAAAATGCTTTTAACGCAGTCAAATATTTTTTTCGTTTAGGAGTTATTCAAATATATGCAAAAGACAGAAAGGAATTGAAAAAAAAAACAATTATTGAAATAAATAAATGAGCGAAATGAAATAATTGCCGAAATAAAGCCCTAATATAACAAAGTCTAAAATATGTGGGAAATGTTGAATGTTAAAAGTAATATTTTATTAAATTTAATCAATCTGAATCGAGACAACGTTCACATTCATATTGTCGTTTTTTGGAACCTTTGTTGCATGTTCCGCACACCCACTGCATACAAGTTACGCACTGAATCCAGTCTGCCTTCTTAATATAATGCCGAAAATTGCACTTGCAGATCGAACATAAATTACTGCTTTCACCCTTTGAGGTAGTCTTCAGTGTGCTCCTTTTTTCAGCAATCATTCTGCACTTTACCTTTTCCGATGTGATGACCTCCGCTCCTCTCGCAACTCTCTTCTTTTTCTTCACGAGGATAGGCGAATTTGTTCTTATGGTGTCCAGAAGAAGTTCTTCAAAATTTATAGTTTCTTGTAGTATTACTTCAGCACTAGGTTCTCTATCTTCAAAACGATGTGTTAATCTTTCTGGGGTTTCTCCAATTTCTGCATTTTTCGCAAATACTTCATCAAAATTTTCAAGAAAAACGTCCAATGAATCTTCAGAAGCAGTTTCTAATATTATAGGTGGATGCAAAGTAGCTTCTTCAATGAATTTAATCATTGGGTCCTGTAAAATTTGAGCAGAACGTTCCCTTTCTGATGTTTTCGAATCCTTCCATTGTTTAAGCGAAATTGCGCTATACAATGAATCTGGAACTACGTTCCTCGAAAATGGATGTATGCCAGCTTTTTTGAAACTATTCATAATTATGATTTGGATCCAAGTCCCTCCAAATTTCACCAATTATTTTAGAAAACTCTCTTTTTGGAAGCATCACACCAATGTTCTGTCTTTGCCACTTAACCAGTTTTGCGTCCCATAACGTTTTCAACGGCTTAAAGACGCTTAAATCTAAAGGTTGCAAAACATGACTGGTGTGAGGCGGTAATTTCAGAATTGTTACATTTGCCTCAGAAGCTAACTCAATCAATCTGATTGTCACATGAGTGGAATGACCATCGAAAATTAATAAGACAGGGCGGTCAGTACCAATTGCTTTCAAAAAGCTCTTTTCCAAATAGTTTTCGAATACGTCTGCCTCCATCCATCCATTAGTAGTTGCAGCATACGTAGTGTCAGGATATCCAGTATTTTCTGCAGCCTGCCATTGGTCCCAAATATTCTTTCCTTTAAAAATTATCAAAGGTGGAACTTTATTTCCAGAAGCCGAAGCAGCCATCAAAACTGTTATATTTTGTCTTCCAGGACCACTGACAGTGCGAGTGCAAGGAATATTCTTACCACCAACCACTCGAGTTTTTGAAGGATCGGTGCAAAAACTACTTTCGTCTAAATTCCAAATTCTATTTGGCATGTTTTCAATGCCTAGCTCACTTAAAGTGTCCTCCAACAGCATAAAATAGGCGTCAATTTTAAAAGGATTACAACTGTTTTTTCGGGCGATTTCTACGCTTTGCGGTTTCTTTATCGATAAATTATGTCTTTTCGAAAAATTCAAAAACCAGTTCTCTCCAGGAATGCCATTTTTAAATGGAGTCTTAATTTTATTCGCATTAACGAATTGCCCAACCAGTTCTTGCAGCTCTTTTCTGGATAATCCAAATCCATACTTCTCCATTTGTAGCAGTCCGGCAACTAACCGTTTTTCTTGTTCGGAAGGTAGAGCAGTGCTTCTGCCATATGAATTTGATTTCATCCCACGGTTTCCTTTCAAGTGACTTACTATTGTGGGATATGGGATGCCGTATTGTTTGCTAGCTCGGTAAGCATTTATACGTCTGGCTTTTATATTTTCTATGGCTTCTTCCAATGTTTCTTTTGCATAATTTCCTTTGTTAGTTTTTCTTATGTAAGTGCGGACCATGGTTCCTTCCTAAATAGTAATTTAATTAAGTGAATAACATCGAATTAGGTACGATAAATATTTTATTCAGTAATTCAACCATCAGAAATATTTAACCATATAAAACATTTTTATTTTATGAACTTATACCAAGTACTAAATTTTTAACGCTCAATTTATTCATAATTAAAAAATATTTTAAAGCTGTTTCCGGGGCAAGTGCACAGGCATGTGCACTTGGCCCAACACATGTGATACACTTGCCCCTTGTCTCAATATTTACGAGGCAAGTGCACACTACGGTTTTTCTCGATAAACTTTAACAATTCCACGAAAATTATTTGTTTAGGGTGAAATATAGTCAATATATTTTAATACTTACCACAAATAGTCACACAGAACATACAATTACATTAAGAATCACAGTACATTTATGAGCGCGCCAACTTTACTTCCACTCTCAATGTACGGCTATCAAAGTCATTGACATAATTCGGTGAATCCCACTGATAGCATGGAGACATCTCCGTGAATAGGTCGGTATTAACTTTGAGTAGATTACTACATATTAAAAATTTCAAATTTTCACATATTACAATAATTAGAGCCCGTTTATGCACTTACCCCACTCCACCTTACCTTTAACGATAATAATGTTACTTGTGTTTGTACACCTTCCTCTTGCATATTTAAATTGGATACACCTTGATGCACTGGATTACTATTTAATAAAAACTTTAAATCATTGTAGCACCACCAGGAAGATTCATATACGTTCAATTCAGAAAAAAATTGTGTAGAAAGGTTATTCAATTTTTTTTTAATATCTTGCGCAGTTATATTTTTTATTTTTGTGACCTCTGTTAATTCTTTACAAATTTTGTTCAATCTACTTGTTCGCATACTTTTGTTTTTGTATTCAGGAGAGTTCACATTATACAATTCAGGATATTGTTCATAAAGTAAAATCAATATTTTAACAGTATTTTTATCAAAACAAAATGACATCTTTTATATCCTTTCACTATTTTTCAACTATTCAAACAATAAAAGCCACAGGTAGTCATATACTTATAATAAAACTTGCTAAATATAGGTTATGTTATTTAACATAGTTTGTTACCATCTCACATCCTTATGAAATTGTGACAATAAATTGAGCAATTACTTGTAGAATGTAAAGCCCTCAAACCTCATCAATTTATTGTTAAATTTATCCATAAATTTTAGGTACTAGAAATTGACCAATAAATTGATATGTGCAAAACCAGCATTATTCAGTTTCAAATTTTTCATTTTAATAGTTTTTATCATATCCTAGTCATCAAAACAGTTTTACTCAAAACTAACCTATAATTATTTTCTTCAGCAATGTAAGTACTTGTAAAGAATGCGCATTCAACGGTTCATTAATTTTGATATTTTTTAGGGTAATATGAATAAAAAGAAGACGATTCGTAGTCAAGGACGACAGAATGACGCATTTTGTTGTTTATTATTATAAAAAGTGGCTGCATGAAAACTTATTACCAATTTGGAACGAAATACCTTCTTTGAATGTAAGGATACCGAGCCAGTATTGTATTACAAAATTAACGCAAATAATCCTGTTCGTCGGGTGTTTGTAATTGGTCTGCTACTTGCAGAACATGGTCATGTAGTATTTCGATTACTTCTCTATCATTCAGAACCAAACCCCATCTAGAAGATAAGGACGTTACTTAAAAACCATGTCGCTGCATGTAATGCAACCTTTAAAATAGATGACGTATGGAAGGTGGCAGAAGAACATACAAAATGCATTGGAGTTAATGAGTGGAGTAAAGCATGTTTGTATGTTAAGGAAACAGAAAAGGAATATGTTGAACAAAAAATTGTTATAGACCAGTATCAATTTATACGTGTTGTTGATAATTTCAGATGGTTACTTATTATCATGGGATAAGTCCGGTGCGACCAAGAAAGTTTAGGATGTGAACCCATTTAACATAATTTAGGTATCACACTCTGTAAAATAGTTGAATGGTAGTATTTACTTAGCCCTTGTAAAATATAGGTATAATAAAAGCATTAATTATTTTGTTATATAGATTGGATGTTTTTAAAAACTGTAAAGCTTGAGGCAAAGAGAAACCACTTAATTATTACATTTCTTTTTGTACCTTATCGGTTACTGAGATGCTCTGCTGAGATGTTCAGGGTCGAACCAGGATGCAGTAATAATTCTGCCGGTTCACTAAAGAGAATTCATATTTTAATAGTGAAATACCGCACGTTTGCAAAGATATATTTTTTACTAGGAATCATATATTACAAAAAAAAAAACAAAAATATAGACAAAATCCTTTAAAATAAAAAAATTAACAAAAAAAGCATTGAAAATAAATAAACTAAACTAAACAATAATACACATATAACAATTTTCTACAAAAAAGTTAGTAGTCGCTTAATTTTGAGTAATATCTTTTATTAAACTTTGTTTATTTAGCGAACCATCTTCATCGATTGAAATTAACACTAAATTGTTCAATCTTTCTAGTGGCATTGTTGACCGTAAATAATTTTTTATTAATTTTATTTTAAAAAACCGATCGTTCACCTTCAGCAACCATTACTGGTAACGTTAATATTATTCTTAAAGCTATGGTTCAATTTGGAAATGTCTGAATTAAATAATTTTTAACTATGTATTCTAGAATTTGCAAGGCATTGTCTTTATCGTAAACATATGGTTTAATCATTTCAACCTCATCAGCCAAATAATTTCAT
The DNA here is from genome assembly GCA_036346225.1 of Platerodrilus igneus. Lineage (NCBI taxonomy): Eukaryota > Metazoa > Arthropoda > Insecta > Coleoptera > Lycidae > Platerodrilus > Platerodrilus igneus. The sequence goes on from JARFIW010001199.1 coordinate 1,179,723, forward strand.
CTATATCTCTTTCATCTATTGCATCGTCTAACAATTTGATCGGCAAAACCAAAAATGGGTTTCCTGACTTCAACTCCTTTTACTCAAATTATCTAAAAATACAAATCTTATTAAGATAGTAATTTATTCCTGACGACTGATGTTAGGAGTCCAGTATACTATAACTGAGATTGTACAACACTGTTTTAATAACCTTCTTTATGAATCCTCCTATGATCAGCCATAACTGGACCAATTCTTGAAATGGTTCCAATCACTTTTAAAAAATTAATGAAAAGCTAAATGTTGTCGGGCTAGATATTGTACTTTTACTGTAATTCTTTCTAGAACCATTGACCAACGTTTTTTTTTTCTAGGACTATAAGACTTTCGTTCAAATGATTTCCAAAAGATTTATTTTTGATGGAATTATACTTCTACGCCAAATCGTTACAACACAACACACGAATTTTAATTTTCTCATGCCTGATCAAATGTTGCCAGTTATTAAAAACATTTCCGTCTCCAAAAGGAGCAGACTAATTCCTAAAGATTTTGCAACAAAAGCAAAACACTGCATTGTTGGTAGCTGAATACCAATTACGGCTTACAGCCTCTTCAATATGTAAATCTTTTTACAATAATTTTTTGAAAAGCTTCTATTGTGAGCATCCTTAGGATTTAAGTCCCTATTATTAGGAACTATGATTTTGATAATTTTAAAAGTCTGAATAGTACTACATTCAACTTGAAAAGGTTATATACCTACCTTCGGATGTAGAAGATGCCGTTTCTTGGTACTGCTTTTGGAAAAAGACGCTGTAAACTTGTAGTTAATTTTTTAACAATTTTCTGTTTCTTCTCTCTGATTTTTTAGTGCTGGTTTTCAGATAACCGTTTTCGACCGCCTGACATCTGTAGAATATTAAAAATAAAAACTAAAAGGTTCATTATGATAGATATTCTATATTTAAGATATTACTTTTGGCATTATCCTTATACTTTAAATTAAAAAAAATTGTACATTAATAATTACGTTGGAGAAAAATCATAATGCACACACACAACTTGAGACTTACCCTGTGATGAAAAAGCACAATACATCAGACTAATATGTATTTTTTCTATTTATTATAAAAGATTTCACATCTAACAGTGAGCTCATATCATATTTATTTATAGAGGGCCAAAAACAAGAAAAAACTAGTAACAAAAATATCCCTTGATTGTTCGGTATTTTTTACTCTGGCAACAGCAGTTGTGCATGAAGCTGATGTTTTGTAGTTTCACTTTGTTATTTTAATTACTAAAATTGCCCTTCTCCGCGCAGGTTTCTTCAAGGTCACTCGCCTTCCGATAATAATAATACTACTATATCATAAGTTTGAAGATGCCGGCTGCCTTTGTAAAAGGAAGAGTACAGGACGACTAAGAGCTAGTGAAGAGAGTGTTGAGCGAGTCGTTTACAAGTAGCCCAAAGAAATCGTTCGGAAGGCTAGTCGTGATTTAACAATACCCGTGACGACTGTTTGGAGATTTTAAGGAGACGCTTACAACTACGTATCGTTTGCAGTTGTTACAAGCTCTGAAGCTTACAGACTACTGTTTATGTTCTAACTTCGCAAGCGAAATGATGTTGCATGACGATGAAGATTTTCTTCAGTCATGAATCGACTTTTCACCTTAGTAGATGTGTAAACACTCATAATGTAAGGATGCTCCCGCTATGGTACAAGTGCAACGAGACCCCTAAATTGAATGTTTTTTTGTGTCATATCCAGGCGGAAAGTTTTTGGGCTTTTCTTTTTTGCTGAAGCAACTGTAACTGGTGCTTCTTATCTTGAAACTCTACAGCTATGGCTCTTCCCTCAGTTGGAACATGATGAACCAAAAAACTTTATTTTGCGGCAAGATGGTGCGCCGTCTCACTTGAATAACGCGGTACGTGATTGGTTGAACGTCAATGTACCCGACCGCTGGATTGGCCGCAAACGACCTACTGACAGAGCTTGTTTTGCATGGCCTCCACGTTCACCCGATCTTACGCCATGTGATTTCTACCTTTGGGGTTCATAAACGATCGTGTGTATGTGCCTCTACTACCAGCTATCCTCCCCGACTTATGAAACAGGATTGAAGCAGCTGTTGCAACAATTATTTCAGATACATTCATCAAGGTTTGGGAAGAACTCGCCTATCGCCTTGATATGTGTCGTACGACGAATGGTAGTTACATTGAACAATTGTAAACTTTTAGGTAGAACTGTTTGAGTTACTCTTTCATTTGAAGCATAACTGTAAGATTATTGTTATAAACATTATAAAGCCTTAAAACTCCGATATTCTTTTTGAAACACGCGGTGTTTTGCTTTCTTAGATGGTATTCCTCGAAAAACGCCTGCAAAGAAGACCACGCTGCTTCAATACCATTTTAAAGCTGACTCGAATTGCTCCGATTCAACCGTACCACGAAAATGGACGTCCTAATGTAACACTTTTAAAATAACATGAGCACGCTGTCATTTTTGCTTGCGAATTTGTGTAATTTTGTTACAGCTATTGGAGTGTCGAATTAAAAACGATAATTACGGAAAGAATTTTTAGTATCTTCTTGAATTACATGGGGTTTGAAGCGAAACGGGGCGTGCACAAGGGGGCTCGCTGAAAGGGGGTTAGAGTAAAATTGGGCCTCTGCGGAGGTGGGTATGCGGAGCATGGCCACTGCGGTGGAAGGCCATTGCCGAGGAGGACCTCTGCGGAAAATGCCTCTGCGGAAGAAGACCTCGCCGAGTAGGACAACAACAACTCATTTCCTCGCGGAGTGGAAACTACTTCTAGTGATGCTTTAAGTAACACTAAATTCAACCCATAAAACTTACATTTAAAATTAAGGCGGAGATATTGCTTAATATTTTCAAATGGTCCAACTTTCCTTCACAATAATATCCTGCTTAAATTTAACCATTCACGAGTCCCGTCGTTAAGTTATCGACCGCCAAAATAATTACTTTATGTGTGATAATTTTCTATTACATAAATACCAAACATTAAATTTACCATCCACATGTACACAAATAATAAGTATAAAAATGAGTGATTATAGTTTACTCAGGGTTTAATTTATCTTTTAAAAGTTAAGGATGCCCAAAAACACTCGCTTTACAATTTTTTGTTCTTCAAACAACAGTTCCCCTAACACAACCACAACTCACTTATTTGAGCTATACCCACAAGTAGCCCCGCGCAGGGATAACATTACTTGGCGACTCTACAAACGGAATTCCAAAAAACTTGCGCACCGTTTAAAATGTCCCTTTGGAGAAATCTTAAAACTGTGTTCCGTCGACTAACTTTTTAAGCTGTCCTCATACTGACCCCAACAGCACAGCCTTTCCGCCTTATTAAATGCTTGTATTACTAGATTTTAATCTTTCTAATTACCTGTTAGCGAATAAGTAATTAATTCTTTACTTCTTTTAAAAATTCTGTCTTCAAATGTAACATTTTGTCTATGCTGAATAAAAGGTTATTACCGCGTTATTCTGTATGTAATTTGTATTATTGTTGTAGTACGATATTATTTTAATCTCCTTGGTGTTCGGGATAGGCGATATCTGTTTATGATAAATTATTTTTTATAAGAAATGTATTCTTCTTAATCTTCTTTGGGGATTAAACCACTCATAGTTTTTAAAATTATCTTTATTAACGTTTCGATCCATAACCTAGGATCGTTTTCAAAATAATAAAAACTTCAAGTTTGACATTTATGACACAAATTGAAGGTGACTTTGATTTATTGATGTTTGAAATATTTGGTTTGAGTACACTAAGCAAAAATTTGTGCTACGGCCTGGGACCGACTTTTTTAGGTAGCCAATACGCTTAACGTGAAATCAGCTGATTAATTTTTATTGTAAAAATTCAATAACTTGGGAATTGGAAAACATTTTTTAACATATTTCTATTTATACAATTTAGAGGATGGTTATTAAAGAAGTGTGCAATTGCATTATTAAAAGGCTTAAGTAGTCGTTTTTTTATATTTATTTTGAAGGGGAAATCATTATGATTTAGGCTACCTTTTTAGTAGATTTTAGCATTGTTGTGAGGAAACCTTATGGTGGGTTTACACTTGTCAGATACCAATGTTGTTCTATGAAGGTTGTATATGGATCTGAGGTGACCCTATGGCGGGTTTACACTTGTCAGATACCAATACTGTTTAACGGAGATTGTATATGGTTGTGAGGTAACCTTATTGCGGGTTTACACTTGTCAGATACCAATGCCGTTTTACAGGGGTTGTTAATATGCTTCATCATCATCATCATTGGATCTTCATCTCAAAACTGGTTGGACACGTACCTGCACTTATTTATATTCTGAGTTAGCTTCCCTTCTATTGTTTTCTAATTTTATGTTTTATTTCACCGAGATTCATAAATGTCAAACTTGAAGTTTTTATTATTTTGAAAACGATCCTAGGTTAATAAAGATAATTTTAAAAACTATTAGTGGTTTAATCCCCAAAGAAGATTAAGAAGAATACTAAACAAACCACAACAAACATACAGGGAGTATTTATAAGAAATGCATACCTCTAATATTAAAATATTCTTTTGTTTGTGGCTTTAGACTAAGTTATGTTCCTGGATTATTATGTTTAAAATATATTTAAAAGAAATAATGTTATACTTTATTACCTGAATTACGTTTATAAAAACAAAATTTAAAATATCATGCTTAATTAAATTAAATATTCGTAAAATGTACTATATCGAGTGCGTACGTAGTTAGTCTGTCCATCCTAATTTAATACTTACATCTTCTTATCCGATCTATAATTAACGTAACACGGAGGTGTTGCAGCTTATTAATTTACTTGAGCCTATTTTTGCAACTATAAGATATCGCTGACATCATGCGTCTAGAACTTCTCCCACCAGAAGATTTAGAATTTCTCTAACCCCTACTGCTCTGTAAGGAAAGTATCTTTTATCATGCATTACAATAATCATATAACTTGTCTCCGACTTTACATCCCAACAGAAAGAGGGTATATTAATTTAGAAAAAAGTAGCGTATCTAGTATCGAATCATTATATCTCTAGACCAAGTGTCATGTGCATACTCCAATGCGCCGGAACTTTCCATTTAAATATTAAATTTTCTAAAATTTTATTCTATTATTATTACCACAACAATGCTTCCTTTATCTTCATTACTATTTTTTGTGGTGATGTTAGAATGAGAGCCTCTTATCGGGTTAGGGTATTTACAGTTAAATGATAGTACATCTAAGGCCTTTGTAACTTTATTTACAGTTTTAAGAAATTGTTCAACCTATACATTGTGCAGTTGGATCGTGAATGTCCATTATTGACCTTCCTTTCTTAACATCTAGTGACAGTCTCGCTTACTCCATAATTCTAATTACCTTGAACACAGAGTTCGTTGCACATGTATTTCCTATCGGTGGTGTCATTCTTCAATTCCGCACTTTTCACTTCCTAACAAGTCACACACCTTTTAATGACATAAAGTTTAATACAATAATATAAATGTTTGGCATATTCGCCCATCACAATATTCAACTCTGCAACCGGTTTGGTGGAGTTTCCAAACTTGAATGCTTACCTATTTATCAATTTGAAACCACACTAGTAAGCCACAATGATCGCTAGTATCCCTATATTTCTTTAAATTTTAATAATGTTTTTACTCCTAGTGTCCTTACTACTTCGCATGCGCAGCGACATAGACATTTTAAGCTATCCAACCCACAGTTATTTTTCCTCATGCCCTTCCCTCTATTATCAATTTTATTGCCGTAAAATACACTCTACTATTCTTTATATTTTGTACAGCTTTCGTGTCTTCCTGTACGATTATTAGTTGCTTCAATAGTTATCCATCCACACAATGGAACCCTCGTCACACTCCTGGAAAACTACATGTTAAAAACTTGCAACAATCTTGTTCCTCTGACAAGAGTCTCAGTTTTGCATTCCCAGATCATGGCAATCGATAGCTGTTTACAATTCTTATGCCGATATTCGATGTATGTAATTTGTGTTTCTGTTTAACGGCTTTCTGTTTACATTATTATACTTTATGCATTTTCTTCACTACAGTCAGTTTTCATGTTTACTTTAATTTTATTTTTATTTTGCTTTGGGTTCAATTCATTATTTTATTTCAGTTTCTATTAATTTTCAAATGAAGATTTCTGACAAGCGTTTTCTTCATATTACTTTAATACTATTTCTAAACTACTTTCGCTTTCTGTTAAACTTGTTTTATTATCTGCGTTTGCGTTTTTGCTTCCTGTGTCTTCACACCTATTTGTTCTTGATTTTAGGGTTTTTGACTTCCATCTCTTTTTCTTTTCCGAGATTTTCCAATATCTTCTAGTACGTAGGAGCCATTCCTGAGATTTCCAAGAATGCATTAAAACTTAGAAGGATCTCTACCTCAAGGTAAATTCCAAACTCAAAAATAAATTTTGTATAATTTTTATCTAAACTGACCAGAAAATTGAACAATTTAAATTTATAAGTATTAAACAAAAAACATGCGATTGGAAAATAATAATCCTTTCAAAAAGTAAAAACTTTTTAGAGATAAGTTTAGGCCCATCGGTCAAGAAAATGTTTCCTTCATTGTTTCTAAGACCAAAAAGAAGGGGAACCGAAACCACAGACAGTCATCAGATTAAAAAGAATAATAACAAGAATACCAAAAAAGCATAAAAATAAGTGAAAGTTAAATATCGCCCATACTTAAACTTAACCATAACATAAGCTAGTCCAGGGAGTTAATTGGTAACCACGCATGCCAAACATCCAAAGGGGGAGAAAATAAGTAAAGTCATAATCGGTTAAATTAAAATCGGTAAATTTAAATACTGTTCGGTCACAACACAGTAACACAGGTGAAGACTATTCAAGAGTATAGGTCGATAAGGAATATAAAAAAATCTCAGAACCCTGAATAGTTAGTGAAAAACTAAAAGTGCTTCTAGCAAACTCCCAAAAAGGTATAAATACAGAAACCACTCTCAAAACTCAAAACAACAGTACTAATACTTCATATGATGTCAAAAACATCACCAATTCTAACTATTTAATTTCTATCTCGCTTTCAAACAAAACACAATCCAAAATTTCTTCGACAGAAAATTCAAATTTACAAAAAGACAATATTCACACCATAGTTTCAATTTTGACGAGGACTTAAGGAACGGATCTCTCAAATTCTTCTTCAACAAACGATTTCCCTCAATATCGTCGAAACAGCTCATATCATAATTTTAATCACTCTACAAAGAAATTATCATTCTAAAGTTTCTACTGTAAATGATTTTTCATAGACCCTTCACACTAAAGCTTCAACCACCCTACAAAAAAATCATTGCTCTAATATTTTCACTATATGATTTCTCGAGCATTAGTTAGTTCCTCATTTTAAAATGTCAAATATTCTCAGCAATTGAATAGACACAATAAGATTCCCTCTCCGGTATACGAAACCCTCACATTAAAAGAGATTTTAAGCTCATAGAATCGTCAACATCATAGAAAGTAGATCAACAAATTTAAAAAAGCATACGCCTCAATGACCCCGGCATCAAAATACAAAAGTTCCAGACTGTATCAAACTAGAAAACGATCATAAACCTTCATTAACAATCTTGCATTAAAAAGTTCTGTGAACCATCCCAGTCAAATTTACAACAGTGCGTATCAAAAAAATTAAACTTGCCTTTGCCAGGGAATTCACATAACTCATAAAAAAGCTCTTTAGACTAAAGGTTCAAGAGGCATCCCACAAAAAAATTGTACTACTCACAATAAAACGCAAATGACACACACGCACACAAAGTACAATTCGTACAGCACAAAACAAACAAACTTTAATGCGCCGATTACAAGCAACTGAACCATCAATATTTTATTTGATAACAAACTAATTTCAAAATTTTCTTGTGTACTATACCAAGAACAATTTTTGAAAAGTTAGAACAAGAAACAGACTTCACTTTTCCATATCGCAAGCATCCATAAATCAACCAAAATGGGAATTGATAACCACGCATGCCAAACTGCCAAAGGGGGAGAAAATAAGTAGTCATTATCGGTTAAGTTAAAATCGGTAAGTTCTAATACTGTTCGGTCACAACACAGTTGCACAGGTGAAGGCTTCCCAAAAAAAAAATTCAGGAGTATAGGTCGATAAAGAACATAAAAAAAACTCAGGACCCTAAATAGTTATTGAAAAAACTAGCAAACTCCCAAAAAAAATATAAATACAGAAATTCGAAATTCAAAACATCAGTACCAATACTTCATATGAAACATCGCCAATTCTAACTATTTAGTTTCCATCTCGCTTTCTAACAAAACACAATACAAAATTTTTTCGACAGAAAATTCAAATCCACGAAAAGACAATACTCACACCATAACTTCAATTTTTACGAGGCCTTATGGAAATCATTTCTCAAATTCTTCTTCAACAAACTATTTCCCTCAATATCGTCAAAACATCTCATATCATACTATCAATCACTCTACAAAGAAATTATCATTCTAAAGTTTCTACTACAAATGATTTTTCATAGACCCTTCACACTAAAGTTTCAACCACCCTACAAAGAAATCATTTCTCTAATATTTTCACTATATGATTTCTCAAGCACTACATAGTTCCCACTTTAAAATGTCAAATATTCTCAGCAATTGAATAGATACAATAAGATTCCTTCTCCGGTATACGAAAACTCGCATTAAAAGAGATTTTAAGCTCATAGAATCGTCAACATCATAGAAAGTAGATCAACAAATTTAAAAAAGCATAAGCCTCAATGACCCCGGCACCAAAATACAAAAGTTCCAGACCGTATCAAACTCAAAAACGATCATAAACCTTCATTAACAAACTTGCATTCAAAAAATTCTGTGAACTACCCCTGTCAAATTTACCATAGTGCGCATCAAAAAAATTAAACTTGCCTTCGCCAGGGAATTCACATAACTCATAAAAAGCTTTTTTACACTAAAGATTCAAGAGGCATCGCACAAAAAAATTGTACTACTCACAATAAAAAGCAAATGACACACACAACGAACAATTCGTACAGCACAAAACAAACTTTACTGCGCCACTTACAAGCAACTGAACCATCAATATTTTTGTTATAGCATACTCTCATTTCAAAATTTTCTTGTGTACTATATCTAGAACAATTTTTGAGGAGTTTGAACAAGAAACAGACTTCACTTTTCCATTTCGCAAACATCCATAAATCAATCAAAAATTAAACTTAGCTTCACCAAAGTTCGCATGACTCATAAAAATCGGCGCATGGTACTTAGTGGAACAGGGTAGCTCCGTGGTTCGGACAGGTTCGCGTATGACTACTAATCCCAAAGTCCCAACACGGACCACTTGAAAAATGTTAGGAAAGCCTTTTTCACAAAAATATACCTCGTTCTCCCTGTATGTTAGTTGTGGTTTGTTTAGCATTCTTCTTAATCTTCTTTGGGAATTAAACCACTCATAGTTCTTAAAATCATCTTTATTTCGCTTGCTGGACAATGTAGTACCTTCGGGTAAAGCACTGGAAAGGTAAATATAGCAGTAAGTAGTGCAACAACGGCTCTATGGATCAGACAAGTTTACGTAGGACTGCATCCAACGATCCCTGGTTCGATTCTTGACCCATACGACAATATTAGGTAGGCATTTTTAACAAAAATTTAGGTCCTGTGTGTGAATGTTATCACGCACGTTAAAGGTATCTCTTGCCTGGAACAGCAAGGGTTCGGAAAAATTAAAAATTTCCAGCTAAAGAAAAACTCGCTTCCTGGCCAATGTAGTACCTTCGGAGGGAGCATTAGAAAGTCAGGAAATGATAAAAGAATTCTACGGTTATTTGTTTCAGACTGAAGCTAAACAGCAATCTGTATGGGTGTTTCAAAGTGAATCTAAACCAACAAAAGTAGTGCATTCACGAAGCGCTTAGAAAAAAGTGGTTGCTTGTTTCTAACAAAAAAAGATACATTCGCAACTGCATTAAAAGATGCAAGAACAGTTAATGCAGAGAGCAGAGTGGTACCCTAAAAAATGTTTGCCAGAAGAAAATGTAAACCGGTCATTGGTGTTCATGACAATCCATAGGCGCGCACATAGCTCAAAGAACTGTTGCGAAGAAACATTAAAATAATGACTCATTTTCCATAGGCACCAAATTTATCACCCACTTGTTTTTCCCATATACCAAAAATATACTTCATGGTGAGCGTTTTACAGCGCCATTGATGCATTTGATTCGTTTGTTTCGAAGGTATTTTATTTAGAGTGAAAGAACTGTTTTGAAAAATGGTTTCATAAAACGCAAAAGTGAATAGCCATAGATGAGGAATATTTTGGGAAACAATAAAGCGATTTACATAATACCACGTGCTTTGATTTTATTTTTCGCAAATTTTAACAGTGATCTTCGTACCAAAGTGACTATTATGTAAACGATTTTCAAAAAAAAGTTACAAAAATAGTTGGGTTTTAAAAGTTCTAAAAAAAGATTTGATGTGTTATGCGACGAAGAACAGTTCTGCTTAAAATAGTTCTCTATATGCATAGTATTCTCTATAACTGACCTCGTACTATTTTCGTTTAAAATATATTGATGGAAATACCATTAAGGACTTAGAATATAGCACGAAAGATTTCTGTGTAAAAGCTTTAGAGAATACGATTGTTGTATAAATTAGTACTCTCGTTTCAAAATATACCCCAAATTTGTTTTTCTACATACCTAGGGTATTTAGTAAATATATATGGTATTAAATTGGATTAATTAAAGTCAATTGTATTACGTAAGAACAATTATCAATTACACTAAAAGTATGAAATTATTTAGTATGACACATTGATTTTAAAATATATGCATTAAATTTGCCAAGTGAAAGCTATTAAAAGCCATACCCTTGATGGGCTCATTAACATCCATTGACATTGTGATTCCCCGTCTATTTCTGACGAAACCGTTATGTACTTTACCGATTAAAATTAATTGCACATTAAATTGGTCTTTATTTTAATGCAATTCTATTAATTAATTCAAGAACACTAAAATTTTCAGCTTGATTAATCGATGGGCTCAATGCTGAATTTGTTGGCATATTATGTTGAAAAGTTTAGCACATGCAAGAATATTGCTTTTACAGGGTGATCCATGATGAGTGAAACAAGCTTTTTCATTTTGTTTAGGAAGTTATTTTAAGTAATAAATGGAAGACGAACATGTCATATTGGAATTAGTTTCAGAACAGCAACAAATCATACTTTTGTTAATGTCGAAGCAAATAAATAAATATAGCATGTTTTCAACGTATAATTAATAATTACTTTTAAAACATAATAATAACAATTATAATTATGACGAATGTACTCCTTGCGAGTGAATACAAGCGCGATATCAACAAATCAGCAAAACTTAATTACGAAGTAGGGCATTGACATCACGAATAAAATAATTTGCCTTGCCTTATTTAAATTTACAGAACTAAATCTCTTCTCTTATGGATAATTTACCTGTTTTTTTTTTAATTCTCGCGGTTGTAAGGTTTATTTGGCCAAAAAATCCTTAACAGATAATCTACTAAAAGATCAGAGTGTTTAGAACTCTAATCATAAACTTTCCTGGTAAATACTTGCAAAAATCCGCGAAGGGCTTTTCCAATTAAACATCTTCGGCTTCTTGGCTTTATTTTAAATTGACGTTCAAATCCCAGTTTACAAAATCTTGCATGTTATTTAGATCTTTATTTAGAAACCAATGTGCAGCCTCGGAATTATTCAATAAAATTTTTAATAACTTTTATATCGAAGAATTTCCCATCTCCATTATATATAACTAGATTTAATAATTTCCATATTTATTCAATGTTACGATTTAAATATTAAATTATAGTATGCGTATTGCATACTTCAAGTAACGTCTCTGCCACCTATATGAACATTTTGCGATTAAATTCATAAATGAGTACAAAGTTCTGCGTTTATATACAAAATTATCTCGTTTTCAGAACGTACTCGTATCGTATGGAATATTTTACACAATAATGATGCAAGATTTCAAGAAAAACTCATAACCGTCTAAAATCGCAGGGTTTTATTACCTTGTTAGTGTTGATTTACGTGCGCTGTCCGTCTTTATCTAATACCTAAAGCTAGTTATCTTCGGTCTCCCTCACTAATACGCAAGGTTATTAAACCCCATTCTTATCGACATTATTATGGGTTTTTTAGTATTCCGGACGCTTCTTGGAATATATTTTTTATTTATTATTTAGATACTTACGTAGTTCTAGGTACAAATGATTCAACTTATATTCCTAATATTCCAGAAAATTCTTTGTTTAAAACGAATTTATGTAAACCATATAGTAATTAATTTAGGCTTTACTGAATTTATAATGCAAATTAGTTGCATTTTTTATAGAAAATATTTGCTTTCCCGGTAAAACGTTTTTAATACCCAAAATTAAAACACAAAGTTATTTATTTTTATGCCCGGAAAGTCGCATTCTTTTTATTACAAACAAATAGTTTTGGTATTTATCTTTATATGATCGATTTGTGTTCGCATTTAATGCGTTTTTAAGGTATCTTAAAATTAATTATTTTTACATATACAACTTACGTTAATTGCTATGTATTTATAATACGCTTATATCATACACTTGTATTATACAGGGCGTAGACATGAATTTATGGAAATTTTTATTTTTTACAGATTCCTTTATATTTTAATAGGCTGTATTTGTAGAATTTGGGTCTCAATAACCTCTCGTGACCCCCTTATCACGTTAGTATTTATGAACTTATCTTGTGTAATTAACTACTTAATATATTTATATATATATATATATATATATATATATATATATATATACGTGAGACGAGTTTTTCGATTTTCATATAAGGCAAGAGGTTGATCCCGTAGTTGAATTTAGAACTAAAATCCCCAAAATAATTACATCAAACATTTTTAACCACCACGAAATATTAGAACTAAAACGTTTATTTGTATGCTTTACAATAATAGTAACAATAATAGTTATTTATAGTATAAGTGGAGTACAGGCATTATTATATATGATTGAGATACTTGCACGACGAGGAAGTAGTCCAAGTCGTGTAATCTCAGGAATGTGATAAAAAATGCCATTGTTCCACGTGTAATAAAAAAACTGCGAAACATTTTATCTACAATCACCAATAATTGAGAACAATTTAAAATCAAATCTAGTTTGTAAATTTTGATTCAAAATCAAGCAGCAATGGCAGTATTATAGTAACCAAACAAAGTTGTTATAAGCATCACTTGCAAAGAAGAACAAAAAATAGTTACAATAGTTTTTGGAAGAGAGATTATCGTGAGTGAAGCTACTACAAGTGCTTACAAACCAAATTTAAGCATTGTTAACAAAAAATACAGATCAGCAACATTCGTTTGGTATTAATCTTACCAATTGTCAAAGTCGTAATATATTGTTGTAATCTGTAGCTGATCATGCCCGACGTTGGTCGTCAATAAACGTTGCTGTGGACCGTGAAGATGATTCTAGTAAAAGTGTTGCCCTAATCATTTTCTTTTCTAACTCAGCTTAATTGATACCACTAGGATCAGACATCAAACTTATATTAATATGAAATATTCTGAACAAACAATCTTTCAAATAACAACTGCTACATCCACATACAGTTTTTTCTTAACAGAAAATACCTTACATGTAACCTCAAAACAAATTATTTTCATACAAACATCAAAATCTAAAAATAAAGTCCACAACGATTTTCTATTTCAAACAATATCTTAAATCTAAGATCAAAGAATTATAACTACTAGATAATAACTCGTTTACTAAAATAAAGTACCGAAATTTCTATTTCTAATTAGAATATTTATTCACAAATCACTTCCTATTAAAATCTTACTATGTACAAAATTTTAGAAAATAAGTTAGATAAGTTTAATAATCTCCCCTTTAAATCGGATTTAAACGTAACTGATCAATAATGTTCAATAATTTTCAATATGACCAAACCTACCAAAATCAGCCACCCTCAACTTTATTTATACATTTATACACAAAATTTTGCGCAATTTAACTTTGGTAAATTATAAAATGAATATCCTTTTTAAAGATTATATGATTCTTGTTTTGCCGTTTAAATTGTGCTGGTTCTCCTTTTTCCATATCGTACGCTTGCATCCATTTCCAAAATCTTTGAAAAACGACTATCAAATTGTATTTCAAATCGTTCAAAATTTCGCATTAAATGCCATTAAAATTAAGTATTGCATTCCAAATCCATATACCAATATCGTTCTAATAGCTTAAAATTTATAATAAATTTACCATTAAATCCATTCAAATTTTATATATGCTTTCATTTGTACTAAAACTTCATCCTGCGGTAATTCATAATTCAATGTAGTACCATCGGGTGAAGCATTGAAAAATCACATGTAAGGTAATTCATAATTGTACATTCATTTAAAAGCATTGTAATTATCCACTTCAAAATCTTACTTACTTCCGAGTAGCAATAAACTTTCAAAGTCGTCTGTTTACCACAACACATTAAACTAGCATCGTTACTTTTAAAACGGGTATTCAACACTGACCATTACCTCCATCTTTTAATTGGTTATATAGAATTAAGCTTTGCTACGTCACGAATCTAGAAAGATTTCTTTCAGTGTGGGTGTTACTCTTTTGTTTTTATTCATCGAAATTTAGAGGTACGTCTGATCTCGAATCATCTATATGATGTAATGTTTGGAATGTACCGTTTTACGACCTGTCCTAACTATAATTAATACATTTACACGCGTTAACTTTTATCTTCAAGATTAATTGCTGTCATTACTTTATTTTTACGAAGTTTATTGCTTGATTTATAACTGCAGTTCCCCTTAATTGAATGAACTTTTTTTTATCTTATATCATGGACGATGTCATATAGTTATGGATTTTTTTCAAAGTTTTTATTGAATCGCGCTTTCCCATTTAAAATACACGTACCCTTTTATTTGAATATTAAGAAGCAAAGAGGTTCTAGAAATGGTAGGGGAAGAAAGAAATATGTGGAAAACAGTAAAAAATAGGAAAGATAAAATGATAGGTCACATACTAAGGCTGCGGAATAGTGCGGAATATATTAGGAGCAGAGATAGGAAAAGAAGAAGTAGAGATAGACTTAAGTTAGACTATTGCACACAAATAGTCAAAGAAGTGGGTTGTGGTAATTTCACGGAAATGTCTGGGTTAGCTCAGAATAGAAACCAATGGAGGTATGCGTCCAACCAGTTCCAAGACGTAAAACCTTATGATGACAAAAAATAATTGTACTTTAACCCGATGATTATTATAACCAGATACAGATGTTGGTTTTGCAATATTCTCAACTAATTCTGACTGTGCGGAAGAATTTATTAGAAAACTATTAATTCGTCAAATGTTTAAGTGTTGGAGGATTTTGGTAGCCACAGGTTGCTTAACCCCCTTCACATACCAGTGAATATATGTTTACAAAACAATGGAAGAGGAACCCAGCTGTATCCAGACAATGGGAATTTCGGAGAACTGTGTTGGATAGCTCAGAATAGAAATCAGTGGAGGTACGCGTCCAACCAGTTCGAAGACGGAAAACCTAATGACAAAAAATAATTCCACTTAAACCTGATTGTTATTATAAACAACTACAGTTGTTGGTGTTTCAATATTTTCAATTAATCTTGTTTGTGCAGAGGGATTTATTGGAAAATTATTAATTTGGCAAATTTTCAAGTGTTGAGGGTTTTTGGTAGTCACAGGCTGCTTAACCTCTTTTACATCCACTGAACAATCTGTGAAATAGAGTATATATTTGCAAAACAATAGAAGGGAAACCGAACTGTATCTAACAAGAAAGAGCAACGACTATGTTCGAAGACAACAAACCCAGGAACAAGGACAAAAGTGTTGGAAACATATGTGTGGAGGACAACACTGTACGCCTATGAAATAGGGACAGTAGCAGAAGTACACAGGAAAAGGAGGAGGCCGTTTGAAATGATATGCTTCAACATGGATAGATAAAGTTAATAACAAAGAGGTTATAGAAATAGTAGGAATAAAGATATCTGTCTGAAACAAAAAAAGAGAAATAAAAGGGCAGGATATGCTTTAAGGAATTTTTAGGAATAGTGCAGACTATATTATAAGCAGATATAGGATTAGAGAGGTGTATGTAGACCTAGATCAGAATATTGCACGCAGAAAGTGAAATATACAGACTGTGGGAATTTTAGGGAAATGTCGTGTAGGTTAATTCAGAATAAGACACAATGGAGGTAAGCGTCTAGCCAGTTCCAGAACTGAAGACTTAATGATGATACGTAAGAAAACATATGTCGTTTGAAATAAAAATGTGTCGGGGAACCTTAGAGTTTTTCTCAAGCAATATATTGCTGTGATAAGGGGTTATTTAGGGGTGTATTGACTAGTAGGAGTCGTGTAGTAACTGTAAATAGCAATAGGAATCAGAAAACTGCACTTAGTAAGTAAGTAAGTAAGTAATTTGTACATTATATAAATAGCAAGCATTTAACACTCTGTATATGAACCGTAATTAACTTTAAGCGATGCCAGTAAGCATATCTTTCAACAATAGAACGCGTATTCAGCAGAAAAATAATCGTCCATGTAATTAAACGACGTTGAGAAATGTTCTACAAGTGTATAAAATAAATACGCAGAAGATAAGATGAAACCTAATAAATCCTCATGCAATTACGCTTGTGATAAAGAAGGAACAATGAGCGCTTTGATAAGAAAACGCATAAATACATAAACGAAAACAGCATTCGTGTTACATCATTTATTTTGTACAATTTTCCAAAAGCTTTATTTATACAAAACAACAGACGTAAGTTAAAAGTCCGGCAACGATAACAATAGTACATGACAAGCATGATATGAAAATCCGAAATAGTTTCATCAGAAATCAGCTTGAAACATTAAAGACAAACCTGCTTGGTTGAAACAATCTGTAAAACTGCTTTGAAATCCAATCCAGAGGTAGTGGGAAAAGCTATATAACACCCACTGGTGATAAGGCAGCTCAGTTTACACTTGAAGCATGTTGAACCCATAACGCTTTTAATTAGAAATTTACGCGCCAGATAAATAAAATTTATGTCATAGGGAAAATAGTGCTATACAACAATTACGTTAAGAATATATGATTAGTTTTTTTTTAGAAAACGTGAGTAGAAATTGGGTAATTAATTTAAATTAAATATTTATAATGATATAGGGCTTCTGGACTATCTCTGGTACAATTCTGGACTATTTCTGGACTATTTCTGGGCTATTTCTGGTTCAATTCTAATCTGCGTTGAAAACAATTTTAATTCTAATCTGCGTCTAAAACAATTATAATCCAGGATACTAAGTCTGGTGTTCAGAAATTCATAATACTAAAGTGGTACTTAAGGCGTGTACAGAGAAATATAGAATAAAGCACGAGGCGATTTTTGGAAACAAGGGGTAACTGTACTGAATTATTGGTTCAAACATAAGGAGTACAAAGCAGGGCACTGGTTTCGATTGAAGATAATGAGGGGGTGTTGATCCACAACACGAAACAAATCAGGTCAGACCTACCTAGTTTTAAGAAATCTTTTCTAACTTAAATTTTAACATTGAATATATTAATTTTCTCACTAATTTGTAAGGAGTCAACAGGAACATTGTATACGTTGAAACTTACGTAAAATAATCATAAAAAGGTCTCAAACATTCCAGATATTTTTGTAAAGGTGTTGTTTTTGGTGACTTTATTTTGAATTAAAAGTATATACATTTTGGGATAAATAATCTATATAATATTAATTGATTGAAGGGTGTATTGTGAAGTGTAAATATTATTTCCGTTCATTATATGAATGTTGATTGACTTCGTTTTATCAATTCACACAGGTAATCATAAAGGGGTGAAAGAAAATTGATCATCGTAACGTTGCACATTCTGTGTAAAATTAAAGGGCTAGCCGTGGCATAATAAAATTAAAAGATTAAAGAGAGAAACACAGAGCAGTGGGGTTCAAAAGAACGTTTATTACACCGAGTACGGCGATATCATATCAATATGTAATTTAAAACAAACAACAAAAATAGAATAGAGAAGTATTTCATAAATCTCTAAAAGACAACCTAAAAGAACCACAACAGAAGCTAAAAAATAAGGTTTAGTAGAAAAAGCATTTTCTAACAAAAATCTTTTTAAATTCATTTTAAACTGATGGAAGGACAAATCTTTTATGCTAATATTAAGTAAAAGCCACAACCAAAATAGTTATTTAGGACCATTTCAATTCTGTGTAGATATAAGTATCTTGGAAAATTCAGTTTCAGATTTCGATTCAGTATAAAAAGTAAACAAAATAGTGTATATCACAAAGAGTTTGACCAATTGATATAAAAAGATATGTAGATAACTGCCGCACTGATAGAATTGATAAATTCGCAGATCTTGAAGGTGTATTTCGATGGTGTGCCTAATAATGTTGAGGGTAAGTTACTGTTAGAAATTATTTACTGCTAACAAAAGTATTAGTCATCGTAGTTTGTATGTATTCTGATATGCGAAAATAGTGTTGAGGTTAGGTTAATGTTAAAAACATTCTAATAGATTTTATTATTCACATTCAAATTTCTTGCAAAATACCTCTTATGTAATGGCAGATTGCGTTCAAGGTTATAGAATTTTGCCCTACATACTTTAAACGATCCGACAAGGTCTTCGCATCTGTAAGAGGTGGATAATCTGTGATATAGTCTCAACAGCAACTAAAAACAAAAATCATCGATTGTGAAAGCATTTGTGAGAACCGAGCATTTACAATACATGTTGTCCCTAAAATCTACAGTTCCTGGTTATTGCCCAGCTCCGATAAAACCGGCCTGAGTGTAACAATCCTCGAACCATTCGGCAATTGAGGCCAACAGACGAGTCAACTTGGCCCCCCACTTTCTGTTTTCAATTTTTTTTCTCGCTAATTGTGCTCGTTTTGTGCTCATTTGTGCCGGTGTTTGTTTGAATTGTGCTTGTTTGCTTATAGCGAAAAAATTGAAAACAAATCCGGTGGGCCAGGTTGACCGTTAGCTTCCCGCTTTTTTTTTGTTTTCCAATTTTTCTTCAGTCCATTGAATTGTGCTTGTTTTGTGCTCAATTGTGCCGGTGTTTGTTTGAATTGTGCTCATTTGCTTATAGCGAAAAAATTGAAAACAAATCCCGGGGGCTAGGCTGACGGCTAGCCCTCCGCATTTTTTGAGTTTTCTAATTTTTATTAAGTTCATTGAATTGTGCTTGTTTTGTGCTCAATTGTATCGGTGTTTGTTTGAATTGTGCTCATTTGCTTATAACAAAAACCTTTAAAACAAATTCGCGGGGCTACGGTGGCCTTACATTTGATTCTTTAATGGTCCTCCCGAAGATACTACATTGGCCAGGAACCCAGTTGTTTTTAAATACGGGACTTACGTTTTACCTCCATCCTATGGAGGGCGTAATTTTGTGAAATATGCTCGCTAAAAATTTTTTAGCGATCCGTGTCGGGAACCAAACCCGGCACCTATGGGATTAGTACTCATAAGTGAACCTACCTAATCCACGGAGCCTACGGCCAGATTGGACGCTAAGGTTCCGTTTTTGTTTGAGTTTTTAAATTTTTTCTTAGTCTATTGAATTGTGCTCGATTGCGCCGGTGTTTGCGTTAATTGTGCTCGACTATTTATACCGAGAAATATGAAAAACAATTTAACGGTGACGGGTGGTGGGGCATTCTAACCGCCACCCTCCTAATCTTTGAGTTATTCTATTGAGTTTTAGTCCAATAAATTTTGCCTTTTGTTTACGCATACTATAAAATTCCCGAAACCAGTTGAACAATTAATATGCAACGTATGTAATATAAGCAAACTTATAGAATGCAAACCCGGAAAGTTGGTTTTCAACGATAAAAATACAAATATCATTAAAACAAAACTTTATAAAAATAATTTTGAAAATAACAATGCGGTAACTACCGGAGTTCCGTTATATTTACGGGAATTGCAAAAGCTTTCAACTTTTAAACGAATAAAGATACATACATGCGATTTTCACTGAGATGCTTCACAAAGACACAAAATTTATTTGAACACATTCAGTTAGCCAAAAAACAAAATGGCGCTTTATTCGATTTTTTCTTTATTGATTTATTAAATGTGGAATACCCTGTATATTTTTTGATAAATCAAAAGCGACTTCTATCAGCTATATCAGTAAGTTATAACATTTTTTAAAATCGATGGAGCAGTAACTGAGTAATTAATGATTAAGCTGAAGCTTGCAAATTTAGTAATGTATACAAAAATAAAACTTGATCACAACAAACAATATCTTCTATTTGACAATTTCATCTTCTTTTAAAGAAAGATTACAAAGGTTGTAACAAATAAACAATTCGGTAGTATAGTATGTTTCGCAATAAAAATTTAAGGAAATAACAAATTAAATACCTTCTTTAATGGTTTACTAGGTACACTATTTTAATAAAGAGTCCTACATGGCATAAGGTGCCTTTTCCCTGTCAAAACAATTGGGAATATTTAATTAATCATTTTCTAAGATTTTTATTGCATATAGAGCATATTACATTTACTGAGTACCTTTTTTTCTTGTTTATTTGTAATTTTGCTTTTGTATACATTATACATTACGGATTTTGCAAGCTTGTGCTTAATATTAATTGCTCAGTTAATTCCACATTAATTTAACAAATGTTATACAGACTAATAGATGAAAGAAGTGGCTTTCCATTTATTAAAAAATATACAGGTTGGCTACCCGAAAGTGACGAAAAAAGTTGGATGAATTTAAACAAACATTATGTCATTGTAAAAGTTTGAGTGAAAAACACATTTATTCATCTTTATTCGTTCAAAAGTAAAAGCTCTTGAAGAAGATAGGAAAAAGATAGAAGAGTATAGGAAGACCTAGACCAATCTATATCAGTCAAATTATTAAAAATTTAGGTTGTGAAGGGTATGTAGAACTTTTTAGATTAGCACAGAATAGAAAAGAAGTTAGAGCTGCGTCAAACCGACCTTAAGTAAGGTCGAAAACAAAATGATGATGTTGAAGTATCTGAAAATATAATAGTCACAGGACATTTAAAAATACAAACAAAAATAGTCCACTTAATACTTAATACTATCATCATATTATGATGAGTATATCTGTTGATCGACATACGTCAGTCAATTATAAAACAGAACACCATAGCACAAGTTGCAAAATAAGATAATATAAAAACTAATGTTGCAAAAATAATCATTTAGAAAAAAAGCAGTAAAGGAAACGGTAGGTATGTTTTTGCATATTAAAATGAGAGCACTATATTGCACACAGTTAGAAAACTACAATCCTAATATTTCATAGATGTCACAGTGTAACGGAAATTTTCGTACTGTGATACCTACCAAAATATAGGTTTTTAATTATAGAAACTAGATATAACAGAGGGCATCCCTATTATATTGTTTAAAAAAGCAAACAAGGCAAGACTTGTTTCGTATTAGAACAAACTGCTTTTTGTTGGCGAGATTGTCATAAATTTCCCATTTGTTATTTATTCTACAAGTGTAGGCTTAAAATGACCAAGTACATCTATTTGCTCGATTTCAGCGCCTGAATAAGCTATTAAGCCTCCTAATCTGAATTTTATGTTCTCGATCGTGACGTTGGTTGGAATATCGCAGCTTTGTGTGTAGGCACAATTCAAACAAACACCGGCACAATTGAGCACAAAACGAGCACAATTCAATGAACTTAAGAAAAATGGAAAACTCAAAAATGCGGGGCGCTAGTGGACAATCTGCCTCCGAATTTGTTTTAAATTTTTTCGCAATAAACAAATAAGCACAATTCAAACAAACACCGCCACAATTGAGCACAAAACAAACACAATTCAATGGACTGAAGAAAAATTGAAAAACTCAAACCCTGGATGGCTAGCGGTGAATCTTGCATTTGTTTTTTATTTTTGCTATAAGCAAATGAGAACAATTCAAACAAACACCGGCACAATTGAGCACAGAACAAGCACAATTCAATGGAATCAGAAAAAATTGACAAGGCGAAAAAAGGCGGGGCTATCGGTCAACTTCGTCCACCCCCGATTTGTTTTCAATTTTTTCGCTATAAGCAAAGGAGCACAATTCAAATAAACACCGGCACAATTGAGCACAAAATAAGCATAATTCAATGAACTGAGGAAAAATTGTAAAACTCAAAAAAGCGTGGGGGCTAGCGGTCAACCTGCAATAAACAAATCAGTGCAAATCAGTACAATTCAAACAAACAGCGGTACAATTGAGCACAAAACGAGCACCATTTAATGAACTTAAGAAAAATTGAAAAACTCGTAACCCCGGATGGCTAGCGGTAATCCTAGCACTTGTTTTTAATTTTTTTCGCTATAAGCAACTGAGCACAATTTAACAACCACCGGCACAATTGAGCACACAACAAGCACAATTCAATGGACTGAAGAAAAATTGGAACTCAAAAAAAGCAGGGGGGAGTAGCGGTCAACCTGCCTCCGAATTTGTTTTTAATTTTTTCGCAATAAACAAATGAGCACAATTCAAACAAACACCGGCACAGTTGAGCACAAAACAAGCGCAATTCAATAGACTGAAGAAAAATTGAAAAACTCAAAAACGCGGGAATCTAGCGGTCAACCTGCCCCCGAATTTGTTTTTAATTTTTACGCAATAAACGAATGCGCAGAATTCAAATAAATGCCGGCACAATTAAGCACAAAAATGAGCACAATTCAGTGGACTAAAGAAAAATTGAAAAACTCAAAACCTGGATGGCTAGCGGTGAATCAGACATTTGCCTGTAATTTTTTGCTATCGGCAAATGAGCACAATTCAAACAAACATTGGCACAATTGAGCACAAAACAAGCACAATTCAATGGAATCAGAATTGACAAAGCGAAAAAAGGCGGGGGCTAGCGGTCAACCTCCCTGATTTGTTTTCAATTTTTTCGCCACAAACAAATGAACACAATTCAAACAAACAC
Source organism: Platerodrilus igneus (assembly GCA_036346225.1). Classification (NCBI taxonomy): domain Eukaryota; kingdom Metazoa; phylum Arthropoda; class Insecta; order Coleoptera; family Lycidae; genus Platerodrilus; species Platerodrilus igneus. The sequence goes on from JARFIW010001199.1 coordinate 1,202,904, forward strand.
CGGCACAATTGAGTACAAAACGAGCACAATTCAATGGACTGAAAAAAATTGAAAAACTCAAAAACCCCGGATAGCTAGCGGTGATCCTAGCACTAGTTTTTAATTTTTTTCGCTTTAAGCAAATGAGCACAATTCAAACAAACACCGGCACAGTTGAGCACAAAACAAGCACAATTGAATGGACTAAAGAAAAATTGGAAAACTCAAAAAAAGCGGGGGCTAGCGGTCCACCTTGGTACCCGAATCTGTTTTTAATTTTTTTCGCAATAAACAAATGAACACAATTCAAACAAAGACCGGCACAGTTGAGTACAAAACGAGCACAATTCAATAGACTGAAGAAAATTTGAAAAACTCAAAACATGGATGGCTAGCGGTGAATCTGGCATTTGTTTTTATTTTTTTGCTATTAGCAAATAAACGCAATTCAAACAAACACCGGCACAATTGAGCACAAAACAAGCACAATTCAATGGAATCAGAATTGACAAAGCGAAAAAGGCGGGGGCTAGCGGTCAACCCCCCGATTTGTTTTCAATTTTTTCGCCACAAACAAACGAACACAATTCAAACAAACACCGGCACAATTGAGTACAAAACGAGCACAATTCAATAGACTGAAAAAAAATTGAAAAACTCAAAAACCCCGGATGGCTAGCGGTGATCCTAGCACTTGTTTTTAATTTTTTTCGCTGTAAGCAAATGAGCACAATTCAAACAAACACCGGCACAGTTGAGCACAAAACAAGCACAATTGAATGGACTAAAGAAAAATTGGAAAACTCAAAAAAAGCGGGAGCTAGCGGTCCACCTTGGTTCCCGAATCTATTTTTAATTTTTTTTGCAATAAACAAATGAACACAATTCAAACAAAGATCGGCACAATTGAGTACAAAACGAGCACAATTCAATAGACTGAAAAAATTTGAAAAACTCAAAACCTGGATGGCTAGCGGTGAATCTGGCATTTGTTTTTAATTTTTTGCTATTAGCAAATAAGCGCAATTCAAACAAACACCGGCACAATTGAGTACAAAACGAGCACAATTCAATAGACTGAAAAAATTGAAAACTCAAAACCCCGGATGGCTAGCGGTGATCCTAGCACTTGTTTTAATTTTTTCGCTGTAAGCAAATGAGCACAATTCAAACAAACACCGGCACAGTTGAGCACAAAACAAGCACAATTGAATGGACTAAAGAAAAATTGGAAAACTCAAAAAAAGCGGGAGCTAGCGGTCCACCTTGGTTCCCGAATCTATTTTTAATTTTTTTTGCAATAAACAAATGAACACAATTCAAACAAAGATCGGCACAATTGAGTACAAAACGAGCACAATTCAATAGACTGAAAAAATTTGAAAAACTCAAAACCAGGATGGCTAGCGGTGAATCTGGCATTTGTTTTTAATTTTTTGCTATTAGCAAATAAGCGCAATTCAAACAAACACCGGCACAATTGAGTACAAAACGAGCACAATTCAATAGACTGAAAAAAAATTGAAAAACTCAAAAACCCCGGATGGCTAGCGGTGATCCTAGCACTTGTTTTTAATTTTTTTCGCTGTAAGCAAATGAGCACAATTCAAACAAACACCGGCACAGTTGAGCACAAAACAAGCACAATTGAATGGACTAAAGAAAAATTGGAAAACTCAAAACAAGCGGGAGCTAGCGGTCCACCTTGGTTCCCGAATCTATTTTTAATTTTTTTCGCAATAAACAAATGAACACAATTCAAACAAAGATCGGCACAATTGAGTACAAAACGAGCACAATTCAATAGACTGAAAAAATTTGAAAAACTCAAAACCTGGATGGCTAGCGGTGAATCTGGCATTTGTTTTTCATTTTTTGCTATTAGCAAATAAGCGCAATTCAAACAAACACCGGCACAATTAAGCACAAAACAAGCACAATTCAATAGACTGAAGAAAAATTGGAAAACTCAAAAAGAAAGTGGGGGGCTAGCGGTCAACCTGCTCTCTTTCCGCCCGGCTTTGTTTTCAACTTTTTTTGCTACAAGCAAATGAGTACAATTCAAACAAACACCGTCACAATTGAGCACAAAACAAGCACAATTCAATGGACTTAAGAAAAATTGAAAAGCTCAAAAAAGGCGGGGGCTAGCGGTCAACCTGCCACCAGGCGTCGCCGTGGATCAATGTAGTAAGCGTAAGACTACGGATCCCAAAGTCCAGGGTTCGAATCCCGACACGGCCGACTGCTTGGAGATCCCGTGTGTGAGTATTGTCACGCACGTTAGAGATCCCTACTTTGCCTGGAACGGCAAGGGTTCGGCAAAATTCTAAATTTCCAGGCAACAAAAAACTCGCCTCCTGGCCAATGTAGTACCTTCAGGTGGAGCATTGGAAATGTAAATGCACGGTCAACCTGCCACCGAATTTGTTTTTAATTTTTTTCTCGATAAACAAATGAGCACACTTCAAACAAACACCGGCACAATTGAGCACAAAACCACCACAATTCAATGGACTGAAGAAAAATTGGAAAACTCAACAAAGCGGGGGAGCTAGCGTTCAACCTGCTCCCAAATTTGTGTTTAATTTTTTCGCAATAAACAAATGAGCACAATTCAAACAAACACCGTCACAATTGACCACAAAACGAGCACAATTCAATGGACTGAAGAAAAATTGAAAACTCAAAAACCTGGATGGCTAGCGGTGAATCTTGCATTTGTTTTTAATTTTTTGCTATAAGCAAATGAGCACAATTCAAACAAACACCGTCACAATTGAGCACAAAACGAGCACAATTCAATGGACTGAAGAAAAATTGAAAACTCAAAAACCTGGATGGCTAGCGGTGAATCTGGCTTTTGTTTTTAATTTTTTGCTATAAGCAAATGAGCATAATTCAAACAAACACCGGCACAATTGAGCACAAAACAAACACAATTCAATAGAATCAGAAAAAATTGACAAAGCGATAAAAGGCGGGGCTAGCGGTCAACCCCCCCGATTTGGTTTCAATTTTTTCGCTATAAGCAAATGAGCACAATTCAAATAAACACCGGCACAATTGAGCACAAAACGAGCACAATTCAATGGACTGAAGAAAAATTGGAAACCTCTTAAAGGCTGGGAACTGGCGGTAAACCTGGTCCCCGGATTTGGTTTTAACTTTTTCCTTATAAGCAAATGAACACAATTCAAACAAACAGCGGCACAATTGAGCACAAACCGAGCACAATTGGTGAGAAAGAAAAAATTGAAAACAGAAGGGGGGGGGGGCAAGATGACCCGTCTGAGGCCAACAGCTGTAAACAAATTGAAAAAATAAGCCAAGTAACATTACGAAAGAGAAAGGTGATGGCTCACTCTGTTGAAGTAGGCGGTTTTTAAAGAATATAATTTTCAAAGCTAAATAAAATTTGTTTCCAGGAAATGTGTTCTTTGTTTATAACAAAATAAATGTGAGTTATTAAAAAATAAAAAAGTTATTTGATTTTTAAATGGCCCGCGCAGTATAGAGTACCTATTAAAATTTCACAACTTGGTTTAAATTCCGATGACGTGAAGCGATAAACGTGTGTCACAATATTATAAAGGGCTATTGTAAACTTTTATCAACTCTATGGGAACAATCTGAGGGATGCAAATTTTCGCAATGTGATATAAAACAATTAAATACATTTACTTTTGACCAACTTTATTTCAATCTTGTGAAAGATTCATATAAATAGACTTGTTTCAGCAGTCACGTGTAACATATATTTATCTAGAATAGCGATACTGAAAAAATTATTCGTGTTTTATTTACCCAAAGTGTAAAGACCCACGTCTAGGAAATACTGAATAATAATGACAAATAGTGTTATATATAGAATGCATACAAACTAGATTGGATAACGAACGGATGCTTAGTCATAAGCAATACAGTTTCGTATTCAGGGTCATAATACATTAGCCTAAAATAGTAGATAATATAGAGAAAAAATAATATAAGCTTATTCTGTGTCTGTAAACAACGATATTCCTTTAATGTTAAAATGCAGTAGTTAAATATCACATTTTTATATAGTTTATTATTTTTTTAATTACACAAGCTTCAGTATTATTTCATAAACTTGAAGCAGTAATCTATCTTCACGATAGCTTTTATAACCTTACAGAGCCATTACGATTTTTATATTTCGAAATTTAGATGACATTCAAAATGTCAGCTATAAATTTTGAATCTAGTTATTTTTTAAAATGCTGGTAAAAACTGATATGGGTATGGTTTTGAATAAATGTTTGTATTGCAATCGTGTTTTAAGGTCCGGTATTCCAATAGCGATTTATTCAAAGTTTAAGTTAAACCTGCCTTACTTGCTTCACATCGGCTTAAATCGTTTAAGCCTGGTTTAGCTTAAACCCTGAGGGCCAGTTGCATAATACAGGCTTAATACTGGTTTAAGGTTAATTTCGAGTTTAAACGGAATGCGAAACAAGACTGCGGTGTACAATACTGGCTTAAGACATAAACTCAATTCAAAGATAAACCTACTAAGGTATTGGTTTAATGGGAGCTTAAAGCAATTCGAATCACATTCGGAGTAAGGATTGAGGTTAGGTTAAAAGTTCTTTGGTCTTTGTTTATATACTTATACTTCCCAAGAATTTTATTCATAGTGTACACGTAATGACATTCCTATGTAACGGAGAATCTAATGGTCAATTAACAGATGACAAAGAGTTCATGGAATTAATTGATTTAATTGAACCTCATACGGCCCAAAAAGTATGTAAGAATAGAGAAAATATTAAGGTAAATCGAATAATGTTGAATTCATTAAAAGATTTGGACTTTCAGAAGAAACCTTTTCATTCCTTTTAAATATTGTTGTAGCATACTAAATTCCTCAAAAGGTAAATAGTATGTCTACTCTACCTTATAGGCGGCAGAGCCTCGATAGATTATGAGGGGTTCCTGTTTAACGTTTAAGCCCAGGGTAAAAAGGATGTTAAATGGCTTTGAGAGAAAAAGGTCCTCTAAAGAGATCTTTCAGCCAGCTAAGCTTCTTCAACTTAGGGCAGAGCTATGAGCTAGGGTCGCAGGATGGTATACGATAAAAAAAGAAATTTTATTTGGACGGCACCGTATCTTAATGAATGTTATAATAAGAAACTATCCGAAGATCAGATACGGAAATCTTCGAAAGAAAAAACTTAAGAAGAGCAACATATAAAAAAAATATTTACTTTTGACTCTGCTATCTGGAATGGGAACGACGATCTTGTACTATCTGAAAATTTAACCACGTCTAAACATTTTCAAACTAGAGCTACATTAGAGCCTAGTCACTTTATCACCAAAAAAAAATAGATTATAAATAGATCAACTAGTCAAAATTATCTTCAAAAAAACTTTTAAATTCAACACCAATAATATTATTCTTCAATGTCAAAATTTCATATTTGTGATTGTTTGCTTCTATAGGACAATTACTGCTGACTTCAAAGGAAGAAAGCTTTTTAACAACTAATTATTCTTTCTATTAGTCTTAAAATATATATATATATATATATATATATATATATATATATATACATTGTTTGTATAAAGTTATCTGTACGGAGACCTTCAAAATAGTTTCTTTATTACAATTTAACATTAATCTCTGAATATTCATGGGACTTTTTAGTTGAATAAATTACATTAATTCTTTATAAGAAATATATGATTTTCATTTTTATGTTACAATTAAATCATGATACTTGAATAGGATCCTGTTCAGTTTACAAGAATCAAGTTAAATGTTCAAAAATTATTTCTGTAGATTATAAAACTATATTTTTAACAGATATATTTAATGAAATAAAAGGTCAAAAAATACTTATTGTCGGCATTAAGCTGTACTTCAGGTGTACTGTCAAAATATGTTATACACTATAATTTGGCAACCAATTCTTATCGTATCACATGTTTAGTTATGCAAACATTTTAATATAACTTTGTAACTTCAAAATTATTTTATAGAAATACCTTGAAAATAATAAGGTCATTTATGCATTATTCAAATACTAAATTTTGAACTAAATTTTACGTGTACCAATTTAAATGGTTATCAAACCTTCACAAAAATTTCGAGTATTAACTTTAAATAAACATATATAGAATCTTCGAAAATTATTTGTACATCTTAAATGAATGTTCCTTGAAAAGAATATAGGTATAAAATGGAGGATGACTCACCACTGGATATCTGCTTGGCGGCCGGATTTTTTCTTTCTTTTTTTTAAACATCTGCGTTCTTACTCTTGTAGTTGTGCGCAGCTAACGCAGGTGTCCGGACTTGACCTCCATACTAACCAATCATTTGTGGGAATTTCCACTCTTTTGCCTAGCAACAATTGAAACTGCATCTAAAGTTCAACCAATTTCCAAAAGAATTTAATACGTGTCTTTACTTTACTTCAGTCTCGAACTTGCCATACGGTTAACAATTGTTTAGTATTATACATAATTTCCATTCCTTTAATACTTGAAACTTGAAACTAGAAACTCCAAAACTTTAAAAAGCTAAAATCCAAAACTTGATACTGGCTACTTAATATTTGCAACGTTAAAACTTTAGTACGTTAAAACTTTAAAACTTGCGCTGAAACGAAACGGGAAAAATGAATTTAAAGGTAAGTTTGTGAATTATTTACCTACCGTAGAAATGTATTTACAACTATCTTAGGTCGATGCTACAACTAAAAATGAATCCATGGTATCCGTTGACACCACCTTAGTTTACTCTGGGACGGCATGTTTTAACAAAAAACTTGCAAGCCTTCGATAACACTTGTATTCGGATTACATGCTGATATCAAAATGGAGCTTGACCACGAGGCAATGTTAATTATTCAAGCATGCGCCGGGAAAGGGAATATTGTATCAAGATACAAACAAATAGAAGAGCACTTAAAGTTTACGTTGACTATTCTAACGTAGATGGGGCACTATGTATGAATTCGTAATCTATGGTTTCTATAGAAATTTAATATTTAATGAATATGTGTACTGAACAAAAGCGTATACTTAAATAGCAGAAAATCGTATTTGATACAATATTTTCAGATATGATATTTCACCTCCTACAGAAAGGTAGATAAATTTTTAACCCTGTACATTAGTCTAAATTTATAATTGAATATTTCATTTTCAAACATATGTGTGGAGCACAGCTTTATACGGCTGTGAAACGAAAACAGGAAAAAGGTGGGAAGCCTTTGAAATGTGATGCGCAGGCGAATGATGAAGATACCATGGAGAGACAAAGTTAAGAACAAAGAGATTTTTGAAGTGGTAGAGGAAGAAAGAAATATGTGGAAAACAATAAAAAATAAGAGAGAGAATGATAGGACACATACTAAGGCATAAAAGAGTAGTACGTAATACATTAGAAAATGAGATAGTAAAAGAAGGTAAAGATGGACCTAGATCAGACTATTGTACACAAATAGTGAATGTTGTGGGCTGTGGGAGTTTCAGGGAAACGTGTAGGTTAGCTCAGAGAAAACAGTGAAGAAACGCGGCTAACCAGTTCCAGGACCGAAGACCTAATAATGACTAACAAAGAAAGTAACCCAAGCGAGTACCAGAATATTGCATTAAATGTGAAACTCACATCCACATACGAGTGATCACATACAGCTCATTGATTTTCATTAATTTCAAATTGAAAAATGTTTTGAACCCTTGTAAACCACGGGGCTGGCTGCATTGAAATATCTACACTTAATTGAATACAGTGGATTCTGTGGGTGTGATTTTGAAATCACTTAAATAACTGCCTACGGTTATTCGATATTCTGAATTCAGCTTTGTGATTATGCCAAATGTAGGTTGGTAATAAGATATGATACTTTTAACCCTGGATGGCGCTTTAAAGATTACATCAATGGCTATACTTGAAATACCTCTATGCAAATTCTGTTCATTGTACTTAAACCTGATAATCACTATAACAACTACATGTGTTGGCTTTGCAATATTCTCAAATAATGTTGATTGTGCGAAAAGATTTATTGAAAAACATGCTACGTACATTGACGTAGCCTAAAAGACAAAAAAAAATCCCGGACTCAGTTGGCGAGTAGGCGGAGTATTACAAATACAAAAATAAAGGAAAGGCCTGAAATAAAAAATTATTAACCGTTCAGTATAACCTATAGGAAAAATCCCCACTGAAGTTATACCTAAATATAAAAAAAACAAAAGAAATAACACATTAAAAAAAGAACTCTAATTAGCAAAAAAAGGAAAAAAAACATTACAATCCCTGTCGGATTAGAACACTGCAAAATTAATGACTATACCGTATAACGTTTTCTACCTTCTTACTGCTCAATATTTGGATACATTACAACGTACATTAACCCGGTTTAAGTAAGTGAGAATAAACAATCTATTTTAGTATTTGCTATCTAGTGTATTTGTATGCCAGATTTCACAATTTAGTTTAGTAATCATAATATTATGATACCTCACATAGGCTCTATAATGCTAACATATAACATATCCAATATGCCAGCAAGCTTTTAACCCATTCACGCATTAATAGATAGTATATTTCTTGTTTTTTTCTTTTTAAAGTCAATCGCAATATATTAATCACATGGCAATAGATCCCAAAATATTTAAATCATTTTGTACATACACCTAATTCGAGACATGTATGAGCCCCAAACAGTAAAATCTAAGTGGACAGGGTCTCGACACAAACAGGAAAGAAACACTCACCCTCGTGTCTACGGTGTTGGATCTTTCATCCGCTTCTAGGGCCAGAGCGGGCCAGATGGACCTGAGACCACGTAACTGGTGCAGCCTTCTATACCCAAAAGAGTGGCAATTCAAGAGACTATCATGTCCACCGGAGGAAGCTATAATAATTACCGTCAGAGATTAGACTCTTTACACAAGAAAAGTACATTTTTTTTAACACTGCAAGTACTTCCCACACAGTGAGTGCACGAAAATTTTGTAAAATAAAGAAAAGTGCAAGGAACATTCTCAGTCGTCTGCAGAAAAGAAAAATGAATGATAATTCCTTTGATAGCGCGAATTCACGTCCATGCCGGCGTTATCAAACACAGGTGTGATTAACGATTCGAAACAAGTTTTATCGGTTAAGTAGGATTCATTATTTCAACGAGTCTTTAGATTGAAGTAATCTAGAAAGTAATTATACGCTATCGTAATGTGTAACAAGTTCACGGATACCTAAAACAGTGTATTGACTATTTAATTTATAGAATAAACTTTTCATTTTAAAGTAACTAGATTATATTTATTATAGGAATGTCTAATATACCGGGTGTTGTTGGAGGATTTGAGCAGAATCTAAGTAAATGAATTATGAAATACCAAAAGGGTGGATTTTAACCAACCATCGTAAAGCAAACGTAACAGACAGTTAATTCGGCAAATAACCAAATGTTGGTGATGTTGGTAACTGCAGGTTGCTTAACCCTCTTCACATACCACTGAATATCGATAAAATAGGGTATATATTTAGAAAACAATAGGGAAACGGAGCTGTATTTAGGCTCTAGAAATTCCAGGGATATGTGTAGGTTATCTCAGAATAGGAAACAATAATGGTACGTCTCTAACTAGTTCCACGACTGAAGACCTAATGACAATGGTGAAAATTATGATATTTTATAATACACATGAGCTTAATAAAAACACGTGTAATTTATGCTTATACTTTTCGGCGGTTACGCCTATTTTTTAAATGCAAGCGGTCGCGCGTTGCATAGGGTATAACCATATAAATAATGCCATATTTTGTAAAATGAAACCGATTTTGTGACTTATGAGGTAAAAGTCTTGTTTAGAGAAGTGTGGAGTGAATTGGATTTACAAATAAATAAATCTTTTTTTCTCGTAATTTACGATACTGCACTCAGAGAACCCGCCAGAGATTAACAAGCATTTAGTGTCTTGATACAATACGTAGCCTTTTATATTTTAATGAAGTAGTATTTTGCAATTTACACTTGTTTGCTTGCAAATTGCAGAGAACCAGACTTACTACGAGCATAGAGAAGACCGTCTATTCCCTCAACTCCAACGTCGAAAGCACGGATAAGTTCTTGCGTGGAAGTTGAAGAAAGAAGCCAGAAGAAAACCATGTGTATGCAACAAACGATATTGGAAAAATCGTCAAAAATTCTAATACTTCTGATGGAGATAAAGAAAGCGTTTTACGAAGAACATGAGATACTTTACTTTCACACATATGTCATGTTCAAGTAATTGGTTCAAAAAAACAGACACTTCACGTAAACTGGCGTCGGCGGTTTCCTTGACTGGCATATTCTGATAAACTAAATGGTAGGTTTTGTTAAGTGCTGTCTTTCATTTTGTCAATCTGAAATTGGCAGTGGATCTCACGAATCACCAGTGAAATTGGTTAAAAAAGTTAAAAAGATAAAGGGATGCTATTGAGACTTTTGAAAAATGTTCGAGGACAAAATATCATGGAAGACCATGTTGGGTTAGAACTGACTTTTTGAATTTTGTTTTGATGGAAAACACCAAAATGTAGTGCAGCAGTTATGAAAGAAAGATCAAGTAGATGTGGAAGAAATAGATGCATTATAAGACCTATTGTAGAAACAAGCCTATTCTGTGGACGACAAGAACTACTTTAAACGAGATCATCGTAATTTAGGACGGCTATCATTCGAAGAGCTAGGCACAAATGATTGGAACTTTAGGGTTTTACTCAGAGACCGAGCACTTCATGGAGATAATTAGTGCATTGTCTGAACACATTCACTCATCAGATGGTAGCGCTTTGTACAGGGTTACTACAAAAAAATCATCGGGTTTGACAAAGCCATATTTTAGTTAATATTACAACCAGAATAGTAAATGATATGTGGGTAGACATAGAAAAACATTAAAGTTTTAGCGCATTACAAATTTTCAATATGTGCTCCTTGAGTCACACGACAGACGTCCAAACGATAGTCCAGTTCAACCCATACACGCTGCAATATATCTTGGTCGATACTGTTCATAGCATCGGTAATGCGTCTTCTAAGATCGGCCAGTGTAGTACGTAGTGGTGGTACGAAAACCGTGTCTTTAATGCACCCTCAAAAATAATAATCGCACGGTGTAATATCAGGAGAATTGGGAGGTCATTCCAAACAATGTCAAATCTTCTGCAGAACAACGGCCTATCCAACGATAAGCGAGTTCTTTGTTTAGATACCGACGCACTTTATGATGCCACTGAGGTCCATTTTGTTGGTATATAAAGTTATTGAAATCAGCCGTCAGTTGCGGAAATAGCCACAGTTGCAACATATCGAGGTACGACATACCGGTCACAGTTTTTCCATGAAAGAAAAACGGTCCACACACTTTTGTGGAGAATCCCTTTCATGTTGGACAATTTCATGAGGATTTTCCGTACCCCATATCCAAATATTGTGACGGTTCACCTTGCCACTTAAATGAAATGTCGCCTCGTCGCTGTACACCAGACGGTTAGCAGATCCGTCATCCTCCATTGCTTCCTGCATGTTATTACACAACCGGGTTCGCTTGACACAGTCGTCGTGTCGTAACTTTTGCACCATCTTTATACGGTACGGTTTGAATCGCAAACGCTTCCGCAAAATTTTCACGCAGTTGTGGCGAAATACCAAGTACACGGCCTGTTTGACTGGTGGATTATTGTGGCAAACGCAGAAAACATTGTTTAACCGAATCCACTGTTGCGTCTGGCACTCGTGGTCTTCCGGTGCTTTTACGTTTATCGAGTACACCTGTGGTCTTGAATTGTCGATACCATCGTAGAATGCTCTGATGACCTGGAGGATCAATTTGGTATTCCCGTCGGAATGCACGTTGTACTGTAACAACCGATAAACATCGCGCGTATTCTAACACACAAAAATCTTTCTGCTGCATAGTCGCCATTTTGATTTTTGCGGACGTGACGTGGCAGTGCGCATGACAAGCTGCCTCCGCAGGCGCGAGTTTTAAACGTAGAGGTTGTCGCTGCTTATTAGCATGTCATTTATTGTTCTGTCATATTTTCCGAATTATAACTTTGTCAAACCCCATGATTCTTTTGTAGTAACCCTGTACATCAGTCCCACAGTTCAGAATACTGTCATAAACATAATTGAGATTAAATTCAAAAAAGTGTTTTGGAAAGGGTAAACAATGCAAAATATTTCACGGTATTAAAGGCAAATCAACATCAACATATATTTTCTATATTTCTTCTGAAAACGAAAGATTAAATATAATTAGCTAACACAATTTTCTAGCAAATGTATGAAGTTTTTTATCCTGTAATGAAAGATCTACTGACCTGAATTAATTAGTTTATCATAATCATAGAATTGGTCGTAGAAATATCCATTTATTTCCACATCTTCTACTACATAATCTAGATTTGAAACTTCAACTGAGATTAAAGCTACACGCTTAGTATTCAAATATGTAAATATTTGGGTTTATGTTTGTTGTCAGAACAAAATTTGGATTCAAAGCCTTCAAGTAGCTTGACCAGTAAATCTTTAATCTCATCATCAATGTCTATTGTGATAGTTGCATTATGGGAATCACACCTGTTTCTATTTTTGTAAACTTTATTTTTGGTTGTTTTTAAATTGTCATATTTTTTTGAAGCACTGGAATGTTTCTAAAATTATTATTGGAACCTTGATTGAATTCACATTAAAGTTTCTTCCATGCCTCAAATTTCAATCCATTAGCATAAGTGAGTGACTGATTTTTTACACTCCCTATTTCTTTGCATTTCTTTACAAAATTATTCAAAAGAATTTCTTCTTCATTTATAAAATTGCTGGATCATTTGCATTTTTCTCCATTGTTTATTGTAAATAAAAGTAAATAAAGAAACTGTTTGGAAGACTCCTTTTAAGAGCAGGTGTCTAATATCACAACTACAAGATGTATAGACGCGCATTTAAAAGATAGTCTTAACAATAAGGCATAGGACAAGGCTTTGTTAAGTTCAACGAACAACACCAACAAATTTAAACTCAGCTTTATTGTTAAACCTAACTTAAACTTGGCTTAAGCCCGAATTGAACAACCGGGCCTAAGACTCTCAAGTTTAAATCCGCGATTTTGCTCTTCCTTAAAATAATAGCTGGGTGTGTAGCATGCCTTCTACGATACTAAACAATAATCAGCAATTGTAATTACCACTAATAGGGCAATTACTTATATAACTTGTCTATGACAGTATATTGTACATAATTATGTAATAACTGCGGTTAGGCTTTAAACTATAAATTAGTAATGCTTTGTAAAAGTACAAGGACGTTCGTGGTTTTTTAAATACAATATATTCTAGAATAAATGAATATATAACACTAACTTTAGCATTAAGAATAGAAAATTTTTAACAAATTTGAGAGAACGATAAAAAATATAGAGGATGGATATTTCATTTAATTCCAAGCAGACCAAAGAGCATTTGGCGATTGGGTCCTTGAATGAAAAAAAGTGATACAGGTAAATCGCAGATGAGTGACGAAATCAAATACATGAACTTCTATATGAATTGTTTGTCTCTCATAGCACGGACTATGTCACAAACTATTTTCTTAGTCTCGCAATAACACCCTAAGTACACGCAGATCAATCAGTCTCGGTAAATCTATTCAGTGTACAGTCATAGTTCGGAGTACAATTTTTGAAACAATTTTTAGTGAGTTTTTAACTTGAAAACAACCCTGCCTGCTAAAGAAGAGAAGCCGCTTTCTAAAATTTTCCAAACATTTGCCGAATCTCCATAGGTTAGTTCTGTTTAAAGAATACCAATTTCCTAGCGTTTTTAAACTTGGTACACATAATACTATTCGCCACTTTGTTTAAATCACAAATTTCTTTCCTTAAATTTTCTGAACATGCGATACAGCAAACCTCAAAAGCTTGGGCACGAGATTTAGGATAAATAAGTTTTTATTGGACCAACCCTTACGCCAAAAGCATAATTTTTAATTAATTTTTAACGTTTTATAGCGTTGAAAGCCAACACTACTTCTTTTACTATTTATGATTTTATAATCTCTCAAAACCAAAAGGTTTTAGGAACTATCAAAAAATAACTTATACAATTAAATTTATCGAGAGATATTATTAGTCATTTGAACAGTTTTTCAATTTATATAATTTATTCTGGAAAGTTACCGCATGCTTTAAGCACATCCAATCGCACGACCTTTCGTATTTAATTCCTCCAGCAGGAAATGTTATCTGCAAAAGCATTAATTAACTTAATAATTAATAATTTTACATTTAACTGCATGCTAACTTGTTTTCTTCTAGGAAATTAGGTTTCAGTCAGAGAAATACTTTGTTTTCATTGTGAAAGCGAAATAGAATTTTATGTTAGGTGTGGATGAGCATTTAAAACATTTGAATTAGAAAGATCTTAATGTCGAACCTTGTTTTATTCAAACCCGCCATTTTTAAAACTACCGTCTCGTGTCAAGCTTTGGGTAAAAATTTATTCTGTAATATCCATTATACCCTGTTTAAATTTAAAACTTTAAAATATTTAAAAATATTTTGAATATTGGCAGTATTACAAAACACTCAAGATATTATATTATTACTCGTCAAATGACAGGAATAAAAGTAATATAATTTAGCGCGTTACTGTACAGAGGGCGTAATAAAATGATACAAATTTTACGGTGACAATAAACACACAACTCGATCAGTAAATCAAGCTTACCTTGATTAATTTAGATTAGTTAAGGCAGATAGGCTAATACTAAATCTCGTAATATGGCAATTTCTGCAATGCAAATGCTATGTGCAATTCCTTTAGCACGCTCGGATCCGATGGTTTCATTGGCCGTTTTATTCTGCAAAGTGCAGCAAAGTTAGTTGCTAACCTGCTACATACTGCAAAAATTGATATATAGAGGTGAAGGAAGGTATGAGTTTCACGGGTAACTTCATTACATTTAAAGCACTGACTCCCACTTTTTTCGTTTGGTAAAAAAACCCAAGATGGGTTGTCCGCTCATGGTGTTCGTCCATACCAACTTGTAGAAACTTTTCCTCTCTATTGCACGGTTTCATTGGTCGAAGCAATGACGCACATTCTTCAAAACGTAAGAGTTAGTTGCTAACCTGCAACATGCTGCAACAATTGATATTTAGCGGTAAAGGATGGTAGGAGTTTCACGGGTAACTTCATTACATTTAACGCACTGACTCCCACTTTGTTCGTTTGATAAAAAAGCCCAAGATGGTCTGCTCGCTTATGGTGTTCGTTCACACCAACTTGTAGAAACTTTTCCTGTCTATTGCACGGTTTCATTGGTCGAAGCAATGACGCACATTCCTCAAAACGTAAGAAACATCTTATTTTAACATTTAGGTCACACGAAATATATAATAAATTTAATAAACTAATTCTAATAATCCCTGACAGTGCATGAGAATTTAAAACCGCATTCCTATACGTCATAAAAATTACAATGGTAAATATCTTTCTAATTCATGATTGACGATATTAATTATGTGAGAGTTATTCACTCTGTAACTGACGTGATATATCCTTAGTGTTCCTCATGGATATAGATTTAATGAGTATTTCTAAGTAGGGAACAGGAAAGCATGTATATTAAGGTTGCTACCTCTACGAGGGAGAAATATCAGACCGAGAAAATTGCGAGCGACCTATGCAAAGTACCACCACTGATAGACTAAAATGGTCCACGGATGGTTCAAACACCTACACGAAAACAGTTTAGGAGTCAACGTATTGGAAAGAGCGGGTTTTCAATTGGGCGCACGTACATAATTTCATATTTAAAACAGGAATACACCCCATGCTACAGTGTGCACGTTGAAATACCATAAAATAGGTAAATTTCATCTAAGCCGATAGCCAAATAGCACTAAGCGTACTCAAAACACAAAATGATTACAAGGTTAGCCTGGAAATGCATTGGAAAACTTACTAAATGACAGTGAAAACAAAGTAAAACTGCAGCGGTACTAGGACACCTAGGGATCGTAAAACTGACAAAATTGCAGGAACACTTTCCGGATTAAAGAGCATAGTGCACGAATACATCGCCAATTGGATTAGCGTACAACATAAAAGCCAAAACCTTGTACACTCTGAAAGACGAAATATTGTCGGAAACAACGGCTACAATGCGGTTTAGAATAACGTCAATTTTGGCCTTATTCTCAACTTTAAAGCTCTCAAAGTGCGTGGCTATCAACAGAATTCTGCCAGATCAACAATATGCATTTTATAGAAAATGTTTAAGCAAAATCAGGAGCTTTGAAATACAATTAAATGTCATTTAGGTTTATTAATAGTGTTGCATTAACACATTATCAGTTCTGTTTTAAATGTGATCTTTGTTCTTCTTCTTCCAAGGAAAAATTGATTTTGAAAACTCCTTCAAAGATCACATTTAAAACTGAACTGATAATGTGTTACTGACACACTACAAACAATAACATTTTAATTGAAATTGTTATTTTTCAAAGCCTGCCTGATTCTTGAATATTTTCACAAAAAATTGTTGATCTGGCAGAATTCTGATACATATTGTAGGTTGTTATATTTTAAAAATTGTTATTGGAATAGTGTAGTTCATTGTTAATCAAAATGTATTAATTGTTTTATAATATTCTCAATAGTAAGTTATTTTTAATTATGTAAATTAAAAACATTCTTAAAATTTGAAGAAAATCAAAAATATCTCAGAAAGTAATGGATTTAGGTATAGGGATTGCTTAAAAAATGAAAGGACACTTAATGAACTATCCATTGTAGCAATAAAATTGGTAAGGTACCATTTGAATAAAGTTTTAAAAATTGCATTTTGCGAAACCTGACACACCCTGTATACTGTAAAGAAATTTCAAAAGAGTGATAATTGCAAATATACTATGGTATATAGTAAAATTTTCTGCATCTTGAAAATTAACATAAGTTGTGTTTTACTGCAGTGGCAATATATCTAATCAGGGTCATTTTTTTTAAAAACGGTCGAATATCTCAAAAACTTAAAGGAATAGTCAGATAAAATTTGATATCAAATTAAAGCTCTTTTTATGGGCTTTCCATCATTCATTCATTTTGTTTTCGACCTTACTTAAGGTCGGTTTGACGCAGCTCTAACTTCTTTTCTATTCTGTGCTAATCTAAAAAGCTCTAAATACCCTTCACAACCTAAATTTCTAATAATTTGACTAATATAGTTTGGTCTAGGTCTTCCTATATCCTTCTATCTTTTTCCTATCCACCTGGCTCTACATAGATATTAGCAACCTGATGTTTGTTAAAGAACTCTAACATGGTTTACATAATTACCATTTATCAGGAAATGAAATATAACCTGGTTATCCGCTTCAAAAAGGAAAAGTGTTAAATTATATGTTATGGTAAGGCTTAAGCAACGAAACGCTACCAACATGCCAGACCGCTAACTAATTGTGAGTTATGTCATGGTGACATTTAGTTACCTGATTTTTTTTTTTTGTTTTGTTTTCGAACTTACTTAAAGTCGGTTTGACGCAGCTCTAAATTCTTTTCTATTCTGAGCTAGTCTAAAAAGGTCTGCATACCCTTCACAACCTAGATCTCTAATAATTTGACTAATATAGCTTTGTCTAGGCCTTCCTACTCTATTTTTATTTGGTAGTCTATAATCTAAGACTTTACTAAATAGTCCCTCATGTCTTAACTGGTGCCCTATCATTCTATCTCTCCTGACCTTTAATTGTTTCCACATACAGGGTTCCTCACCTATCCTTCTATAAACTTCCTCGTTTGTTATTCTATCTGTCCAACTAATCTTTAACATTCTCCTATAACACCAAGTTTCAAAAGCTTCTATCTTTTTCTTATCTACTTCTTTAATTGTCCAAGTCTCACTACCTATAGTAGAACGCTCCATACGTACGACTTTAAGAAACTTTTTCTATTATCTAAACTAATACTATTAGCTATTAGTAAGTTTTTCTTTTTTAAAAACATTTTTCTAGCTTGAGCTATTCTAGCTACTATATCCCTTCTGCTACGTCCATCCTTTGTAATTATACTACCTAAATAGCAAAATTCATCTACCCCTCTAACTCGGTATTACCTATTTTAATTTTGGTTTAGAACTAGGCTGTAACTCACTTGTCATTATCTTTGTCTTTACTGAGTTAATTCTCATACAAGTACTCCTAGTATCTCATCTAAAATATTTAAAACTCCTAACTCTTTTCTAGACTCTGCTATAATGGCTATATCATCTGCAAAACGTAACATGTCTATTTTCTGTCCCTGTACACTAATACCTATCTCTTTTCTCTCTCTAGCTAAGTTTAAAGCTTCCTCAATATAAACATTAAAATCAAGGGACAGTATACAACCCTGTCTAACACCATTTCTAATCTTAGCTTCCTTTTCTATTTCATCAAACTAATTACTACGCTTTGGTTTTATATAGACTGTAAATAATTTTTCTATCCCTATGAGAGATTCCTATTTTTGCAAAACCCTGAACATAACAATCCAATTAACCCTATCAAATCTTTTTTCAAAATGAGTCTTTTATTTTTGTAACCTTTTTCGATAATTACCCTAATCATTAGTATCGGTTCTCTAGTCCCTGTCTTTACGAAACCATATTGGTCTTCGCCTAAATAATTCTCAGTCAAAGCTTCTACTCTATTTTTAATTATTGTTGTTAGTATTTTGGAAGCATGAGAAGTTAAACTAACCGTTCTAAAATTCTCACACCTATCAGCTCCTGACTTTTTGGGATTGGGATAATAATATTTTTTCGAAATCTATTGGAACCTCACCTGTGTCATATATTACTTTTATAGTTCATATAATCTATCTAAAGTTTTCTGACTTGCATATTTTATTAATTCTGCGGAATATCGTCTATCCCTGGCGCTTTATTTAGTTTAAGATTCCGAACAGCTCTATCAAATTCTCTCTTAATATTGAGAACCCTATTTCTACATCCTCTTCTTGGTCGTTCTCTAACTCATCCATATCGTCTCCTTATATAAATCTTCTAAATATCTTTCCATCTATCTGCTACCTCAACTTTATTTATTAGAAGCTCATTATTTTCGTCTCTAATACCATTATATTTTTCCTATCTTCCCAAAAACTTTTTAACTGCCCTGTAAGCCCTGTCTGTCTTACCTACTCTCAAATCATCTTGTATTCCCTACAATTCTCCTCCATCCATTTATTTCTAGCTTTTCTACACTCATGTACTATCTTATTTCTAACTGTATTATATTTTGCTTACTTTCACTATCCACTTCTCTGAAAGGTTAGTTTCTTCTATTCTCTATTAAATCTAATATCTCCTTTGTTACCCTGGGTTTTCTCGCTTCTATTTTTTCTTACCTAAGTTTTGGTGCATGTACAGTCAGTTTTATTTCTTTCCATCTATTTTCTACATTTCCTCCTACAGCTATCTCTTTGCTCTTATTATCTAATACTTGTTTATATTCCTTTTACCCTACTATCATTAAGCTTACCTAGATCCCATCCTCTCTTTAACTTTCTCAATTTTTGAATTTTAGTTTACACTTCATTTTAACTAAGTTATGATCGCTATCTATGTCAGCCCTGGATAACTACAAGTTTTATTGGTTTCTAAATCTTTTTTAACTAAATATAATCTATTTGGTATCTAGCCCTATCACCTGGCGCTTTCCAGGTATATCTTCTCCTAACATGTTGTTCGAATAGGGTGTTTACAGTTACTAATCTATGTTCCTGGCAAAACTCAACTAATCTTTCTCCTCTATCATTTCGTCTGCCATACCCAAATTTTCCTACCATTTTTCCCTCACTACCTTCTCCCACTGACGCATTAAAATCGCCCATAACTATTAAATTCTCATCTCCTTTTACTTTTCTCACTATACTATTTATATCCTCGTATACCTTTTCTACTTCCTCATCCTCGTACTGAGTTGTTGGCATGTAAACCTGTACTAAAACAGTGTCTGTGGGTTTTGTACTCAATCTAACCATAATTATTCTATCACTAAATTGTAAGTCTTTAATTTTGCCCTAATCTTTTACCTAACACTATTCCTACCCTGCCTGTCCATTAGTTGAAGAAGTTGTAATTATTCTATAATTATCTTTCCAAAAGTCATTACTATCTGGCCATCTCACCTCACTAATACCTAAAATTCCAGCTTTTCCTTTCTCATTTCGACTAATAAATTCGTTAACTTATCTACTCTAAGTAATGACCTTACATTCCAAGTCCCTATCACTAAATCGAATTGTTGTTTTATATTCTTAGATACGAGCCCCAAGTACCCCTCCCGGAGATCCGAATGAGGGAGTATTTTACCTCCGGACAAGAATTTTACTTGTGAGCTCTCCATCATATGTATTTCGTGTTTTAGGCCACGCACACCTGGGAAATATTGTGGTAGGCTCCCATATCTTTCCACAACGCAGTTTTTAAAGATTTTAGCAAAAGCCGTATCCGTCACGGCCAACCCCCAACAAGCTTTAAATTATTGAGGATCGCCCGAGACCAACGACCCTCCTCCAATATCTTTTAGCCAGCAATGCCCCTTGCTGCGCCTTTTAATTTTTACGATAAGCAGGCTTACTATAGTAGTATTCTTTATCCCCTACTATAGGGAAATGGGCTTTCCAAAAATGTAATAATATATATGTTCTATTTAAAAATATAGGTTTAATATGCCCTAATTATGAAACACCCTGTATGTTTCAAATATTTTTAAATTGCATTTAGGCATGAATATACCCCAAATTTGGTTTACGTTAATAAGGAGTTATCGACCGTTGCCACACTAAAAACTCATAAACTCAAAAAATATATATATATATATATATATATATATATATAATTTAAGAAGATGTTATAAATTTTTGGGATGATTTTGGTCAAAATAAATAGTAAAAATATTTTGTTTTATTATAACGTTTCAACACATTTTGCCATAATCATAAGTCTTAAAATAAAAAGATGTAGTCAATCGATTACAAACATGATAACTTACATTAATTGTTGTTCATAAATATTAATTATTTATTAATAATGACACTACTTATTTAATTGAAAGTAGTAACAAATAAACTGATATAAAACTTAGATCTCGATTGATAAATTGGCATAATCAGTGACAAATAAATGATGTTTTAAGATGGTTCTATATTGGAAGGATTAAGAAAGGCTTTTTTATAATTTTTTGTTTCAGATTTTAATTGGTTAACAGTTTTAAAATTCATTTCAATTGTTTTACCTTTTTACTGGATGTTGTGACATTCTAGCTAACCAATTGTTTTCCCAAAATTTGGCAAGCAATGCATTTATCTTAAACTATTGTTACATATTTCAGCATCTTTTAATTTTTAAACACTTTTTAGTGTTTATTAATCTTTTAATTTAAAAGGTTGTTTTGTATAAAAAGTAATTTTTTAAAGGTATTTTTATAAAAAGTATTTTAATTTATTTTTAATTTTAGAAAAAAATTTTAACAATTTGATAACCATTATTTAACAATTTCTAATTTTTAAGATTTTAGTAAAAAATGAAATTTTCAATTCGAGTTTTAGATTCAAAAATTTAATTTTGATGCATTGTTTAATTTAAAAGATGATATAAATATGCTTTAAAGGAAGGCCTTTTTTTCAAAACAAAGGGTGGAGCGGTTTGAATTAAAACAACACAAAACGGGATAAATACCTTTATCCTGTGCCGTGGGCAATAACGTTCACACAAAAAGCTTTTACGGACCACCAGTAACACGCTCGACCGGGTGATGTCGGTGTCGCTTTCAAAGCTCTATACAACCGGCTTCTGCAAGGGTTCGGATGCGACTGTGTTCTTCAACGCACTTCCACTGTCGGTATATAATGTTTCATCAAACCGCAAGGTGAATGCACTGATGGTATTTATTGTCAAAATACCGAATTGTTCGATGATGACGTAACACATTGAATGGTTCGAATTAAAATTGATGTATCTGCCGGAGTTTGTTGGTTTATTGTAGCAATCAAACATCAAGGTATTAGAATCTGATCTGATAACTAATGTGTCTAGAAATGGAATCTTTCCTTGTATTTCATTTTCAATGGTAAACTGTAATTTTGGATGGAAAGTGTTAAAAGTTAAGAGTAACTTGAACCATGTCAGAAGGAACTGAGCACACAATTGTCTACATATTTAACCAAAAGACCATCTGAAACGGTAAAGTAGGTATTATTTATCAAGTAGTAAATCCATGACCATTTGGGCTATTATAGGTGATAGGGTGAACCCATCGGTGTACCAAATAATTGAAGATAGTAAGTGTTCTTAAAGGAAAATAAGTATTATTAAAATCAAATTAATAGTTGCTAAAACATGGTTTTGGTTAACAATTGTTCAATGATTTCATTTTCTGAAATGATATTAATTACTAAGTCTAACGGAATGTTGTTGAACAAAGAAGATACATCTAGTGATAACAAGACATGATTCTGTGGTAGTTGGAAATATTTATATGTTTCACAAAAGTGAAGCTATCTTTGATGTTGTAACCTTCTGTTGGAAATGATCTTTGTAAATGTCTGAACAAAATTTTGCAATATTAAGTAGTGTTAATAGAAGATATGATTGGACGAAGGAAAGAGTGGGTTTGTGAATTTTAGACCATAAAATCTGCCAGGTGTAGAACTGTTATTGATTAATGACTTTTTCTGACTATCTGTTAACATGTTCTTACTATGTAATAATTTTATGTGATCATTAACTTTTTCTGTAGTAGTGGTGGGATCTCTGATTAATATTTTGTAAATGCTAGTGTCTGATAATAATTCTAAAGATTTTTTGTGTAATCCTGAATATTCATAATGACTGTTACTTCTCCTTTGTCTGCTTTTAATACTACTAAATCTTTATGTGATTTTAAAAACCTGTTTTTACAATAAGTTTTTGTTCTATGCTATTGTAGTTATTGTTCCTTGGATTCTGAATAAAATTAGTAACTACATTTGTCACTTTAGCTCTTAACTGGTTTTTTTCTTGAACTGAACTTTCAAAAGTTTCTATGATTGATTCTACATCAGCTTAATTTTCCAATATGAATTTCTGAACTATTTACTTTTAAATTAAACTTTGGTCCTAGCGATAACAAATTTTTATTTTCTTTAATGTCAACACCATTAAATTTATTTTAAGTGTTATTTAAATTTGATATAAAACTTTTTATTTTTTTTAGGAAAAAAGTTACCTTTATAAAATTCTTTTTTTGAAATAAAATAAAACCTTCAAATTTCAAATTTATTAGTCATATACGAGGTTTATCAATAAAATAATTTGGTCAAAGAACCTTTATTTTGTTAAAATTTATTTTTCAAAATCAAAAACGTTCAAAAAGAAAATATCCTGATGACAAGAACGTTAAAGTAATTTCCAGCATTTGAAAGCCTTTTAATTACATACTTAAAATTGTAATAGTTTTTTCCATCGTTTATTCTTCCCCCTCAATTAACTACCTTTTTTTTTCGAAATCTTTTGCAAACGATTTGTTTCCAAAAGAACTAGAATTTTCGATATAACCCCTATTGAAGTTAACAGATATGGTTCCGGGAGGTGATGAGCGGTTAGATGGGCAATATCTTGAAAATTGTTTTAATGGAAGAGTTGTGCATTTTTGAAAATTCGTTTCCAAGCGTTGAATCCATGACTTTTTTTTACTTAAAAAATTTCTAAGGCCCATTCACAGATGTTGTCCATTTAGAACGAACCATTAAAGAAACCGTTAATAAACGCCGACTATGATTAGAAGATAAAGAGTTTCGAGATAGAAATTACCTGTAAAGAGAAAAAAGCGGTTGTTAATTGAGGACGGAATAATAAGATCCGTATGTGTAACAAAACTTTATTATTAAACTATTTTATTAAAAGAAATTTTGAAATGCTGAGAAATTATATTTTATGGACAGTTCCTTTTGATCTTAGATTAAATGAAATAATTTAAATAAATTTCTATTTTAAAAAATTAAAAACAAATTTTTTATAATCGATGGATATTTTGTATTTGAACGTGTTTTGATTCTGAAAAATTTCATAATAAAATTTAAATTGTCAAAATAAAGGTACTTTTACTTTGCGCCAAATTCATATTTATTGATAAACATCATATGACTAATAAATTTTGAAATGGAAAGTTTTATTTTAGTTTCAAACAACAGAACTTTTTATAAAGAGTAACTTTTTCCAAAACCAAAAAAAAAAGTTTTATACGAAAGACACCTGTATATAATGGGCGACGACTTGTTGTTTTGCCGGAAAGTCTAGCACCGATCCTGAGAAAACTCCATCTATCAAATACTCTCATAAAAGAAATCTGAGGCAGTAGCACTATCTTGCTGCCACCATGTTGCTGGTATGTCCTAAATTTCAGGACGTACGAAATTCTCTAGCATTCCTCAATACCTTTAACCATAGGTCGTTAGTGGGTTTTCTGCTTTATCTTAATAAATAAATAAGGTCCAAGAACTCTTTCAGCATTTACACTACACCAAACTGTTACTTTTCTGGATACGATTTGTGTTGGGAGAATATTTTTGGATTTTCTGTCTCCCAAATTCGCATGTTTTGTTTATTAGTAAATTTGTTTAGGTGAAAGTAAGCTTCGTCGCCCATAATAAGGGTGTGAACGTAATTAGCGTCTCGTTGCAAACTGTTATATATGAATAGCACACGTTAATCATACTCGCTAACCTGCTGGTTTCAGTTCCTGCAGTACTTTATACGGATGAACGTTCAACATTCTTGAATCCTCTAGAACGAGATTCTAGAATATACACCACTGGAAGCCGCCTTGACTTAATATTGAAGGTACTTCTTCAATGCTTCGTCGTACACATTGAATGATTTTCCTGAGCGTTGCCCCTCAGCACGCGGTAAATGAACTATATACCACTAAATTAGATATAGTTTCTTTATGTGGTGTTTTCCCAACTCCTATAAGAAGACATAATTGAAGGTATACTTTTAGATAAAATTTTATTATTTTAACCCCGTTGCTCAAGGTGAATTTCATTTAATTTTCAAAGCTTATGCTTTAAAAATCTTAAATAAAAATAAAAATTATTTGTAAAAAGTTTTTCAGATTTTAAATGGTTTAGCGATTTCTAGGCGACACTGAATAACAACATCAGCTATCGATGTTAAGTAGCTTTTATTATAAATCACATAGTAATGAGCTATGTATGTACACAGAAACTTAAAACAAGGAAGTAATTGTGAATATTTCTTAGTAAATATTTATTTATAGTATATCTCTAGAAATGTTATACACCATGTTTCATGATTCACATTCTTATTAAAAGTGAATTAAAAATAGGTACGGTAAATACCCCACAAATGATATAATTGCAGTTGTGATCGTGAAATATCTATTAGATAGAGAAATCTTGCTTTATAAATATTTATCTTTGTAAGTTTTCATGTCCTACTGTTACAATACAAGGGACGTTGTATATTTCAGGCGTCACAAAATTATTCAGTATTCAAACACATTTCATAATATAACTATAAGTTTGAATATTGTACATAAGCATGCATCATATAGTTGCGTTATTGAAGGAAGTCTGCTAAAATAAAAATTTTTTCAATTGTTGATATAGTCGAGACCAAATAAACTTGATTATGACTCATCGATGTTTGGAACATGAAAACACGATTTACAATATCTTTGTCTTGCTTTATTGAATAAAAATTTAACAAACATTAATATACCCAAAGATACAGGAGGAAATGAAACGTTTGTCGTGAACGAATGAAGTAAAATTGGCAATTAACGTGTCTAGGTAATCTCTACGTTTATTATTATATTTAGAACATCCAACTGAAAGCGGATAATAATTAATGACCAATTACAACACCTAACATTACAATATAATCTCACACCATATCGAAATATTGAGAAAACCAAAGTTACTGTAAACATCAAAACGTGAAAACAAATAATGTGAAGGGCTAGGCAACCCGACAAGTCTATATGCTAATAAGGTACTTTTATTGAAATACTTTTTTGGCTATTTTCAACAAAATCTTATTTGTATTAGACCAACTAAAGCATAATGGACAAATTTTAACAGTATAATATCGCGAGGTATACGGCAGGAGCAAATCAGCTACATGAAACAAGCTCTCAGTAAATCAATAGCAAATCGAAGCAAATCAGGGCAAATATAGTATACTTGTAAAAGAGAGGGATGGGATCTAGGTGAGCCTAATGATAGTGAGGTAAAAGAGGAATATAAACAAGCATTAGAAAGAAATAAAAAGGGCTGTACATGATACAGCAACACAGACTCTATGTAAGAAAAGAGTAGAAGCGAGAAAACCCTTGGTAACAAAAGAGATATTAGATTTAATAGAGAATAGAAGAAGCTTTAAAACCTTTCAGAGAATTGGACAGTGAAAGTAAGAAAAAATATAATACTTAGAAATAAGGTAGTAAATGGATGAAGGAGAATTGTAAGGGAATACAAGATGATTCTTTGGCTCATATTCAATATTTTATTTATAATGCAATTCTATTCTTCTATTAACCTGTGCAAACCTGTCTATTACATCATCATAAAATCTTGGATTTTGTAGCAAGTTACTAATACATTCTTTTTCTATAGACAACACAGCTAAATAGGATAGTCTTTCTTTACCAGTTGAATTTCTGATAAAGGTTTAAATGCGCTTTAATGTAGGAATAACTGCGTTCAACCGAAGCACTTGTGGCCGGAATTGTTAAAACAAGTTGACATAATTTAAAGACTTTACTATAGGACTCTGCCAAATCAATTTCTTTAAGAAAACACTTGACTTGAGGAAGTTAGTTCTGAATACTGAAAGATGCCAGGAGCAAGGAGAATTCTATTGAATATTGAACACACTGTTAATGCCCGGAATTTAATATGTCTACCTATAACAACAAGGGAAGCGCTGTTTCTATCACTTCCATTAACGGCACGCCGCTGATTTTTAGACGAAAGTTAGATTTTTAGTCGTGGTCTTACAACAAAAAGTTGGCACGGCGAATTCAAACAATGTATTAAAAAACGCCCTTTGGAGAGGGGAAAGAGCTTGTTTTTAATAGTAGTACAATTATTGTTCTTAGTAATTATGTTTTAGATTTATTGTACTACTTACAGGGAAAAAGATGGTTTTATTCTAGGCGCTTCACTTTCACTTTTATTCTCAACAAATTCAGTACTTGCAGATTATCAAGGCTATATGAATGCATAATTGTTTACTAAGTGGTTTGAAGGATCCTTACTTGCGAATCTGGAGAGCCTTTTATAAGAGAGAATTGTTAGCATTAGTAAGACAAAACCTTAAACCGAAAATCTATGCGATAGATGAGATTACTGTCTTGATGAGCCCCAATTAGGGCGAAGCGCGTCGACAGGATGCCCTCGTGGCTGAATTTGAGTCACTTGCCAATAGGTTCATTTTTGCTTTGTATTAATTTAAGACTCATTAAACATACTTTACTTTTAAATTATAACTTTTGGATATGGGAAAGGCAGTTGAACCGGATCTCCTCCGTGCCGACTGTTGCTAAAACCTACGATGTCAGATGAAACGACACGAAGACACAAATTGTGAGCTAGGTGATGAACTTCCCATAATGTATCTATATTTAATATTACAACTTTGCTACTATATATATATATATATATATATATATATATATATATATAAAAGGTTCTTGATAATTCTTGAGCGTAGTTAATTAAAGATTTTGGATAATTATAATGAAACAAAATATCTTGGGATAAAGTCGATTAAAAAAAACAAAACATAATATATTTATATTATTGATAAAATTATTTATGTATTCACCCAAAAGTAACAGTACTAATGAATTACCTATTTATATATTTATGTAATCGATGATTAAAGGTAAATTATCAGAAACTTACATTTAATACTTGATAAAAGGTTTAATTTTGAGTTTATCCCAAGAAAAAATTTTTATATATATATATATATATTATATATATATATATATATATATATATATTAAGGTGTAAATGTATCCTCAACGTTCATATATATATATATATATATATATATATATATATATATATATATATATATAATTGAACATTGGCAACATTTTGCCATTTTTAAATAAAATACCTTCATATATATATATATATATATATATATATATATATATATATATATATATGAACGGTGAAACAAACATTTTGACAACTTTTTTACTTTGGGCCCAAAAA